>OZ001260.1:27291433-28515394 GCA_963924015.1 Macrophya annulata
AAAAATGCGAACTACATTCGAGAATACATGAAGGGTCATTCTTTTTTCTTTTTTATATTTATTTTACGAACGTATGTATTTATGTACATAGTTTACATGTATGAGTACGTTTAAACATATTACACACGTATGTCACCGTATACCTTTTACTTTCCTTTTTTATTTCTCTTTTTCCCTTCATCTATCTCTTCCTTCTCTTTCCCCCCCCCTCTCCCCCCCCCCCCCCCCCCCCCCCCCCCCCCCCCCCCTGCAGGTGAATAAGGGTTGATAATTCGATCGCCGTAAGTTTCATAGTTCCCCGCCATTACTACACACGATCACCTAAATTATCGTCAGAATAATTTCACGCTAAGTCTGTCTGAGCAATAAATATCGATCAATTTCCGACATCTGTCGCTGGTTTACACCGCGAATTAACCTAATTGATATTAATGTTATTTATGTTCAATTTGACATCGTATCCGTCAGGCAAGTTGCTAACATACAACGGGGTAGGTACGCATTTGACCGGTACAATTTATACATTAGTATATATATTTTGTATTCCTGTAGACTGTCTAAATTCAACCGCAGGATAATTCGTCGAGACAGCATAAGCGGGCAGGAAAAGGTTTTATCGTTTAATGAAACATATATACCTTATTCAAATACACGTTGCCTACACATGTTTATATTTATAGTTCTTCGTTACACCCAGCTGTTATGTTAAAATTGACAATTTCAAACCTACTTTGAATAAATGGGTACTTTTTAACGGGGGTAATATCTCCTGCAGTTTTCACGGTTCATTTCCGACCGACAATTCGAGTATATGTAGAATATTTTGTGCGTGGAAAATTCAGTTTTTAAATAATATTGATTTTTGAGTAATTATTTTGTAGCTTGATAAATTTGTTTCCTCAAATATAATCGAACGATGATTTTTTACTTCATTTAACGCACTCTCATATATCCGATGGACATATTTTTAATTCCTAAACTCGTCACGGTGTCCTATGTTTAATTTTTTGTTAAATATTTAATTTTTCTGTTTCTCATCTCATTTATTTTAAACTGGCAAACAAACAGGGGCACGACGACGTAACACCGAGTCTGAAACGTCGACTTAATTGAATTTATGTTTGCTAGGAAAAAGTTCGTAAATAGTAATGGTTCAGCTGGGTCGGGTTTCGGAACTCGCTGAGCTAGCTGCTACTGCTGTATAACCAGTACAACGTATGCGCATACGTATATGCTGCATACATGCATATCCAAGATCTTTTTATTACGTATTTCGGCCCTTAGTTCGTCTCATTTTTCCGTATTTTTCATTTCAAGAAGGTGACCGTTGATAGACCAGCATAATACGAGGCGACGATGTCGAGGGAGCGTCGAGATGCTGGGATGCTGGGTTACCGGGACTCCGGGATTCCCGGCGAAGAGCTAGGGCGATGACAGCAACACTTTGAAGTAAGAAACTCGATTAAAAATCTCAGCACTCCTTTGGCGAGGGGCGAAACTGAGCTTCGTTTGACGGGTTGACTGAAAGAACTGGGAAGAAACGACGTGCCGTTATCTGTGATTCAAGCTCCTGACGCTGTGACGGAATTCCCTTTCCACAGTTGGAGAAATAACATCATTTTTACTCATTTTATTTTTATTTTCTTTGATTCGTGATTTGGGAAGTTGTCTTGAAGTTATCGCGGTTCTTCAAATCTTCGGCTCCCCTCTCTTTCACTCTCTCTCTCTCTCTCTCTCTCTTTCTCTCTTTCCATTATATCTATCTCCGCATCGGTTATCTTCACATTTAATAAATATTCTCTAACTCTATAAAGTGCCAAGCGAAATTTAACACGGTAAGAAATATTAATTATAAGAGCACGATCGTTTAGCGTGTTGTCCAATTTTAGAAACTAATTATCTACCTCATATATACCTTTCTTTTCGCAAGTTTTCGCCCTGATCTAGATACATACATAGATCGTAAGTATGTGTGTACCTATATTCACCACGATTCGTTTGATTTCAGTATTATACTCGTAGTTATACCTGGCTTAAACACCAGCGTGCCGCAGATAACCCTAAGCTATGTAAAAGGGCCGTTGGGCTGGTTTCGATTATCTAGATCTTGGAATAGATGACACGCGAATCGTACATTACGAGGATTTATGTGTAAACAGGGAGCTACGATCGATGCAGACCGACGCGACGGACAAACTCGCCGACGACGAGGGCGAGAGAAGCAAACAGTGTCTGGCAGTTTTATACAAAGGAAACCCTCGATTCTGTTTATACAACAAAAAGAAAATAAGTAAGAAGAGAAAATAAGACGGGAAAAAAAAAAATAAAACTAAGAAAAAAAACACAAATTAAAAAAAAAAAAAAAAAAAACTAAAGCTAAACCAGGTAATGACCCATCATGGTAAACTAGGCAAAGTAAGTAGAGATCAAGGACCGTGATAGTAACCCGCAATTTCGTCATGGTACAATTTATCGACGTATAAATCAAAGGGTAAAGTTTGAATATATAAAATGAGTTAAAATATAAATTCGTTAATTTTATTTTTATTAAAAGTCACCATTTACCTATTCTACTCCAACCTATATCTATGTATACGATGTATGTACTCGCATATAAAATAAAAATTGTAATTTACCTATAGTGAAAAGTTCGTGGGATGCAAGCAATTTCATGGGAGTTTTTGTGGCAGCGAACGCGAAGGGCACGGTGGTGGTAAAAAGCTGCATAATTGTATACAATGCACTTACCCACCCCCATTTCAATGCCTGTGGCCGCTATACCAGTGCCACGAACGATCCGTTGCCAGCTTTCGAAAGCTGATAAAAGTTGGTTCAATACATATGCGTGTACGTGCGTACGTTTCAAAAAAGAAACAAAAAAAAAAAAATTCCATTACGTGGCTATAGCGTATAGAGAGGTACTACGTACAACATACCTATACGCGGAGTTTTCTGCACAGCGGGAACTCTGGGTCGAGGAACAAAAAGGGAAACAGAAAATGAAAATAATAAAAAATAAAAATAAAAATTGAGTAGTACAAAACGCAAATCCTTCAGATTTAACAGACTTTTTTTTCTGTTAATCTCAACTATACAAAATTGCAAATGCGCAAAGAATATAAAGAAAAGAATAGAAAAAGAAAAAATATATATATACCTAAACCCAATTTTTTCACTACTTTCTTAGACGCTTAACCCAGTCTCGATTTATTCGAGAATTCGTAACGCAACTCTATCACGAATTATCCGTTTTTCGTGAACAGATAATAATACGTAAAGTCTGATTCTAGTCTAATCCCGTATAAAGTTTACTATAGACACGCATCATTCTCAGAAATGTATAACTAGAATGGGCGGTAGTGGCCATCATCCTATTCAACTCTTCTATCATCTATTCATTCATCCACCCCTGGATGGAGGGTGGGCGTCAAAGTCCTAGCTGTAAACGACACCTTATGGTTTGAGGTTCGTTTGAAAATGGCATGTAAATGAGCTCACCTACCCTCAGAGTACGTCCTGGTGATGAGCGAGTTAACATTTGACGTTATGGTACTATATGATCCCACGGACTGTCCGTAGTTCCGACAATTTTACTGCACTTCTTGAACGTTGTATGCGGGTTGTCGTTCGTCCCTAAGGCCGAGGCCTTTTCCACAAATTAATTATCGTTCGCTGTAGTGTACGGTTTATACTGCATATGTCTGCGGTTGTAGGTTGTAGCTTGTAGCTTGTAGATTGTAGCTCGTAGCTTGTGGTAGATGGCTTGTAACTCGTAGAGACTGGCATTCTTTTTATCACGCTCGTTAAAATATTTTTTTGGTTACTGACGGTGGGCAACGATTAACCTTTGACACGGTGACAATTAACCTGCCACTTAAGGAATTCAAATATTTTCTAAACCATCGTATAAAAAAAAAAAAAAAAAAAAAAAGAAAAAGAAAACCAAAATGAATAAAAAAAAAAACGAAAACGAACTCGGCACAAATGAGGTTGTGTAGTCATGTTGTAGTTTACGAGAGGTAAGAAAGGAAAAAAGGGAAGAAGCTCTAAAAATCGTGGTTCTCTATTTCATCCTTTTTTTTTTTTCTTTTTTTCTTTCTTTTTTCTAGGCACTGGTATTAGCGTTTGTGATCGCTTTACCTTTTTTGGTTAAAAATTTTTCTCCACGTTAAAATTTAGGCCCTTTTTTTTTGGACAAGGTAAGAAACGTTTTACTCAAGCTCGTTAAACACGCCTTTCTTCATCCTAATGGCAAGACTTCAGTCTAGGCATTTGAAAAGGGTCAAAAACCCACGCGAGAATTAGTCCAAGGAAACTTTTCTGCATGGTCTACGATTACCGCAAGCTTTCGAAAAGACGACCTCTTCTAAAGCAACCGTTTCTCTTATACATTAGGGAGCCAAGTACCAAACAGAAGGACCGTTTGGGAACAGGTTTAAGGAACAAAAAGGAGACTGCCAAAAAGGCAGCTTCACACAAAGCGTATGTAATCCTTTTCAAAAAAAAAAAGAAAAAACACGAAATGAACTTCGATGTTAATTTTTTCTACCAAACAAGAATCCTTTAGAACGGCATAGCCGTTAGAGAATCCTGACTACACGGTTTTACATTATACATATAACATATTCACCTCTGTAGTGGGTACAGTAGCGTTAAAACAGCATGGGACACCGTGGTTTTGTCTGTATTAATTAAGCGGTTGTGTAATCGGCGAGTTTCTTGTCGTTCGGGTCTCTAGCCGTTCCATTAGCGGCAGTCTCGTAGCTTACCTCATTTCTAGGTAAGGTTGGCTTCGACCTGTAACGGCCAAGAACGTTCCGCAACTAAGTTGAGATAGGTCAAGTGGGCTGCGTTTAAATAGCGAAAATAGTACCACAAATGGGGACAGTTTGCCAGCTCGCGGTACGTACTTTAACACACACACACACACATATTCGCATATAGAATACATGTGTAATATGTATGTATGTATGTACATTCATAGAATAGGTAGTTAGGAATCCATAGTTTTGTTTCGCACTTTGGCAAGTCTGCACATGGATGCGCGGAGGGACAAACCGTCATTCAGTTATAATGGTAAGACAACAATGCGAATAAGGAATGGTTAATTGTTACTGGCGCTAAGCCATTAGCAACATAACAATGTAAGTACGAAACCTGGGCAGCTCTTGAATTAGCCATATATACATATTAAACCAGGTGAATGGCGGATGCTGTAGACGTTTAAAGCACCATTAATCCAGCTGCAATTTACAAAGCAATTAGTAATCGTTGGTTAATTGTAACAAAAATACACCTTCGTCTCTCGCCAGTACTATAATATATATATATATATATATATATATATATATATATATATACATACATACATATATAGTAGCGGTCCAAGTAATTGGGTCTAAAGGGTTATCCAATTAGTAATTATTACCCCCCTTCCCCCCTCCTTCCTCCCCCAACACTACACCTATATAACCACCCTGGCGTAATTAAGCCTCGTATTATTGCTTACGCCGCGTTATACGCGAATGTGATCGTAAATAGATTCCGCATGTTTATTCAACGTGTACGTATATAGGTAGGCATGTGTAACGATTAGACAGATGTTTAAAATAATGTACAGTATATTGAATGAAACAATTGGAAATAAGCAAGACAATAATTGTTTCCTATATCCTACGTACGTTGTTGCGATAAAGTTTGATAAAACTTTTCAAATATATATACGTATACCGTTTATTATAAGCTTGCAATTAGTGGCTTGGCAAAGAGCTGTGCTCATTGTATATAACTTTATCTTTTAATGTGTATATAGGTATATATATATATATATATATATATATATATACGAAAGTATGTAGGATACCTATGCATATATACATACCTCTAGGTATTGGTACGAATAATTTTTTTGTCGCAGAAACGAGAAGCGAACGATTGAAATTCGCCGAAGCTGCACTGTTTGTAGTTTTCAATTAACTTGGCGCCTGTTTTAGCCCCAAGCCCCAAGCTCGAATCCCCTAACCCAACTCCCTCTCATCCAGTAATTACGTTACAATTATTCAATTTGATCGCATTGTTCCAGCCGTACCTATTTGTTTTTTTTTTCCCCTTTCCCCTTTCTCGTTTTTGTTTTTTTTTTTTTCATTTTTTTATTTTTTCTACAACGTTGCAGTTTTAACAATTCACATTGGCTCGATATACGCTATTATCATACATGAATATAAAAAATGGTAATCAGCTTGAGATAATTTGGCAATAATAATATTTCATCAATTTTTAATTTTATTTAAATTTTCGACAAAAATTTTCCATTTTTATTTTTTTTTTTCGCAATTTTTTTCCATTATTCCCATCACTGGTGGCATGGTTTGTATAAAAAATTTGTTAAATTATTTCTACTGATTCTCTCTGCCCTTATTATTTATCCGTGTCTATTTCGTTCAACCCTATATATTTTAATGAATAGAACTAGGTACATTGTGCATATACCTATATACATATACGTATACATAAGGCAACCGAGTATATACTAAGGGGTGCATCTGGCTGAAGCACGCGTATTTCTGTACGGTACCCCCGTAGCGAAGGCCTCAATTTGTTTTTGGGGCGTGTTTGAGTGGGCCTATTTTTTCCGGACTCAAGTGCCATCCCTGGTGCAACAGCTATTGAAATTTCCGGGTGAAAATCAGAGCTGCGTAACGGATTTTTTCAACATATATACACCCGGGGTTGTTTTCTTTTTATCTTTTTAACGTTCTTGTAACACCAACGTTCTCATCTCCACGGGGATTCCAGCGTTATAGTGTTTCCTTAATGATTGTCATCTTAAGGGACAAACAGACGCTGTTCTCTTCCAATTTAATAGCGATTATTAATTACACGATTAATAACTAACAAAACTTTCGATACATTCGGTTGGGAGTGACTTTTTTTTTCGATTTCAGATAGATACTCGAAGTTTCTTACAATCCGGGTCTTTCTTCATCGAGATACGATATCAATGTCCGCAAAAATTGATGGAGCTTTAATCGGTCGAAAAAATGACAGCGATCTAACTTCAGTACGGTAGAAGAATTAAGTACTGCCATAAATCGAAGGTAATTAATTGTGGCAGGTGTGTCGTCGATAAGACAGACAAAAAAAAAAAAAAAAAGATAATACCAGTAGAAAAAAAGAAGAAAAAAAGTTTGTGATCAAGTGGTAACGTGAATTTGTCTGGTGTTGGTATTTCCGGCTGGTTGGGTAGATATTTAAAAGATTCAAACCAGGTCGTGAACTCGCACGAGTAAAACGCCACTCCTATAGCCCATAGCCATAGCCATAGCAGAGAGAAGCTCTTCTCGTCTGCTGTCAACCTTGACGGGATCCAAGCCGTCTTCTTGAGTGCCTTGAAATCGCGTTGGTTCTGTCTTGTCGGTATACGGAGGCCTCTGGGACGTCAAAAGGGGGCATAGAGCAGCGAGTGTCAGTGGGGAACGGAATCGCGGGCCACACACAGCGACGTATAATGCACTTGGAACGTCGCTAATTGAATTATGGGCTAAAAGCTTCATCAAATGTTTGTCCCACCTCCCCCTGCCACCCCAACCCGCCATCGGACCCCAAATGATATTGTTTCGAAATTGTGTTATTTCCGTTCATTAGATTACTGCCGAGCGCTAAGTGATCAATTATCCGTAACGCATTTTTTGGCGGCAATATATTAATCACACTTTTTTTTTCTCCTCTTTTTTGGATTTTTTTTTCTCTTTTATTATTATTTTTTTTTTTTTGTTTTCGGTTCGATCGTTTGTACTACCTATTGCTTCTTCTTCGAGAACCAATGAAAACGATAAATCATTTTCATTTTTTTCCTTCCTTTTCTTTTTTTCGTTTCATTTTATCGACAAAAAATTCTCTCCGCACTTTTATACCCTAATAATTTTTTTAAATTTCCATTTTTTCAATATCTGATACCTACACCCTTCTTCAATAAACTTCATCCAATTTCCCAAAACTAAAACGAAACAACGAGCTTCCTTATCGAAACGAAGATTCAGACTTCTAATTAAATTAACTCTAACTTGATGAGCTTTTTTTAATTCTTCTCTGATTTGTCAAGGATTAGAAACCCTGACAACCGATTTAGATTTTCAAATTCTCGTGAAAATCTGTCAGTTGAAATGACAATTTGAAACCGTAACACCAGCGGTGGTTATCGATCACCTAATAACATCTGGCATAAGCTTCAACAGGGGTGGCCTGATTCAACCGACTACTGCAAGCTCAAGTTCCTGTTATTATTGTTGTTGTTGTTGTTGTTGTTGTTGAGTTGTTAGTGTTGAAACTATGAACCCGGTGCAGTATTGGATACGGTATTAATTTTCGGCTTTCGAATTTTCGACTCTACTTTCGTGTTTCTCGGCAATGAACAGACGAATAAGAATTAAGTAAATTGGTTGTACGGTTAGAGTCGGGTTTTTATGGGCTCGATAACGGCAGGATAAACACAGGTGTCAGAACCATACATACGTTGCAGTTGTTTCTAGATATCATTTACTATGTTTCCTAAACGTTATTACCCCGAAATTTTATATACCCTACGCATGTTATTAAACGGTTTATGCATTTTATTGTCTTATATTCTTAACTTTTTCGTCTGCATCCTCAATCCCTGTTCCCCCGTTCCCTTACAAACGTTAGCGCGTGCGGTTCCACCATAGAATGATAATGAAGAAAAAGGAACAATGAAGAAGAATGAAAAGTCAACGATTCTTTTTATTATTCAACGTTATTGCCTCGTGGACAGTATAACGTGGGTACTGCGAGTTTAACACTCTGAAAACTCTCCCCATATATAGCTTTTTTCTTTTGTTTCACAACGTATGCTCATTTTTATTTATTTATTTTTTTTTAACTCTTTTTACCTGCTCCAGGATACCTTCAGGAACTTTCTAAAGCTCTTTAAACGACATTTTCATGGAAAGTATCGCCCGATCAAAGCCTCGTTCCCGTACTATAAATTTGCTTATTAAACAAGTCGATAAAATGGACAAATACATCGATTCATGTGTCTGATTGATGCCGGAACAGTCTCGACTACGAACCCTCCTCTACCCCCTGTAGATCTTTACAGTTTAAATTCATTACGGATAAAGGAAGTATCGAGGGGTGCGAAATTAGCTGCTTCTTGTTTAATCCGATCCTGTTTTCCTAATCTAATATATAATCCTCGATCATTGTCTAGGCACGGTGGATATAACGTCGTCAGTAAAAAGGGGGAGTGCGAAAATCGAAATGCTAAATGTTACTCCCTTTGTTTGCTCAGTTTGATAAATTCAACTTCTAAGTCAAACATGAAATGGATTTTTCTAAGTAAGTAAAATATACGTAAAACCAACTAAATCCAAAGTCCATGGTAACTGGGTATGGCGACCCTTGACCGGCGCGACGAATTGAAACGAAAACAAAAGGTCAGAGTACTGGTCGCCAGTAAGAGAAAGAGAACGTTGGATGTGGATGTGGATGTGGTATTGGTGACAGCCCAGACAGCATATGGTTCGTATACTACAGAGCAAACAAATAGTGTCGGCAATGGTTCTCGCCACTCAAGCCTTATGGTGTGATTTCTAAATCACATTCAATTTCTCCAGGGAATTGAGCGTTATTGTTATTGCAAAAGAGGGGTGAGATAGAGGGAGAGGGTGAGAGTTTGAATTAATCCCATACAACGTAGAACAACCGTTCGTAAATTTCGCTATGAAACGATAGGAATCATGAAGGATATAAAAATTTTCTATCTCCATTTTATTTCACGAATTATTTCAGGTTTCATTTTTTACATTTTTTTTTTCTTTTACAAATTGTAGAAAATTGTTGATCGAAACTTTGTCAACTGTTTAAAATATATTTGCGGACTCACTGGTCTAATAACCAAGGCTTTGAAAATTTTCGCGGAATAGGGTTAGATCTGCGATATACATACGGCGATGTTTCCGCATGGTATAACAAGGACTGGTATAAATAGAGGACGGAAGACCCGGACCACCCAGGGGACGGTGATACCCACCGGTCAGTTTGCTTGCTCTGTACCGTTCTGTGTCGTCCGTGTTACCGACGTCACCAACCACCGTGCAAGCGTCGTGATGCCAACGTTTATTCGAGCCAGCGGATCCAACCATTCAACCATTCACTACCGGAACACACTCAGCCGCGGAAAACGCTTGAATGAGTTTAATTTAGTTCTGAAATTTCGCACGATGGATGAGATACAAAATTTCTGATAAATGTTTAATTATTAATATCGTTACTTTGATGGGACACATTTATAGCTTTTTATGGGGTGAAAAAATATCGCGTTTAGGTACTGCGGGTGTTAAAAACGGTAAACGGAAAGAGAGCAAAGCCAAGGTCAGGTGAGAGCCAGGTCTTTGGTCGCTTTTGGGCTTCTTTAGGAATCTATTGAAAACGCGTTACCGGACAAAGTTTCGTTGAGGTGAGGTGAGATGAGGTGAGCTGAGACGAGCCAAGGCAAGGCGAGGCGAGGTGAGGTGAGGCGAGGAGGCGCTTGGCGAAAAGGCCATTCATCACCCGTTTCTTTACGAGCAACTCGCTCAGATTACAAGGGCCCCGCGAATAAAAAATACACTCCTAGGCCGCGGTGCCTTTAGGTTTGAGCGATGGCGGCTTAGTGCTTAGCCGCCGGTGGGATATATTACCTAAAATTAAGTACTGCACCACGTCTCTCCTTACTCACGTCTTTTTTACTTTTTTTTTTTTATCTGTTTTTTTTTTTTGGTTTTTTTTTTTTTTATTTTTACGCACCTTTTTATGTATCTACTCTTCCCAGCTTCGTTTCTCCTCAAAGAATATACAAGAAGAAATGAACCTTCAATTTGCGAAAAGATTCGTATCTCAATTCGGAATGCGGAAACGAATTGAAAGAACCTAAAGTTGATAAGACAAAAATAAAAAAATATCCCTGGCGGTTTATGTTTTCAAAACTTTTACGTATTTTTCATAATACTTGAACCCCGCCGACTAGTATAAATCTCCGAAGCAAAATTTTCGGGGAAGTTAGAACCCCGGGATAAAGAGCGCTCGAGATATCGGAGTTTCCTACCTTTGAAAAACCCTTCCGTCGTGTCCGACCCTCATAAGCTGACGCCTTTACATCGAAGCTCACTTTTCGAACGCCCTCAAACGTTTCCATGGGCTACGCGCCACCGACCAGGGCGCGACGTGCCGTCCCATATTATATTAGGGGCTGCTGTCAGAGCTGCGGAGGGATTGATGGATGATGGACCGATACGATACACGTGTTGTCCCGATAACGAGGCACATTGTGTTTTCGTATAGTCGCTTCGGCTCCATTTTTCGCTTCCTCGATTATACCCGCCCGCCAACAGCTATAGTTGTTATAAGGCCAATTATTTTTACACCTGATCGTTTTTACGCGACTCAAGTTTTACCCTGATGCAACGATATAAAGCGTAAAGTTTTTCCTCGAGCTAGATCCGAATATGATACTTCATTTCCACTTCGTACCTTAATTCGAAGTTTTATATAAAATTGAAAATGCAAGTGCTCGGAAGCTACGAAAATTTTTAACCGTAAAATTTAGCTTCAGTTTCTTACTTACCGCGAGTCACCCTGTCAGAAATTTCCTCAAGTCTTCTAATTTTCGTTCTCTGTTCTCTGGACAAAATCCCGTTATCTTTCTACACCAGACGTATTTCCTTGGGTTTCCGGTGCCTACCCCCTCAGGGCGAACAACGCACGCTGTTATCTTCGCGGACGTAATACGGTTAGGTAAGAATGCAGGCCTGGCATGAGGCAGGGGTCTCCTTCAAAGCAACGATTCTAATTATTTTCCTGGGAATTTGAGCCTCGGTATTTTATTCTTTTTTTTTTTTTTTTTTTTTGTTCGTCTTTATTTTTTTGTTATTTTGTTTTTATATTTTTTTGTACCCTTAGGCTGATGTTTTCTGGGACAGCAACGCGAATTCTGGCCACATATATACCGGAGTCAGGTTGTACCTAGAGGCCGTGGGACCAGGAAGGGACGAAAGTCACCCTCTGGGCAAGATTGAGCGTGGTTGGATATTTTTAGAAAAACTCTCCTACGTGTTTGCCGTTGGGATGAGCCCGGCTTCTATGGGCTATGCGAACGTATATCCAGCTACAAGGAAAGTGCAACTTTATGTTAAAGTTGAGAAATACGTGACAAGAAGACGGCGTCGATTCTAAAGTAGAGAAAGGCGACGATCAGAGATCTGTTTCTATAATTGATTTAACTTAAACTCTATATAGGTATATACGATGGGCTGTTAAGACTCTGCACTAAGTCCTCAAAGTATTGACAAATAGAAATTAGAAACGTGAAAATGCTCTTACGATGAACAATGCTCCGTGGTTCTTGCTGAAAGACTGGATAACCATTATAGGATGACTGTCAAAACGGCGCTAGTCCGTTGCCCCGAGAATAAGAGGAAGCAGAAGAGGGAGAAGAAGAAGAAGAAGAAGAAGAAGAATAAGAATAAAAATAAGAATAAGAAGAAGCTCGATTGTGGATGCACTCTACCGATAAAACGAAATAAATCAAATTCTCTTTGAACAAAGCAGCGAAGCATTTGCAACCGAACGAGGATTCGCTCGCAATTTCTTACTCGACGATTTCGTTAGAAACACACATATAGACACATACACACTTGTATACGAGTCAGATCTTTTATGAAAAGCAAACTGCATTAAAATCCGTCAATAATCTAATAATAAATACTTTCAGTAGAAATGGACCAGGCGATACCAGCCTGAATCCTCTTAGCCACCCAGTTGTCAGCGTGTCGTGATTCAACTGCCACTCCGAATACATATACTAGGTATATAAAATATGTTTTAGAGCGTCGCGAAGCCCGACTACTACGCTCGCTTATATACACATCCTATATAAATTTATATATACCTATATACGCATACTGTCGAAGCAGAGCGTCCATTTAGCCAAGATTCAGAGCCGGTAATGAAATTGTATCGACAGGAAGAGGCGAGGGCGAGGGTGAATTCATTCGATTTTGGCGAAATGCTATTTTACTTGAGTCTCTCTCTCTCTCTATCTTTCATTTTTATTATTATTATTATTATTATATTTATTTTCTTTCGTTTTTTAAATGTCAGGAGAAAAAGCCTCCAACGCTTTTGGTACATACGTAAACCTACAAAGTGACAAAAAAATCTGTACGTAGTTTAATAGCAAAAAAAAAAAGTATAAAACGTGGATAAAATTGGATTTTTCAAATGCATGGATGATAAAATAGTTAAATATATATTTTGTCCAGATTTTTCTTTTCACATAGAATTAAGCGACATGCCACGTGAGAATCTCGCTCTCCATGATATCCGGTGATTTTTAGGCACGCGTTCGGATCGCTAGCCGGGTTGCTACGGCGACGAAGAGGGCATACGCGTTACCTGGGAAACCCTGGTACCATCATCCTGGTTATGATCAGACTTGGTATGAATACGGCGTGTAGGTACTTTGTACTGCAGTAGCTGAAATTTTGGTGTGTGATCGAGTCTCTCTATTCTTGTCAGAAATCAGTCTGGATTGAAAATGAGGGGTACGCAGAGACCTAAGGGTCATTATCTGCACCATGTAGAGGACAATTGATCTTTGCTTTCTACTGATCCTTGAAGACCTCATGGACGGTGACTTGTCGTCGGGTAATTATATCGACACGAAATTACGGTCGTGACTAGAGGATCGTTTTCAACCCTTCCGGACCCGCGGCTCTCTCCCTTCGCTTTTCTCCGCAACCTCCTTTCATCGCAATCGCACCGTTGGCTTCCACATTTCTCTCTACAGCCTCGCGATTCTTTAGGAAATCAGACTTGATTACTTGAATCCCGTAGGGAGGCGCTGATGGATCGTTTGTAATTAAAACCAGCTGTTGAATACGATTGTGCGTGTCTTCTGTGTGTACGTGTATTTGTGTGTATGTGTGTGTGGTCCTAGTAGTTTAAGCTGACGAACGTATCTCCATCTCCCTAAAGTAGTCCTGTTAGTGATAATCATTCCCAACTCTCTGGACACCAGTTTTAAATTAGCTAAAACTCGATCTATTACGAGATTGATTATTTTCAATTTATTTAACGGAGATTTGCAGGAATAGTTTTTTTTTTGTACATTTTTAAAAATAGTTTTCGGTTAATATAATATGATAGGATATTAGATTTACCGAATGGTAGAAGCAGGGAAAAAATTCGAGGTTCTCTTTCTTTACTTGAAGCAATTTATTTATATTTTTGTCCAGCGTATAAAACGAGGTGACAGGGCGTTTGATGGCTGGGGGATTAGTATAGAAGAGAGGGGGATGAAAAAGGAGATCAGAACGTGTTTAAATTTGAATATAAATTTGAATTTAAATGTGCTAAGTTGGCGAGCACGGATAGAGACTGGCGTCGACCAACGAGACGTACGTACGTATGTATGTATGTACATACATACATACTGTTATACGTTAACGTAGTTGAAATCGGTTGTCCGTAGATTCAGAATTCAGTCAGTCTCATCTCGTCGTTTCCTCTTTACGTCTCACTGGTTCACTTCAACCGGATATTGTATATGACTACAATTGTCGTACAATTTTAGCCATTTACTTGAACGATCTGCAGTCTTTGTCTGGCGGTTATACGAGGCTGCTATACAATGAGCAAAATTAATATGAAATTTTTTTTTTTTTTTTTTTTTTTTTTATACTCCATTTTTTCAATCGCTTTTTTTACTTTTTAAATTAATTCAAACCCTCATCTCCCCGGACTCTTTTGAGATAAATTTTAGCCTAGCCTTTATATTTTCAATGTTTCTTAATAACAAGTTTGGCATTACGTTTCCGCAAACTATTCTGTTTGCATATTACTTCGAGTTCTGCAGAACTCTTGCCCCTACAGTTTGTTGGTTTTCTCGTTCGCTACGAGGATTGCAGCTGGAGTCGTTCTTGTTTAAACACTGGGGCAAGTTTTATGCTAACGACATCCCACAGAAGCACACTGCGCCCCATTGTTCTTTGCTACTGCAGTTGATCTGAAATCGAGGCCAAAAAATATAGGAACAAAAGTATTATAGCAGGGTAAAGTAAAGCCTTGGTGCAATATTGTTTCTTCAATTTTTTTTTTTCTTTTTCTTTCATTTTATTTTTCGTATTATTTTCAATTTTTCTTTTTATCGTCTTTCCAGCGCGTTGTTTCTTTCAACTCTATGTATGCAGAGCTTAAACTATACAGCAACTTTTTTTTCGTCATGCGATGATTATTCACGAAATGACTATCCAACAAATTCTAATGCCCTAGCGCGATCGAGGCCACAGCTTCCACAGTCGGTAGAAGAAGAAGAAGACGAAGAAGAAGAAGAAGAAGAAGAAGAAGAAGAAGGAGGAGGTACCGTCCCTCTAAAAACTAAGCCTTCTAAAATCTCTTGATTATTTTTATCTTACGGTTTGACATGCTCTTTGATCTATAAGCCACTGAAGTCGACGCTTCCTAGAGGAGTGTAAAATGATTATTCAAAAGTTTTGAATCTTTTTAAGAAAATAAATCACAAACTTCTCCAAAGTATTTTGACGATTAAGATGATATCTCTAAGTATAATTAAAAAAATATTTAACACTGTTTAAAAAAACAAAAAAATACATGTAAATATATAATAAAATTAGAGGCATATAATTTAAGGAATTTAGTTTGATAATAAATATTTAGCTTGTTATTCGAGACTCCTTTTTAAATTTATGTAAGTTAAATAATTACTCCCTGGAACAGGCTACCGGGTTCTGGTTGTGATTACGAAGGAATTCTCATCCCCATTAAATTTCTCTGCTTATAAGTCTAGGGTTAAATATGCGCCACTTGCTAGAACACTAAAGACAAGTGGCTGAATGAAAGAAAGAAATGAAGAAATAAAGAAGGTAAGAAGTAAAGAAACTTGGATTTTTAATTTAACGCTATTCAGAAATAAACAAGTTCCTTCGCCAGGGCAAGTTTCTCGGTAGGACTATTATTCCGTGACAAATATCACGAGCGAAATAAAATTTGCACTGCGGGGTATTTCTTTGAAAGGAGAACCTGGCTGCTAGATGGTAGGAAGGTAGGTAGGTAGGTAGGTAGGTAGAGTATGTAGGTATCGTGTACATACTGTCGACGACCACACCACACCACCATCAGCCCAGGGCAAACCCAGGCATTGCGTTTGTTATGTAAATCTACTTGGATATTTCAAGCTAAAAGCAACTCTGTACGATGCAAAACACGTGACAGCTAATAAATTATACTTATATATATATATATACATATATACCTATATACATATATAATATGCGTAGTCACGTGACTTTCCTCTATAATATAAAACGTAGAATTAATACAGAATTTCAATAAAAATAAAAAATAAAACCTTAATAAATAAATTGAAATCTTTCAAAAAAAAAAAAAAAAAAAAAAATTTCCCCTACTTTAAAATTCCTTTTATGAAATCGAACCAACTCGTGTCTTAATTTCGTGGTAAATTACGAAAAGACAATTGTAGAAGACAGGGAGACAGAGGAGGACGGAAGTTGGTGTAAGCCGAAGACGAGTGACTGCTGTTCGTCTAGCTTAAGCACGCGGCGAGACCTGGTAAGGGAAGTAAGGACGGAAGGAAGGAAGGAAGGAAGGAAGGAAGGTGGAAGAGGACGAGGTTCGTAATATGAGTTTGCTGCCCGTGTAACGCGAGGCAGATCATAACGCTTTCTCGTAATGCGGGCCATCTGTCTGGATCGGGCTCGCAGAGAGACATCTTTGGTGTATAAGTATAGGTACATACGTAGGTAAATGTACTTTGATATGGGTGTGTGGGTGTATCGAGGCAGTAGATATACGATGAGAGAGAGAAAGTAGAATTCGAGGTATTCGAGGTATCCGAGTCATCGGAGAATCTGAAAGAGTAATTTCCCGTGAAATTGTATACCTGGTTCGAGGCGTACGTTTAGGTACTCGAATTTTATCAGCGCATAAGATCCTCGGTCTGTTTCAATCCGACCTCGCAATCATCGATGATAATATTAACCCACGTGTAGGTATGCGGATACATTGGTACGAGGAGAAAAGAAAATACGATAATAAAACAAAAAAAAAAAATCAAACAATAAAAAAAAAATAATTGCCAATCATTGAATATCGCGTAGATACGGTTCGCAGAATGTTTTGCACATACCTGATATGCTTGAGAATGAAACTTCTCGAGAGGTTTAAATAAATTGTAAAGATTAAATTGCGTGAGGTGATTATACCCCCTGAACTGCATCAGGTAGTTAGGGTAAAGAGACTCTTTAAACCCGTCTAGGGCGAATATGTTGAGAAAATATAACCCCGTCCTTAAATTGTTTTTAAAGACCAAATTTTAGTAACCCTATTTTACGTTTCCGTCCACGCGTGTTTTGTTACATTATCAAACCCTACGAACCCTTTCTGTAGTGTAAACCCCCTTAAGAATAAAGTTATTTGCATGTGCCCTCTACCGGGAAAAAGGGATGCTTGTAAATACAGAGAAACGCATAATTATCTTAAAATACATATATCTCATTCAACTTTTGTGGATCAAAGCTCACCGTGCTTTGAATCGTTCAACCATTTACTATGCCAAAAGTTTCACCAACTTATTGCTCCCCCCCCCTTCCAACCTCTCAAAACTGAACTCTTGCAGCTGAGATAACTCCGGGGTCCGGTTCAAAGACAAAAGTTTACAAAAACGAACGTTTCAACCAGAAAATTAATATTCACGTATTAAAATTTCCTATGGCTGTATCTTGGTGTATATGTATATGTAGTCTATTAAAAAATCGGCTACACTGCTCGGTGATTAATGACGTTAAAAAATAAATTGTCAACATTTATTTCTTTCCTATATTTATCAAGATGCAATTATGCACCCTATACACACAGTGTCGAACGATCAGTTCGGGAATTGAGCGTGGACCGATCGGTAAGCTTCGAGAGGGTTCTTTTTTACTACTAGGGTAGGTTATACTGCTTTACATATAATTCCGTCGTCGAATAACTCCATTGTATTGATTGGCGTATAGTATAATGGACCATAGACCGAGGGAAGAAAATTTCTTATTTGCCTAGCCATTTGATAAATCTTTTTCAAAACTCGTTGGCAAAATTTGCATAATCGATTAATTTATTTAATAAGATTTTTAAAGAGATGAGAGGATCCAGAATTTATCATTCAGCAGTTTACCGAGTCAAAAAACTAAAAATATAGAAACGAAAAAAAAAAAAAAAAAAATGAATTAATTGATACATTTTTCAAAGCTTGTGAAACTGTGTCATAAAATTCTTAACACGAAAGAGCAAACCGCGGCCTTGCTGCCACCGATTCCAAAAATAAAGCAGACTCACATGTATACGTCGAGATATAGAGGGAGAAGACTCGGAGAAGATTTATAAATGAGTCATTGCCCTGTCACACATGGATCCTTTAGTTTTTTGTTTCTTTCTATTTTTCATTTTTACTGCATACACATACTCCGCGCGGAGAAAAGAGATATATGACGATAAATATTGAGATCCGTCAAATTATCAGGCACGCCCCAGCAGTTATATAGAGATCACGTTAAGAGAGCTGCGCGGGGGTGGATCCCTCTTATCTCGTGGCGTCGAGTGCGTCTTAAAATAATCCTTCGTGCATCTGAACGCCTGAACGAGTTGCCTCTGCAGTAGTAGTCGTTCTGCAGTATACTGAGGGATGTTGCATCTCAAGGGGCTTCTTCAGCTGCGGGGACAAAGCTTCGTGTGTCCTAGCTTCTAGTGCGGGTCTAGCATTTTCCGCCCTCTCTTTAGCCCCCCTTATTCTCTTTCTCTATCTTTTATCCTGTTCTTTATTCTCTCTTTCTCTTTTTCCCGTTTTCTCTCTTCTTATTCTTTTTACATGGTGAGGGTGCAGGGTGGCGAACGAGGGTAAACGACGCGGCGAATCTCGTTCTTGTATACCCCCGAAGGCCATGAGATCGTAAACATTTATGGTCCAGGTCCGTGTAAATGGGGTGAATTATTTTTGACGTTGGGCACGTTGCCTTCGCAGTCGCCTGCACCGCCACCACCACCACCTCTGCCGTCGCCACTGCGTAATTAAGGGCTTTAATATTCCAGAGTGTTGAGTCGCGTTGTAAACTCGACGCGGTGTAAAAACGCTTCAGAAATTAACTCGCGTTCCTACTCTCTAAGATTGTCTCCATTCCGTTATCCGGGTACTCCTTGTAAGGACGGACTATATACCCGCAATTCTCAACCTCTAATAAGAGGGCTGATACAATTTTACTCGGGTAAAAAAAAGAGGGTAAGGAAAAGAAAAAAAAAAAAAAAACAAACTCGACTCCCGGAACCGCAACCATTTGTCTAAATTCAAGCTTTTACCCCCTTTTCACCCTATTGCCTCTCTCTCTCTCTCTCTCTCTTTCTCTCTCTCCTCTATTTTTCCTCTTTTTTTATTTTTATTTTTCCTCTCTCTTTTCACCGAGGCCAAGAATTGCCGCCAAGTATTCTTCTTCCGTGGCGCGAGATTCTACCATTCGTTTTATATATATGTATTTCTTACACATAAGGCGTCGTTCACACGGACGCCAAGCTTTCCGACCAGCACACGTGTAAGTTGTTAAACGTTTGTCACCACTTGCTAGTAGCCTCGAGTTAAGTTGGAGGATGTTTTATTTAAATTGGGCGAGGAATGATAATTGGCCAAGGCCTTCGTTCATCGTTCGTTCTCCCCTTTTTCTTCTCACTCTCCATGTGTCCTTCCCACACCTATATCTATTTTTTACACTGTCTCGCCCGTGTTTTTTTCAACTAAAACTTTACTTTACGATCGCATTTCAAAAATTCTTTAAATTATTCCGTCGAGTCTTTTTTCAAATTATTTCTTAGGTTTATTCGTACCTACGTCCACGATATTCCCACACATACATTTAACACAGAGTATTGATACACCTTCACGTGAAACGATCATTTTCTCGAATAAATTACAGTATAAAAAAACAAACAAGAAGTGGCAATGAAAATTTGGGAAATATTTTACGAATAGAGATAACGGAGAAAAATGAAGAGGAATTGTGGTGCAAAAATTTTCGCGCATTCTATACCACGGATAGTAAAACCGGAATTATCATGTCAGCGGAATAGCTATACCTAGACAAGGCTCTATAAGATGTGGGGAAAAAATTTTTAATCAAAACAAAAGCATCGTAGAAAAGAATACGCGGCGATATATATGAGGGTGAAGAATTTCATGACTAGAGTAAATTTTTATATTTATAATCCAATTGGATCTGGCGTCACCCTAGACATCGTCTTATACTTCCGGTACGTCTTCGACGTTGTAGAATCTCTTCAATCTCATCTAGCTACGTATACAGGGAATATTAAAGATCCTACAATTACATTTATGTACAAAATAACCTCAATTATATTCGTTATTCGTCTCTTTACCACAAACGGTGGGTAAATCATCCCCGTTATATTCTATCCTTTCATCTTATTTCCCAACCTCTATCTTCACTATCTGTTTTTCTTTTATCAACTCTTTGCACGCCAAAGGGGCTCTTTCGAATTGTACTGCGAGAGAGAGCGAGAGAGAGAAAGACAAAGAAAACAGAGTCTGCAGTGCATTGAATAAACTTTGAAATTTTTTAAAATTATACGAAAACATTCAGGAATGAAACCTTATCTACTGAGACAATCAAAATCTCATTATTTAGGCTCACTATTATTTTGTTCTTTATAAAGATGAGAAAGAGAGGTTAAAAAAAGGAAATTATGACTCTTAGATGGGATACTCAGATTTTTATTCCCGTCTTTTGGTTCACTGTTATTTTTCATCATCATTTATTAACTGTAAATTGATTATCGATTTTCAAAAGAATTTTATCTAATCGACTTTAGGATTGACAAGTAAAAAATTATTAACTTAAAACAGAGTGTTAGGTTTGGCAGATGATCGAGTTGTCATTTGTTATCGGATTAGTAAATTAGAGATGCAAACAAAGCAGTTAGGTATACAGTCGATAGACTGAAGCAAATAGAATTGGCATGAAACTGTCTATAGTAACAAATAGCGAAATCGACTCTCGTCGACATAATCTCAATAAGGGTATTACTCTGGTGAAATCCGAGTGGTTTAAAAGCACGACGAATGAATGAATGGGGACACGAGTGATTTTTTCTCATTTTCATTATCATTTTCATTTACGTTTTCGTTTTCATTAGAACAACAAAGAGAATAAAAAAAATTAAATAAAAAAAAAACAAAATAAAAAATAAAAAATTTTAATTCAGTTAGGTACGAATTTGCATTCGTTATACAATCAAATAGAATTTATTCTAAATTGAATCTGCGTTTTGAACTTAGCGCCAACTTGACGCATCCATTAATGAATCGCTGAGAATTTTTGGAACCTGTATATAGATATATATGTATATATGTATATATCAAAGTGATGAGAATTTTATGACAGGCGAGAGCTTTCGAGAACTAGAAAAAAAAAAGAATGTAAAGCAAAAAAAAAAGGTAAAAGCATAATTGAAGACGGCGGAAATGAGTATTCATGAAAGGGTGAGGGAGAGTAGGTATAGGTTTGAGATAAAAATGTCGATATCTCAAGGGCCACGTCGCATATCATTTCACAGCGAACCGGAGTCTGCATACATACATTACTTCTTTTTTTTTCCCGCCATTTTCTCATCATGAATGTACGATAGGTAGGTACTGATATTTTACACTTCATTTCTCGATGTAAAAGAGGGAAAGAATTTGAAATGAGTAGGTATAAAAATTACTTAAAAAAAAAATAAAAAAAATCGTTGACATATATACTTACCCGTTGAATTATTTATTTTATCGAATTTGATAATTTAACGAGATATAAAACGAAAGATAAAATGGTTAAGAAATTTCGTTGAATTTGCAGTAACTCGAAGGATTTTTTTTTTTTTTTTTTCTTTTTATTTATCATCGTCCAAGAAGATACGTATGTACATACGTAACATGCACTTCCGTTAATATTAATTTTAACCAGCGGTGTTAGTTCTATTACCCTTTATATGTAAAATATGCTAAGGCTGTTATTTCAAGCCGACATTATGCTACGGTAACCTAGCCAAAGTCTGCCTTACAACGCACTATGCTATACCAGCAAACAATAAATCGTTCCCTCGTAAAGTACCTTACCAACGAGCTATGATTACATGAGCTAAAATTATCAACGAACATGATCGCGAGCGCTATCCATATCAACGATAAATTAGTACCTAGCTTATTTTTGAAATAAATTAATCAAATGAAATTTTTCAATTTTATATTATATCTATGGGTATTTCCTACCATCACCTTCGTTCACCAAAAAAGACATTTCCTGTGATTCTGTTTACAACGATCGGTGACTTCTCCGCCAGATTTTTCTCTCCAGAATAAACATGTGAATGCACAGTGTGAAGTACATAAATTTATGTACAATATACATGGACAGAGGTTCGATGCAGGCTTTACGAAGCTCTTGAATAATTGATGGTGCTTGAAAGCAGTGTGCAAAGATCTTGTTAAAAATTCTTAATACGTATCTCGTTATCTGGACTACAGAAGTTAATTTAACGAAAAACTTTCTGTTGCAGTCCACTTTTCACTTTTTCCTTTCTTTTTTTGTCTACCTCCAGGCGAGGTTCGACAGTATAGATATAAGGTATGACGAGCTTTTTATTTTTTTATTTATAACGAGAATATTTTCACCTGATTTTTGTAGTAATAAAAAGAAAATTTTGAACCGATCATTGAAAGCTCTACGTAACATACCTACGTTCAAGTTGTTTCGAATCGTTGCACGATTGTCGTTTATGCTTTCGTAAAACTTATCAAATACGCACCTCACTGGATGTAAGTTATTGAGGTCGATGTAAAATTTGAACCAATCGATACCGCGAGCACGCTCACCCGTTTCCTAGCCTGGGGCTCGTTTGCCCGGTGCGAAGCAGCGCTCAGGGCTTTCATGTTAAGTTTATCGCGTATTGACGATATTTTACAATAAGGTGGTGATATATGAGGGATTTAGCTTATATTTGAAAGTTTCACCGTTATGGAGCGACCGCCGTTGAGTCGGGGGCGCCGAGTTAACCTGAGAGAAGCTGCAGCAGCAGTAGCAGCAGCCGCATGAGGAGCGAACGAGGGAAGAAAGAAGAGAAAACACATACACACCTATACATTTCCTCATCTCGATGAGACTCTCTCTTTTCCTCGCTCTTTTCCCTCTTAGTTTTTCCTCTATGGTTTATGGCAGAACTATAACCTGGTTTCTGTATTACAAGCGCGAACTTTCATAAATCTAACGAAAGAAAGCCAAACTCGTAGGTTCTGGAGGCTATTTTGTAGCTGATAAGAAGAACTTTGTACTAGATTTTTATTTTATTTTTTTTCTATACAATTCATTTTTGCTTGATTCATATTTTTTTGATTTTTTAACCCAGTAAGATTCTACGTAAGTATAATGTACAACAAGGTACGCGAAACGAGAGTATAGGTATGTAATTTTAACCGAATGATATATTAACGATGGGTAATTGATGATACCGTACGAAACAAAGTGGAGCTTATATCAGAATCCAACAACTGAGTTGGGAAAATCTCAGTTTGCCTAGACTAGAGCGCAACAACTTATTCGAAAGTTTGGAAACGGGGGGGCTTAGATATACCAAATGGTATATTGTAGGTACGGAGCGACGACCTGGGATCAAATTTAAATAATCTCTCTCTGGGAGAAGAGAAAAGCGAAGTTATCAAGTCTGACAGCTTTCAAAGTTGCTCGATAAATTTGAACAATCAGGAAGTGGCCGGGATTTATATCCTTGAAATTCAGCGGCTTTGCCAATTCTTTCTTTTTTTTTATTTTTTTTTTTTTTCGTTTTCGTATTTTTCTGTACATCGGTAATAAAAGTATATTCCGAATAATGAAAAAATTTATTCACTTGTATGTACAAGTAAATCACTAGTTAACGACAAAGCATCCATATATACCTGTAAAGACTAATTTTTGAAGCCGAGTACCATAATAATAATAATTTCAATTCGTTCTTCTTATGGATATAAGAGCTTTTTCCAACGGGATGGAAGAAATGTAATTGAGCTTTGCGGAGAAAGGAGCTAGCTGAAAAGGTGATGATTTAAAAGCAGGTACCTGGCGGTGTATGTGATGCTGAGAATGTGTCAGAACAAGAGATGGAAAGACGGGATGCTGCCACCCGCAGGATAGACTAAAGTCAAAGGCATAGAAGCAGGAACGGCGCAAATTGAAACAAGGATTAAGACGTCAGGCTGGCTTAAAGTCTCAGTCTCTCTCTCTCTCTCTCTCTCTCTCTCTCCAGCTCTGCCTAGATCCCTCTCTCTCTCTCTGTTGATTAATTTAAATAGTTCCCCGCGGTGTAGCTCAGACAAAGGCACCAAGTGGCACTGCCAGGACGGTGAAACTTACTTTATAGAGAAGCTAGGACATCAGGACAGCGTCTGGAAAGTCCGATCATTCCCAGGTCAAAAAGGTTGCCAATTAAATGAGATAAAAAATCGGTAAGAAAACGTAAAAGCGTTCACTTTCTTTTTTCTTGATTTGCACAAAATAAACTTAGATTCAATTGAATTCCGCGTTTCTACTCCGTCCGTCTAGAGTCAGGAGTGAATAAAGTAAGGTCCTTCGATATTCAAGCAACAAGAATGGAAAACGGAACCGATTCCTTCACCGTGGTCATCGCAGGACGCACGGCTGACGGCGTAGGAGAATCGCGATCCTTGAACTGTA
This sequence comes from Macrophya annulata, assembly GCA_963924015.1. NCBI lineage: Eukaryota > Metazoa > Arthropoda > Insecta > Hymenoptera > Tenthredinidae > Macrophya > Macrophya annulata. The sequence goes on from OZ001260.1 coordinate 27,316,273, forward strand.
CGATGGGATGCAAGATTGTCTGCAAAGAAAGGAGGCAAGTAAGTAAAGAATGAAGGAAGGAAGGAAGGAAGGAAGCAAAGAAGGAAGGAAGGAAGGAAGGAAGGAAGGAAGTCAGTGAGTGAGGCAAACAAAGAGAGAAAACGGAGTGAAGAGTGGAGGGAAAAATGGGAGGACCTTTACTTGCAGTCGCCAGCCAGCCTAGAGCGTGTTTCTTCTTCTGGACTCGCAGTTTCCACGACGGTTGCCTGGCGACCAAAGCGTATCTTCCGTCTGGCTGACCCGCTGTTTTCCGAGATACAAACTGCCCTCTCTTATTTCCCCTTTAACGTCCCCTTGTCCTACCTGCCATTCAACGTTGGATGAGTTTTAGATTCAACGAAATAAGATGGATGATTCTATACTCGGCGTGATACTGTACCTGCAGCAGTCGGAGGTGGCACATACACAGTGAGAGGAAAGCCGAAAGGTTTTAAAGCCGCGAATTCGTTCTCCAATTTGCCGCACCATGCTGTGCATTTTGTCGAATGATATCTAGCTGCGCTTTTAAATCGAGCTCTTTGATTGTCTCATCATCGAATGAGACAGCGTAACCTTTATACTTTATAATCACGTAGTAACTAAAGGTCTACCCTAGATCGTGGATATATTTTATTTTCTTTAGATCTAAAAATCAGCATGGTGTAAATTACCCATTTCCAGTTCAATGAGAACTGACAGATCGACGGACCTGAGGGGGGGGGGGGGGGGGAATCGTGGAATAAGGGATGAAAATATAGGCATGGTAAAAGAGAGAGCTAATTCAAGATCTCTTTCCCGCGCTCATACTGACAGCCACGTCGAATACCAGCGAAGAAGAAGTTCACCGGCTCCCATCCCGAGGCCTGTTCAACATTCTAAATATTTTAAAAGTTGGACTCATTTGAATTGGAACATCTTTAGGCAAGGCACCTCGTCCGCCTCTCAGTTCCACATCGGTACCATCCCTGTTCCACCAGAGTTACCCGGAGTTTCTACTGCAGAGGGGAGAGAGTTCCCTATGTACTTACACCATCACCATCATCAGGACCACCACCACTACCATCACATCATCGTCACTGTTGTCTGAATACTCCTAACTCCGGTAAGGAGAAAGATTCCGTTCTCCCACTTCCGTCTCTTAGTCTTCTCGTCCGATTGATTTAGATTCTTGAAACTTTTAGCACCAAAGTTTTATTATTATTATTATTATTATTTTGTTCTTTATCGCTTTTTATTTCCCTCTTTAATCTCTCCCTTCGTGAATGGATCTGTCTACTACGTCATTGAGGGGACTGCATACATCATGATGTCGATGTCAATGTTGGGTGACTTTAACAATAAGAACATCTACGAGCCTGATGCGACGATTTCTCGTTATAATCCTCGAAGTAAAGTTTTGAAAGTGCGAGTATATCAAGATCCTTCGAAAGTAAGTAAGATCCGCTTGTTAATTTCCGGTACCCGGAAAACAGGAAGTGTTCTTTGCCGAAAGCGAAAGGTTCTCCCTTTTCAACGAAAAACACGAAGTGTTTTACTCCGGGATACCCGCCTTGCGCAAACTTGTGCGTTTCTTCTTTATTAAAGAGGATCCCAAAAAGAGAAAGATGAAGTCTCAAAAGGGACGACAGAGGTGAAGTAAAACCCCGAGTTGAGACATCCGTACCTTTCGATTCTAGCCAGTTTGATTCAAGCTAAGATGTTTCTTGGAATGGGACAACTGGAAATACTTGTAATCAAAAGCATTAAACGAAATCAGGTGTCGCGCCTCGAGTTTCTTTATCGTTTACCTACCTTTTGATCAGTCGCAATTCGACTTATACGTATACGTATGTCAGCAAAGGAGTATATCTCCAAGGTAATGGTTAAAGCGCGAATTTGTCTTCACGAACATCACTACTAAACGAAACACACATTTTCATACATCACGATCTTTCGCGATCCAACGTGAGAGACACTTCTCTAATTTTATGAAGTCGCCAAATTTTTTTTTCACATTTAAACTGTACGACCAATAAAATTCAAGGTTTTTTATACACATGAATAAAATGGTAACACATGGGATAGATCAGAGTAGAAATAAAGTCTTTATACAATGTCGAGGTATAAACAGTAAAATACACGCATGTGTGGAGACTGTATAATGACAAGTGGTGTATGCCGTTTTTTTTTTTTTTTTTTTTTTTGACGTCGTTAACGATCCTCGTCAGTTTAGATACTCGTTATTTTGTCTTTTGGAAAAGACGAAGCATCCTTCCGTCTACTGGTCACCGTTATACATATATATGGCGGCGATCGCATTTCTTTGAGACAAAGAATTGGGGAGAGAATATCCGGAGGGTGTACTTGATCGATGTCCGTCTTCAGTCTAGTGTATTTCACTTATTCACGCAACCTCACGATATTTCAGAAAAGATTTCTGACGAACAAGGATCTTGTCTATCGAATAGACGTCTAAGGGCCGTCTCGAGTCGAGTCGAGGTGCCTTTTGATATAACTAACGAGAATCGATACATTGCCAGAGGCTTGTCTGTATAAGGAATTTAAATATTGATTTGAAATTCGTACATAGGCGGTTAACGGAAGAAACCTTCGAGAGAGAAGGGTAAGACATTCGATTTGCTCACGGTTCAGCGAGTCGAGATAACGCAAGGTCCGACTCTCCCAAGAGGCCTCCCCCCCCCAATGTTACCAGGTAGGTAAATATATAGCCATTCTTTCGACGTTTTGTAAACACTTATTTGTTTATTGTTCGTTCATCCGATCCAGAGGATCAGGAGGAGGGTGGCCACGTCGTTCATTGATACATTAAACTACCTGACTTGACTAAGTAAATTCCATTCCTTTAACTGACGTTTCATATACGGGATAAATTTATTGTTACAAGTCATTTTCCGACTGCAAAACGACGCATGGTGTCGTCGTTGTGCGGTTTTGCGATTTGACTGTTAGCAGTTGAGCACAAACGATGGAATAACCTGAGGAATAAGGGGTACTTTTTGTTATTCCATCGTACGGAGGCAATATTAAACGATCTTAGCTTTTTACTGTGCTTCCTTATGTCCGGGCTACAAACCGGTCTAGATTGGCTCGTTAAATGTTATGTTTGAGCCTATATTACCACGCGGCCTTTCTTCGGCGTCTGGTGGTCGTCGGCTTTGTTGCACCTTACGGCTTCATTTGATCCATTCGACGAACAATGCGATACTTATACTCGAAAGCAATTTTCTTTAAAATTACGATGCGTATGAGTTTGACGTGGACACTTTGTATATACGTTGTTGGATAAAATTAGTAGGTACGAGGAGTAGGTATAGGTAGGTAGGTAGGTGGGCAGACAAGCGAATGGAAGTATGAGAAGAGGAAGATAAACCTGTAATTCTGGAAGACTTTGGATCTAGAGATTTAGCTGTAAAACAAACATCGTGAGTCGCGCCTTCAATCCAGCTGAAAGTTTCTCGGTTGAGTTTCGAATCGTTGTGGGTAAAGTACGTCGTATAACGACGTTCCTAATTCTGTGGGATTCAAAACAGTTTACAACTGCGATGAAGAGCGACATTGTTCAGGTTAGGGGGACGTGGGGAAGGGGGGGGGGGGGGGGGGCTGAGATGATCAACTTTAAAGCCATGTTTCGCGGGGAGAAAGAATAACGGCAGGGGTTTTGGTCCGTGCGTGAGATAAAAAAGTGAAAAAAAAAAAAAAAAAATTAGGAAAAAAAAAAATACAACTTTATATAAGGTGAAAATAAATCGATTTCAAAAAAACTCGCGGTTTATAATGAGAATCGTTAGTAAAGACGAGAACAACTTAAGTTGGTACGTCTTTGTCTCTTGACGAGCGGAAACTTTGAGGATCAAAAGACTTTGAGCTATACGCTAAACTTAGACGAGATTAATTTTCTCAGTTTCGCGTAAACTTCATATCGCCAATTCCAAGGGACAAGCATTGTAATATTATGTCCTCGATGACTTATCATTTCGAGTCACTCGTACCGTTCCTTATCGATTGTCTTATCGCCAGAATAGAAAAAACCAGAATATAATACGGGTTTTCCTGGTATTTCTTCATCACCCTAAAAATCCATCTAATTATCGAAATTACTGTTAAAGATGATCAAAATTTCGGTTCAATAACGCAATTAAATACAGTTTTTTTCGTTTTCTATAAACACCTACTCCACTTTTTATGGAATTCAAAATCCCGAAAACGTGAAAATTTCATTGAAATAATAAAAAAAACAAAAAAAAATCATTTAAAACGATCGGTTACACTTGGACTAGATTTTGTTTTTTTACTCTTCTCTCTTTATATATTACACCAAGTATTCCGCACGTTGATCATCGGAGCTAAAACTCATGCAAAAAAAAAAAAAAGAAAAAAAATTTACGTCGAAATGATTAATACGAGTTCAGTATAGGTACGCGCGTAATTCGTCATGAGTGCGCGAATCGATCTCCTCAAGTGAAGAGGCGTAGTCAAGTTCTCGAAGTCGAGGATCACATAGCCAGCTTGAATAGCTACCGGGAAAATACTTTTCGAACCGGGTTGTATTTATCCCCGCATATTTTTACTCGACCTATAATCCTCTGCAACTTCCATTGGGAAAAGGCAGATGAATTTCCCTGTACATAAAAAAAAAAAAAAAAAAAAAAAGAAGAAAAAACAAAATCTCAAAATGGAAAAAAAGCAACGGATATATTTCCATCGCGGGTTTGTGACTTTAATTTACTTTTGTAACTCGGTCAATGTATGCGAATTAATCACCTTGTTCAATTGAAATTATTTTCAGTATAGATACACGTTACAATATACCATCGTACATGTTACTGGTTAGAACTGACGTTGAATTCCCTTTGTCGACAAAGGCGAGTCGCAAACAGTCGGTAGAAATCCTGGAATCCTGCATATTGATGTCGGCTCACGAGCAAGCAAACTTGTCGAGGTCATTGAACCGACTATACTGAACTAAGCTAGGCATATGTTATAGATATACACTATATTTAAACACAGACATACACACACACACACATACACACACATATATACATACCCTGCATATATATCTATAAATGTCGTTATATATTGGACTCACCTGGTAAGAGTTGGAGTTGCTGCTACCCCCGGTGAACGTGCCGGATAGCTTCGCGGACTTCCAGACATTAAGTATTCTAGAACAGAGGAAATTAAAGATATGTTAAATTTATACTATGAACGATATTTTTTATTCAGACCAATTTGTTGCTAACTTGAAGCAATTTTTACCCAAGATTAGATATACTTCAAGTTGTTCAGTCTGAGATTAAAAGTCAAAGATTTGAGTGACGGTGCTGCAGTAATTGAGAAAACGAAATGTGGCTATCAATGCATTTTTTATTTTTTTTATTTTTTATTTTGGTAATTTTTTTTCTTTATTTGTTCGAACACCGTGACGTTTGTTATAGGTGTACTTTGATACGGATGTATTATAGCCCCTTGACAGAGGAACTATTTCGAGGACCTCGTACGGTCTGACGAGTGGCTACCGCTGCGTAACTTGCGTCTAATTAGCGGAGCAGGTAACGTGACCCGAGTAGAATACAGGTGCTTCTGCCGCTCGGAAACCGGTAAACTGGTAAACTGGTAAACTGGTAAACTGTAAATTGGTAAGCCAGTGTATACGCTGGGTGAAGGATAATTATATCTGACTAATGAGAGAAATGAATATACTGGCTCGCTCCAAACCCCCGCGCACACCGCACACTGCAACGATGTGTGCGTCGCCATTGCGGTTTGGTTCTTGTTAGCCGTTCACCGATACTTTAATCCATGATGTAGGTACAGAAATATTGACGTTAATGAATCACGGGAATCAGTTAGCTTTGTTTCACAGTAATATTCAAAAAGAAAAAAAAAAAAAAAAAAAAAAAAAAGAAATCAAAAATACGAACGAAAAATCAAACATTTCAAACCGAATTAATTATTAAAAAAAAATTCAAGAAACGAAAACGAAATATCGCAAAAAAAAAAAAACAAATTTAGATTCATCGAGTCGTTTCTTTGAAATGAGCAAAAGCTATTTTTCGATGTATATCAATGTTGAATTTGAGAATTGATAAATAGAAAAAATAAATAAATAAAAGACAAAAGAGAACGTACTACTCGTCCTTTGGTTAAATGCGAGTCTATTAATCTTGGCGGAAGTTGTAGAACCCGGTGATTATTTACTCCATCGTCTGAAGACTGTCTAATAAATAATTAATCTGTGTTCTTTCAATCCCTATACCGGTGCGGTTTACACCAGTTTCCTATACCTTTCCGCGACTACCTCCACCTCGCTATACCCCCGTCCAGAGAAATTTCTACCTATGGTCCCATGCATATTCTAGTCGTACCTGACCGACGGAATGAAGTGACTTTTTCATGAATATTTAACGTTAATACCGACTCTATCCTTTACTCTCTTACTCCCTTATACACAGGCCCCTTTTACTTCCTATATTCTGCTCATTACCCGCCCTACTATATATATCCGCGTAGGTATAACGTCGGTCCCTATCCGTTGGCCATTAGCGTTGTGATCGTAGTTTCCTATCGCTCCATGGTTCTTATTATAGATAGTAACGGTAAACAGTATTCAGAGAATTAATTTTTGATTTTTATTTTTTGAGTATTATCTTTCACGGTAAATCCTGTCATGTATGGTTTATTTTGTAACATAACAGAAAACTAAAAAATGAAATAAAATAAAATTAGGAAACGGTAGTTGAGTTTCATATATCTACTTATATAGGTATATCGGGTTGACGACATTAGAGTTTCTTTTTAATTTTATATCGGTATAGGTTAAACGTCGATTAAAATTAATACCAAGACGTATATCTGTAGAATTATTATGAGGAATTTCTTTGTCGGTGATAAGCATCTCTATGGGGGAATTGAAGTGGGTGTGGATATAGAGGGATAGGAGGATAGATATGAATCTGTTGACGGTTAATTTACGACATATTTGTTGTCCTGGTGATAAATAAGAGAGAGGATGAAGAGGAAGAGGAGGGTGAGGGGAGATTGGGACGAAGAATAATACAGAAACTAAACTATCGGAATTTAGTTTAATTAGAAACTGTTTTATGGAAAGTTTTTGGGAGGCGTTAATTCTCACACGTCTGGTGTTACGCGATGGGAGATTTTCGTAGGAGATAGAGTAAGGGACATGGCGAGTGGCGTGAGGAGGCGTAAGTGTGGTGGGTAGAATACAGGTGTTTCATTCCAAACTCGTGTATGGCAGGACCCCGAAATACCGAGGGATGTTGGTATATGTATCTACATTCTAACGTAGGACTTGTACAACACAACTGGCTATGTTTTTCTACAACGATTTGTCATTGTCCAAGATTTAAGAACCTTTTTCAACCTGCAAGGCCCCCAAAGACAGACGCACGATTTTTCTAACCACATTGCCTAAGACCATTTCAAGGGAATAGAATGAATTTTGAATAACGAGGATTGGTCTGTAGTTTAAAAGCTAAAATACTAAGAGAAAAAAATATGGAAATTAAGGATTTTCGATAATCCGAATCCCAAACGTAAATTAAATTTTTGTAAAAATAATTTCGATTGATAAAATGAGAAATTTTTTAGCAAAAGAACCCACCGAGAACTGAAGGAGGAAAAAAAGAGAGAGAGAAAGAGTTTGGTTATTTATCTCTATGATAATCAATTAAATCTATTCTCCGATTTCTATATGCCAGTCGTGTATAGATGCGGGTACATGGGAATAGTACATTCCGGGATGTCAAAGTACGCTTTCTTCTTCTACTTTTTATTTATTTTTTTCTTCTCTAACATTCCTCGAGCCGAAAGATATGCCTAAAATATACCATAAATAAGAAGAGAATTCTTATAAAAATTGGTAATAATTATTGGTGAGTATGTGAAATATTGTCTATTATGATAGCTGAGGTAAAAATCAATCGGATAGCTGCGATATCTGAAGAGTGACTATACTTTAAGAAATAATGATGATTGAATAGATGGCGATAAAAATAATCGAGGTAAATCTTGCCTCTTTAAACGTCGTATTTGGTTGGAATACCTATATAAGGTAGTAAAAAGTGGGGCAATGGGAAATAAGTATACTCGTAGCATATAAAGGCGGGTATAACCAAGCCTGTGGTGGTTGAATTAAATTTCCTCCCTATTTCACCGAACAACGAAGCCTCGTCCCGTGAGTTTCCTTCGTTCGGTGTATTGGCAAGGAAAATATTGGCTCTGTTTGCCCGAGTTGGCAGCGTATCGACGTGGATTTGCTAGGTTTGCACGCGTTTGGATCTCGCGGTGTAAGAGCCTCGCAATTCTCAATGTTCGTCTACGATGCCTGTACGCCTCTCGAGGCAATGAGAGAGTCGAGAATTTTGCACTGGAATTGAACGGAATTTACAGTATTTAGAGTAAATACTAAACGGAGGTAAAAATTTCGTAGATTTTTAATGCATAGGAATTAATCGTGACCATGTATTCGTATTTTTAGATCGTTGAAGCACAAAAATAATGCGACGAAACACAACGTCCCGGCGAATTTATTAGAAATTTTTCTATGGGATTGGGGTGACGATTTGAATTTTAGAATTTTGATGTTATTGACTGACAGTTTTTAGAAAAGGATATTTTTCCGGAAGACTGTATAGTCCATTTAAAAAAAACTTCTAATCGGAGAACACCGTAAGGGTTCAAAATTCCGAAAGCTAAAACTCCGGAAGGCTGAAACTCCGAAACTCGAAATTCACGCATGGAGCGTCGTGCCTCTCCATTAAATTTTCGGATCCTCGGAATTTCAGAATTTTATACTTTCAGAGTTTTTAGCTGTCTGCATTTCGGTCTTTTCAAATTTTAATATCCTGAAGTTTAACGTTTCTGAAAATTTCGAAATTGTCTCAAACGAATTCGTCATTTTGACCATTCGATATACGCTTTTCTTTATTGCTCTTCGTCGTTCAAGTAGCAGGTATGTATTTTGTCAAAAAAACCTGTTCCCTTTTTTCATGGTGGCCCTGGTTTTATTTTGTCTCCTTTATACCTGCCTACGTCACGAGGATTTTCGCTTCATATTTGAATGTATTTAAATCCTGATCTGAAAACCAAGTCTCACGGAATAAACTAAATATTATATACTTCTCTCCCGTTGAATATAATCCCTCGTCTCTTCCTCCTTTACCTTTCCTTCTCATTTCCCATTTCTCTTTCTCTATCTCTATATCTCCCTATCCTTTTCTGAAAGATATGCTTCAACCCTCCGCGTCCCAAAGTCTCTGCCTCGTTGCTCTCATACCTCGTTGACATTAGGAATATTCTTTAATTCATGAAGCATTACAGGGCGTTATAAAAAAAAAAAAAAAATCAATATCTTTTCGTTTTTGGACAGATTTCGTCCGTGAAATCTTTTCACTCCTTTCATCTTCTGTTCGAGTAAAAATTTTTCATATATAAGATAAAAAAAAAAAAAAAACAAATGGATATAAATTACAAGTTTTCAACGTTTTTGAAGTCTTGTTCTATCCTCCTCCTCTCTATACCTTCGTCTGTCCATCCTATTGTCAAATTTAATATCTCGCCCTCTATTCTCTGGGCAATCCGAGCCAGAGGTTGGATTTTCCTTCAAAGGCTACTCAGAGAGCCTGCGGCCCGCTGGACCGAGCGAGTCCCAAGTCTCTTGGTTGTATCCTCACTTTCTCTTACGGAGTTGTATCTCTCTCTGTTTTTGGCCTCTTTCCCTGCCAGCTTCGAAGTTTTCCCCGGTCTGGGTTTGCCCTGAGGGGTAGAGAAACCTTAACCAAGGTAATACACTGCCACTCTCCTGCCTCCCTTAAATAATAGAAAACATTTGGCGCAGAGGCCTATGATTTGTTCGCAAGAGAGCGCAGATTTACAAGACGCACGTCGCGGTGGAATAAATACGTAGCTATATAAAACCGGATGTATATATATACATACTTGCGTCAAGATCATGAATTCAGATCTTTAGGTGAAACTGTTTATTCGCAGAAAATAACATTCGCTATTCGCGAACGCGAAAATTGTTGAATTAAATAAAGATTATGATATATTTTTTATTTGATGAAATACAGTGGTTGAATTTTTGGATAATTTGTTTTTAAAAACGATTGGCTATAACCAATGTGAGTGAAAATTTCAGTATTTTGAAAATTTCTGTTGAATTCACATCGTTTAATTTGTAGTAAATTTTTATCCCACCAACTAAAGATATGAATAGGCTTTCGTCTTCGTATTTCATGGCGTCAGTAAATCCTTCGGGTTGGTTGATACAAAAATTATACGAACTCTTCTTAGATGCAGATCCGACGGGGCAAGTGGAAAGTGTTGCAATTTATCCCTCGCAATACATTTCCCAGAAGGGAACATCGCGATTTCAGACGCACACACTACTTATTTACATTTTAAATCCATTAGGGAATTCGTGACGAAGAACTGAGTCGTTATAAATCATTCTCACCATATATCCTTTCGCCATGGCAAATAGTGGCTATTTTTTAAAAGCTTATATAATCCGTAGGTACAAAATTTGACAAAAATTTAAACAGCTTTTGAAAAATTAAAGAAGAATAGAAATAAAAAAGAAGAAGAAAAAAGAAAAAAAATAAAAAATGAATAAAATAAAATAAAATAAAATTAAAATTGGTTTGTTTAATTTTCTTGAAAATCTCTTCTTGGCACTCGAGGCCTTTTAATTTTTCGGCATTCAATTACCTCCGGATTCCGATACTGAGGAAACTTTGAGGTGGAACCTTTTACCCAGCTTTGAGAAGACCCTTGACGAAGTTCGTTTCCAATTAAAAACATCGATGAGTTCAAAGTCATAGGCCGACTAGCACCGACAACCGGAAATTATCAGATCCTTACAGAGCTCAGACACGCTTCTGTTATATCTGCCAACCCCCGCTTTTACTCTTGAATATAATTTGCAAAATCTATACCTTACTTTTCTCATCAACGATAGCGTATGCGTTAAAGACAGTTTTTTACATCTCATGCTATAAAGTACCTGTCTCGTTACGAACGATAATCACAATTTACTCTTTCAAGTATCTACCTGCATATTATACATTCGCAAACCTTCGCCTAGACTTTAACCGTACAGAATTTACATTCTGACAATTAAAACCTCACAATTATCATATCTGCAATATTACGGTATACCTAGATAGGGTGTTCGAGCTTCCGGTCGATCGCGATTCATTAAACGCGATCAAAAAGCTCCTCTTTTTCATCGTCCATTCCCAGTAATCGAGGCTTTTTTTTCCCCTCCCTTGTTAATTTACGTGACTTTTTTTTTCACCTGACACTGACGTTGTGATGTTTGCATCTATCTGATCAGTAAATATTTATTAACAAACGTTCGGTCGAAGGTTAACCAATTATTGACCGTCAGGGAGAATTTTATGTGCGCATGAATATTTTTTCGTTAATATATAATGTATATAGGTGTATATACATATAGTAGATTTTATAAAAAATGTCAAAGCACGTATCGGAAGTTGACGCGTTGGGTTAAAGAGGGTCGAACTATGCCGGGTTTCCTTTACACTTTCGTCATGTATTTCTTTCGATTGGTCGGTTTCAATCCACCAAGGGCCTCTCGTTGTTTGCGCCTGGGGGCACGTATTATTTGGGAGTTTTACGTGGCCCGTCTTGTGTCGTTGGGAAATACATCAACGTTGAGAGAGGAGAGGAGAGGAGAGAAGAAGAGAAAGAGTGGATCCAATCGAAGTAACCTGCAGGGAGAAACGTGAAAGGCGGAATCGAGGTGAAACGAAGGAAAAGGAACATCGGCGAATTGCTCTGAGCTGTTTTCGCAGGACCACCATTAGAGAAAAATAAATAAACACGGATCAAGCCCACGTTTGCCCGAGGTCACAGACTGCCCCGTCTAAATCCTGATGAGATATCTTACCTACCTATCCTGTGAAATACTTTACCGAGTAAATAAACGGCGAAATGAACTACCATGGAAACTAAACTACTTATTCAAGAAATGACTTCTTATTTTACCTACAATATTAAAATAAGAATAAAAATAAAGATCACTATTTCATTTTAATATCATCTACACAAAAATCTCCCTTAGCTCTGGTTGTATAATAAAACTGGCAATTTGTAATCCAAAAAAAAAAAAAAAATAAATAAAATAAAAAAACATTCTCTGCACAGTTTGAAACGGTGCAAAGTAGGTAAACAAAAATTCATTAATTATATCTTCTTTGGAATAGGTAACTACAGGCTAAAACATGTTATTCGTAGTAAAAAGAAAATTACATTTTACTGGTCAGAGGGGAATTTAAAAAATTAGTTTGAAAAGTAAACGGTATTTCGCCCCTGAGTGGACTGACCCCTAAATCACTTGATTTTTCGCGCATGAATGTCTCTGCATGAAAGTCAATCGCAGGTATTGGTTTATAGTGCCGAGGCTGCCGCATGATGTTGTAAAAAATGCGTAAAGGGCTGTAAAAGAAAAAACGTAAAAAAAAAGAGAAAAAAAAAAAAATAAATAAAAAAATGAGAGAAAATAAAAAACGAATTTTTGTTTTCCGCGAAATATCACGGTGATTAGAAGCGCACCGATCGCGAATATGGGGGCGTGAGCGGGATTACCACCCTCGTCCATCGCAGGCAATAAAAACAAATAAAAACAATAATGAGGGGCGGTGAGAGGGACAGGATACGAAAACCGGGGTAGCTACCACAACGAACGGTGTTTACGCGGGCACCGCGAACGCGTTATGGAAACTGTATTTCACAGGGGATAGAAGCTCTGTACTTTTGGAAGAGCTTCGGCCTTCCGGTGTCGTTTTAATCATTTTTTATCGGCAAAGAGAAACCGACAAAAGTTACCACCGACATTCGGTCACAGCACAATTAAAGTTCACGGATTCTACGTTGTTTTTTCTTCTTGTTTCTTTTGATTTTTATGTTTTTTTCAAATTACCAAAAGTCACAATCAACTGATATTTGTTTATAAAACCTAAGGGATGATAAATAATTGCAATAAAATTAGGTTTTGCCCTGTAAAAGCGAATATTAACACTTAAGCCGAGTATTAAAACGAACATGGATTTAATAACGCTATTACGTCGACGAAAAAAAAAAACCGATCGATTACTGGATTTATATACCAACCAAAAATTGAAGCATCCCTTAACAATAATTATCCGCCTAGTTTTTTTTTTTTTTTTTTTTTTTATTTTCATCAAAAAAGTCTAATCTCTCAATTTCTAGAAAGTATTCGTTTCGTTGCAGTTCGTAGACTGTTAAGGGATGAAAGAAGCAAGAAGAGGTTAAAGTGTGGTTTGAGAGTCTAGTTTTAGGAGCTTTCTAATAGCTTTCCGAGTTTGTGTATTTTTTATTCTATTTTTATGTTTTTTTTTTTTTTGTTTTTGTTGTTACTGTTTTCTCCACAGCTTTCTATCCACAAGGCAACAGATCACGAACCGCGAGATCGCTAGTGGAACAACAAAGTTTTTTTTTTCTTGTTTTTTTTCGGAGTGGGGGGGGGGAGGGGAGTTAGAGTAGATAGCGAGCCGTGCAACGAAGGTGGTGAAAGTTTCGCACCCTAGGATGAGGTCGTCGAAGAAAGTCCAAGCTCCGAAACTCCCGGAACGTGGCGTAAGAAAACTTTAACTAATGGCTAACAAACAGACGGACAATTTACCGTATGGATTAACCTTTCTCCCTGTAGTTACGACAATCAAAAATTTCGGTCATCCTCGCACTGTCTGCACGCAACTTTGTCCATTAGTCTAATCTCGTGATTCGAAGAATAGAAATAACAAATTAGGAGAACACAAACTAAGGTTAAAAGGACTCTGAAACGATTTTTCAGGGGCTAAGTCTCGTTTCTTATCCACAAATCTTAATCCTAATCTTGTTCATTGCGTGATGGACATAGAATATCAACAATTTTCAATTTGCAAATGACTAATGAAGATGAATAAATGATCTACGTGGGATTTGGAGGCTAAAAATATCCGCCAGTTGCACCTTTGGGAGAGTTTCCTGGTTTTGGAATGACCGGGTTTTGGAGGACGGAGGGAATTGAACGTTGACATATTTCGAAAACGGCTTAATCAAAAGCGACACGATCCTGGATCCCAAAATTTCGTCGACAGAACTCTGGGACAATGGGTGGTGGCGCGTGGAGTTAGTAATCTGCGACGCGCGTGTCAGGGCATTCTGATCGGCGATCACCACTCATGGACTGGTTTGTCATTATCGTTAATACGATCCCCCAGGTTCTCCCTCTGAACACCGCGAAGCGCACAGTGCGGGGAACCCCCAGCGATCCATGAGACCTGCTCAATATGCCCCGAGTCGGATTACGGCCAGTCCAGGGTATCGCCTTTATAGCAATTGTTATTTGTTTTCGACCCGGTCGAGGGTTGACAGTGGCCCACCGAACCAGTCCCACAAAATGTCGCGATGACCCTCGACCAAGACCATAAACATGTTCTTCGGCGGAGATAAAAGTGCCGATTCGAAGGAATTCATTGCGATTTACCGATACTATAACGTCCTCTTCGAAGTATTAGGCGAGACACACCTACTTTTTATCGAGAAGAATTCGAGGGGACTTTGATCTATTAGATCGCGATGCCGTACTCAGTATTCCTTTTTATTTATTTCAAATCTCTTACGGCTGACTCATTTCGGAATCGACTAAATGGTTACCGATTTTTACCGTCTAATTTTTGACTTTGAATTTAGGGTAAAAATAAAAAAGACTTCACGATGTTCTTCTCGTTGATTAAAGTTGTAATTTCGAGTTTCTTTTTTTGAGCATACCGATTTTCACCTGAATCTGTTCTTTTATATTTTGAGATTGTGAGCTGGATTATAATTCTCCTTTGTATATATGGTTTAGACTGTTATTATTATCGTGGTTATTATTAGTGGATTTTCGTTGTTGTCAGCCATAGTTTTTTGTGGTTGGAGCAATCAGAGAGCATCGTTTAAGAGTAAATTTAATCCCCGGATAATCCCAAGACACAAGAAAGCGAGTGGTATTGGTGGGCCAAGCCGCCTCGAATTCTACTCAACAACGCGCCCTTCTCTAGAGGATCTCCTTTATTCCCCATTTTCCTTTTCCGCCCGTTTTGCCCGATCTCTCTATTTTCTCTTCACCTCGTTAAAAACCGCATCTGTATAGAACTTTATTCCCATTGGAAATCTAAGACCAACTAAATTATCTTATATTCCCTAGCGTCGAATGTCAAACGTAATTTGAATCAACTCGACTCTACGCGGCACGGCGCACGCCAAGACGATTGCACCGTGTCGTCAACAAAAATAAATAAAAAAAAAAAAAAAAAAAACAGAAGAAAAAATAGTTCGAGTCAAATTAACCCGGGAAATTGAAGTACACGGCAATCCAACTCAAAAATAAAATAAAATAAAATAAAATGAATATAGAAAGAAAGGAGATAGGATGTGGCAATGGACAAGCACTAGAATATAAATAAACTAAAAATATTGCAAAGTTACTATTAAAAATATCAACCGCGAATTCTGCAGCACGACGACGACGGAAACGACGACGACGATTTATAGTTCACGGATCTAATTCAACTTTTAATTGTCAATGTTTTACGTCAGCTATAGGGTTTTCGCAAGGTACGTAGGTAGGTAGGTAGGTAGGTACTGTACCTACGTTCCCCGCTCTAGAGAAACTCTGAGAATAAATTGGCTCGCCACGAAATTAATGGAATTGAACCTACTTTACGAAACACACTGCGACACTCTACCAGCTATCCTCGAAACGAAGTGAAAACCGTTTTCTCAGCAGACATACAGACCCGACTCATTGTCAGACGAAACACGTAATTTTCTGTCTATTTTATCACCTTCAAAGTTTTTTTTGTTCTCCCCCTTTCCTTTTTTCTTTTAATTTTTTAGAAAATTACTTATTAACCAATTCGAAAAAAAACTCAATCTTATAGGCTTTGATTTGATTTCACCCATTCGTTTTTTTTGATTTTTTTTTCACCCAACTTCTAGGACATTACGATCACTTCTATCTATCAATCAGTATATTATAATTATTCTGGTATTCAGCCATGAATGAATGCAAATTAAAAAATTTTTTTAATTTTTTTTTTTTTGAGATTTTATATTTCAGCCCTATGCTGTCCATCGATCAGCACCGTCTGAGTCATCCCTAGATCGGGGTAGTAGATTTCGTTTCTAATAAACATTCATTACAGAGTGCGGTTGGCTTCATACGATTGACCCTAGAGATATTTCTGCGAGCCTAGGGCCACCTAAGCCCAGAATATGCCAGGGGTAACATGCCCACGTTCCTTGTTGACACTTGGCTGAATTCTACGGTCTCTTGTCTCCAGTTTCACTTGAATGGACATTTTCGAGCGGTTTGGGGTTGATTTTCGCCTCGAAGAATCTACGTAGTTTTTGAATTTGAAACGGGGGCTGTAGGGAGTGGGTGGAGAAGGGGACTTTTGTTCGGATTTCTCGTTTAATTGCATCTAGAAAAGCACTTCTTTTTTTTTTTTTAAATCTTTTTCTCTTTTTTTTTCACGAGAATTATAAAAAGCTCTGCTTTCAGGCTTTTAAAGGGAAAAAAGAACTGCAAAGCTTTTTGAAGCCTTGTATAAAATAAAGAGAGGGAGAGAAAAATAGTAAAGTAACCTTGCAAAAGGTATGATCTAAATTCTAAGGTAAGTATATAGTTAACCAGGGAAAACGCCGTTTCTACTAAGCTTTTTAAATTGCAGAAGCTCTCGACGCTCGGCGACGCGACGCTCGATGTCGTACCAAAGCCTATGGACACTTCTACGTACACGGGGAATACCGCGGTGGACGTCTCCAACGCGCAACCCACTCTCGTGCCATTAAGAACAAACCGCAAATAGAAGTGGCTTCAGTTTAACTAGGTTCCCTTACCGCAGCGCCGGAATACTCCCGTTCTCTTCATCAACTCAAACTGCTAGAGTTAGTTTCTGGCTCCGGTCCAGAGTCGAGCCTACCTTAAATTTATTAGAACTTTTTCTTCCTTATTTTGTTTTCTTTACGTATGTATGTACATTATTTTCTTCACTTTTTCGTTTTTTATTTTGTTAAATTATTCTGTTTCAAGAAAAAAAAATAAAAAAAAATTGATGTAAAACATTCACAGCGCGATACACATGGCAGTACATGTAATTATTAATCGCGGTGAAATTCATGCGTGTAAATATTTTTTGAATTTTATGCAAGAAAAGAATATGAAATTTGTTTTGAAAAAATATCGAAGCAAAGATATTCGTAAATTTATCTGGCAAAATAGGAAGCATTGAGAATAGAAAGAGAGAGAATATAAACGAGGTAAACTCAATTTTGTGTAAAATTGTTTCTCGCTAATAAGAGTTACGCCGGGCCAGAGCATCTAGTAAAATATTTGACGCGTGGTAAATTTTCAATTTACCGCCTACAGCCTTTACCCAACGTTATAGTGGGTGAGACTAGCTGAGTCGGGTGTCCCGTCAATTTCTCTATTTTTTATTTGTTTTTTTTTTTTTTTTTACTAAATTTTTTTTCTTCTCATTTTCGTTTTCGTTCTTTTAACACTTTTTATTTTTTAAATTTCATTTCAAACGATGAAAACGGCCAAGCTCGCAAAGAAACTTCAACGGGTAATTACTTTTGAGGTAATTTCCAATCACACGGTAGGTGGTGGCTACTGTACGTTCCATCAAAATGAATATCCGAACACATAGCAAAAACGAAAACTAAACTTTATAATTAAAATTTAACTCTAATTAATTAAAAAAAAAAAAAAAAAAAAAAATACCACGACGGATTACAAATTAAATTTTGAGTAGATTATATACTCTCATCAATTATTCTTTACTTTTCGGAAAAAAAAAATGTAGGTAGGTATATAATATAGTTACCTAAACTACGCGTTATAGTCGCAAAATATTATCCTCTTGTTTATTTTTTTCTATTTTATCTTAAAAGCTGAAAAATCTTCTACTAAAGCTCCAATGGGACGAAGAACCACATTTTGACGCAGTAATCTTTTATGATCGTCGATGCACCATGGCAGTGACCATATTTTCTTACAGACCGTCGGCGTTGTCCGTTATACCTATCTTTGCCCAGAGTTTTCGCTTGTCTCTGTAACGACGTCGTCGTCAGAAAATACATAAGGAAATAGAGAAAGTAAAAAGAAAAATGAAAATAAAAACAAAAAAAAAAAAAATTAAAAAAATAGAGGAATAAGAAACTCGGCGATACCGATAACCTGTAACCTGTAAATACATACATAGATATACAAATACGTATACCTGAATAAATGAACCGGTGATTTTTCCGCATCAAGTTGTCCAGCGTTTGGAATCGGAATATCCGTGTGTCTCGGTAAAAATATCGATATTTTTATAGTAGATACGGTTTGATGAATAAAATCATAAAAAGAAAATGTACTTTTATAGAAAAAAAAAAAAAAAAAACAAATCTTCAGCCATGATCTCCGACAGGAGTTAATTATCGTCCCTGATCCACTACTCGACTTTTGCAATCTTAAACTTGTCCAACTCGTCGCGGGAATGTATGAAAATGTTAATTTCATAACGTTGATTAACTTTCGTGGAAGAAAAATGTAAAATAAAATGAAAAATAGAAAAATCTTTATCGAGAAAACTGCAGATTCAAGACTATTTATTATATATCTGTGTTTAGATATTGTTCGATCAAATTATCGAGACTTTTCTATAGTACAGGCATAACGTTTTAACAGATATTGTGTGCGTATTGATATTTGCTTTTATCGACTAACCCCGCACGTTATGGTAGAACGCAGTATACTTCATACGAGGGATTTTTTCTAACATCCTTAAAAAAGAAAAGGAGAAGAAAAAATAAATAAAATAAAATAAAAAATAAAAAAGAAGGGAAAATATATATACCAAGTCGTATATTTTTTTACGGATGTAGCAATCTTCTCGCAAAGATCACGCGCGTCAAAATGAAGCGACAGAAACGAACGATGGTTTATATCGATTATCGAATTTTAGGGAAAACGAGGAACATGCAGGCAGGCAAAGACAGGCGCGGAAGAATAAGAGAAAAGTAAAGAAAATATAAAACGAAATAGAGAAAAGAGAGAAAACAGATGTCACTAAAACTTGGAAATAGAAGGAAATGGGAATAATAATAATAATAATAATAATAATAATAATAATAATAATAATAATAATAATAATAATAATAACATCCAGAAAGCTCGTATAAGAAATTCCAGTGCGATCGTTTTCACGGCCGATAAAAGAATTGGGGATGAGAAACGTATTGTGTGTTTCAAGTCCATAATTCGCATGAGTTTTACTGTTAAAAGACACCCTTGGCTTTGAAAAACCCCTAATCTTCGTGACTCGAAATTTGACATAAATTTTTAACGAATGTATGTATACATACGTAACCCGGATCGGTATGCTGCAATTCGTGCATTTGGTATGGCAGAGGATGAGGGGCAGACCATCGGAGGCCGTTTCGGTCGGCGGGAGGGTCCCCAGATTACAATAAATTCACAATTTATAGGGCACCTCGGCCCGCCAACTCTTTGCCTGCCTGGTGCAGTGATAGAGCACGAACGGTAACGCGATAACACGAGGGAATCCCCGTACGTTTAGCTCTTGGTAAAATATTAAAAAAAAAAAAAAAAAAACAATTGTTAGTTTTGTTTTTTTTTTCTTTTCTTTTTTGCAACAGCGTGAAAAAAAAATCGATGCTTTATCAATTTTAGGGAGGAAAAATGATTGTGAAGTTTAAGGCAATGTATAACGTCGGTCGTCGCCCTTTTCCTCGGTTTTGAGGACTCAAACTTGTCCAAAGGCTAATAAAATCGTTTCTTTTTTTTCTTTTTTTTTGTTCACCTCATCTCGGGACGCGGCGTTGCGCAACGGGACAGGTTCCAATATCTTGCAAATTCAACCGATTTAATATACGCGAGGTTCACCTTCTTATGTGCCCTTCCTCTTTCCACCTCGACCAAACCCCCTCCTCCCCCCATCTTTCCTTGAGGATACGAGATGGGAGATCCTGTCCCCTCTTCGTCTCGTATCCCCGAAACAAGTAAGATATTTGAATTCCTACGCGCAATTCGGATTTATCCGAAATTTACACTCCAATATCAGGTAATTCCCCCTTCGTCGCGGCTCATCTCCTTTCAGTTGAAACCGAACTCTTAGCAGTGACGCCTTATACGGTTTGATATCACTTAACTATGTCCCTTGAACCCGTTATAAGACCAATATACCGTATTTAGAATGTCATCAAAAAACGATTTTCAAATATCGTTCATTCGCTTTTCTTAGCCCATATAATATATAATCCCATAAATTTTCAAAGCTTTTTTTTTATAAAATAATCACTCTTTATCAAGAAATCAAAAAAATTAAACGAATCAATATTAAGACCATAAAACAAAAAAAACAAAAATTATTACGATTATCGATCCGGTACTTTCGTGACCATGGATGTGAACGGGTACCGTAAACTAATTGAAGCATGCCTGTTAACAGTGAGAGACGAATAAAGTCGCGCGAATGAATCCGGAAGAACAATAAAGAAAACCATGGGGTAGCTAACCACTCCGTTGGGTAAAGCATTGTCGTTAAAACAAAGCAAAGCTTTGCTGCTTTGTATTTTCGGTATATATATATATATATATGAATATATGTATATATGTATATGTATACGCGTAGCTCGTAAGCAAATTAGAATGAGCCACGTGTCTGTCTGTCTGGTCTGTTCGTCAGAGTTTTCGGTTATAACCGATGTGAAAAGGGGTACAACGGATTTCTGCAATAACCCCTTAGTCCTTGCAAAATCAAAATCTCTCCTCTCTGTTTCTCTCTCTTTCCCTTTCCCTTAAATACATTTTGCTTGATCGTTCTCTCAAACACGTTCGACGAAAAGCTCAAACTACAGTTTGCAGTAGTTGAGTATAGGAGTCACTGTTTGCCGAAAGGTATACGAACGCATCTGCAATTAAGCCAGTTTATTGACGAGGGTGTAGCAAGGTTATGTTGGCTTAGTTTAGGCACGGGGGATAAATGCAATTTTAGAAACTAGGCACGGGGTATTAAGCGGGGGTGGTTTTAGCTCTCTCTCTCTCTCTCTCTCTCTCTCTCTCTCTCTCTCTCTCTTTCTCTGTACCCTAAGGCTATCTCAAACACAGACGTATATACTGTACATGCACAGGGACATTAAACCGTGCCATTATACAAATTTCAATCATAAAATTACAAAAGAGAAATGTTAAAGAAAAAAATGTCGTTCTTTTTTTTTTTTTGTTGAACAGTTTTAAAATTCTTCAAAATTTCAGTATGTCGAGAATGAGAGTAAACACGCCCCTGATTAAATTGTATTCCATAATTATAAATTCGCTTTTCAACTTGACCGAAGCTGGTTATTCCTTTGACCTTTGTCGTTTCGGGTTGTAATATACCCAAAGATCATCACTGTTGTTTGGACTGGGTTTGGGGTCAAAGCGATAATAACAGCCACAGTTGCGTAGAACCCCGAGTTCGGAATGAGTTGTCAGATCCACAGGGATGATATCTACACATGATTCAAACCGTACCCAGCGATTCTGTTATTTCCCATATTTTGAGCCTCGTATACGTATACATATACACCCATACCCTACGGCTATGAAACTTTAGGGGTGTGGGAACGAACGTTCGTTATATGAAATATCCACAGCGATTTTGCCCCAATTTCATACTGCAGGTTATTATATTATTATACTTATACTATATATACGAAAGGAGCAAAAAATAAAATCAATATAAAAAAACAATGAAAAAAAAAAAACAATTCATATGTTTAATTACATCCAAAATGTAATTATAAGTACAATGAGATGGAACAAATTTCGAAATATGAATGCGGTTTAATTTGTAACGAATAATTGGCGCGAGTTAGAAATGAAGTATTTTTGGTTTTATTATAAAGTACCTCGTGGTTTAGGGTAAAAAAGATTTTGGCATCAGGATGTAAAACGATTGAGTTATTGCGTACGAATTTTGTTACGCATGTGTATTTTTTTTTTTTTTTTTTTATTGTGCTCGACGTAACGTGCTTGGTGAAATTAATGTAATGAAATTATTATTTTTGTTATACCATACTGGTGCAGATTTTCTTTCTCGCATTTTATTATTATTATTTTTTATTTTTTGTCGTTTTTTTTTTTTTTTTTTTTTTTTTTTTTTTCTACCCGCAAAGAGAAAATATACATCCGGATACCGAAAGCAATTTTATATCGTGCGATGTTGCAAATTTTCCACCCTGGCGTCGAGCTGAATTTTGCAGAGATCAAACGATCCCGGAATATTTTTCAAAATACCATACCCTGAATTTCAAATATTCACTAAAGGGGTTGCACAGAGAAAAAGAGAGTCAGATAGAGACTCTTAAAAGCACGTGTCATATCCATACCAACCCTGTTTCAAATTCGATAATAAAAATCGATAAACAAGATCAAAGATAAACAGAAGCAATTCTTTTCTCAAATTATATCTGATCCTCACCCCTATTTGCAGCTGTTTCATCACATAAAATCAATTCATAATTCCTAGACCAATGTACACGAAAAAGTGTTTTTAAAATTACAATTTTTCTTCACCATAATTCAGTGTAATGTATATCCTAATTTCCGGTTATTTATCAATCTCAACACCTAAAAACACCAACTTGAACACAGTTTTCAATGCCAAGAATTCCAGTATAGAAAAAGGCATGTGTTGGCGGGTGTATACCTATAGATAAAAATCTCAAGTGGCGAGTGCAAAATCGAATTTCAATTTGTGCATGAGGGTTTAAATCTTGGCCAGGTGTTCGTGAGTCGCGACCTGTAGATCGAACCAAGCACACATGACGAAGAAGGCGTGCGTGAGGTGAATTTAAACATGGGGGTGAATGTAGGTAGGTAGGTACTTGAGTAAAAGGTAAAGTACTTGGTATCGTATGGAACTCACCGACACGGTCAATGTCTTCCTGAGTATAATAGTGATGCATTTTCGATGATTTATTATTCGTTTCTTTTGTACGTTTTATTTTTACATGCAAATCAGTTCAATTAACTGTGTATATAAATGTCTGTGTTCAAATATGATTAAGATATCGCGATAAATTCGCTACACATTTCACTACGGCGTTGTACGTGTATCACTATCACTTTCAGCGATTGATATGTCATTTGGACTGCGACATTGTTCACATGTATCATTTAAATAGAATCTGATCATGAAGATTCGTACATCGCGAATTTTTAAGTGCTTAAGTGGTTCAGCAACTGTAGCAAAAACGTACACAAAATCTGATCACAGGTTTAGAGATAAGAGATGAAAGTAAAATTGATTAAAGTTCAAGGTAAAAGGTTACTCGTGGGATGTAACGATTTTGAATTTAAGGAGAAAACGTGGATAGGAAAAATGATAAAAACGAAATTAATCTCGCGAAGATTACTCGATGTAAACAAAGACGATTGTTTTTGATTCCGTAATTGTAGGGGAAGAGGTGAGGCGAGATTCACATGACATTTCGGAGCGAGAGGGTGAGAGAGGGAGAGAGTAAGACGAACAGCTGCGAAGCTCAGTTCGCTGTAAGTATGAGAACTTTTTCGAAAAAACAAGACTTTTTATCGATTTTTTAATCGATTTTCAAAAATTTTCGATAAAAACCGTTGTAATATACCGAAAAACGTTCGGGCAACGACGCGATACGAAACATATCCTAACACAAACGTCGCGCACTGGGCGAACCTGCGCACCCCGTATCAACTCCCGCCGTTTCGCGCGACGCCGGGCGTCGCCAGCGCCACTACGGAGCTTTTAAGGGAAACTCGACGCCACCCCCGCCCCCGGCCGACGCTTGGTATCGATTGGCCCAGTTGTGTACCTCGTCATGGCACACGAATCTCCTCTCCCGTTGAGCTACCTACGACGAGAGCCACGTGATCAGGAAAGAATCTTACAAGCCGAAAACTGCGAAAAAAGCGTCAGACGTAGGTACGAGCTTCTTTCACTCAAAAGAGACAGGTGGATATATCGAGCTGTCTGTTCGCCCTCGAATTACCCCACGAATTCATGTCACCCTTGCCGATTCATATGTGGAAACGTAAAACTATTTTTTCTTTTCGTCTTTCGTAAGGGTTCGGTTTCAAAGTTCTGCAAAAGGATAAAAAAAAAAAACTGTCGTAGGATTCCAAATTCCAAAATTTTTAACTACTTTCAGATTTTCTTTTGCCAACTATTTCCGAGCTTAGAAATGAATCCAGGCCACGTGCTGAGCGGAAACTTCTCATTTGGCAAACCAGTCCCAGTCTTGAAGGTCCTTATACAATTGAGGATGCCATAAGGAGGTCTTTATTGGACGAGTGTTATCTCTAACAAGGAGCTTTCGGGATGCGTCAGCCACAACCTAGACACTTCATGAGAGTGTGAAAATCCTTGGCAGGTCCATGAGCCGGGATTCTATGTATATGTGGGGCTGGAATCAGATGGAGAATAAGGCACAAGGCAAAAGCTCCGAGGTCTTGGTACGGTTTTGGAATGAAACAAGTCGTACCGTACTGTACCGTACCGCGTTCAGCGGATTGTCGACACCGCGATGAAACAGGCGTGTTGAGAGGAAGCGGGAAAGGATATTAGCAACAAAGGACGTAGCCATTATTATGTGCCCGACTGAATGCATGACAATGCGAGACGCGAGTTTCCTACTGTACAACTGCTACCAATACACCGACGCCAAAGCGTCCCAACGTCCCGGTTGCTCCCGTGGGCGACGCTCAAGCACCGCCACGGGAGTACGGGACCAACGCTTCACAATACCCGGCTAACAAGATCATGAATTGATGAATCGGTGAAAATGGAGTAGGATGGAATCAGAAAAATTTGCGAATCGTTGACGGAGTTAACGTCGAATTTTCTTCTCACATTAAACCTGCGATAATACTTTCTGCTACGATTCTGTAGAATATGATGAAGTGAACTTACTCTACTACTCCTTATCGCTACGCTTCGTTTCATCATTAAATTGAGAATAGCCGTAAAATGGAAGAGGCATGAGCGGGCTGTCGCGGCACGAGGCACGGTACGGTACGGTATGGCATGGCATGGCATGGCGCGTCTGGCTTTGTGATAATTAAAAAAGGGCGCATTTCATGAGAAAAGCTGTTGTAGCTTTGAGATTAAAGGACGTGATCGGGTTAATTCGGGTCTGGCGGTTGCTGACGTAATTTATCCTGAAAAGTGAGAGGATTTTAGAAGGTGTTTGGATGATGAATGTAATGACGCTGTGCTATGCTTGCTCTGAAGAGGGGTTGTTGGTTGGGAATGACTGTGGGGGTTAGGGGCGCAAAGCATACCCTCGGGGCTAGCAGAAGGGACGATTTCCTCGAACTGCAGCTAACTTCTGATCTGTCGCGTCATATGTTGCGGATCATTTCCCAGAAAGCACCACGTGCCATGGACAGCCCCGTAATTTCGTAGAGAAAACAAAAAACAAAAGAAAAAAAAAAAAAAAAAACTATTTTGAGATCTTCGACGTGTTGCAGCTGGACTATCTAACCACGTGGTGTTAAAATTTCTATAATAATTATCAGATGAAGTTATCCTGATCTAAAAATAAGAAGTAAAATAGGGAAAGGGGGAGGTATTCTTTTTTTTTTTTTTTTTTTTCTCATCGAGCTCGGTTATTTGGGATCCCAAATTAATTAGAAGGCTTTGGCAGGTGAAGGAGCGCCGCGGCGAGGAATTCATTACCCAGCGAGGCAGAAGAAGGTTGGGAATTTCTGGGCATGGGGCAAGTGATTTCACGGGCTACTACGGACCTTCACGGTCAAGCAATCCCGGCTCGTTACACGCGGGGCTTAACTCGGGGCCTTACGAAAGCTCAAAGTTACTTATAGCACCCAGACATTCGCAGGTAAGATAAGAACCCTGCCACAGCACGTCGTGCCAAAGACTTGGCGCTAAAATCCGGGCAGCGCTTTCCTAGGCACGCACCTGCCTAACCCCCACGGCTGTACCCACCAGGTTTCCTAGCGCCAACTTAACTCGGGATTTCACAACTTGAGCGATAACGAAAATCCTTGTTAATATTCGGACGGCTATCTCTCCTAAAATCGCCCCTACCATAGCGTAATTGGTACTACAGGTTAGGCCCTCGGTTATACCTTCGTCCTGAAGAGCGTCCCTGGAAACCCTGGACCTCGTGCCGAGGCTCGTTACTTGGATAGTGCTCGACTCTACCCGAGGTACGTACTTGGCGTACTAAGTATCTTGGTTACTTGAGATTAAGGCGGCTTCACCTGACCTTAGAAGGAACCTGGTTCCATTCTCTGACGTTGATAGGTGAATCGGTGTTAATGGAATTTTCGGGAGTCATGTCGTGTAGGCAGAGAATTTTTTTATTTTTTTTGTTTTATTTTTGATTTTTTATTTCGTCAACGGAGATGAATCGAGCCGAGTCTCTCTATTTTTTTTTACTTCTAAATTGTCAATTTTCAATCATATTTCAATTTGATTGCGAGCGAAACACATTTACGCCTTTATACCCCACGCATAAACATAAACTGTGTGTAAGACGATAAAAATTTGCTCGTATTTCCGAAGGGTAGACTCTCGCAGACAAGACAGTCTTGAATTTACGAAGAGATAGAGGCGCCGGAGTACTCGAGAAAAGAAAAAAAAAAGGGAAAAAAATAATGAAAAAGGAAAGACAAAAAGAAAGAAGGAAAAGAAGAAAAAAAAAAAAAAAAAACAAAAACAGGAGGGAAAAAGAGGAGCACAGGCAGTCAAGACGAAACGTATTTCCCGGTGGGACACGAATTACCGTCGAAACGAGAAAAATAATGAAACTCTTCTTAAAATCTGTTAGAGTGAATATTATTCAAATTTGTTTGAATAACAGGAGTATTACTCGAACTCTTACCTATGCGGGATTTCTCTTTCTTTTCTTTATTTTTATTTTTTTTTTTTTCCTTTCTTTTTCCTTCTTTATCTAATTTTCTTTAACGACAACCACTTCTCGAAATCTTGTTTGTAAAATATGATAGTAAAATATGTGGTTATACATTCTGGGTTCAGTAATTCGATAATTTTCGAAGTAACGAATACGGGGGTAAAGAAAATCATCTTGTTTTTGCAAAAACACTTTCTCTTCGTTTGCGAAAGTAGAAGCCGGATAAAGTTTGGAGTATATCGATCGATCGGAATTTTCTTTCTCCAATTTCAAGCCCTTGAAATTTTCAAGTAGATTGTCGAACCGTTGGGAAAACTTTAATTCACCTTGTAATTTATTTGACGTATTTCTTATCGCGTGCCTATACCTACAGAGCCAATTTAATCTTTATTTTTCTTTCACTTATTTATTCGCCCTTTTATACTACCCCGAAAGAAACTACCAAGCTTTAGCTGCAGTGCAATTCGCTCGGTATTCCCTCGTATGCAATCCTAATCATATCCCGGAAGCTTCCAGCGACAATATTGTCGCTGTGGTTTATGAACAAGTATACGAAACGCCTTCGCTAAGGAAAGGGAAACGAAATCTGCAGAATGAGCATCATCCGGCAAACAAGAGAATGGACTAACTGTACCTACCTACGATGCTGCAGAAACGGCGAAATGACAGCGGGTGCAATATTGCACGCAATTACAATAACTCAGTTCAGACCCGAGGGGATCGTGGGAGGAAATCTTGATACGCTTGTTAAGTGTGGGAAATACCGGTGGAAAATCAATTCAACGAAACGTTTATGCAATGAGATAAACGACTGCGCAAAACGGAGCTGGAAATTGAGACTAAGACTTAAAGGACGTAGACAATACCGTAAGGAAGAAACGGTGCATCGGATAACTGTTTTACAACAAATCACTCATTCCAAGATTAATCATTTTCGAGAAGAAAGAAAAAAATAAATAAAAAATAGTGAATGATTCGTGACGATCGATGTATCTATTTTTTTTTTTTTTTTTGCAAGTCTATTCACGCATGTCTACTTCAGTGTTTCAGCCTTTGAATCGAGTGAAAAAAAAAAATGATAGAAAAAAGAAAGGAAATACGAAAGACAAAGTACGTAAGTTTGAAAACTCAGTGCTCTTTTTAATTGCCACTCGTTACGTTTAATCAAGATACTCAGCTGCGTTGGTACATCCGTATGTTGAAGCACTTTGAAAAGCAATTCCAATCAATGAAAAGGATTGAGTATTTTGCCTCGGCATTAATCCATACCTAGATACACGTTTGTATGTACAACATATTGTACATACATACATATTGGAGCTGCGTACAAGTTCGCTAGCGTGAGAAATAGGTGAAACAAGTAAAAGCCAGCGGGGTTAAGAATAATTAAAACAAATACCTTGCACACTGTTATACATATGTATATACATGTTTAATATATACACAGGGTGGGACGTTTAAAGTGTTACAGGCTGTTTTCTCCAGAACTATTTAAGGCAAGGAAATAATATTTTAGACCAAATTTAAGTTTGTAGAGTTTAGAGGGGGAAAAGAAATTGGTGTTACTAATTTTTTTTTTTTTTTACACGATCAACACAAAATCAAGGTCAGCTGGTTTTTTTTTTTTTTTTAATGGAATCCTATATTTTTTATTACGTAAGTTTGTTCTACTTGAAAAATTAACTGACTTTCATTTAACTATCTCACTTTCTCGTGGATAACACCAAATTTTTTCCCCTTCTAATCGTTTTTGAAAAAATAGCCTGTAAAGCTTCAAATATCCCACCCTGTATATGTGTATATATATAGAATTAGTAATAGCATACCGTACTTCATCATTTCTGTACACAAATTCAATATATTTTAGATTCTAGGTATAACCCGAACGTGAAACTAACACTTTGATACGGGTCTAAAGCGAAACTAAAGCTCTAATGTATAACGTAACTTGCTGTACTTGCGTATTTGTCCCGGGACGAAGCAACTAGTTTAATTTGTATCAAATGCTGACTCGGTCGCAAATCTACAGTAGAGACGTACCTACATATACCTATAACTATGTATGTATTGTACATACATATGATAACAAATTCGTAACCCGTATATACTACAAGTATGTGGGTTCATAGCTCGAAATCAGAAATAAGTTGTCTAAGAATTTACAAAATTAATTATTAACCTTCTATGTGTTTAAAAAATCGTCGTATGTGTGTTTAGAGTTTTTTTTTCTCATCTCTTTGTTTCCAAGATTGTGGTTAAATTAAATTAGTGTTTTTCTTCGTGGGGATGCATATATTTGATCGTTAAATAAACCGAGTTGTGGATATTGTTTCAATCCACTGTTGGTACATATATTTTTGTTTTGCTTTCCAGGAAACGTTTGTTTTTTTGACAGTAAAGTATATACCTACAGGAAATTGAGAGCAAATAAATCGACAATTACGTTATTCTCGTATTTTTGAAAGAATAATACTGCTTCAAGTTACGATAAAAATGACGAAAAAAACAAACACGAATATAAACAATCTTTATTATTAACAACCACCACGCGATGGCGTTCCAAGAATATTCTCTCTCGTAAGCAAGGTCCGCTTCCTCTTAGCCTACTTCTAAACCCTTGATGCAGCCAGGTATGAAAACGGGGTGGATATATATCAGCGCAAACATTCACCTCCCTAGAAATGACATAACATTGCCTACTCGACTCGGCTCGGTTTGGCTTGGCCAGGCCGCTAACCCCTCGCAGTATCCCCTTCGCCTTCTCTTACCCCTGCATCCTACAGAGAGAGAGAGGGATCAATACACACGCACGCGGTTCTTGTTCGAGACTTCTTCTCTCGAAGTGGCAAAACGCGTCCTTTCTTACTTCCTTTCATATCTTTGAAAGAAACAGTTATACATATTCGTTCTCGTTTTACGATAGATTATAGTTTGAGATGCGTGTGTCTCGTGGAAATTAAAATAGGAAGAAAAATAAATGCGATACAATACAGTTTCAGAATAAATTGGAACACATATTCATCGCGACCGTTGATGATCTTTGGATTATTAATTCGTCGAGTTTTTGAGTCGATCTTTGAATCGTTGTATGAGGACCATTCCCTGGGATATCGTAGTTGTAAATTTGCATTCGTGGAAGGCATAGCGTCCCCGAACGAGACCCGAGGGTATAAAAAATAGTAATATCGAGAAACATTATGCGCCGTTCGCCTTACAATGGTTATTGTTTGGCAGGGCGAAGGAAGCATGAATATTTTGTTGTTTGAGCCGATGTAATCTTCTCTTGCTGAAGGCTGAAGGCTGAAAGGTGCACCTCTACGACGCTAAAGGTGTAGGTATGTGCGCAGCGCTCAAGTATAGCAGTAAAAGATTTGGAGGGTTTTTCTTTTGTTTTTTGAAAAGTACCCAATCGGTTGGAATTTTATCCAACGAAAAGACCAACAAGAAACGAAATTACGAAAACTAAAGAAAAATGAACCGTAGCCATAGCGAGATTTAGAAATGCGTATCAAAAATCTGGCTCTGGTAATATTTACCAGAAAAATATGCCTCCCGAGTGCAAGTTTTTTTTTTTTTTTTTCTAATTTTTAGGAAAATTTTTCTCCATTTTTCAGTGGAATAAAAAAAGAAAAATAAATACACGGACAGAGTGGCGAATTTTTACCTTCTAAAGAAAATCCTGGTTCGGCTTAGGGCGAGCTGGTGAGGGTGAAAAATTTGTTAGGCGAAGGAAATTGACCGCTCTAGAGATTGCGGGTTCTTGTGGGTCGTCAAGTTTTCGAGCTTATTTCTACGACACTTAAAATACAGATTTTTTAGAGGGATTTAAACGCAAGTGGAAGTAACGAAAATTGAGTAAAACTCGCTTATGAAAATTGCGAGTTTTTCAATGTGTTGTTATAATCGGAAGAGAACTTTTCGGAAGACGTCGAGGTTGATCTACTTTCTATTTTATTTCAATTTTTTTTCTATCTAGGTATATATATCAGAGCGGATGAAATTACTTCGGGATTTTAGTCTAGCCTAAAAGCAATAACTATAAACACTAAATATATATAACATCGATCTGTACCTAGCGTCGAGTCCAAAACTCGTCGCCTTAAAAGCTCGGGGGGTTGTGATGTGGACGAGGGTTGGGGATAGAAGAGAGAACTTTGTCACTCTTTCTTCCGTTTCTTAGTGCCTTTGCGGTCTATTCTCTTAGACTTTTACTCCCGAAGCGTTTGATCAAATAGAGCTGCCTAGAAGAGGAAGAACAAGAAGAAGAAGAAGAAGAAGAAGAAGAAGAAGAAAAAGAAAAAGAAGAAGAAGAAGATCGTTCGGGGGAAGTGCGCGCTCTGCACGTTATACCTACCTACTACATCGTTCCTCTCCCTCGACCCCGCGTCGATCTATCGATCAGAGACCTGCAAACCAAGATCGTTTGACCTATGTGCAAGAGGAGATGAGTTTTACCACGCTAGGAAACACCGTCCTCACTCCCTACTGTCGGACGTATACCTTGAGTACAAAGCGAGCTTTACGCGAGCGAAATACTCGGATGTGAACAACGTGATGGACTAAGTACCGTTAATTTTATTTCGTCTGTTTGCAGCGATTTTATTTCTTTTTTGTCTCATTTATCTCTCGATTTTTTTCTTTCTCTTTACCTATGAGAGATGGAAAAGAAAAAAATAAAAAAAATAAATAAAATATAAAACAAAAATAATAAAAAATAATTCTACCATGGGGGAATCGAGACGTTATTATATACAGATATTAAAATTTTCTGTAGGTCGGTGTCGTACCATCCCCCGGGCACTTCGCTACTTCCCCTTTACTTTTGATATCCGCACGTTTTCCGCATAGCGTAAAGTGGTTTGTATTGCGGTTCCGTTAGCTAAACGTCGTAGTAAGTTGTTTACGGAGGGAGGTGTTATATGCTCTGCTTCACGTAATATTTTCTCATTTAATTACTCAGTTTAGATTATATAGCCTCGGGGAAATCGCGTATGTGATGCGTGATATGAGATTTATAAAATTACTTTTTTTTTTTTCTTTTTTCTTTTCTTATTTATTTATTTATTTATTTATTCATTTTTTTCACCCGATTTTGATTTTTATTTTTCTTTTCAACCTACAGTATAAGATATTTTTATCCAAATCATCTTTACGATCTTTACGTACTTTTAAAAGAAATATTTCAAGAACTTTGGAACAATTTCGAATTTTATATTATATGTATATACGAATATGATCAGCTACTTTCATTCCCCCGTCAAATGCATTCACAATTTTGTATATTGACGAGACATATTCTAAGAATAAAATAGTTCATAACATGTATATATGTACATACATGGGATATACGATGTATACGTATACATACGTCAGTTTCTATGAACTCGAATCGGCCCAACGTGCATAGCCGGGACGCCCGAGTTTCGCTTGATATCGAGTAGTAAATTGAATCCGAATTTCGTCATAAAAGATGGATATCAGGCTCACGCTTCACTATATATAATATCGTATATACGTATGTATATATATATATCCTCCTGCAGTTTAGTTCGTACAAACTTTGTACAGCTTGACTATTCACGTGCCTATACATCAACTGTGTGTATGTACCTATGTACATATTTGTCACCATTATTGGTATAATATATCTCGATACGCCCTAAATTAATAACTACTGCAAGAGAAAGTTAGAAGCATCATCATAGTTGCAAAATTTTATGTTTGCATTTTTTTGATTTATTTTTATTTTTTATTTGCTTCGGTAGATGAATGATCGAAATTTTATAAAAATTTCTGTAAAAATGAAAGAGACCCAATCTTGCGGACTGATAGAAATCGGTCAGCAATCAGTCGCATGTGCAGATGTGCAATATTTTACTATACGTATATAGAAATTTGAAAGAATAAAAAATACAAACACAAAATAGAAATACCTATATATAGCAATCAGTCTGAATCTATATAGGTATGTATTCTATACATATAATGTGAAATTTATCTTTCACGAACATCCGTGTGTATCGGAAAAGCGCGGGAACAATACGAAATGATAGATTATATTGAAAACAGAGGCGGCATCTGACGGAAAATATCTATATGTATACGTATGTATACATATAGTTATATATACATAGTTTCCAATTCCTGCTGCACTGACGAAGGACTCTACTGTCGATTTATTTTTATTAAGTCACCAGGAATTCGCCCGCGATCGTGGTAGCTTTCGCGAATGAACGTGCCTCGAAAAATATCAGAGATGTTTACGTTTTTATTTATCTTATCACCGATCATTATTTTCGGGTTTTTAAAAAATGATAAAAATCGAATACGTATGTAGCTAGTAACGAACAGAAAGCAGAATAAAAAAGAGAAAACGAAAACGTAATAACAAATTATAAGTATAAAGTAAGTGACAAAAAATTATCGTGACATGATAAAGTAAAATGGCTAATTCAATTTTTGGGTAATTAAAAAATTATTCAACGTCTGGTTTTATATAATTATTTCGTTAACAAAGATACTTATAATTAAATTAATTTGTTTTTCATATCAAACTGCGGCTGTCAATCCGTATGCCACGTCGTTTTATACCGTGTAGAAAAGTTTACGGTACACGTCATTATCAGGATTATATGTATAGCTTAATGCGGACCAAATTATAGATGTAGAAAAGAGAATAAAATAAATAAAAAAAAACTTACTCAAGAAAAAAAAAAAAAAAAAATTCATTGCAAATGAAATTTTGGAAAAGGCTTCTCAATTAAGACTGGAAAATTTTATCTTCTTGAAAGGACCAACCCGTGTCTACTTTGGGATTGGGATTGCAAAAAGTTAGGCTTGAGTCTTACTTGGCGCGATGATAAGAAATGGCGATAGAGTGAGGACTGAGAGCGACGCTACTCGTCGCGGTCGCGGTCGCGGTCGCGGCAATGCAAAAAGAGTAATTTTGTCAGAGTCCCCGAGGTAAGGTGGAAATGGTTTTAGGTAGACCCCAAGTTCTTCGACGGGTGAGGATCGTTGCCGTAGGACTACCAACCGGTGTAATTTCAGAACAGAAGAGTAGACGCGAAGCAGAACGCTTCGGACGCGTTATTTAAAGCTTTTCCTAGATTTTTTTTTTTTTTTTATTCTTCTTCTTTTTCTTTTTTTCTTTTACATTCCCCGCTCTCACCCAGAATGATTAACTTGTTCGCTGAGCAAGCGTAAAAACTTAGCTAGGCTTGGCGTATTTTTTTGCCGCAGTCCGTGTCCTGCAGGACTTTCTCGCGCCCTCGCTTCGCCTTTGCTTCGGTCCTTTCTCTCTTTCTTCTATTCTTTCTTTCATTTATTCTTTCTTTCGCATTTTATATAGCGCTTTTTCGATAAGAAAAGTAAGAGAAAAGGAGAGTCACGACGAGTCTAGGGTGCCAAAATATTATCCGAATAAAACGTTTGCATATATTTAATGTGCGAAAAAATAAGAACAAAAATAAAATAATATTATTAATACGAATCAGACTATTACGCGGTGCGATTTACGCTATTTTCACTATTGCCGTATGTGAAGAGGTAACCGAATGGAAACAAAAACGAAGTGGAGCAAAGAATGGGATAAAAATGTGGGCTGGAAAACGCGTTGAAACCAAACAGAATAAAAGAAAAAACTACAAGACTAGTCGCTGAGTATATATTTATTCATTGAAAATGACTAAAGTTTTTTGGTATTTCGAAAAGAGAACGGTTTACTTTTAGCTATATGAGACGATACTATATATACGATCATTCCGAGCTTTTTTCCATTTTATTTTTATTTTCTTTTATTATTCACATTGTCAGAATCGAACGGTGAATAAAATCAGCTGATATCTACTTTGAGAGCCTGTATAAGGTATATCGTTTTTGGGAGATAAAACCGGTGAAATAAATGGGGCTGTGAAGTAGCAAGCGAGTGGTTTAGCAGAAAGAGAGATAGAAATAGAAGGAGAGAAAGATACTGAACACCTACATTATTGTCTGTTTTTTTCTATTCTTCGTTCTCTTTCTCTCACTCCGTTTTTTTTTTGTTTTTTTTTTTTCATTTCATTCAAACTCGTTTTATTTTATTTTATTTTATTTTATTTTATTTTATTTTATTTTATTTTATTTTATCCCGTTTATCCCTCCGGTAGCAGAGAACCACGTCACGGTAATCTTCCTCTGCAATCTAGAGCACCTAACCGTAATTATAATATTTCACGCAATATTAAAGGTACACGCGTCGTTCAGGTGTCGGATGGAATCTTTTTTTATGTCCGGTTACTGCTGCAGGGTCGAGTCACGCGAGATTAAGACACCCATATAAGTGTACGATATAGGTATACGAGTACATGTATAGAGTAGTAAATTTATCGGTAGAATCGTCAAGCTTTCATCCCTTATACCTATACATATATACAGAGGAGAAGAAGTTATAGAAGTAAAAGAAGAAAAAATAAATCTTTAAGAAAAATGAAAAATCTGTTTACAGCTTTAAGAATCTATTTTTTTTTTTCTTATTTTTTTGTACAATTTTTTATTTACCAACTGTTTAAAGATATCGGTTAGAAAAAAGAAATAAATAAATAAATATTCGATAATTTAATATTTACGCCATTGCAGCAGAGGTCTGCAATTAGTACTGCAGGGTCTGCTCTTTGTTTCTTAACCGTAAAGAAATATGAATGAATGATCCTCCTCGAGTGTATATGGGTAAAATGACGGTAAATTATTCTATAGGATCTTGTTAGCCGCGTAGGTATACCCATTTTTTTTTTATTTTTTTTATTTTTTTCTTCTTTTTCTTTTTCTAGCTGACCTGGTTTAAGCGCCCCTACCGATGCTTTTCTGCACCGAGGAGAGGAGTTCTGCACCCCGTCATTAAACCGTGGAAAAGCGATTCTCTGGGTCAACAGCTGTTTTTTGTTCTCTTTTTTTGATTTTTTTTTTTTCGATTTTTTTGTCTTTGTGTTTTTCGTTTTATTACTTTTTTTTTTTTTTTTTGTGTTTTATTTTTTTTAATTCGTTTTTTATATCCTTTATTTAGGTATACGAGATTTTTTTTTTTTTCTTTCTTTCTTTTTGTTAAACTTTTTTCTCTCTTTTGCCAACCCGTTCGTAATTGCAAACGTGAATTGTATGAAAGTGCCGTTAGTAACGCACCGCCGCGGTAACACGTTCAAGGCTAATCCGACTAATTAGATTTTCACACGATGGAATTGTACGCGCCACTGGAACCCGCTCACTGCATCCCTATGGAACCCGATTCGAGTGCAATTTGAAGGGTCCTTGCACGGCGTAAAGCCGAATTGACAATTTTTGAAACAGTTCACCCTGCAGCGTGTCGTTCGCTGATAATATTCTCACCTAACCGGGTCGCTATACGATATCCTATCCTATCGTGTCCTATACTCTACTCGTTTATAATTCCAAGCCGCAACTAAAACTGCAGCCTAGCTGCTGCTGCAACTGCAATACCAAAGTTTCGTTTATCTCAAAAGTTCTCAGGGTAAATATGAAAACACCTTGACTGGAATAAATAATAATAATGACAACGTGTTGATAAAATTTACCCTAAACTTTTATTTGTAATACACACCCATACATATTTTGGCAATATTCCTTCTACGTTAAAATCAATAATCGATACTATACATATATACAATGAATGTAATGAATGTAATAAAAGTTTGAAACTCGTACCTATAACGTCTGTATTTAAAAATACAGAGAAGCACGTAGTACGACAGTGGAGCAAAAAGTAATTATTATTGTTCTGGCAATGGTAAAACGACTAAGTACGTGTCGTTTCAATCTCTAACTACATACACGAGTACCGAATAAATTTTCTTTAGTCTTGAAAACAACCTGCGATAACAACCACCGAAGCGAAAAGAAAATTTCTATACCACTATTGCTGCAGTTTATCACTATTGTATGTATGTAATATTTTTTGGTCAACCTATGAACAACGTGACCGAACTTGCCTGTATATAATTGTATTTAATTGATGCGCTAATGATGTTTGCTCACTGTAAATATATGACTCCAACATCCACACCTTCTCGTTCTCTACTCTACTCTACTCTATCCTCTATTATCCCTCTTCAACATTATAGATACGGAAGTTAAACATAAGCCAAGCATTAACTGCGGTCAATAAATATCTGTTTCGTTTTATAAAGGTACGTTATTATTTTTTGTTGTGAGAAGATATCGTATAGATCAATTCGAATTAATATACAAAATTAATGTAGGGTTGTTCTTTTCTTCTTGTTCTTCTGGTTACGTTTGCATTGGTTTGATAAATACATCTGGGTTTTTAGTGGGGATATGAAATTTATATGAATCGTGTTTCCCCGGAGGGGTAGAGGGGAAAAAAAAGGAAATCAAAAAAATAAAAAAAAATAAAAAAAACTCGAGTTTTATACAAAGTTTAAATCTGGGTTATGTACCACGTACGCGTAGCAATTTTCATTTCTCGATTTCGTCTCTCCACTTGGACGTTTAATTTTTTCGCTAGTTTCGATCTATACCTGCCCTACATTTCTTTCCGCTAAAATTCGCTATCCTGTAAGCGAAACATTGAATATTTTAACTCGCAGTCCTCCAACCTGAACCGAATTAGAAATTACGAATTCATTTTTATTCTTACCCAGGAGAGGATCCTCGACGCAACCTCTCCGGCCCTCATCTCTTCGCTTAGGGGACGACTCGCTGCCCAAATCCTCTCAAGAAAATTCTAAGGGACGAGGAAGATGTGGCGATGACGAGAATAACCACGGGAGACGAAAAACAGTAATATCAATTATTTATTTCTTCTTATTTTTTTATTAAAATAATTGATTACTTATTGATTCGGTTAAAAATAGAAAATTTTTAAGAAATCAATTGAAAATTACACGATAATATTTTACAACAATCGAGGAATAGGAATCTCGATACTTTGCTAAAGCAATCTCGATCTTAATTGCAAACCATCGTATGTTTCTAATTATAGTATTTTATTGGTGTTAATCGAGGTTAGAATACCATTCGATCTATTTGGTCCAAGGTTACTACTACACACACTCACTCTCTCTCTCTCTCTCTCTTTATCTCTCCAACAGTTTCCAAAGTTTCGTCCCATTTAATTCGTATTCGGTACAGAATTTCGTCTTCACCACCAAAACCTAAATTACACGATCGTCATTGGCCTGGATTTGATGCGATACGTTATCAAAGACGATTTAGTATCGTGATGATTATCCTTTATGATTATTTTAAAAATAATTTCTGCATAAATGATATTTTAAAGATTATTAAGCTGACCCATTTTGACCTGCAGTAAGTATTGAGAGGTATAAGATAAGGCGTGGGAGCGATTTGAATGGAGCAAATAAGTTGATCGTGGTATAAGGGCACACCCTTCGATTCTTAAGCAAGGATCGTAATTCGCTCTAATCCAATTACCGGAACGCGGGGAATAAGTTACCTAGCTCAGTAAGAGCCCGATTTCTAAACAAGGCACGATCAGAGGCCACCTCCGGGCTTCGTATTCTTTCTATTCTTTAACCGCATTAAAGCAGCTAATTCCGAAGTCAAATAAAGAGTTCCGCAACGGGTCAGGGAGAAAGAGAGAGAGAGAGAGAGAGAGAGAGAGAGAGAGATAAAAAAAGAAGAAAGAGATAGAAGAAAAGAAAGATAGAAAGAAAAATAAATAGAAAAAAAAAGAGAAAGAGAAGGAGAGAGGAGGAGTGTCTTTCTTATCGCCTCCTTGAACAAAACTTTTTCTCCAGCTGTTGAACGCCAACTCTGCCCGGGCATGAAACGTTAAACTTTTGTCGTTCGTTCAATTTGTCGATTATGCGGTGCGAATGCAGTTATACGATCGAACGAACGCCTATTTCTCCATCAAACTGTGTGTCAAGTTGCAGCTTAATCACAACTTCTACAAAGTAGGTATCATTTCTAACTATTCTGCACTGTACTTATATATATATTATATACGAGCGTCGAGTTCTAGATGAGAAAACTTCTCATTATCTGCCAATTAGTCACAATATAAGCTTGAAAAGTACGAGAATGAATACGGAGAGACGTGATAGAAAAATGACTAATTATTTATTAAATTTTTTCCTTTATCACAGTGAAAATTATCGAATAGACGATACGAATCCGCGTATAACATTGAAACGACATAATATATCGTTCTAAGCCGCATAACGGCGAGGAGGGGGGAGGAAGGGGGTAGATTTTGTACTTATTTTGTTGTCAATTTTGTTGTCGTCGAGTAGATTTGTCTCTCTGATTTAAAACGCAACGTGTTCTCCATGATGCGTTTTGGTCTCCATTAAATGTGACCGTACGATGGAAGGAATTCCACATACGCCACGTCGCGTCAATACGGTCAACGCCGGATGAATATGAATGAAACGGGTTTCCGGTCTGGTTGATCGTGGTACAGTTTTACATTTACATCCATATTTCAAGTTTCGAATGGGCAAACGCCCAGCGGACACCATTTCAACGTCAATTTTCCTATACGTACCAAAGAAACTAATGAGCACTCAACTCTGAGTTTAATTATTTAATTCTGAATTTTTTTAATTTTTTTTTCCTCATTTTTACTTTTTAACGAATGATTTTGAAACGAAAAATTAAACGTTGATTATCTGACGTAATTTTGTTGGTCAATTTTATTGGCTAATTTCATTTCAATATTTGGTCGTTGAACTTTTTGAAATATTGATATTTGAGGATACTTGAGAATAACAATTCCCTTAGTACTGACATGACGTTTGCTTTATGCATCAGATCAAGAAGAATCAAATCGAGGTAAGAAAACTTTTATATTATCGATTCTTCACGTTGTTCACAAATCTGTTCGAAGAACAGCTGTTATGGAAAACTTTCAAGGGGCAATAAGTTGGCAATAAGTTGACCCGGACTTAAGTCCACTTTTGGATTGATTCCTTCAATACGTTGGCAAATAAAGAATAAAATCTTATATTACAGGTAGAGACGAGTATGTATGTACATACATACAATATGTAATAATATAAAAAATTCTTTCTACAGTCCTTGAAGAATATAAAAAAGAAGTTATACAGAAATATAATAACGGATAAAAAGATGAAAAAAAAATAAGTATGAATGATGAAAATTCGTAAATTTGTGAACTTTTAAACGGAATACATATACTATATTTATATATGTATGTAATTAATTCATCCCCAAATCCCTTGCATCTAACGAATGTTTTCACCATACAATTTTTTAATTGTTGGTTATATATGTATATAAGGGGATATCGAGAAAGAATTGTACCATTGTTAAGTGAAGATCAAACGGAGGATATAAACTTGCACATCAAACGACCCCTCAATAATATTTTTGACAAATCCTAATTGATGCGACAAATAAGAGTCGTTACAATGCCCGTCCTTTCAAGCGAACAGTTTCGATCTCTATCTATCTCCAGTCATCAGTCAGACAAATCCCAGCCCTCGTCAATGTGCAACGTTTCGTATCATATATAGTTATAGTTATA
Organism: Macrophya annulata; assembly: GCA_963924015.1. Taxonomy (NCBI): domain Eukaryota; kingdom Metazoa; phylum Arthropoda; class Insecta; order Hymenoptera; family Tenthredinidae; genus Macrophya; species Macrophya annulata. The sequence continues at coordinate 27,356,825 of OZ001260.1, forward strand.
TATATGTATATATACCTTATGAGGAGATCTAAGAAGGTAGGTAGAGGTACAGATAGGTACATACATGGATATGGGATATATACATTTATATATGTACTTTACAATCCCATATAAATGCATGAGCCTGTAAAAACGAATGTGACACGTGGGGGACGAGAAGAGGGATGCAGCCCAAGCGAGGGAGAAAGAGAGAGGAAAAGGGAGCAGAGAGTAGATGGGGCTCAAGCAATTTTCTACAATTCGCTTCGCAGCGACATATGCTTTTAATTCTTACGGATTAAAGACGATTAAAGTTGATCAAAATTTACGATCCCATACACCATATCCGTATTACACCAATTGAACAACATACGTTCTCAAATTTTACGTCGTCACGGAAAATTTCGGGCTTAAACCAAGTAATTGCAATTAAAACTTACTCGGTTACATATCGTATCATACAATTAAACCTTATAACTTGAAATACGTATGTGTAACTTCGTGAAACAGCCATAACGTTCGTTTATTTGACCAATCCTGTAGTATTGAAAAATTTTTGTCAAGTATATGATACGCAAAATTTTCAATTCAGAAGCAAACAACGTCAGACGGTAAGTTTTATTCTGCGAAACATGTGTGTAATTTTATAATCGACGTGTGATCAGATTTTAATTAAAAAAAAAAAAACAAAAAGAAGAGAAAAAAAACGAAATAAAAAAGAAATAGGCAATCCTGCATCGACGAGTAGGTAACTCATCAGACCTCAAAAATCATTTTTGCTCTTTGGGGTAATAAATTTCACCGCATTGGCACACCGCGCCACGTGACCGTCACCAACCCCCACCCCCCTTCCCCCATGAAAATTCCCCCATGCAGTCGACCGTAGAGGGTCTCGTACGCGTCCGTTCATTCCGATCTCATCCCCATAATTCATCCGATACTTTATCAGGCCATGCCGAATATATTAGGGAAAATCCTTGATAATCGTCCCCTCGTAATTCTCATCACGAAAAAAGAGAGAGAGAGAAATAGAGAAAGAAAAAATAAAAGAGAGAAATAGTCGGTTCCTTTGCCTGCAGGAAGGACGTGCGAGGCGGACAAACACGTTGATAAAATCGCCCCTGATTTAGATCTAGTTTTAGATTTTCAAAGGATTTAGATTATCACCGAAGGACGTTCAATGACCCGCGAATATAACTGTCAAGGATGTGCGCGATTTATCTTCAAACCAAAAGAGATTTTATCCCCTATTTATACATTATTATGTCCACGAATATCTTTTATGATATCTCAATCATCTATCCTTCAACAAAATGATATACCCACACCGATACCCATACTAACATACTTAATACGTATGTATATATGTATACATACATACACATACATTGGGTTCGGTGCATTAAAAATTCGTGGGAATGCAGTGACATTTTATAATTTAACTTTACTGCCGCGAGACCGTACCTATTCTGTTTCATTTTTATACTTTTTATTATTATTCACACGTTAATCCTAGCCAATGAACGTGGGCGAGGTATACGCTCCGTTCATTCTAGGAGCTAATATCCTTCGGCCAAGGACCCCCTCCGGTTCTTAGCCTGTTTCAATACCTTTCTTCGGACCATTACTGAGTCCAGGCATCAGGATCGAGGAGGGAAAGGGATCGTTGATTGTGAACGAGCGTTAGAAAAGGCGGAAAGGCGAGGTCCTGCACGTGTCTCTTATGGTGCCCCTTGTTTATATAAAACAGCATGGTTCCGGCGATCAATTCTTACTCCTCATTCGTACCTAAAGCCTATCCTATACGCGCGTGCTCCTCAAGCAGCAACAGCAGCAGCAGCAGCAGCAGTATTCCATAGTCGATACTTTGTCCGTAATATTGTCCCTGTAGTAGATATTGCAGGATAGAGTTATACACTTACGTATTTATCGCTGTCTACGTAGGTACTACCATACACTACGTATAACGTATAAACCAACCGGTAGGGGTTGACAAATGAACCCGACACGCGTCCCGATGCTAATGCGCGGTGAAAAATGGTTTTGGCATATTGAGAAAGCCCACTTTCACAGTTCCACGCTGTGTCTACGAGAAGAATCCAACCCCTCCCTTACTACCATTCCCGCAACAGTAAAACCCCGTAGAGAAAACTGATTGAGTCGTAATAATACGGGTGTTGTTAAGCGGGCGTGTGAAAAATGAAACTGTAATTTAACAACAGACTAATAATAACGTCTCGGAAATTGCCTCATGATATTGCATTAAGATATGCCAAGTAATTATATGAACTTTTTTTTTGTTCCTTTTGCTAAGAATTGAGCGACAGTGAAGATAATTAAAACTCGACCACCACGCACCGGAGGGACTTTTTCGCGGTTAATTATACCTATAGTGATCTACGATAGGGATCAGTATGCGTATGTGTGGGCGAGAGAGTCCTGTTGCTGTGGTTTAGACGGGGGATGAAGAATAAAGATGAAAGATGAAAGAAGGACCGAACGGAAGAAGAAAATTAAAAGGGAAAGAGGAGGTTAGAGAGGGAACGGAAATCCGCCGTAGGCCGGTGTGATGGGCCGAAAGTTGCACGGTTGGTAGATGAGAGTCGAGTGGCGTTTGCACCGGTAGTCTGGGACCCTGGACCCCAGCCAAATCCTGGCTCATCAAAACGTCGGAAAGACGACGGGTAACGGTGAGCTGGATCGTGTCTTTCGCGATTTTGGTATAAAACGAGACCGTTCTTCTTCTTATTTTTATTCTTCGTATATACGAATAGAGAAACGTTAAGAAGAAAGATGGTAGAATGAAGAATCGTTGATAGTATAAACGACTACACTCACATATACCTCCGCGAGTAGGTATTGTACAGTCGTTTATATATATGAAAGATGGAAGAGATATGACAAATGCCCAGGAAATACAACGATCATCGCTCATGCAGAACCAGCCAACCGACTCGGTAGAAGTCGGGATCAGCTATTTTATCTTATCGTGATTAAACGCGAAACCGAGGCTTGTCTTTCTACTGAATCATTAATTATAACATGAAACCATCTCAAAAAAAAAATGACCACTCTTGAATGTATCTTCTACTCTGTCGACTGTCAGTACTGTCAGAAATTACGGTTGCGATGAATTAGAACGAAAATTTTTCTATTTAAAATTTTAAAAGATGTGCATTTCGGTTTATCGTAACATGACATCGAGTAGGTATATATGTACTACGTGATTGATCGCCAACCACAAATTAATGCATCGATTTTACTCGAAGAGCAGTGATTTTATAGATGAGTAATGCAAGGTGAGATCGACCATCTGTCTATGGTACTCGAATAGACAAACGTGTCGTGTCCATTAGGAGGTTCCGTCATCGTGGATCATCGTCACCGCTAATAAATAAATATACATATCTATATGTATACGTAGATGTGTACATTTCGTCGAGTGAACGTTGGTCCTACGTACACAGTACTACACTAACCCCTATTTATATATGTACATGTATATATATATATATATATATATATATATATATATATATATATATATATATATATATATATATATATATATATATATATATATATATATATATATATATATATATATATTGTACATATAGGTAAAACTAGTGTATAGTACACCCTGCAATCTAAAACAATGCCAACTTCCATTACCGATTTCGATACGTATATGACCATGCCCTCATTCGCGTTGGTTTCTATACAGTTTTACTAAAACCCATCTGTCGTTCGCCCACGCTGATGTCGTCACGCTCTGAAAATACCTACTCTCCATATACACACATGTTATAAATATATATATATATATATATGTAGGGTATATATCTATCTACTAACTGGTCAATGCATATAATGTATTTACATACGTATCTATCAATGGATTACATATAGTTACCCTAGTGTTTGCGGCAATGGAGTATTTTCAGTCTGTGATATAGTTTCCAGGATAATGATACAGCATGTTGTACCGAATGTTAAATCGGGGTTAAAAAGACAACAAAAAAAAAAGGTCAATTTAATTTTATTTTTCAAAATTGGAAACAGGGAAGAATAAGCTTTCGCTTCTGTCATATTAACAAAATTTACGATAAGTACACATATTTGTAATATCATGAATATTGGGGGATGATAGTCGTGCCTGTGATGGAGAATTACGTCAACGTTGCACCTGGTAGCTCGTGGCGGTACGAGAGAGATTATAGACTGTCAAATCGAGTTACTCCATGAGCGTAGTCACTTGATTGGAAATAGCTAGGTGTGGTGAAAATCGGGGGTAAAAACTACACTACTCAAACTTGATGGAAACTTTGATAAAAAAAAAAAAAAATAGGAGCACGTGATCTGCAATGTTTTTGAACGGTTAGATTAGCGGAGATATTTACCAGAGACTGAACCATATGTCTATAACGAAAAATCAAATTTTAAACTAAAATAACGAAATTTTATCCAAAAATGAACTCTAGATATATTTAACCTACTTTGCCTTGAAATAAATCAAATTTTTTCAACGTCTGTTCGTTATGCATTACATTGACACCCAGGATTGAATAATGGAGGGATTGATTCATCGACTCGTGAAATGAGGCTCTGAATTCACGTCAAAGTAAACGTTGTTTTTATTTTCATCTATTCACAAGACGAGGGTAATAAATGCGACAGACTTTCTGTGTGGGGTTAAATCTCAGGAGGTTTTTATAGAGATTGGCAGGTATAAAAATTCGCAAAATAAAAAAAAATAAAAAAAAAAAAAAAACTCCGGGAGAAACTAAATCAGAAATAAATTAACGCGTGTTTTTAGCTTCACCGATAATCGATGTCTATTACCGTACGAATTGATTCGACTTGTCGTATTCAAAATTCTACAAAAAACGTGGTAGTTTCTTGATCCTTAATATCTTAGATAAGAAAAAAAAAAATAGCATGTATGAAGTAGCGAGTGAAGAAATGAAAACCGAAGCTAAAAGAAGGAGGATAAGAGAAGAAAAAAAATATTCGAGGATTCACCGAGGACAGAATTTCAAGTGGAGGAGCGTAGGGGACTACCGAGAGGGAGAACAGAGTCGCGATAGCGTCGGGACGCCGCGCTGTAACCCATACCGTACTGGTGAGATCACTGGGACCGATTTATTCCGCGTTTAGGGGAACGCTAACATATATTTCGTGCATGAAATACCCCCGGACACGCGTTTAAGTGGATGAAAAGGGCGGTCGCGTTTTGAATACAAATAATTACGGGCTGTACAACGACCATAACTCCCTACTATCTCATACCTAATGGTGTGGATTTGATGGGCTGTGCCTCTCCTTTCTGTATAAGAGATACCAAAAATATACCAAGCTTCCGTTTTTACGTGATATCAGAGGAAAAAGGTTTTTTTCTTTCCAATACCTCTGAGCCTAGACTATGCGTGATTAATTCACACCAATAAATTACCGAATTATTAATAACCGAATAATTACTTACAACTTGAAAAATAAAATTAATGTAACGTAGTCACAGCATATTTCGATAAAGGTACAAACATATACGTATATGTACATACAATGTGTTATAATATTCAATTAGCCAAAGTGAATTTGTTTCCTCTGGCTACAGTCTGGCCGGATACATGCAGCCACAGAAACTCGAAAAGCCAGTAGAATAAAACCAGAAAAAAAAAATTTAACAAAAAATGAAAAAAACAAATTAATTTGCGGACATACTTGAGTACAGGATGTGGATAACTGGGCTTTTTTAACGCTGAATTATTCGCGTGACAGAATAGGTAAAGTGGATTAATCTTACGTCATTCGTGAATATGGTATACAGCTAGCTAGCTCTAGCCTGTTGCATGTAAAAAATACTGCATACTGAGTCGTATTAGTCTACTAGAAGTTCGTGTTTCCTACACACGTTTACTTTTACTAAAGTATTAATCAGTAGCCACTCTACTCGCATATATATATATATATATTTATATCTATAGCTACTTAGCTACCTACCTTTTCTCTGCTTCTAGAATTCTGACATAGCTTCGAGCCTCGTGAAAACGTACGTGTCTTGCCTACCATATACGTGCGTTGGAATCATATGTGTATGTAGCTACATTACGCAATCTCTGAAAGGGGCTAAGAATATTCAACAATTAAGCACGCGGCTAATCAAATTGTTTTATTGGCCAACGCGGTGACGGCGACGAAGGTACCCTGTGGAATGAATTAACAGCCACACGAAGGTTGGGATAGAAATATGCCAGGCATAAAGGTAACTCGTGGATGCAGTGGCCATAATACTATTCGCAATTGCGGGGGATTGTATGTGATGAAATTTCGTTTCTGCAGTCAATTTTTTGTGGCAACCTTTTTTTTTTTTTTGTGAACATGGAAATACGGTTTTGTCGTTTTTTTTTTTCATTATTCATGATTCAAGGAGAGCCCGGAAAGTGGAGTAAGGTATTTTTTTTTTTTACTCTGGCTACTATTCGTTTTTTCTTTCTTGTTTTTTGTTTTTGATAAACCGAAACCGGCACTTTGGAGAACTCGAAACGAGAAAGGGCGAATCGCGTTAGAGAAACCTGAACTGTTTTTCCCGAGCTGTCGACATCAAAGGGTTGAAATTAGAGTTATTTCAAGGTAATTTAAAAACATTACGTCTCTTGGTCATGCTCAATTAACGATACCAACCGGGTACCCGGTGAAAGGACGGAAATTAGGTGGCCTGTTGGTGACCTTCGGGAAAAAAACCTCGCGGGGTTTTTTGGACGGGGTATAAATATATGTGGAAACATGTATGCGTGTGTGTGTAGGTACAAACGATTCAAAGGAAAACTGCGGCTAGATTTTCATTTTCATATCGCTAACTTAAAACTGGATGCTGAAGGGTTTCTTCTTTCCTGTATACCTGCAGCCTTTGCCTCTTTACTCTTTTTCCACTTTTTCTATATTATACTCTTTTATTTATTTATTTTTTTTTTTTTTCTGTTTCTCTGTACTTTTGCGGGTACTCGTTCCCCCTCCCTACCGCTTCTTGAGAGAGCTGCAGCGGCTATTCATCCTTTCCATTCGTTCGCTATCGCGGTGTGGGTTCTTATTTGCAATTTATCCAACGTTACTATACGGCCTCTCGTAGGTATAATTGCAGAATATTTCTGTCAAGACTCACAAATGCAACGCAACTTTAATTTCATTATGCGAAGCCACGAGGGGATCCTTCGGGAAGATTGATGCAACGTAAAACCGCAATTTACATCGAACAAGACAAGGAAAAATATCTCATATACTAACATAGAGAAAATTTCACCGACAAGTTAAAAAATAAAAAAAAAAAAAATTTTTCATCCAGACACATATTTTCTCTTATTTTATTTCATTTTCTTTCTTTTGTCTTATTCATATTTTTTGTCATCAAGTAATTACATCAACGACTTTAAATTATTCCTCTTAAAACTATTTCTTCTTCTTTTTATTTCTGTTATTCATTATTTTATTTATTTATTTATTTTCTTTAGAAATTTGATTCTTTCTCATTCTTCAATATGTCGAAACTCTCGATGGAAAGAACCGAAAGTCGCGCTCGCGTGCGCCAGTATGATCGATTCCCTTTAGCGTGAGGATCCTTATCCTACAAATGGACCGTTTTATCGGGTACTAGGAGTCGGCGTGTGCATGGCACGATGGCACTGAACCTGCCTTCGAACCTGATAGCTATACTCACATAATAGCCTCGATTTTGTGTAGAATGTTACATTTCACTACTTCAAATTGAACAGAGAAGTCTTATATCTAGTCTTTTAAACATTTCATCGAAATTGGCGTATGTCATGTTGAAATTTATGTACAAAATTTTTTATCCAAGTAAAACCGGATTCTGATTCAGAAATTTTGAATTTAGATGGATCAAAAGGAGGGAATTTACTCTCCTACCGATCTAATCACGAATTTACCCATCGATGTCTTCATCCGTAATATCGTATTTACCGAAATCCCAGAATCCTAAGCTCTAAACTATTGTAAATCTAGAATATGGTAATCGCTAATCAGGAAATTCACATGGGTGTGTTAAACCACTAGCTTGGACATTGGCACGCGCGTTTAACCCTTTGTACGACGTTGAATTGTGCCAGTGGTTTGGGGCAAGTTTGTTGCACGCATATGACACGCGTTTGGGTACCAAACAGAACCATGTATACGCACCTGGCATGGCACCACGTCCAATTATCGTGGTGTTGGAGTACGATCCCACTAATTTCGACGTATTCAGCTATCATTTCATCCGTCAATCGAGTACTGATTAACAATATCTCGTCTCTGTTTCCTCTCGCAGGAACATAAATCTGCCATTTCATAACCAGAGTCGTAATTAAGGCAGTTTTTTTTCTCTCTTACTCTCTCTCTCTCTCTGTCTCTCTCGTATATTATATCCACCGCGCATACATACCGTCTCTAAAAATTTATCTACACTACGGAAATGACTGAAATAGCGTCAAATTTTTTGATCAATTTTTTGTTTTTTTTTTCCATTCGAAGTGATTGATGATGAAAAATAATATATTTTGATAAAAATTTGTCTGTTCAATCATGAAAGAGAGTAACTATCAAATTTTTAATTAGGTAATTATTATTGGTTGGATGAATTTGTGATGGGGAATTCAAAACTATGTTAATGATGATGATAATGATGATGTATAATATATTATTAGCGATTTCATACGAGGTTTTTGCGAGGTCTTTGATACTTGTAGCTATCTAAAAGCTGAGTACAATTTTCCAGTAAGTAAGTTGTTCCCTTTGAATGTAATTAGGTTTTCGCAAGATGAGCCTGTTATCGCATGTTTTCTTGTTATTACACAAAGTGCCTAAAGTTACAATTAACAAAATGAGCGGAAAATTAGTTTCTCCTCCGAAATACTACCTACCCTGTACACTCACGACTCTTCGCCTCTTTACCCCTTCGCTACTGCCTCGCCCATCTACACCCTTAAGCTTGCTATTAGAAATTACCTAGACATGCAGCACCCACCCCTGCATGGAATATACACTCAGGTATATATACAATATACACGAATATACGTCATATACCTCGAGGTATATATATAAGAGAACAAAAAAAGTAAATAACAAAAACGAAATATCGATCATAAATAAACTTCAAAGCTTTTGAGCGTAATTAGAAGTTGACACGCAAGAGACAGAATTTGTTTTAAGATTAAGAACTGAAAAAAAAAACTCATCGAACAATTGCACATTAATCTACACGATGTACAGAATTGAGATTAAGCTAAACGTTCAACAGCCTATGTTCACGTTCCTAATGTACGAATCTGTTATTTGAAGTTTTTAGTCGCGTGAACGCCTACAATTCTAATTAAAGGATCGCAGGTAATTTAGTGGGTTTTAGAAGAAATCAAACAGTTACTATTTACATATATATATATTGAAATTTCACTGATTTGTATTGGATTACACTTGGTATGTGATGAGTTAGATTATTATGGTATAGATTTAGGGTTAAGATTATAAAGGTTATTGACGAGAATCTAAGTTAGCGTGATGATTGATATTCCCGGAGTTCAAGTTTATAGGTACGAGTGGAATTAGAGATGAGGAGTAAGTGTGTACTACCGTACCGATGTTTCTTGACTGACGCTAAGTTGTTCAAAAATTTTGTTGGTCAGCTATGGTTAGTGTGGAGAGGGATTTTTAGCTAAGGGTAGGAATTTGTTTACCGGTGGTGATTGGTTGAAGGAATTGAGTGGGAGATTTGTTGTATCACGCGGATTGGTCAAGATTTTAAGGAAGGGAGACTTAGGGGTTGGAGTGAAAATTGTTTAAACATTAGGATTCTCGGAAGGATAGGTGTAGGTACGAAGAGGTCGGTTTTTCCAAGGGACATAGGACGTGTGGAAAACAATAGAACGAAACTCTTGAGGATGGGTAAAAAAGGTCATAAATGTTAGTGGGAATTTAGGAGTTTCGCACATTTGGTCGCCAAATGTTTGGTACGACTCTGAGAAAGTAGAAGTGAAAGGTTTTATGACTTATCCTAGGCTATTGAGCGACGTATATACATAGTGGATTTGGGAATACCCACATGTAGCAAGGACAAGACAATATAATATTTTGAACTATGATTAAACTAACTAAATTTGTCTGTACATCGCGACATGCTCCCCCCGTTGAGAAGTGAAAGCGGATCAACCTTGGTCCATCGTGATGGACAGAGTGAGATCGTATGGTGAGATTGTCCTTTTTCTAAGTCTAGACCTTAACCTAGTTTGATTATGAGCTAATCATTGTCTGGTATTATGTTAAGCTAAGTTTTTAGTGTCCGTTAAATTGTTCAATTGATGGCACTGGTTCGCACAGCAATAGCACTTGCACTGGTCGTTGCTGAAGTGACTGACTGCTCGTCAGCTTGACGTATGGGCAGCGGTGCGAGCTTTCTGACATTACGTTTCAGAATACTGTTAGCAGTTTTTACGTTGACGGTGCGGATGATTCCGTCACTGCCCGGATGACACTTGATCACCCTTCCCATGGTCCATTGCATGGGTGGTAGGTTGTCGTCTTTGATAAGTACGATCGTACCTTCTCGGATGTTCGTTCGGCCCTGGGTCCACTTGCTGCGAACCGTTAATTCATTTAGGTAGTCATGTTTCCAGCGTGACCAGAAATCCCGTCTGACCTTTTGAATATGTTGCCATGTAGACAGGCGGTTAGTTGGAACTTCCCTGAAATCCCGCTCACGCAGGCTCGTTAATGAATCGCCAATAAGGAAATGACCGGGAGTTAAGACTAGAGGATCATTGGGATCTGAGGAGATAGGAGTGAGTGGGCGCGAGTTTAGGATAGCCTCTATGTCTATCGTCAGTGTATTAAATTCTTCAAACGTGAAAAGTAATTCTGCGCCAGCTGTACGTCTGAGGTGTGTTTTGAACGATTTTACTGCAGCCTCCCATAATCCGCCGAAATTAGGTGATAGGGGTGGCATGAAATGCCATTCGATGCCCTTGCTGGTTAGATATGTTCCGATTTTTTGTTGTTCGTCGGTCTTCCTCAAGAAATTCGTTAGTTCGCGAAGTTCGTTGTTGGCTCCTACAAAGTTGGTACCGTTGTCGGAGTATATGTCCGTGCAGAGACCACGTCGTCCGATGAAGCGTCGAAGAGCGGCGATGAAACCATCGCTTGTGAGATCACTTACGACCTCTAGATGAACAGCCTTTACCGCCAAACAGACGAACACTGCGACGTAGGCCTTGATCTTGTTGCGGTTACGGTGCTTTTTCTCCTTAAGAATGAACGGACCGCAGTAATCTATGCCAACGTGAGCAAAAGGTCGGGCTTCAGTGACCCGATGTTTCGGCAGGTTACCCATGATGCACCTTGTGGATGGGGGCTTTGTCCTAGTGCAGGTTATGCAGGGTTTTATTACCTTCCATACCTGGCTGCGGCCGTCTATAGGCCAGTAGCGACGTCGAACCGCATAGAGAGTTGCTTGGGCTCCTGCGTGTAAATGAAGGCGGTGTTCATTGTCGATGATGAGTGCGGTCAGGTGGTTGTTTTTCGGGAGAATGATAGGGTGTCTTGCGGAAAACGGCAATCCTGAATGCTGTAATCGTCCGCCAACCCGTAGAATCCCTTCTTGGTCGATGAATGGGTTCAACCGTAAAAGTTTACTGTCTGAAATTATGCTGTTTCCCTTGTTGAGGCTTTTCAATTCTGCAGAGAATGCAGTCTGTTGTGTTGCCCTAATGGCAGCGTGAAGCGCCGTTTGTAGCTCGGACACGGTGAGAGGACCTGTGTTTTTTGATCTCCTCAAGAATCTGATGCAATATGCGATGACTCTCTGTAGTTTCGAGATGGAAGAATATCGTGTAAGCACTTCTAATGGTGAGGCATTCGAGGTTATGAGGCACGTGGCTGTCCGTTGTTCGGGCAGTTCCTTCAGATGTGGTGGCTCCGATGTTGGCCAATTTTCTTCTTCTAGGCTCAACCATGGTGGGCCTCGTTTCCAGTTTGATGGCTGAAGGAAGGTTTCTGGTGTTTGACCACGAGATGCTGCGTCTGCAGGATTGTCATGTGTTCGCACGTGATGCCAATCATTTGCGTTGGTTTTTTGTTGAATTTCTGAGACTCTATTTGCGACAAAGGTTTTTAGTTGCTGTGGCGGTGTGTTAATCCAGTGCAGGACGATAGTTGAATCGGTCCAGAAGAATACTTGGTCGATCTCCAGTTGAATATCGTTCTTCACTCTGCCCAGTAGTGACGTTAAGAGTACCGCTCCGCACAGTTCGAGTCTAGGAATCGAGATAGTCTTTAATGGTGCTACACGCGATTTGGCGCATAGCAATTCGGTGTGAATTTGACCTTCGTCGTCTGTAGTTCTTAAATAGATGCAGGCTCCGTATGCCTTTTCGCTGGCATCGCAAAATCCATGGAGTTGTATCTCCTTGGGATTGGTTGGGAGGACTGTTCGCTTGAATGAAAGATTATTTAAAGTTTGGAGTTGTTGGTAGTAGTCCGTCCATTCTGTGTGGATGGAGGCAGGTAAGGATTCGTCCCACTCCACCTTCAGCGTCCAGATTCGCTGCATGAGAATTTTGGCAGTGATGATCACTGGCGTCACCAAGCCTAGCGGGTCGAAGATTTTCGCGGTTTCAGATAGGATTGTTCGTTTGGTGACTCTGGCTGTCTTGGTTGACGAATTCACCATGTAGACGATCGAGTCGGTGCTGGCGTTCCAGAAGACCCCGAGAGTCTTCAAGGTCGTTGGCTCTCCGAGGTTGAGGCGTAGATTGATGCTTTCTTTGGGAATTTCATCTGAAATTTCTGCATCGCTGGTTGCCCATTGGCATATAGTGAATCCAGCACTTTTTAACATTTCCGTTAGTTCCCTTCTCAAGTCGATTGCTTCCTTTTGTGAAGCAGCTCCGGTAAGGACGTCGTCTACGTAAAAGTCTTCTCTGAGGACCTTGGCAGCTCTAGGGAATTTGTGTTTTTGGTCTTCTGCCAGTTGATGAAGCGTCCGTATTGCTAGATACGGTGCAGCGGAGAGACCGAAAGTAACGGTATTGAGTTCATAAGTCTGTATTTGCCCCTCCGAGGTCCGCCATAATATTCGTTGATATTTTCGATCTTCGGGTCGGACGAGCACTTGCCGGTACATTTTTTCGATGTCTCCTGTTAGCACATATGCGTGTTTGCGGAAACGAATTAAGAGTGTGAAGATGTCCGGTTGTATGGTGGGACCGACGAGTAGTGTGTCGTTTAAAGAGACTCCAGAGGTTGTTTTCGCGGATCCGTCGAATACAACTCGTACCTTTGTTGTGAGGCTGCTCTGTTTTATGATTGCATGATGAGGTAAATAATACCCTTCTGCGCTTGTCTGTGTCTCGTCGACTGGAGACATGTGACCGAGTGACAGATATTCTGTTAGGACGGCGTGATATTGTCGTTTGAGTTCCGGGTCTCCGTTTAACTTCCTTTCAATCCCCAATAACCGTTTGAGGGCAATGGTTTTTGATTCGCCCAAGCTTTCTCGCTTCTGAGTAAATGGCAATGCTACGACATAACGTCCGTCATTGTTGCGGGTAGTATGTTGATTGTAATGCGCCTCGCATTTCTGCTCGTCTTCTGTGAAGGGGTTGATACGGGGTACCTCCTCGACTTCCCAGAATCTTGTCATGTCCAGTTGCAGTTCGCTAGTGGTTGCGTGGCATGAGCCTCGGTTTGGCCGTCGGGTGGAAGGAGCACTCCCCCCGATGACCCATCCTAATCCCGTCTTTTGTAAATACAGGTCAGGACTCTCGGGTGTCGACAGGTTCAGCTGACCGACGCAGAGTAAAGAAAGGGTTGTACCTGCACCCAGAAGTAGGTCGACCGGAGCAGGTAGGTGAAAATGTGGGTCAGCTAGAGTTAAATTTGACGGGATCTTGATCGCGTCGCGATCAATGGGTTGATCGGGTACCGTTTGTGAGATGTGTGGGACTATGAGGAATGTGAGTGTCCGTTCGTACCCCTTGATCGGCGATTGAATGGTCGCTGTAACCATACCCTTGGAATATGTGGTTAGTGTATTAACCGCCCCGATCGGTATCGAGCAGGTGTCTTTCTTAAGACCGAGAGTACCTGCCAGACCTTCCGTCATAAAATTCGTTGTTGAGCAAGTGTCTAGTAGGCTGCGGCAGCGAATGGGTTGTTTCTTGTGGTTCAACACGTTGACGATCGCGGTGACCATAATGTCGCTAGTCGTCGAGTTGACCACGAGTGTGATTGCGTCAGGTGTGCTACCCGATTCGGCCGCGTCTTGTAGTCATGCTTGTGCGGACGAAGCTTCTTGCGCTGCAGCTGGTTGGCTGGTTGTAGGAGTCGGTTCAACAGTTGTTTGCTGAGTACCTGTCGGTTTATGGAGGTACGTATGGTGACGCTTTTGACAGAGGCGGCAGGCGATCGCTTGGCAGTTTTTGCTCGAATGTCCTCTACCTAGGCAATTATGGCATAGTGAGGCACCGATGATAGCCTTGTATCGATCGTTTATTGACAGGGCTCGGAATTTGTCACACGTATAGATACGATGTTCTCCATTGCAGATCGGGCAGGTTGAAGAACTGCTGGTAGCGAAGGCTTGCGCTCGCGGTCGATCTTGGGTTGGTTTCCCCTTACGATTTTTACCTTCATCGCGCCGCGGTAAGTTGTTTTTGGCTCCGTCGTTCGCTCCGCTCTGAGCCGTGAAATCTGAGCAGTTGGCTCGTTTTTCTAGAAATTCTAAGAGCTTTGTGTAGGCTGGCATCTTATTATCGATAAGGGTAAGCTCCCACTGCCATGCCGTATTCTGACTGACCTTTGATAGTATGAGACTGATTAGAGGAATATCCCAGTTGGCGACTGGGGCCTTTAGATTCGCGAGTGCGCGCGTGTGCTGATATACGGTGTCAACGAGGTTGGTGAGCGCGGCAGGCGTGTCTTTTTGCAAGCGCGGATGTTCTTGTAGAATCTCCCAATGCCGTCTCAAGGTGCGACGTTCGCATTCGAACTTCTTTTTTAAGGTTTCCAATGCGATCGCGTAGTTTGTTTCCGTTGTTTCTAACGATTGTATCGCACTAGCTGCTCTACCCGTTAGTGATAGCCTCAAATATTGTAGTTTTTGTACCGCGGGTAAGTTTTCGTTTTTGTCGATAAGTGAGCTGAATAAGTCATAGAACGCGGCCCATCCCTCCGGTGCTCCGTCGAATTTGGGTAACTCGACCTTTGGTAAGGCGACCGAGATCGGTGCCGCAGAACTCGCTGGGGTAGAAGCCCTAGAGACAGTCGTCGATTCTGTTCCGTTGTGATCGTTCAAGAGTCTCTTCGCCCGTCCGATCGTTGAGTAGAATTTTGTCTCCATTTCGATGCGTCGACAACATTCTGTCTCGTCTATTTCCTCTAGTTCGGTTTGTATGTCGGAAAAGTCCGCGAATGATAGCTTTACTCCCTCTACGTATGCGTGTAAGAATTCAGGATCGCGGTTTTCGCGGTCTTGTCTCACCCATTGGTCTAGGGTGTGCGTGAGATTGGTAATTGATGCCTGGATGGCTCTGCGTTTGCAGCGCAATGCTTTGAGTTCAGCCATTGTGAGGTAGGGTTAGAATTGGTAGGTCTTGGGATAAGGGATATGACGATTCAATGTTAACGAACCTACCTTTGCGTAGCGAAGAGTCCTGTAAGACGTTGCAGCAAGGATAAAGTTGATCCTTTGGTTTGTTGTAGTCGTCTGTCAATGTTGGAGTTTCTCGTCCGGAGTTGAGGCTGAGATGCACTACACCCACTGAGTTTGTTCTCTGATTTGAAGACACTGTCAGTCTTTACGCCGATGCGTGGATGAAGTAATGATTGGATTTTGAATCCGGTTATGAACGCTGATATGTAACTGCACTATCGCCGCTATAGATATTTCGTTATTCGGACTTTGGGGCCGTCGCCTGAATGCAACGGTAAGACTTGAATATTTTAGGAATATCCGGCTCGAAGGACCATTAAATGTTCACGTTCCTAATGTACGAATCTGTTATTTGAAGTTTTTAGTCGCGTGAACGCCTACAATTCTAATTAAAGGATCGCAGGTAATTTAGTGGGTTTTAGAAGAAATCAAACAGTTACTATTTACATATATATATATTGAAATTTCACTGATTTGTATTGGATTACACTTGGTATGTGATGAGTTAGATTATTATGGTATAGATTTAGGGTTAAGATTATAAAGGTTATTGACGAGAATCTAAGTTAGCGTGATGATTGATATTCCCGGAGTTCAAGTTTATAGGTACGAGTGGAATTAGAGATGAGGAGTAAGTGTGTACTACCGTACCGATGTTTCTTGACTGACGCTAAGTTGTTCAAAAATTTTGTTGGTCAGCTATGGTTAGTGTGGAGAGGGATTTTTAGCTAAGGGTAGGAATTTGTTTACCGGTGGTGATTGGTTGAAGGAATTGAGTGGGAGATTTGTTGTATCACGCGGATTGGTCAAGATTTTAAGGAAGGGAGACTTAGGGGTTGGAGTGAAAATTGTTTAAACATTAGGATTCTCGGAAGGATAGGTGTAGGTACGAAGAGGTCGGTTTTTCCAAGGGACATAGGACGTGTGGAAAACAATAGAACGAAACTCTTGAGGATGGGTAAAAAAGGTCATAAATGTTAGTGGGAATTTAGGAGTTTCGCACATTTGGTCGCCAAATGTTTGGTACGACTCTGAGAAAGTAGAAGTGAAAGGTTTTATGACTTATCCTAGGCTATTGAGCGACGTATATACATAGTGGATTTGGGAATACCCACATGTAGCAAGGACAAGACAATATAATATTTTGAACTATGATTAAACTAACTAAATTTGTCTGTACATCGCGACAGCCTAAATACGAATTTTCATAAAAATTATCAACGGATTTAACACATCTGTGTTATGCGATTTCGTATAGTGTTCTCTGTGAAACTTTAACTACTTTTATGTATATTATATAATAATATTTGAATTCTGTGTACCGATTAGTAAAATTTCAATCGTATTTTTGCCCGATTTTTTAGATGGAGGATATATAGGTATGTGAAAAATAACTGGTAAAAACAAAATCATAAAAAAAAAATCAAAACCTAAAAAAAGAATAAACAAAAACAAAAAACAAAAATGTTTATTGCTCAACGCAATATCGTCGCGGTATAGAGTTTCATCTCGAAGCCAATATGTGCGTTTGATTGAAACACTTCGTGCGTAACAGGCAGTCCTGGTCCGCTCAACCTCGTATTCTGTATATAGTATATACATATATAGATGTATATATATACGTGAAGGACGTGAAAAAAATTTATTTGTTCTTTCGTTAATCCATTTTCATTTCGGGAACCGAGAACCAGATAGCTGGTATCTGTATAACGAAATAAACGACAAAAAATTCATATTTACAGAACATATATACCGTGAGCGTCTGGTGAACCGGGTCAGTGAAACGACGATGGCGCTAGTTTTCTTGAAATTTAAAGGGAGAGCCAATACACCAAGAATATCCCTAGTTCAGTTGCGATTTCATATGTTTATTCCATGGTCCGTGAAGGCGGCCATTGTATTTGGTTGACAGATATCAGAAGTGTTTTTAGGGTTATAGAGTATTGTAGAGGTGTACACGAAATAGTGAAAATACGTTATGAATGTTTTAGATCAAGACAATAGATCAGCGAACTACAGCGTTTTGGTTAATCGTTAGTTATTGTAAACACATGTCTGGAAATTCTAAAAATTCCACTGCAAATCTTTGTAACCGGTGAAACATAACCTCGAAAAACATTTCGATAGCTGTCTAACATATTTAATGGCGGTCCGCATCTACGCTTCAAAAGGCCTAGGGATATTTTCGGGATGTGAGTTAGTTCCCCTTATAAATTTCAAGAAAGCTAGCGCCATCGTCGTTTCACTGACCCGGTTCACCTGACGCTCACGGTATACTACGTACAGAGATTACGCGCCAAAAAAAAAAAAAAAAAATGTTAATTTTCAACCCAGTTACCTCATTTTCTATAATATAAAAAATAAAGTAAGTAAAAAAAAAAAAAACTAAATTTCTAACTCAATGATCACTTCTGATAATTAGCTCCGTTTTAGCGGTTACATGCAACGCTAAGGATCGTTATCAGCGAAAACCAGCCATCCCGAGGTTTCCCCTTCGTATCAGCTCATCTAAATTGTCACTTAACCCGGTGTAGCCTGGTTACTCGGCCTCGATCTCGCGTCAACGGCCACGATATCTTCAGGTCATCATATACAAAGCGGTTACTGCTTAAAGAGGAATAGAGAGAGAAGTACCACGTATGTGTAAGCTGCGTACATTTGGTTATGGATGATCGAGTGGCAGATGGGTATGGTTAACTCCTACAGTACCTAATCCTTGAAGGATGGGATCATCCCGGTATATGATGCGTTTAAAATAATATATCCAAAAGCGTAGACAATCCTCCCGTGTAATCGGAACCGATGGCCATCTGTCCTGTAGTTCGTCGCATCATGCGGTTAGAATAGGATGATCCCGATTCACCCCGCAGCGATTCGCTTCGGGTAAAATCATCCCTAGTAGATACGAGGGAAACGGGAGATCGGTCACAGAGAAATAATTAGTCGAGTGGAACAGATCGATAATTAAGTAGAGTAGGTATATACCTATTTGTAGACCTACGTGTGGGTAGAATGAATTTGAATTACGATGCTTTCAGGTCATGGGCTGAGAGACATAGTTTCTGATCTGTCGCAGGTTGTATTTCAAAAAAAAAAAAAAAAAAAAATGCGTATTTGATAACGCAATTTGCATTTTATTTTTCATCAGAAATACCAGGCGTAAATTCAGTCTGGGTTTAATGTCTTATCGATCACCATCGTAATTGGTACAACGTGGACAATCGAACCCTGCAGCAGCAGCAGCAGCAGCCGAATCGTGAGAATAGAGTAGCTGAGCGGTGCGGAGGAGGTAGAAGCGGCAGAGTGATCAGGAGTAGCGAGCTTTCAAAAAGCAATTTGTCCATTCGCTGTCAAACCGAAATAAACGTGGAAGTCCGCGAGGCAACGCCTGCCAGCTTTTCGGATCATACTCAGTCCTTGAGGATCCATAGTACCAGGTACTAGTACTTTTTTGAATTGTGAGAAACATAATGTCGATTTATTTTTGTGTGAATTTTTCAAAATTCTGAATACCTAAAACCTTTTTTTTCTTTTCTTTTTAATTAGAGTGAATTATTACCTATAAGAATGAATTAGTGCGTTGAACAAAAAATCTCATGTCGACGATAGGAAAAATAGATAGAAAAAAAAAAAAAAAAAAAAAACGAATAAATAAAACAGATCGAGTTTTCTTTCTTTGTGTGTATATATTAATATCTGGCTTGACCCTTTCAAACAATTTCGATCAAACAGAACCCGAAAGTTTTCACCCCGAGGGAACCCTGGCTGGTAGATAGAAGAGGACAGATAATCGGTCGAGCCACGTTTGTCGCGCCGACCGGCATTCGGTTAATCAGCGGGTTATTTGCCCGCGTCCAATTCCTCTGGTGACCTCCCCGCCTCTACCCTTTGCGGACTGACTGACCCGCGTCTCTCCAACGGGTTTGTTATTTAGAAGGAACCAAAGAGTGAGACCGAGCGAGAGAGAGAGAGAGAGGGGTAGGGCGAAACCGGAAAGTCTACTTCGAGGTCGAAGTTTGGTTCGACAAACCGCAACCCTTCTTCTGGCCGATTCAACCCGGTCAACCCTGGATCGCATTGCGGCTCGCACGTGAGCGCGCAAAGCGACGCGACGCGACGCGACGCGACATTGGGCGTCGAAAATTCGAATTCACATCGTGGTCGTACCTCGAGCCGTGGGAAATCGTGTCTTTAACTGATGATCGAGGGACGAAGAGGAAGGAGAATAAAAAGAAAAAGAAAAAGAAAAAGAAAAAGGTAAAGAAAAAAGAAGAGGAGATCAGAGTTCAATTATAGAGAAACGACATAGACAACGCGTCAGCAGTGTTGCTTCTCTAACTGATGATGCCCATGCCTTACCCATTCCCATATACCGCGTCGCGTCCTACCCGCGTATCGCATCGATTTGTTCCGAACGTTACGTATGAGCTAGTGGGACATAAAGTAAGGTAATATCCACGCATCGTAGGTCTGATATAGCCTGTGGTATATCCTAAACTAAACGTAGGGAAAGTTTTGGTAATTACGTCGGTATAAATTTTATTTCTTATCGTACACGCGACGACGGGCGCCGCTCGGTTAATATATGTTTTTAAAAACTGGTATAGGTATATAAATTATCTATTAACAACACTAATTTTTTTTTTTTTTTTCTCTTACCACCTGCGATACTCTCCTTATTCCTTCCTGCGATATTTAAAATAAAATTCTTCAACGTTATTCATATACACAAGCCATATTATTTTCACAAGTATTTTTTTTCTTCTTGACTTCCACAAGACGTAGACACTGTGGGCGTTGATGACGACCAGATTCTACTCATTTATACTTCGGTACTGTGACGGTGTGTAAAACTGTACAGATGATCGTGAATCCCGAATTAGAATTCCGCAATTTAGATTCGTTTTCAACGCCTACGTGTTAACGCGTGTGTTAATCCAAGAGACGATTTATTGCACCGTATAATGATGACAAATTGGATTAAGTCATTCCACTAATATAAAGGCTTTAAATTTTTCATACTACACGAACGAAATCCAACATATACAATATGTGGTACTTTTCTTTGAATCAGTTGAAAATTATTAGTCTAATTTAGTATATTCAGAACCAAAACAGACGACTAATCAACCACATAGTAACAGAGATTTCATTTACATATACTCTACATGTACCTCGAATGTGTGTATCAAAAGTTCGCGAGTTCATCTGTATACTATACTATAGCTGGTGCAGAACCCATAGATAGTTAGCTTTACTTGTAGCTACATTAATTGAGGATTACAACGGCTACAGTACCTAGCAGGGTAGCTGGAAGCTGGAAGCTGGAGGCTAGAACGTTGAAGATAGAAGATACAAGACATGATGCTACTACACTGTACGCGCATGTAACTTGGCTAATCATTAGGAAATGCCTAGAGGTAGAAAGCAGAGGATGTCTCGGGTTCCTCGGGAGTTTTCGTTTTATAGAAAACAGTAATGAAGATTATCAAAAATCGATTTTTAGTTCATTTAATATAAGCATCGGTATACAACCGGACCTTGTGTAACAATTTTTATTAGTATTATACTGTGCAGGCAGGTAGTTGTCACGATCGTAAAAGCAATTAGATGTCAGGAGGTAATAAGGGCGTTAACTTGAAGCATTGAAGTTACGTTGGATATATTGGCTCCTAACACTGTTAACTAAGGATACTGTGAGCCGCGAGTTCTTGCAGAGACAAATTACGATCTTTGGTTGTCTTAAATTACCACGACGTCCAGACTCTAAACTCACCTCTTTACGACATTTTCTCTATTTTTAATGACCACGGGACTAACAGTAATTGGTCTTTTTTCCGGATGTATAACGGGTGATAGAAGTCTTAAGCAAAAAAAAAAAAAATAAATAAATTTAAAAAAAATCGTGAGATCAGAGATTTTTGAATGGAATTTTTATTTTTCTTTATCGTGGCACAGATTTTTATAGCTCGGTGTTATTATTTCAGAGTGAAATTGTATGAATCTTGGGAAATGTACCATTCAGTGTGCAGTGAGGTATACCTATATCGGGCATCTATGGTAGGAATTGGTTCGGTTGGACGGATATAGCGTATAAGGTATAGGTATAGCAGTAAGGGTGTACTCCCTCCGGCCAGGAGTCGAAAGGTCTCGCGGTGCGTGAGTTTGCGACGTGAAATTCGATTCGAAGGAAGGCAGACGAAAGGAGGCCTATCTTACCCTCGGCAAATAAAATTCACCAAGTTTTCATTGAGTTCCGGACGGTCTGTTCTGTCCGGTATAAGGAGAAGGAGAAGGATAAGGAGAAGGGGCAGAAGGGAGAACGTAGAAAGGGCAAAAAACGACACGGTTTTGCGTTCTATCGTTGATGGCCTACGGCTGGACGCGCGGCCCCGAAATTGTAATGTGATTCCACGCCGAGAGTTCGAGTCCGTTCTTCCTTCCGTGTATTTTAAGAAAATCCTGTTTATTTTTTTCAAAGTCTCTCTGTCTCTTCTTTTCTATTTAATAATGAAAAATCATTCCGCAGTAAGGTAGACGGTGTGTTCTGCAATCATTATATCCACTTTATACGAAGATGTATAAAGCATATTCGTAGGTATGTATATAACGTGTATTTGTATCATCAAGGTATATCCGAAATGCCAGATTTCATATAGAAATCCCAAGGGTATAAACCCGAGTCATCCCTAATTCAAAACCGTTTCCAGGAAACCGTAACCGTAGAAGTGTTAATCTGAGCGACTTATTATTCCCCTTTGAAGTGCCTCGAGGACTCAATATTACAGGTAATTAGCTCGTTAGTAGACGCACGTTTGCAGTACGGATCAAATTCTTTCTCAGTAATAACGTCACCGTGTGTAACTAGAGCTGAAACCATTTTGTTAACTTCAAGTAGAAGCTACTGCACACCGCATTTGATCCAAGTTAAATAAAAAAGAATAAAATAAGAAAAAGATAAAGAAAAAAAGTATCTTCATTAACTTGAGGACACTATAGCTATTTTTTAACCAAGGAAAAGCAATAATCTAGCTGTACATACATAAAATGACCACCCATTTATTAAAAAACAAAAAATAAATGGCTAGATTTTCTTAGTATTTTAATTTCATTTTTAATTGGCTGGGAATCAAGGTCGTCGGTATATATTCACCCTCGGGCTAATTACCGGCGTGTAAGTAAAGACGAAATTTTGGGGTGATATGGAGAGGTCATTTCAGGGGTCACTCTTTACCTCGCCTATGGTACAACGGGGAGGCACATCACATCATCCCCCTCGGCCAAAGGTTTGCCTCCGCATCGCGCCTGCCACGGCATATTCATGAGGGCTGAGTACGCGAAGCTTGAACCAATATACCGAACCTCCAACGCCACCCCTCTCATCTCCTCTTTTTCCCACCCTCAACGACGAGGGTATATATGTATGTGCGTCTATTCCGTACCATGTACGTGGTTATGCGACAACTCTGGGAAACCTGGGTCTAGCGGGCTTCTGAGGATCTTATGGACCGCGACCCACCGGCCAATATTAAGTCTTGGTGCTTGTGGTTCGTTTCGGGATAATCCAATCTATTGGGCGACGACTTTGAGTAGTTTTGAAAGGATGAAAGCTCGATGATCAAAGAACCGAGTTAAGGTGTTACCTTCCACGTTTCACCTACAACCTAACCGATTTTTAGTTATGAAAGATTTTTATTTAGGGGATTTAAATCTACAGGGTTAAATCTTGACAGTTTGTTTGTTCAAACGTTTTGTGATAAATTTTGATAGTCTGAAGACGGTTCGTGGAATATATAATAATAATAATAATAAGAAATACAAAATGAAAAATAAAAAAGTGCGAAAATGACGGAGGAGATTGTTTGCAGTGTCCGTTACCGCACACACAAGGGTATTAGATAAAGGCCCGTTGGGGATGCTGATGCTGAAGTACTCACTGAAATACTTTAATTAACCTCAACGAAGACCCGCGCCATTCGCCATTTGCCATTTGCCATTTGGAGTTTGGCGTTTGGCATTTGCCTAAAACCCCGATATGGTAAAGTGTTAGTTTAGCTAAAGAGCGAAAATGGTAGCGATATGAGATTCGATGTGTACGATTAGCGAGTCCAAATAGCCGCGTATGAAGTGAAAATATGTGAAATTTTTCGTCTTTAAGATCGTACTGTGGATGTCTAGTTGTAGTTTTGATAATGGGTTTTACTCGGGTGCATTGGATTTTCATTTCGACAAAGTTTGAATCTATTTTCAGTTTTTACCCAAGACAAACTTTACCCGCGTTATAGTTCTCCGAGAGTTCAAACTTTTATTACCGAATGACTTTTCCTTGTTCGTATATTTTAAACTAGATAAGGATATTATTTTCGGTTTCTCGTGACCGTAAGTTTTCTATATTTATTCAGAAAAATTGTTATATAGAATTTAGAAATTCATAATTAATTAATACAGCTGAGTTACAATCTTAGACTTGTTATATGGGTTTGAAATGCATAGACAGTTATATTGTTTTTAGTTTTCAAAATTTCTAACGATTATTTTCATACCTCGCTTGACTATATTTGATAATGTATATTATTTTTCAACTTTGTAACGTAGAAATTAATTCCACAAAGTATATACCTATATACATATAACGATTATGGAACTTCAAATATTTAATATTTGTCAAAGTTGAAAACAAGACGATAATTCAAGAAGTAATGAAACGAAAGAACGACTGAAAATTCATTTACCCCGAAACACAAACACCCGGATAAAGAAGAATGGAATAAGTCGCTCATCCTCAACATAAAAAATTAAAAAACAAAAAAAAAAAAAAAATGAAATAACCGAGTTAGGTACATTATATTCAATCTTAGTTAACACCAGCGTGAAGAAAAAGAAATAGTATCAAAACTGCAGGAAGAAGTTAGCCTGGTCTATACCAAATGCTCTGTTTTTTTCTCTATTATACGGGTAAACGATTTGGGGCACAAAATTACCCGAAAATTTGAAACGAGAAAGAAAAAACCCCGACTGGTAACGAAATTTTTGAATTTCAATTTAAATTTCGGTTTGAAATTGGCCACCACGTGAGACCGAACTATCTACAGATATACATATATCCACGATTCTATATATAAGTATATATAAAGTGGACATATATACACACACGAGATCTTCCATGGGGTGTTCTTTGGGCTCAGCACTTTGGTGCCGACGCGCTGTTTACTTTTAGTGCCTGCCTGTTAATGTGAAGATAAAGCTAGTAATATGTGAGTTTACGTGGGCGGAGATTACTATACGCTCGGTGGGGTTTAGTTTGCGCAACCGGGATGATATCTGCCTTGTGATATTAACCGTTACCCCTAGAGTCAGTTGTACCGGAATTAATCGACTTTACACCTACTACTACTACCCCTTTTCTTCCCATCCCACTTCCACTTCCACTTCCACTTCCACTTCCACTACCCTTTACCATCGTCCTCTTACACCCTTTCAAAATTCATAATTACAAAAGGAATATCCAAATGTATCTGTAACATATACAGAGATAAATTTTTAGGGGTTATGTATATATGGTGGGAAATTCTTTCTTACGATTTACATCCTTCCGCAGTTAGACTTTCTGCCATTATGCAATGGTCTATAAACGGAGGTGTACCTATTGTAATTATTAACTACCAACCGAGGTACACTAAAGTCATATGAAATTTGAACCCTTATTCGTTCCGAGAAAACGACGATTCCAAATATTACCGCAACGATGAGAGTAAGGTATGAAATCCCTATGGCCAAAGCTTCGAATTTCTCGCCTCGATGTTAATACAGCCTATAAACCCGTGTAATGGTCCCTGCTACACTTCATATATATCGACGTTTATATATATAACTAACTACCTACCAACCATATACCTACCGTATATCCTTATTACATACGTATATAAATACGTGGTACGAACTCCCAAGCTTGTAATTACACGACGGTGGTTTTTTACCTTAGTTTAATCTACCCTGAAATTGAAGCTTCATTCTTTACCTTTGTATAGTATTGTCATAAATGACGGAAAAAGAGGACATTCATTTCGTGACTTATTTGACGCAATAGATTTTCTATATAAAAGTCATAATGGTCATCGTAGAGCAGTATTTTTTCGAAAGAAATCGAGGATTAAGAAACAAAAAAAAAAAAACAAGAATGATAAAAGAAGCAACTTGTCGACGTCTTTAAAGTTTTAATTATCGATCTTCTGCACGAGGGTGGTTTCCGGGTGGTATCCGTGGTGTGGAGTTAGTCGGGCAGAAAGGGGGATGCTTTGTAATTGGCGCACAGGAAAACAATATAACCAAGCTACTTCGTATGCACTGCTAATAAGTAAATAGAAATTAGCATTCAGGTCCTTTGGTGATATAAATCAAACGAATTAATTACAGGACTAGAAAGGAACCGGAGCAAGCCCAAGCCCAAGCCCAAGCCGAAGCTGAAGCTGAAGCCCAAGCTGAAACTGAAGCTCTAGCGACGCGTGGCTCCCGTTGTACTTGGCAAAGAACGAACCGGTTGGCTGATTCAGTTCGTTGCTTGCTCAGTTCCCTATTTTGCATATTATCTAACGTAAATACCAATAAATCTAAGCTTTATATATATCTACCTACCTTCCTATCTACGACGCGGTAGAAATTAGCGGTACCTCCGGGGGTGTTTTATTTACATTTAGAGGTTCGATCGGCCCAACTTATACACATCGCTAGATATATTTGACAATCAAAAGAGTTTTCATTCATGCACGTAAATTAGAAATTAGGAATCGGGAGATTGCAGAGACATCTCGTATCTTATGTATATGAAAGAATAAACGTTCAAATTTTTACCCTCTTATGTGTAATTTAATAATGACATGAAAAGTCGACGGTGATATGGTCAGAGATGAAAAATAAATGAGAGAAAATGAAAATATAAAAAAAAAAAAAAAAAGAAATGAAATGATAGGGATAGGGATAGAAATTTTTCGCGAACAAGTATAATCGAGCCAGACGGTAGTTATCTATCTCTGTGAGTACCGGAGAGTTTATAACTGCCAACAAAACCGCGCGAAACGTACCTATACTACTCTAGGGTAACGCAAGGATAACGCATAACGACACGGAAATCCGTCCTCGTATCCGAACTCGGTTGACTGATAAAAACACGTAACGTACCCGGCCGTGAGCGAGTGGGAAGTGTGAAATGAAAAATAAAAAAAAATACAAAATAAAAAAAAAATATATAAAAAACAAGAAAACAAAAAATTTTTGGGGCGGAAAAATGCGGGAACATAAAGGAAGATGTTAAAAAAAAAAAAAAAAAAACAGGAAAAAAAAAATGTTGATAAATAAATGAATAAATGAATGAATGAATAAGTAAATGAATGAATAAATAAATGAAACGAAACTTTTGTGCGAAAAAAAGCACATTAAAAAAAAAAAAAAAAATAAATAAAAAATGAAAAATACGACGTGACCGGAAGTCGAGGAAGGAAAGCCTGTCCCGGCTTACGAATTGCTGCTGTCCACCGGATAGTACGTAGTGTTGCGCAAACTGGGTTTGGGGTGGACAAAGCGAAATGCGGAACACTGCTGAAGATAGGCCTTTCATTAGAGTTCGGATCGCGTTACCGGTCGCCGTAACGAGAGAAATGAAGGGTTGTCGCGTCGCCACGGTGTTGCCCTGACACGATGGCGAAAGGGTGAAACTGGGGCGTTTGAGGCCCGGGTTGTTTGCAGTTTCCCTCTAATTTTGCTTGGAAACATCACATACACACATATAAATACGCCTAGATGATATCGCCTCATTTAAATACGATCGTATACCTACACCGGTGCAGCGTTGATATAAAAAAAAATTGGAATTTAATCAGAATCGCATATATTGTATATCGGATAAAGAAATCCAGAAACTAAAAAATTGCAAATTCTCATCTCAGACAGAAGTAGACAATTATTTATTTTTTTTTTATAACCAATTTTTTTCAAATTTTAATTGATCGACCATCATAATTCAACCCTAATGACTCTGGCAATTAGTTTAACTTCCTTTCAGAGTTTTAAAAATCGCATGGCGTTGCAGTAATTTACAGATTCAGTATCATCTTGGTAAAGTATGTATTTTGTTTCGTTGAAATTTATTTATTTATTTATTTTTTTTAATTATAATTATATATATCACGTATATTGTTTCGCTGCAAGTATGGGTGTATATACGTGTACCCACTCGCCCTGTATGACCTCGACTATTTCTATCAGTTGGGAATCTCTAAAGCTTCAATCATCTCTCGATTCCCACGCTTCAATATCCGGCCTGGCTAATCCTAAATAGCAACAATAACGAGAGATCTTCAACTTCTACAGATATACGGTCCGGTAGTCGATGCCCTTGGGGCATCCGGTCAGCTTTTGCAATCATCCGATTCGACGTCCATGCGGTCTGGTTATATTCCCGAGTTTCACCCTTCCTCTTCGCCATATCCAGCTACCAGCCCCGAGCTTCATGGTTAGAGAAAAAAGAATTCACCAATGGATCCCAATTCATTTTACGTCCGGGAGTTTACAAACCGCGGAGTACCTTCCTTCCCAATTTTTTTTTTTTTTTTTTTATTTTATTTTATTTTTTTTTTTTCGTTTTTTTTTTTTCTGTGATTTATACGATCATATTTCTACAAGCAATGAGCTGAAAAATTTTGACTTTAAATTCAGAAGTTATTTGATCGTTCGGCTAAAAAGTAATGAAAAACGAAAAAAAAAAAAAATAAAAATAAAAATAAAATAAAATCCCAAAAAACTATACGGAGCTGCTATACAGATTCTTATATCCCAAACGTATTTCAACAGAAAAAACCATCTTCTTCGTTTCAATGTTAAACGAATCTCAAATATTAAACTTTGGAGAGTCAATAGAGCCGAGAAAAAATATTCACAGATTTGACGATTTTTGAAAGAAAAAAAAAAAAATACGGAAAAAATGTATAAAATTTCACAGGGATATGAAATCGGGCATTTCAAATTTCTACTACTTATAATAATAGTATAAGCAATTATATCTAGTTTACTGACAATTATAACTCCAACTATTCCATAAAGTTTACTACCACTATAGGTGTGTGCTACACCCAACTCTCTCTACCTTGTACGTATATTGCGGTGCTGCAGTTCTTAACGCGTATAGTAGGTAAACCGGGTGCACTACGGTTGGCCCCGAGGCGTCAACCCACTCTGCATTTACTCACGAACTTACTCACTCCCTCCTTCCCTCCTTCCCTCACACCAACACTTTACTCTTACCCTATAGTCGAGTATAGATATAGACTTGGTAGGGTAAACTGTCCGACATTATCGGTGCGAAACAGAGACGCGTTAGTGTGGAGGCTATTATAGCCCGATCGCAACCTTCTGACAAGTTTAATTACTCTACGCATCTACGTGTAACAGCTCGCGTAAATGTTATCGGTGGTCACTACCTGGTATGTAATGGCTCTTGCCAAGTGCCACCGGATGTCTACCACCAGACATGACTTGGCTGACTCCAAGTTTGCCATTCGTTGTATGCCTATACAATCCATCAGGATTATATCTTATACTTAAATAGTGAAAGATTTAAATGTCGTTAAATTATGTACTCGTTTAAATGAGAAAAATTGTATACTGCCCTATATGGGGGTATTTAAATACGAATATGAACAAATTAAAGACTATCCAATATGTATATATGTATTTTTTTATTTATTATACTCATTCATATGCATCTGTCCTGTTTGGATGGTTTTTGATCGAGGGATCGTGGATCTTGAGGGGAGAATTTTCTTGTGATAGAAAAGCGGACGTATATCTTATTTTGTTATCTTAAACAAGTTTACCAATTTTACATCGTGATTGTAGCCGTAGGTATAGGTTGGTATATAGGGTGTAGTATACAGTGAAAATTTCCAAACCACGAAACAAAAAGTTTAACGGTGTTACCATGTTATTCAAATTCTTTATTCGTTCGAAACGTACGTGCGGTCGGTGGGAATAGACTCTGACGTATAAACACGAAATTGTCTTCCCTAGATATGCGAGATTTGATATGATTTTATCAATTTTTATATAAATCTCTGATTCTCGAAACAATATAATCTCGTTTTAAAATCAACCAAACTTACATGTGCTTATAGTTAAACGAAATTTCTTACGTGATTATTTTAAAAAACTTCTTTCAAATTTAACTACTAATTACATGGATTTTAGTTTCCCATTCCAAGCGATTGATGTATGTACGTATAATCCTGTCGAGGTTTGTGCACAGGCATGCTTGGTTGACAGTTACCTCCTGCGGCGTCAATTGATCGCCCTTGCAGTCCCGTCAAAGCCTTCGATGATGGTTTTGGCCTCTGTAATGCCCATGCCGTTCATCTATTGTCACGTTACTGTATATACAAGTGGGATTGACGGGCCTCCAGTCGCGGTTTCCCAACGACCGAGACACCGGCTTCTCGCGTCACCCTTGCCGGTCAAATTCTCTACCCAGGCGGTTAGCCAGGGTCTAGTTTCGTCGCTGGTCTAACCCTACTCATCAAAATGCTATAGAGGTACTAAATTTCGTGGCATAAACGTGTTGAGAAATAAATACTCGTTGTAAATTTCAACAACGACGATCTTTATGGTGCTAATTGACTCTGGAATGTTAGATATAAAAATTTTCTTGGTAGATGTGGTCTTACTCACGGTATTTAGAAGCGGTAAAAGTTGACTGAAATTATTGAGATTACCTGAAACAGAGAAAAATATAATTGTCAGGTTTTAAATTGTCGATTTTTTTTTTTTTTTCTACATCCGAACAATTTTTGTACAGTAATTGTTTCAAGCATCGAACATCAACGACATGTGTGTCTCGCTCCATGAAGTGTTAGCCCTTTGACGCTTCAGCGTTTGACAAGCTGTTTATACTTTCCCCACGTTTCAACTCGCGTATTTACACTCGTCTCTGTTTACTTGTTTTACTTTTTTTTTTTTTTTTATTTTTTATATTTTTTTTTTAATCGAATAATTCAACCTACGTGTATATCCGCTCTTCAACCCTCTTGTCATGGAAATGAAAATTTGAAAGTATCGAAGCAGTGTCACGGGTTTTGAAAGTAATTGTGAAAGTAAGCAACTGCCTGATACCTCGGATCGAATTGGAGATGATGAGTGGCGAGTGGGCCAAGTGTATTCGCAAGTGGCTGTACGGATCAAAGCAAAAAACTTAGACGAGAGCTGAGAGAAAAGAGAAAGAAATAAAAAAAAAAGAAACAAAAAAGAAAGAAAATTAAGAAAAAGAAAAAGGGAAAAAATAATAGAAAAAAGGGGAAATAAAGAGAGAGAAAGTTCTGCGGGATTGCCAGGGGTAGAATTTAGATTAAAAATGGTTGATATACCTTTCGAGGTGGGGCCCCGGCCTTACTGCTGCAATACCAAGGTACACAACAGAGGGTTTTTTTTCCCCACCCGCCTTCGGCTCTGAATGGAATAATACCTACGCGATTTGAAACTGTCAGTTCAATAAACGGCGTCCCTTCGTACACGAGGATTAGTGTTACCGGATCGTGTTTCGTTCCAATTTCGATTTTCAAATAAGGGCGCGACGCGATTGTTTGTTGGCAATCCTCCCCATACCACCCAATCCACCCACCCTTAGGGCCATCAGATATTCCTTTTTATTTCTTATCAAACTTGTAGTATACCTATAGACGGGTTTACGAATTATATATCAGATATATATATATATATACATCGCATACCAACCTGCCACCTCAACTTTTCATATGTCATTTTGACGTGTGGTGTGTAATAACGTTTCAGAATAAATTATCTAATACGTGGGGGTATGTGTATACCGAGCAGTGTGTTGACCTCTGGCTATTCTATCATTTTCCCTTTTGTTGACCCCTCTCTCTACCTTTTTTTTCCCATCCCACCTGAGATCAGGCGCCATATTTAATAAGTGAAATGCATCGAGCCCTGTCCAAGTTAATACCATCAACGGTATCATTTGGGGATTTATTATGGCCAGAGATGAATGGAATTTTGTACGTAGGGATTACGACGTGAAATCGATGTTGTTGAGGCTTATCGAATCTATCGTTTCCATCTTTATACGGTAGTACCATTCCGATAAAGATGTAGTATGTATGTATGTACATACGTACGTACGTACGTATCTGTGAAACTGTTTTCAACCTACGTATCTAGACTGTCGAGTAAGTGGTGAGAAAATAACGAAACGAGCTAACAAACTAAGAAGAAACTTTGCCAATTAACGAGCACCCGGCTGTGGCGTTATACATTGTACTTATCGTCAGTGAAGTTGTACGTTAGAGGAAAAAAATTAGACCGTAAAAAGTATATTACGAGTATTTCAAAAATTTATTTGATAAATATTTACAGTTGAAATTTTACCACCTTTATGTATGACTTTTTGAATAAGAAAATAATAAAGAAATATATATTATATGGGTTTCCTCACTTCACGCGTAATGTGCATCCCTATACGTGTATGAATTTCATACTTAGGTCATGAGCTTATATGAGAATAGGGAGAAAAAGGAGAAGAAATTGAGGGAAAGAGAAATACTCCCATGGGTACAATTGTCGTGGTGCAAATTACCACGCGTTGCTGGGGGCCGGGTCAAACCTTACAGCCAAACCCGAGACCCGCGAACTTTAGGGGCAAAACGACAACGCAGTTGAAAAAAGGTCACGAAAAAGATCGGTAAAATTTTTCCGAAAGATGAATGTTTGTTGTTTCGTATGAATAAGGAGTCAGATCTCGCGGCTTCTTTTTTCGGAAGGTGGCAAAGCATCGACCATACGTGGGCATCGAGGAGTATAACGATGCCATTTTATCAACCATATATATATAATAATTAAGATATAATTGGTATATAGGGACCGGAAAATATTATTTACTTATGATACAACAAGCTTTGGCTTTTACGAGGCGGTGATAATCGACAAAGACGTGAACAAGGGGGATGAAATAAGCCAAATTTCAACCAGAGCGTGTAGACACGTTAAAATATCGCCATGTATTTCGGAACGGTTTTTTTCATCCCCATTTGCAATGTAAACACTTGATACTATTCAGGGAATGCAATCTTGTAATGACAAGCTAAAAATGCACCCTTCCAATTTCACACATATTACCACAAGAATGTGGAGTTGGGTAGGAGGATGAGAAAGAAATACAGGATGTTCTGGCCGTCGTGGACCAAGACTGAGAAGTGGTGAAATAATTTAACAATTTCCATTTAGCTATGTAGTAAAATGCTTCCACAATTTTTCATGAGAAGTTCAAAGTTGGATGACTTTTAAGTTACAGAACAAGAGTCATCGATCATCACCTGAACAATTCGCTTCTCGTTTGATTTTATTTGTTTTTGATTTTACTATACATTTTAATTTTTTTCATTTCCTTCCTTTCGATGTTTTTTTATTTTTTTTTTTCTTCTGCCCATTTTATAAAGAACGTGAGAAGTACTTTGCGTGACAATAAGTCAAAAGATTTTTCATCGCCCGTTAAAAATCGTTTAGTCTTTGAACCGGCGAAGGGAAGGCAGCCACTCTCGGTTCGGATCTAAAAGACTCGAGAAACAATGGGGTAACAGCTTTGTCCCTTTTGTAAGCCAACTTATATTTTTCCCTCTGAACATATATACCGTTTGGTAAATGGGGTGTTTTTGGGGCGGTAATCGATAATCGTATATAGTTACGTTAGGTTGGTAAGGGTTGCAGTTAGTAAGAGTCTAATACCGGGTAATAATCGTAATCAACAAACCTATTACCTGCCACAGTAATTTAAACTTTCCGCCCCAAATATTATCTAGCCGGCACATCCAATTTAAAGTTTTCTATTTGAAAATCTGAATCAGTCTGGTTCGTTCTCTACCATTTTATCAACATATATTCTGTTCTCTATTATTTCCTCAATCCCCCGTATATATATACGGCGTTCATTAATCCATACCAAAGCGTCCTTTTTGAATAATAAACTTTTCGTTATACTTGAAAAGAGTTTTACCGTGTACCGAGTGGCTCCCTGTCCGTCTGACGGTCTGCCTACCTGTCTACAGCTTACGAAAATAAAACCACTGTTCACAAAAATAAAAATATCAAAAAATAGACGAGACTGGACTGAGTTGTGTTATAGCCAGTAGCGCGGCGGTCAGACAGTGAAATAATTGAGGGATGAAAAAAAATTTTATATTCCATGTCCTTACGTTGACCTTGTATTTCTTGGGGTGAAAAAGAAGTTTAAATTACGGGGACAACGACCTATAAGTTTTTGACTTAGTGATTCATTCAAAAAGTTTTGACGATTCTTAAATCTTTGAGTAGACGGTGCGGCGCTGAGGCACGGGGGTGGTGGCGCCCTGGCCCAGCAGAATCTAATTAAAAGTAATTATTTCCTAAAAAGCATCCTCCAACGTGAAGGGGACGGGGGTTGGGTGGGGTGGGGTGGGGTGAAAAAAAAGGGGGATGCAATCTTGGGGCGCGAACGTTCTACCGTTTACATCTTTTTTTTCTTCTTACTACCATCCTTGGCTCACCGGTGTGGCAGCGGCGTGCAGAGGAGTGGATGAAATGAGAAAAAAGGGAGAAACACGAGTGATTCTTAATCTCTCGCACCAGCTGAATTTTTAATTGACTATAGTGACGAGGTTTAATCTCGTCAAGGGTTTGTTCAAGCGAGTATCTTGATGGGGTGGATCATTGCGCGGAAAAGAAAAGAAAAGATATAAAAAAAAGAAAAAAAAAAAAGGAAACTAACGACGACAAATAGCTTCTCCCTAGAGACGGGTTCTTTTTTTCACTATGAACCACGTTCATCCGTTTCTCTAAATTATTAGGTACCCACTGATAAATGAAAATGATCCGATGTTGGATGTAAAAAACAAAAAAAAAAAAAACAAAATCGTATTGATGATTCAAAATGAAAATGATTCTTCTCGCCTATATCAATGCCCTCATCACTAAATAAATACCGGATAAATATTTTGTGGCAAAACTATTCTAAGTACCATCTGAGCCCTGCCTGCAGATCCACTTCGTCCAATGTTACGCAAATTGGTTCAATCCTCGCAACATCGTCGTATTAATCATAGGAGGGCAGAGGAGACTGGAGCTGGTGAGGTTGGAGGTTGGAGGGTAGAGGGTGGACCCTCCGCCGAGCTTCACTGCGGGCTTCCATCCCCAGTTTCATCCCCATCCCCATTTCCATCCTCATCCCTATTTCTAGCCCCTTACCACCGACTCTGCATGATATATTTGGCGCTGAATGTAATTTGAAGGATATACACCCTCTCCAACTACTTGCCCTATCTATTTTGCTACCTCGCCCTCGGTTCTCAGGAAAATATACCGGTGAATCAAATGTTTCAACTTTTCTAGCACAACCAAGCCCATATCTTACATCCAAGAGAGTCTTCACGCCTTTTCACTGACCGTTCTTATACTCTTCCAATTTTACACCCCTTTTGATTAAAATATATAATAAAAATCCATAAATGTTTATTAATTTTTTTTTTTTAACGTTTGAGGTAAATTTAGTAAGCAAACAATTTTCTAGGTAGATATCGAAAATATAGATATCGATTTCCTCTCGGTTCTATATATAAGGCAAAATAATCTGATGATACGAAAGGCTGCTGAGACGTGTGTCAAAGTCATTAGCAGCCATTTAGGCGGCCGCCACCTACCAATTATAAACCCTTTTCGTGTTGGTAAGGTTAGCGTTGATATCTCTCAGTTTCTCTTCCGCATTTACCATATACAGTCTCTAGTTCGCCCCTCACGGTCGACAGTTTGCACGCCGCGCGTCGCACCGCACCCGCACCCGCACCCGCACCGTCAAGAGACTCGTAAGAGAATTGTTACCGTGGCGGGTATCAGGTTACTTAGACAACCATTAGCGGGAACGCGGCAACCCTTCTGCTTAGTATGCCGAAACGCCTCCACTTGCCCTATTCATTATTTAACTGGATTTACAATTACAATTCGATTCGCGAATAGCGCGCCTATCCACGATTAATCCCATTGTCTAGCGAGCAGACGGGTAAAGAGAATCCCGCAATATGCTACGCGCAATACCTATAACGTATGCCAAGTCGTAAAGTGGCAAGTGATGACGTAGCTCCTTAACACCGAACGATATTAGTCAAACCGGGTAGGTAAGCAAATCTGGCGTATCTTAATCGGGCGCTAAACTTAGTTCGGCTAACTTTCACGCAGCATGTAATCATTACATGCATGCTAGGAGAGATTTGCGATCTAGATTTCTAACGTTAGTATAGTTACGAAAAGGTGTTGGATGTTCATTTTAAATTATTTCATCATTTAAACGAAATTTTTACCGCATTTTAAAGACTGGGCGGAAAGTATCCTTAGGGTCTTTTAGTATTTGATCTAACGCGCTTGAATTTCACCAAGTTCGTGGCTCAGTCGTCCTAAAATAACAACGTGATGAACGCGAGAGACCTTTTCTGTAATTGATGGCTATACCAAAAAAGACGTCCATGGTATCCCGCGTGGGTTGATTCCAGGGTTTCCATGAAATTCAATGACATTTAATGTTTTCACAGAAATGCATAAGGATTCTCGTGTTGCTTTTTTTTTTTTTTTTTTTTTTTTGCTCCTATACGAAACGATTTTCAACGATTTCTGAATATTTTTTCGAAACCAAGATCTCTGGGGAAGAGGATAGGAGCCATAAGGATGTAGGATTTGCATTTGACTAGTAATTAGGTATGTGAAAAAAAATTTTGAAAAATCTAACAATTATTGTAAAATTATGAATATGTATAGGTACTTTCTTAGTACAAAGTGTGAAAATTATCATAACATGAACATGTCGCGACGATAATTCATCCTGCGAATTTTCAAACGTACGTTTTTCAATTTCCGCAATTTCCTTTTTGCAGCAATTTTTCAATTTTTACATTAAACTCAAGGATCTCGTATCTTTTACAATATACATTCTTGTCGGCTCAGAATCCATCTTTCATCTTCCTAATGTCTTATCTTTTCTCCGGTTCCTATATACATATTACACCTATATACCTATACGTATGTATACGGCATACAAGTGCTTGTCGAAATATTTTCAGACACACACTTTAAAACCCACTTAACATATAAATCGCCTTAGGGTTCCTCCTACTGTCACATATGTAAAAAAACTATAAAAAAATAAAAAATTTACTGCAGTTTAAAAAAATATTCTAATCAAAAAACGAAAAAAAAAAAAAAAACAAGCTCCGTGCAGAGTAAATTTTTTCATGATTGATATAATTTTTTTTTTTTGTTTTTTTTTTTTTCTCCTGTAACGCCTAACGCCCGATGAAATTACTACGACCCTTGCGTGATCCTGATATTTTTCAAAGAGCTCTTCGCCGTCAGGTCCATCACGTAACCAACATGGACGTAAACTTTGCCATAAAGGTAAGCGTTTTAATCCCGCTTTGAGAATCCTGCGTACACATTGTAGCTCGAGTGCGTGTTAGTGCGTAATTATATGTATACCTAGTGCCCTAGGCTTGAGAGCCAAAGAGCAGTGGATCGAGAGAGAGAGAGAGAGAAAGAGAGAGTGAGAATGAGAGTGAGAGTGAGAGTGAGAGCGAGAACCCCGCGGAATGTTAAAAGGGGTGAGTGAGGGCGGTCAATAATAATGGTTGACAGAACCTCCACCAGAGGCGCCAAATTCACGGCTATGTTATACGTTAAAAACAATCCCTCATACCCAACGATTATTGAAAAAAAGGAGGAAAAAAAAAAAAGTTCTCACACTCTATGTGTAGCAAGGATATCAATGACGTCGGTTATACAATCTTTGGAATAAAATTTTCTGTATTATAGAAAAGTGAGTCTCCTATGGTAAAGATACGCCAATGTAACAACAATATAGATACAACAAAATGCTAAAGGCTTATAAGACCGTACAAATATACTCTTAATATTAAAGCTGATATGGTGTGACTGTAATTTCCGATAAAAAACTTGTAAGAGATCGGTTTTCATTGTAGAAGACCTCTGCTAGATGCCTTTTAGTCCAGTTGAAACTTAATCAGTAGTGAAAACTACTGAATTAAAAATTATACGTGATTTTAAACCTGAGCTTGCGACCCTTAAATAAATTTAGCAAAACAGAACGAGCATTGGACATGTGAGGATATCTAAGCTGGGATCATCCGTCCGAAAAAAAGAATAAAAAGTACGTATACGTGTAGACAGGGAATCAGTTATACAATATGAAAGGCAGAGCTTTGTGTGTTGGTTTGGAAAAATA
This sequence comes from Macrophya annulata, assembly GCA_963924015.1. Lineage (NCBI taxonomy): Eukaryota > Metazoa > Arthropoda > Insecta > Hymenoptera > Tenthredinidae > Macrophya > Macrophya annulata. The sequence continues at coordinate 27,394,807 of OZ001260.1, forward strand.
CTAAATTCAAAATTACAAATGATTTTAAGCCTGTTCTTATAACGGTGGATAGAAATGCAGTATAACACAATTCAGCATTCGAAGATATAAAGTATTTCTTATTTTTCTGGAGTCTTGTGTTGAGGAGGATATCCGGGCTGGGATCATCCGTTGAAAAATAATGTACACCTGAAGACACGTAATTGGTTATCCAATAAGAAAGGCAGACCTTTTGTGTTTGGTTTCGTTGTGTTGTGCCTCCGTTATAGCATAAAGTAGAGAGTTTATTGGAAGCTCTTGGTTCTCAGGAGTGGCCTCCATGCGGTGTCGCAGATCACGAACCTATTGTACTCGTTGGCCACTCGGTAGCTCTCTCACAGGAGAAGATTTAACGGGGTAACAAAAGCCTCTCATCTCTCTCTTTCTCTTTCGTTGGTATAGATACGAAAACCAGCCAGCAGTAAAGGCGTAGAGCATCCTCACACTTACATTAGGGTGTACACCTACCTACCTACCTACCCCACGCGGTGAACGACGCGGCACAACCCGGAGGCGTAGTAGCTTAACACAATTATTTTTAATACACGAGAGATTTATATCGCGTAAGGGTTGCCACCAACCTCGAGTTACCCACTGCGCGACTTATCCTGCGTCAGCAGACAGAAGGTGAGAAACGGCGAGCTTTTAATGTTAACCGAGAATTTTGATATACGCTGAGAATTTTGCAAAAAATTAGAAATGAGTGACTGGTATATAAAAATAAAAAAAAAATATCCATACAATTTTTTTTATTTTTGGTTTTTTTTAAACAGAATTTTTCTTTCGCCGGAAGTTACCCTACCGTTTTACTCTTCGTACGTTTAGAACGCACGTGCTGCATGGAAACAGCGTGGAGCAATGCTTGGCCCGGTCCATCCGTGTATTACCCCGTTGTTTTATTGGAGTCGCCATCTCCCGTCAAGGGAATCGTTAATTTCACCATAGCGATTTTAATTTGTCCATAAAGCTCCCGTGCTCCCTACGTGAGTCATAAGCGACACCGCGGCAAATGAAATTTATAGGCTATTTATTACAACCGGAGGGTTGAGTTTTCAACTTTTATATTTCGAATAAAAATTTCATTTGCCAAACTCCTATCCCATACCTCTACCCCCATCACCGACCCACAAATTTATCCGAGATTACTTCCCATGGTCAACAGCTATTTTATTCGATGCAATTATCACGATTATAACCTGAAACTCGTATTTCTGTAAGTATCAAAAAAAAAAATATTAAAAGACAAAAAAATTTGAATACATTTTTTTTTTTTTCTGCCCATTGAATTACCTTCATTTACCCATTCACGACAGATTTGGGATTAAGTTTTTGATCAATCATATTTCGTACGCGCATACACATCTCATTGAAATCGGATAATATAATCGCGGTATAATTTTTATGTATAATAAAATCGAATTCGTATAGATGTTGGATTTTTTTTTTTTTATTTTATTTTTATTTTGATAGAACGCATAAAAAAGTGAGAGGAAAAAAAAAATATATATATATATAAAAAATCCGGGCAAACGTGTCGAGCCGAAATATTTTCCCGTGGTGGTAGTGATTTTCCTGGTATTCCACAAGGAAATTAACTTTCCTCCGTCCAATCTATCTGAAAGAGGCGTTTCCAATAAACGAAAATTGTCGGATATTGAGCAAACCTACTAACGCGCACACCTTCACAACATCGTCGTTCTTGGTTTCGACGTGTGCCTCGTGTTGTAACGGGCATAGAAGAGAGAGGAGAGAGAGAAAGAGAGAAAGAGAGAAGAGAAGGTAAAACGAAAGACGAATATTAGGGGAATGGAGTTGGCCAGGTGTCGTTGGTATGAAATTTTAAACAAGCTAATCTTGAAAAGATATTGAACGCAGATATCGAAAACGAACGAGGTCGTTATATGTACCGAATGTCTCATTACCTCAAGTACGGGATAAGATCAGAGGTACGGGGTGTACGGGGTACCGAGGTAGAAGGGTAGGGGTTTTAGAACGCGAAGAGTACACGAGAGAATAAAGTATATAGGAATTACGTTAGCAAAAGGTAAAGAAAATTCTTGGAAAAAGCGAACTTGTATCGTTATACAATACAGAAATAATATTATTCCAATTTTATACCTGACTTGTTTCAGCCCACGTATTTCTAGACGATTTATTTTTTAACAAAGTTATATACTATATACCAACCCTAACCGTACATATCCTCGGCTCAATCAGACCAAGCTCATCGATTTCGCAAAACCAAACCATCGAGCAAAAATATTTCACGAATACAGCTCGGAATTATAAGAAAAAAAGAAAAAAAACAAAAAAAAAACATGATAAAAATTTTCGTAAATGAAAAGGACCCGTGAAAAATGAACAAAATCCACAAATTGCGGTAAGAAAATTTCAACTTTCTGTTTCCACCGAGTGATGCCACCCCAAGTCTGGCTCCGTTTATAGAGTGGAACCTTCCACAGTGCCCTTGGCAACCCTTGGTAGCTCTACCTACAAGGGTTAGAACTCGTGTGTCCAACTCCCCTCGCTCATGCATCATACACTGGGTTATTTTTGTGGTACAATGAGCCGGGCAGACGTAGATACAGCCGCAGCCCCGCGGGGCTGGCCACGGTGAAATAAATTATTACTTTCGCAGCTCGCGAAGCAATATCTGGGCTAATAGGACTTGGAAGGGAAGGGCGAGGCTTAAGGGAAGGCCTCCCTGTCCCTAAGCTCGCCGCTACCACACGTGGTATAGCCCTGTGTATTATCTTTCTTCGTGTTCCGGGTCGCAAGTTGGTTCCTTGCCAAAAGTATGTATGTAGGTGGGGGAGTATCGTATCGCGTATACTATAGTATAGTGTGTTCCGTGAAAATCCCGTTCCATGCTCGTTAGTTCGCCCCATGGGAATGCGATCCAGTCAGTCAGTGATCATGCTGATCGTACGGACTGCGATTCTCTAACCGTATACAGTTTGTTGTCAATAAAATTACCTCAATACACCCTAATTAAATGACCTTGACCACTCGCTTTTGAACTGCACTGTTTAATTAACTGGAATTCACCAGCGGGATCGAGTAGGTATAACCACTCACAGCTCTTCGTTTAGCGTAGGTAATACACTCAGGACTAAATCAAACAATTTTTTTTCTCTCTCTCTCTTCTTTTTTCTATTTCTTGTTTTTTTTTTTTATTTATTTATGTATTTATTTTTTTTGTTTGATTTCATCCACTGCGTTCAGAATTTCACTCGATTATATACAACGAGAAATGAACTGGGGGTCCACGTCGATTAAAACATGTGTATAAAAAAAAATTTCAGGGTTCACTCCCGCCCGTTTCGTATATATATAGGAGGTGCATGAATAAAATCGGACGAAAAATTAAGTCAGTATGTGTTTGAGGAACGGATTAAGTCAGAATCTAGTCGGTAAACTAATAAAAAGCCTGCACTTTTATGACCAAACTATATTAGGGTGATGTGTGACCGTTATGGCCACGCCTGTGTTTTATCAGTATTATAATTCATTAAGCTGTATAGAATCACTCGGGTAAGCCAGGCTTTAATGTTCATAATAAGGTGAATTAATTTAACGAAAGAAAAGAAGAAGAATTAAAAAATAAAAAAAAAAGGAAGAAACTATAGCTGGATGAGAAGCAACGGTTTTGTACTCCGATGAATGGTCGAGTCTAAATAGAAAGCCTTTATCCTGTGCTGCTAGGATAATCCTAGCTAACAGTAGCCATAGAACGGCGTTCGCTCAGTGTTTCTTAGACGGTATTTCGTCCGAATAGACCGTCTGCGGATTTCTCGAGATGTAAGTAAAGATTTACTCGCTTCGGGCGGAAATTCACGCCACGAGAAACACGCGACATGGTTTTTTAGTTTTATTTTTATTACGGAATGCAGAAGCGTTCCAACGTGATCTCGCGTCTTCTGCAGAGGATTGAGGAGCTTTAGTCATAATCCGGATAGGTAAGGTACGGATTTTCGTATCCTTCGAAAGAATTATAACGAGTCAAATCTCAGTATCGTAGAAATATTTCTATTTTTGATTTGGGTAGGGTCTCTCTCTCTCTTTCTCTCTTTCTTTATTTCAAACATTTTTACTCAACGGTACGGTGCGGTGGTTGGAATTGCCGAGATCGAACCCAGATGCGCCAAGGTCTGGTATTCGCCTTCGGTTTTTGATTAACTTATGAATACTTGAAAGCCCGTACCTCCCCGGTGCTCCACCTTTCTTCCCAACTTCCTTCACTGTGTATTCTTCTTCGTTCATATTGTTTCGTTCTACAGTCGCGTGTTTCTGGTCTCTTCGGGGCCCACCCGCCTCGCTATGGCCATTAAACTTTAAAAATACGAACCGAACGGAATCTCGTTTTGCCGAGTAATTTTCTCTCACTTTTATATCAACGTCTCGCCTTGTTTCCCCATGTATTTCTTCGGCTCGGACGTCTACTTCTACTTCTTCTTCTTCTTTCTCTTCTTCTTCTTCTTCTTCTTTTTCTTCTTCTTCTTCTTCGTCTTCTTCTTCTCTCTTTCAGCTACTTCGCTTCGGTTCCTCCTCGATAAAACTCTTTTATTTTCAATATTCTAGTCTATTCAATATCGGAAGTCCTCGGGAGCACAGACCGGATTATAACGACGATATAACAATAGCCCTGGATTCCAAAAATATAGCCTCGAATCTTTGGAATCTCTGGAACGTTACTCCGCTCTGAGGTTCCCGTTCAATAGCCCGGGACGTAGATGATCAAAGCAATTACATTTTCTGAATCCTTTTTTTTTTTTTGTTTTTTATATTTTTTTGTGTCTTTGTTTCTATATACTCTAATATATTTCAATTTTATATTTAAACAAATTTTATTTTTTTTTTTCATTTTATGCCAGGTAAAAACTTCTAGAATCTACAGTAAGCATAAGAGAAATTTGTTATTAGACGTAAGGGAGCAATCAGCGAATTATATCAGCAATAACAATGGCTCGGATTCCTGACATAGCGTTGAATCTCGAAATTCCAAGAGAACTAAGAGTCCACGTTATAGTACAGAGCCGCGAAGACGTAGTCGAGGGTTAACAGCCCCAGACTATAGAAAATAAAAATCATCTCTGCCCAGACAATCCTCATCCCAGATCTTTTATAACTATAGGTATAAACATAATACGTATTTTCAGCGTGCCGATGCTTCGGATATTTCTACTAATTACCTGTACCTCTTCCTCCTCCACCCTCCACCCTATTCCTGATTCCATAGTCTCCCTCATTTTCTTTTATCTTCTTTCGCGATATAGAAGAGACGAGATATTACGGCGTAATTTTTGAGAATGTTACGTTTCGATACCTTATCGTAATTAATTCGACCAATAAGTTTCTACCTTTAGTATCGCATGATCGAGGGAAAAAAAAAAAAAAGAAACTTTTTATCGCAATGTTTTCAACGCCATTTATATTTAAACTTAAACGATTTACAAACTGATATTAAACTGACAAATTGCACGTGACTTATGGGTGATTGAGTTAACAACATGGAATTATGTCCACAGCCGTGACATGTGGGCGTAATAATTGCATATGTGGGTATGGTGTGGTTTGGAATGAACTTTATTACTGTTTTAAATTGTTTTATTTTAATTATGCATAGTTAATATCAGGCTTAATTTTAAACACATATCTTGTGTTGTTTTTGAATAGTGAATAGAATTAGGGTTGGTTACAAGGTGGAAAATTTCGAGCATGAAATAACAATAACCGACAAGTTTAAGAGCTTGATTTTCAAGGGAATTATTGAAGTGGATGAATTTTGTTTGCCAGAGTAAATGATTCCTTGAAATTGTATTTTCAAGATTCGCAAACAAAACTGTATCATAAAACAGTCTCGAAGTTCTTCGACCGATAAACGACGACTAGGCGTAGCAAAGGGGGGGGTTGAATTACTTGCAAGATGAATATTTATGGATTGAGATGGTCGAGGGGTAGAAATTTTCAGTTTAACAATTAATTGCAAAGTTTTAAGTCTCGTCGTTGTTCCGGAAAATTTACGTAACGAACCATCGCATCGCGTGGAACACGATATATTATCCCTCCTGCAAGAAGTTATACACACTTCACCTAAGAGAAACTTACATGCGCGTCCGGGAGTAACTCGAAATTAATTCAACTAGAAGAATAAATGAATTCAAACTTCAACAAACGAGAAACAAAGTGAAATAACAAGAACAAAAAAAAAGAAAAAAAAAAAAGAAACAAACAAACAAAGAAAAAATCCTTTTCTATGAATGACGTCAGAAAAGTATCCTGCCGAACACCATTTGCCTCATCCTAAGTACGTGCGATGGTTCGACAGTAGAACTAAAGTAAAACACAGGAATAAAACGTGGGAATAAAATTGCAGCAGAAAGTAAGAAGCGGGGATGTGAAAAAGTGGAAAATAAAAAGAAATAGAGAAAAGGTTAGGACGAGAGGGGGTGAAAAACAGAAATGAAAATAGGAGAACAGAGCCGCGAGAACTCCTCCATAAAAGCAACCAATATAAGGCTATCGTCGGCGTGATAGTTCTATTACAAGTTCCATAGCTATAAAGTGAAATCGGCCAGAAGCTTTGAGTTTTACAATCAAACCGTTCCATGATCGTGCAGCAGAAAGAATCAAAAAGAAGAAGAAATCTGGCCAATTCCACGCTTTATATACACACACGTACACATGCAGAATCGAAAATGTATACTCGAACAATCAAAAGTGCTTCATCAAATCAAAATATATAAAAAATAAAAAAACCTTATCAGCTATTAGCTACAGTCATTTTTATAACGAAATTTTCAATGATTCCAGATGCAGGAAGCCCTTGACTTAAGTTCATATCGGAGTATTATCGATAACCATAAGAATATAAAAAGTTGTCAAGAAATTTTATCTCAGCTGATAAAAGTCTCAGGTCTTAAGTTCGTTCTAGTGTTTCTTTAGAACGTTAATCGTAAGTGTGAGACGTGCCAAGAGCTAGTCTATTTCTCTTGTAATATTTTAGTAACGTGGGAGTTGGCGCCTATTGTAATGGTTACATCCGTATATATCGCTAATCCCAAATTAATCACATGACAAACAACTTCTTGCCCTCGATTACTGGTTTGTGATTATATTTAGGCGTATATGTATGTATATTCTGAATGTATGTATGTTATAGACTGTATAACAGATCGCACATTTAAGAAATACACACTCTCTCTTATACTATCGCCAATTTTCATCCCCCACGACTCCCGCGGTTATTCTTGTGTGGGTGGTTTCTGTTTCGCGATGGCGTATTTTCGGCTATTTATCAATCCGCTTGGCTACATCTTGCAAAACTAATACGTCATCGTTCGTGGCAGCGGTAGATGGATAGCGGCGTAAAGTAGCTACGAATTTTAGCGGTCCAAAATTTTCCTGCGTTTTGTAACTGTAACGTAACGCGAGATCAAAAGATTCAGACGCAAACGTTTCGGTATCCGAAAAAAATAAAAAAAAGTAAATAAATTATTGAATACTATAATTTCGATCAAATTGATCGAACATAATAACTGCGAAAATTTGTGAGGGCTGAACCGTTGGGGTGATCCCGAAAATTACGAAAAACAGCATCGCACATTATCGCTAGATCGGGGCTTAATTAAAGAAAGCACCGTCGATCCGCTTACCTAGAGAAAATCTTTTGATCTCGTTAGCAGCTTTGTAGGGTGTGGTTCTTCCTGGGCGTCCTAACGTCCATCAGGATTGTTTTCAGCCCCGCAAGTCACTGCGATTATATGAAATTCACGGGTTTGTTATACGCCTATAGGCAGTAGCTTTATACATATATATATGTATATAGGTAGTCTTGATTAAAGACCACAACCGCGTTATCGTGACGGAGAAAATTTGTCCTGAGTAGGTATTATATCGGAGGGTGGTTTATAACCTTTACTCAAATTTCTCGACGGTACGGCGCGACGCGACGTGGCGTTGTCGCGATGGACGTAGGTAGGTATTAATATACCTATACATGACACGCAATGATTTATTTTCAATTCTTGAAGCTGCTTATGAATTTGTGGAATTTTAAAACACCTTCTCCCTCCCCCCTTAGAAATACCTTAGTTATACTATATGGCGTGACCTATCGCAACATACTGAATTCTCTTCTCTACTGCAGGTGAGGTCAGGCCGGGTCATTTGAGGCCGAGAATGCAACGTCGTTTGAGCTTATAAATTGTCGGTAGCTAAAGGTGGGACGAATGATAAGCATTTCAACGCCTGGTGCTATTGTTGTCTCAACGATAAGATCTCCCGTTAAATCCAAACCTCGGTTGGCCCACCGAGGACAGTTTGAGTTATGCCGGTTCCTACCACAATGGTAGAGGGTCGTCGTCGTCGTCGTTTGGTGAGAGGAGGAACAGAGAAGAACAGAGAGAAACTCAACTCTCTTTCTCCTCCCTCTTCCTCTCCCTCTCCCTCTCTCTCAAGGGGTGAATTCGGGAGTCGAGGGTGACGACAGATTTATAGAGACTAACGCATCACGCGACTTGGAAGACCGTGGGCAGGCAGGCTGCACAAAGGGATTTCTAAAATGTGAGCCCGTCCGCTACTTCTCTACGATATTCCCTAACATGAAGAAGAAGGCATGTGGTTTCTTGGTGCGCACCAATGAGCTCGTGGATTAAGAGAAGTAAAGAGGCTGTTCGTCTTGGCGGTTAAGATTTTCGATAATGTTTTTTCTTCAGTCGTCCGTAGTTGCCATTTTTTTATATTTGTTTTTTTTTTTTTAATTCAGTTTATGTATATGTGTATTGGTAAAAATGAGGGATATATATATATATATATATATTTTCTATGCCAAGATCAAACGTCAGAGTTTCGTCTACCACTTATTTCGTGAATTTCACGTTAGCTAAGCACGTGACAACTTGGAAATTGGATCCAATTCTAACAAGATAACGGATAGCCTTTCCCTTGTTCGCCCTCTTCACGCTTTTCACTCGGATATCAAAGAGAACTGCGCTTCCTGCAATGCACATAGAAAATCCTTATCTCTTAGTTTAAACCAAAGTAAACCAAAAGGACGCCTCTCTCTCTCTCTCTCTCTCTCTCTCTCTCTCTCTCTCTTTGCGTATTGCGAATATACACAAGCCTTTTCACATATGCATTTACATACATACATAGATATATATACCATCGAGATTCTCGGGGTTTTAGTCTTCCGGTAGGAGAAAAGCGAAGGGATAAAAGGGGGAGAAGGTAATCAGCGGTACTACCTACACTGAAGCGATGGAAATTACGCGAAACTCGTGCAGTTATACATACATACAATATATACGTATACACACTATATACTATATTCCGGGGGATTAGTCTGCCTAATGTGTGTCGCTCCATACTCGATGCAAGTTTGTTTCAACGTTACAAAATGTGAAGCGGCGTATATAACTGGTGCACATCTCTACATTTGGATCAGAAACAAACTATCTATGTATACCTACTATCCTCCAGTACAGTGTACATAGGTATATGTATAGGTATATGGAGCGTAGATATAGTAGTGGATGCTGCTGTTGCAGCGCCCGTGTACCAAGCGTATTTTCCAAAGTACAGAGCTTGTTTGTATGCATCCGTAGGTCACTTCTGTACTCGGGTCAAAGGCGCTTTGAAGCGGGGTCCAAATTGGAGCTGTATTGTGAAAAAGGGGTGCTTAGAGGGCGGAGGGATGCAGGAGTGGGAGAGTTTGTGAGGGTAGAAAGCTTGAAACTGGTCCATCAAGGGACCTCGAACATTCCACTGAGATTTTAGTTTTACGCTGCGATTTTTATACGTGCAGTAGGTATACTTTTTTTCCCGTGGATATGAAAAACTATTTTTATATATATTTTTACTTTTTTTTTTTTCAATTTTTGTTTTTTTCTACTTAGGTTCTCACAGTTCGTTTATTTCATGAAAAACAAAAAAAAAAAAAAAAAAAATGAAGAAAGACAAAAACAAAATGAGGGGTTCCGTGTGATCTAAATTTTCTTTTGACTTTAACATTCGTAAATGTCCGTCATTTCCAAATTTGAAAACAGATTTGTACTAGGCACTTAAAGTACATAAAATATAACACGTTAACGCATGCCAAAATACGAAGCAACTGGCTCCCGTCTCTTCTACCCTCTCGTTAATCCAATTTATCGAATATTTATTAAGCCAGGAAGAGGGCCGTCACCCCCTCGTCTGGCGCTGACCGTCAGCCCTCGACGCGCAGTATTGCCTCGTATATTAATTACCCAGCATTAGCTACGAAGTGGATTAAGTATTTAGGAAGGATGTCCGGAAGATATCTTGACTAGGGGGAGACTGCTGTGGCTTAGCCAGTGTGCACAGGGAGCATATTTGCGCTGCTAAAGGAACAGAGGATTTCCGGATAGTCGTCTGCCCAGTGCGGTGCGGTGTGGTGTGGTGCGGGTCCCACAAATTGGAAAAGGGAATCACCCTCTCCGCACTCAACGCGTGGCGGAACCGTTTTCGCTTTAACCACCCTACTCCGATCTTACAACGTCTCTGAAACTACGCGGTCCATCTTCCAAGGATCCGCCTCGATCTAGTCGATGTATAAATGTCGAAATTCTACTCTGCTGATACTATTTGAAGTGTTCCTTGTTCAGTTGCGTATTGATTCAAAACGATGAGGGAGATCCGGTAGAGAAAATCGAAAATGTGTGAACAAAAAGTTTAAATAAACGTTAACTTAGCAGAGAAAAACAAAAATATAATACGGCAGCTTTCTCGTTGATGAAAAATCTTAATTGGTTGAGAGATGATCGTCGGTCCATCGAGCCTCTCTCAATTCCCTATGGTCCTACAGGGTGCAGGAGTATAGGCAGCTACCGGTTAAGCTGGGCGTTGCGTCGCATTTATCGAATCAGAGAACGTCGAGAGCTAGGCAGCAGTTCCACTTATCTAATTGCTTCTTAAATTGCCCGCGATAACCTCTCTTCGATGGACAATACTACCCCGGATTCTATCCCCTTCTGTAATTACAGAACCTCGATTCGCAAAACGTCAGGTACTATGTCGAAAATCAATTTTCCCTGAGTTTTACCCCATCGGAAACACCCTTTCGGTCCATAACTTCGATAATATATAATCGGGATATGGATAAGGAAAGATACGAAAAATGTTTTGAAAATTAAATATTTTATCTAATCGGTTTTTCGATTTCGAAAATAATTGATTGAAATTAAATTTTTTTATCTAAACACGATTATTTCTCAAATTGTTAATTCCATTGACATCTACTTATTATTTCTTCGCGGAGTTGGTATCTAAGAACAGTTGCGGAAAGGACAATTTTCTTTTATCATCTTCCACAGCCCAACTAGGTCGACCTCAACGTTTAAGCTTCGTTAGAGTACCTGCCGTATCAAGGCAAAACGATAGAGCGAACGTGAGAAGAATTAATACACGAGTCTTTTGTTTCTCGAAATCACAATCTCGTGGTTAAAATAAAAATCCTATCGTTTTCTATCTCTCGCTTTACTACGATCTCTCCGGGAAAATCGAGAGGTCATACGGTCTTGAATAATGGACAGAAATTTCATAGCCTTCTCGTACCTACCTACTACGTGCGCGTGAACATTTTCCTCTTCTCTTCTCTTCTCTTCTCTTCTCTTCTCTTCTCTTCTCTTCTCTTCTCATCTATTCGGTAGGGCGAGATAGTAGAGAAAAGAGAAAGAGGACTACGGGGGGAACAGGTAATGTGATTGGACCATTATTCCGGCCTCTTTTGTCCGCCGTTACTTTCCATTGTAATTGTTTTGCCGTTGCCACGGGTCCCATGTTCGCATACTAGGAACCGTATTTAGCGTCTTACGACACCCCTGAGAAGCCAAGTGGTTTTGCCGAAGATTTCAGCCGACCAACGACCTCCTTCAACCCCCTTTGGTACCCTGCAGTCTTTACCGCCGCGACCAACGTTATCATATTAATTGGTCAATTACCACAAATTATGGCACCCGTCTACTCAAAATTTTCATACAAATTTACATAAACATATATTCGTTAGTCCTTATGTCTCGGGATATTCCCAACCCTCAACGCTTTAGGGTCATTTAAGTTTTTTTTTTACTTCTTTTTTGTTTTGTTTTGTTTTGTTTTTTTTTTTTTTTTTTTTTACCTTGCTTACATCAACTTTACCAGACTCGAAAAATAACTTTTTAAATTTCAATCATATGCCAGAAAATCCAAGAATTAAGGTATGAGGCAAGTTTATTTTATTTTTTTCTCTTTCTTCCCCCCTTTTCTTCTTTTTCCTAAACCGAAACTCGGGCTCGTTGGTATATACTATATATACATATACTATAGTATATATACCTACGCTGAGCTATAACGGCTTCGTTTGGAAACAAGTTGGGAACTGCGAGGTTTGAGTTGGTGTGGGGGGTTGGGAGGGGGAGGTTTGTAACTAGCAAGTTGGCCCACATTAGCAGTATTATTATTCAGACCTTTCCCCTGCCTTTGGGCTGTGCAGCACGCTTAGGTATCTCCAGGGTAAAGCTGAAGTCTGAGAATTTCTCGTTCTCTCTACAATTCGGCAATTTATTTATATTTTTAGTATATTTTATGTTTGTTTTCATTTATTTTTCTTTATCAACTCACGACAGAACGTCCACCCACGTTTTCGGATGGTATATACTAAAAAGCGAGTATTATCATAGCGTTAGCAACCTCGTCAGGCATTTTTTTGTTTTTCGTTTTTTGTTTTTTCTGTTCGTTCCTTTTTTTAACGAAGCGAAATTAAATCTGAAATTTTCTTCAATTTAATACGAAATTCTTATAAGTATAAATTCAAAGAGGATTTCTCAGACGAGAAATACGTAAATATTTTTGTGACATTTTGTAAAAAAAAATAAAAAACTAAGATCACACTCGCTGAGGATGCATTTTTACTTCATGGAAATGAAAGAGTCAAAGATCTCGTCTTACTCAAAGACACTCAGCTACTACTACTTCAAATTGCATTGCTTTCAAAGGTCTGAAGAAGAAGAAGTAGTAGTAGTAGTAGTGCGAATATTTACCTTAGATAGATACTATATACATAATAAAAAAGTACTCAAAAAATTAGTTTTCCAGGTATATGTAGAGTAACAGTGAAGAGAAAATAATAAAAACTAGCGAACGTGTAATTTTTTAAATACATTTTTTTCCCCATCAAAAAATTCCGCAGCCATTACGAGAGAGAGAGAGAGAGAGAGAGAAGAGAAATAGAATAAAGAAACCAAAAAAAAATTATTTCCCTAAAATTACGATGTTTTACAACTCCGCGAGTAAAGGACAATCGTTCGTGGAAGGTTTCCAAAGACGGAATTACCAATTGAACGAGCTTCTCACGTATATTTTAATGGCTTAGTTCATTGTTCCCGTATATTGTGTGACTTAATGGAATGTTAGACAAATTCTTTGGAGATTCTCGAGAACGTTACAGGATTTCTCGCTCGCATCGCTAGGCTCTTTCTCGTTTCCTCTCATCCCATGGGCGTAACAGTGATTATGTCTAATTTGCGGTTATGCAAAAATACGTATCACTTAAGTACCGTCTAGAACTGAGGATGATACTACCGCCGGCTTAGTCTCCGTTCCAAGTTTCTCTCTTGGGTATCGTCGCTTCAATTTTCTTATGCAACACTCGCGTTTGCTTTTAAATTTTCCGACAACGATCCTCGGCCCTAAGACATTGACCCCTTGACTCCGCTCAGATACCAAAGAAAACTTGAAAACCTATCTAATCCCGTCTTAATCTCCTGCACTTTTTTTCCTTCAGGTTCACGAGCAAAATAAATTTCGTACTTATGCTAATAGAGAAAGGTGACTAGGTATAACTTCTTTTCATCCTTTTGTACATCCAGCTTTACGTTGCAGTAAGAAAAACTCTTGCAGGGATTTCTCTGCCCTTATATATTCATAACTTCATAGGGAGTTTCATCCTTTTGAAATCTCGTAGTTTTAGAAATTTTAAAACTCCGTTTAAAGTAGATAATGGTGACGATTTTTGAGGTACTTGAGGTTTAGTTTTGAAAATAATTTTTAAAGTAGATGCGATGCTTTAAATTTGCTGATGCTGCTATTGCAGTTTTAGAAACGAGTAAATTTCTCGTCACATTCTATACCGTGCGACAAATAGCTATGAACGGGTTTAATTAATGTGCGCATTGTGTACATTCCTACGAAGGACTATCAGGGTCTAAACGTAACTTCACGAAGGGGTAGTAACATACCTGGCTGTTATAATTACGAGTGATTTGGATTCCTTGAAAGTCAACGACAGGTAATGCGGAGGGTTGATTTTAGATCGGGAAGGATATTGGCGTGCCTTAAATTATTGCAATAAAATAATTGTACAATTTCTCAATTATTCAACTCCGAATGACTTCTTTCAAAAAAAAAAAAAAAAAAAAAAATTTCATCTCTTTCAGGTAAAATAATAAATAAAAAAAAAAAAATTTGCTGAATGGCAAATTGGAAATAAAAATGAGAAAAGTATAAAATAATTATCGCAAATATATGCCGTACATACTGGCGTGCTGTTTTTGAATTTCAATTTCCTGCAGCGAATATGTTTAACATCATGATTTTCCCGATGGTGTAGCGCTCCCGTAGTTTTGGATACGGTTTGTGTTTGCCCTGGCGAAAATTCATCGCGAAATACGAGCGCGGTCCAAAAATGGGTTACGTAATAATGCAAAAATGCAGTTTTCGTTGCAGTAACTTGGTGGTGCGAGAAATTTGGCCCGCGTATGTCGGTTTATTATGCATATACGCGGTGACGTAGGTCAGCTGAAATCTGTTGAAACTAATGGAAGTGGAGGCAGGATTTTGCATTAACGCTTCCGTTAATTCGTTGTACATATAGTCAAGCCTCTGTTTGCTCGCATATATTCCTATCCACTTGCCATTAGTAGGTTTCAGTTTGGTTTGGCTATCAATTGTACCAGGGAATAACGATCCGATTGAAGTGGAAATCAACAGCAAATCTCTCAGTTACGATAAATTCAAACGGTACTAAAATAGCTTTTGCTCTCGAGTATAACTCCACTGAATGTTACACTGTTTTGGTCAAATTGATACGTGGCTAAACCCCTTGACAGAAAATACAAAATAGTTGTATTAATTACGCGCAAATAAAAAATAGCAAAAAAAAAACAAAAAAAAAAAAAAAAACTGAGAATTAATTAAATCAAAATCTGCAGATTTAACTCATTCAATTTTAAATCTTTGAACAATTCGCATTATAATAACTATCGAAAATTTTATTTCTAATTAAAGATCGCCGATAATTTTTAGATGGTGAAGATAATTGAGTTTCCATGTTTAATTTCGACTATCAAATATCCTGGTTTAATTTTAACGAATGTGTAGATCTGACTCGAAAGTGCAGGCGTAGAATTTTTTTAATTTTTTTTATTTTTTTAATTTTTTTAATCCCATAAAAATCGGACGAGAAATAGAGTCGGCTTTCCCCTACTCCCCAGGATCAGCTAAATTTTATGGCAATCATTTAGCCGGCGGGGATGTAGACTGCAGGAGAGTTGAGGTAGGAAGGTAACGTGTGCATGTGCAGCCCCGTGGTATGCTTACACAAAATCTATTGCAATGCATTTTCGATAAGCCATATCGCGTTAACGGTCCGCAAACCTTCATTTAATATATGGGAGGGCCTGTAACCGGAACATTTGGAACGTTTGTCGGCTCAAAACTATCCCGTGTTTTACCCTGTTTTACGATTATATCTAACTTTTAAGTTCGGTTACCTTAAATTCTAACGAAAATAACAATTTTTTTTTTTCTCCCATATCGTTACCAAGATGTAGCTACGTATAGGTACGTACTTACGTATATGTAACACAATGAATATTTTCTACAACGATGTGGATTTTTTAGACCGGGATTTTCTCAAAATAACTTACCTTGATAATTTTCAGATTGAACTTGTTCCGGTGGAAGGGTATATCCAGCCGTAGCATTTGGTGGACAGCCATTTCGGGCCTGTTGAGCGCGTAGTGTGTGAGTAGCATGAAGAGAAGGGCCCCGCGGTGGCACTTCTGGTGGTGCCGGTTCTGGGGGGGAATCCCCGCCGGTGTCTGCACAGGCAACCATAACTTCTTTTTTATTATACGGAAATTTAAATCCTATAAATTTCCGAAAGTTCGCGTGCATTTCATTTCGGTATATCGCAGTGTTGTTCTTGTTGCTGTTGTTTTTGTTGTTTTGTAACGATCACATGTTTTAGATCGGTAAGAAAATTCTGAGTATATGTTAAAGTATCTAAGTATTTATGGTATACCTATAGATATACCGTGCAATGGCCACCATATCCACAAACTTTAGCAATTTCTCTCAGCCGTAAGGGCCGGGTTGAAGTTTCGAATTTTAAAAATCCCGAGCAGTTAAAATTCCAAATTTTTAACATTACAGAGTTAAAATTTTTAGAAAAAGTATTTTCGGGACGTCTGCATAGTCGATTTAAAAAGATTTTAATTGAAAAACACCGAGGGTTCAAAATTCCGAAAGCTAAGGATCCGAAGTGCCAAAACTCCGAAACTTGAAACTCACAAACGGAGCATTGTGTCCCTTCATTAAATTTTCGGATTTCTAGACTTTTGGAGCCTTGGACTTTCCGAGTTTTTATATTCTGAACTTGAACGTTTCTGAAAACTCGAAATCATCAGCAATGAATTCATCATTCTGACCACTCGATCGGAAGTTTTCCTATTCGAAACTAATTCAACCCGACCCCCCAGGCAGTAGAGTATAAAGTAGCGATTTACGTATGAAGTACAATAATCAATAACAAATAGTGTTTTATATGAAAAAATATTCTACACTTAATTGTAAGTATTAAATGAGAGAATATGCGGTAAATGAACATCGATTGAATCTACGTATAAGGTGTGAATAAAACGATGCACTAATTTCATGCATCTAATAAAAAAAAAAAAGAAAACAAAAAAAAAAAGGCAGATCTAACGCGTCTGCACGAGTTCAATGAATAAATAATTCGGTGATTTTATTGTCTGCATATTTTCACTGGTACAATTATTTTCCTGTTTAGTATATATATAGCCACGTACCTAGACACTAAACCCGTTGCATTTTCAGCAAGAAATGTACATTACATTTGAGTAAAGGTATACCTATATAACGAAGACTCTAGCTTCGTATGTATAACATCGCAATATTGTCGACAGGGTACGTCACCCTTATGATTTCTATCCTTTGCCGTACGTATGCAGCGGGTGGGTCAGTTATTATACGTCTCTTAGTCAGCAATAAATTTTCTTGATTTAAATATTTTAGTAGGTAAACCGTGGTAGCGACTTGTCACGACTTTTCAACGTGTATTTTCATTTCATTATTTAAAAGATGATATGTGAGGTCAACGTCGTCTTTGAAATTACTGTCGTACAAATTCTGGAACTTGTATATTCGTATGAAGAATAATTGTAATAAAAGTTGCTTTTCACCGAATTTGCCAAAAAAAAAAAAAAAAATTATTTTTCAACAAAGAAATTACGATGATAATTTAATTGATAGATGAGAATGATCGGGTTTTAATATTTAATATGAATAAAATCACGGTTTAATTAGAGGTAATAATATACGTTCGAGGTGCGGAAAATCGTGGAGGTGTGTGCCAACTCGGATTACAGTTAGTTTTAAACTAGCTTATTACCGTAAATCAAAAATTTCAATAAAATACTTCGTCGTTTGGTATTAATAGGCGAATTTAGTGCCCCATTAACATCGTAAAATGTATAAATATATACGTATACATCAAACGATCGATAATAACCGTCACTAACGCGAGACATGCCACGCTGTTGAGACATAAATATGCTAAACAGCTTTAGGATTTCTTGAAAAACATGTAAGTGCCGGTATCGTGTAGAATGCAAATTAACAACCGCATTGATACCGAACCTAGAAACTTCCTGTACACTAACCATAGAGATTATCGATCACTAGCTCCCTCGATTTTGTCTCACACTTCGTTATTATTAATATTAATATTATTATTATTTTTTAGACAGTCTTAATCTATTCATGAAAAATTTTTGATTCGAAAGAAAAAGATCTTCCCTAAACAAAAGTGTCTTTTGATTTAGTAAAAATTATTTATTTTCAATCAAGGTTTGACAAACTTGTTGCTTTAGAAGTAAATCGATAGGGTATGTTAGAATTAAAATTATTGTATATCTGTCGTGCATATATATGTGCATTTGAGCTAGATAATGAACAAAGTCGTAGTAGTGTATAGATTTAATTATTCCGTAAAATGTATGACCTGGGTATAGTTTCGGTCTGGCTGGATAATTAAGGTCGTATCTAACCATTACTAGCCGTTAACATTACAGTGGACATTATTGTAAATCAGTGTTACCCACGATCTAGTATATAGACCAATAAATGTGCGCCTATAACGTAACTACGAAACTACCTCAAACCACTCCAAAGTTTCAAACCTCGAATTCAGTAAGTAGATTTTTGGTAAAAATTTTCCGGTGCATAGTGCACTACAGTGGTAAAAAAATTACATCCGTTGGGGGATGTATGTAACTATGGGAGAAAAATAATCCCTCAGAACTGACTAGCTTTGTTTCGATTGGTACTCGGTGTCATTCGATAATCCGTAACCGGTGCTGAACTCGTAGGTAGGTATATGTATATATATATGTATCTATATGTATACCCTATATGTTGCTAGTATAGGTACTAGTATAAAAGCGGTTTAAAATTTATGAATTGGAAAAAAGTCCGATGTTCTATTGTTTCCATTTTAACGGCCATTAGTTTAACGTCATTATTGGAGCTGCAGTAATTGATAGAACGGTAAACGTACCGTGTCACGGACAGATCCCTGCCTAGGTACTTATATGTATATATACATATATCTACTATATACATTATACACATATGCATATATGTATGCAGGCGTGAGATATTACATAAGGTAAACGTGTGTTTCATGTATCATTCTATGTAAATCGTCAATCAACATTTTCAAATTCGTTACGAATTTCGAGTGTCAATGTATGATGGAATGATTTAATCAACTCTAACTTTTTCCTTCACGTATCTCATTCCTTTCGTTATTTCTTCTTTTTGATATCTGTTTTATAATATACATACATACGCACTACACAAAATATCTATATGATCATCTAGACTCCCTACTCTTTTCCTCTGAATACGTACCGGTGAAATAAGAAGGCCTCGACAGACCTGTGCAAAATTGATGTGCAAAAAAGAAAGAAAAAAAAAAAATTGTTAGTGCTTTGCTGTGCGTTTAAGTGCTATTATTATTTTTATTAATATGATGAATTTTTTTCAATATGAATTATATGTGGCAATGAAATTTTATGAACAGTGATTACGTGCATTTAATGAATAGGTCAGACTGACTTATAATTTCATAAAAAATATTATATAAAATGTGTGAAAATAAGCATGACAAAGCTGTGACATATGATAATGGGATGAGGATGAATGAATATCGTTGATTTTAGATCAGTTTTAAGACGTTAAGTAAGAATTTTTAACGTCAATAAAATTGTTGAATTTTTGGCATGAATAAAATTATTGAAACACCTATGAGCTTCGATTAGTAAGGCAATGCAGCTGCAGTATGCAACGGATTGTAATTCGTAGCAATTGTTTAATTAAATCGAGGCATGAAACTGGGGCTACGATTCTGTCATTGCCACCCGTGTCGGTTCTGCAGGTATGTGGTCTGGACAACTTTACTATCGAAATACAGTATATGTATATTCGTATCCGTTATTGAAACGGGTTGGATGGCAGCCTCGATCGTACCGAGAATTGAAAATATTTGTAATTACATACTGGGGACATCAGTTACCAGTTAGAAAAAGAAGAAAAAGGGATAAAGAGAGTTTTTCCATTCAGAAAAAAAAAAAAAAAATTAGAAAAAAATATTAGAAGTATAGAAAAAAAAACAGAGAAAGAGAGAGAGAGTGGAACAAGGTTTTTCGTGTACTAAAAAACAAACTCGACTCCAACTTTCGACGTCCCAGCGTTTTATGTTCCCTGACATTTTGACGCAGTATCCGGTCCCTGAAAATTGCATAAAGCTCGAAATATTGTATCGAAAAGCCATAGTCGCTTTTCAAGCGTTGTTGCCCGTCCTCTTTCCACACTTCGAGTATAATAATTGAATAAAAGTCAGCTTAATCGAAGCACAGGGATGCCCAAGTGGCCACCTATACACGTAAACGTATTTACATACACACATGCACTTCTCTATCACCCTCTGCTAAAACCCCACCCATATAGCAATGGGCTAGAAAGGGTGCATGGTGGCAGAAGGGCGGTAAGAGAGAGATGAGCAGATATATAGATATATAGATAGATAGAAAGGGGAAGGGAAGAGAAGAGTAGGGTAGGGAAGGGAAAATGTTTCGCGCCAATTCTCTCGCGTTCTCGTGCGAACTTGATTTACCAAGCGAGCTACACGCCCCGCAATGACGTCCAGGGTACGCAGGGGGCTCGGTGAATCGGAAGCCCGTAATCACGGAGCCAATTAAGGGTGGTGACGGCGGCATCCGACTGACACCTCGCACCCGACTCCCTTGGTCCATCCGTTTGTCCCTACGTTTGTATATACTACATGCTCATCAGTGCGAGGCTTGGTCAGACACTGCAGTGTACTGTAGATACCTACCGTTGGAGGTTTACAAGGTGGACAGTGACTTGACGCAGTTAGCCACCCGCGGCTATGGTAACTCGATCAAAACCGGAGGAGGACCACCCCCGTACTCAGAGATACATATTCATGCAAATATTAGATATTTCAAACCGGAGTGACGTCTCGTTCATTCAAATAGACGCAATTTATATCAATTGTCTCTCGAAAAGGGGTGAATTTTATGCTTTTTAAACCCAGGACATCGTTTCTCATATTCAAAACTGACGATTTTCAATCTGGTAGGGAATAAAAAATGTTCTCGACACTTAAAAATCTTCAAAAAAAAAAAATTAAATAACAAAATAACAGTCAAAAAAGAGCGCTGAAATTTTATTTAACATTTTTGAAATATAAAATCGATCAAAGTATTAATTATTAAATTTTTGTTCCAATTTTCATAGCCGTGTTATATATTTCCTGAATTAATTAAACGCAGTATGACCCGTAGGTTAGGATCGTGCTTAATTTTTCCCCGACCAGATGCAGAGGTACAAGTACTACCTTTCACAATGGTTTTAAAATTGGATCGGTAATGATCGCGGTGAATACGATCAATTGGCAAAATTTCCTCGCACGTGTATAATCACCGTAGTTTCATTGATTGGGTTGGCATTATCCCAGGTTAAAGATTCTACAGTACTCCAAGCTGAGATATTATGCAGTTAAAATATTTAACGATCTCGTTTAATAACTCTTAGAATGGGATTCATTCGACGATAGCATAGGTTTCCTCTTACCAAACGTGTCGTTATTTATTTGAAAATTGCTTATTGATTTGAAGAAAAAAAATTATCGTCGATTTTCTCCAAGTTTTGACCATAATAAATATATTTCTGATACACAGAACGAACGAACCGAACCGTTAAGAACCCGCAACACGGATCATTGCACTGAAATTGATTTTACGAAGGTAACATACCATTCGAGAGAAAGCGTCAGCCCGTGTCTAGGTACCCACTACTTACATGACGGTCCCTGTTCTCCGCTTCTAATCTGATTCTAGCGGGTTCTCTAGCCTTTAACCGAAGGACACGGAGTTAACGTAGGTAAGCTTTGTTTCCGAGCAGCGAAAGCCATTTGCTAATAGACGCTCGGTGTCCCTTCGTTAGAGGCTGAACCGAAGCTGGGCAGGTCATGCGATTCGAACAATTACTGGAAACAGGATCCCGTCAAGTTCAATTGTCTCCTGGTTTCCGATTAAGCTAAACCCGGTGCCGGTGTCCGGGTAGGTATAAGGTATGTACATAGCTGTAACACCGTCTCTCAAATTTCTCTACACTCAATAGATTTCGAGCCAATAATTGACTTAGATTCAAATCCCGTTACTCATTTGTGTCCAAATCTACAATACTGCTCAAATAACGACACTGCACCTTTCCACGTTTAGGGTTATGAGGCAGAGGTGTTACCAAACGAGATCTAGTCAAATACGTTTAAAAGTTAGCGCACCGAGAGACAGACAGAGAGAGAGAGAGAGAGAGAAAGAGAGAGGGAGGAAGGGAGAGAGTGAGAAAGATAAAGGGGTTGAATGTGTAGCAATGGCGGAACCTCAGGGTAACTTGTTCATCCCGTGGTTCAAAACTGCGTTACCTTCGGGGACCGCGTAAGCCGCGGCAGGACTAGGGTGTGCAAGATAAAGAGAGGGAGAGAGAGAGAGAGAGAGAGAGAGAGAGAGAGAGAGAAAGATATTTGAGCTTTGGGGTGTCTAACGGACACAGTGGCAAAGAGAGAGAGAGATGGAAGAAGAGACGAGAGGAGAGAACGGAGGCCTAAATACTCTCGGCGTTCCAAAACAATGGACTGGCACAGGCTAACTTTGCAGTGACCTCCGTTAACTAGCCTGACCGCGGTAACTGGTAACTCAGTTACCTACTCGCGAAGCAAAGCAGTATGGCCGCCCAGTGGACAACAACGACAAAGAGAAGGATGAACAGAGAACTAACTTTTATTCCAATTTCAAAATTCGACATTTTGGAGCGCTAATACTATGCATGAGATTAATTTGCAGTTTCTATTGAGGGATGAAAGTGCTCATCGATAATGGTAATGATTGTTGATGACTTTATGATAAGCAGAGGAAAGCGATGGTATGATCTCGTCGTGATTGGCTGAACAGTGAATAACTGATTATGATAAATTTGACTTACCGTTGTTGAGGTGCATGCGCGAATGTTCGTCCGGAAATACAGCCTCTGATCTATCGCTGCTAGCTGTTGAGCTGCTGCTAAGAGCACTAGCGTGTCCTCGCCGATTACGACGACCCAGGGTACCGCCAGCGGTATTATTCTTCTTCGTGGGTGCGGCGTACACAGTTTCAACTGAAATATTAGTGGAAAGGAAATGACGATTTTGTTATTTTGAAAAATTGTAAACGGTGATTAAGCAACCACTCTAATCTATATTGGAAGTGAAATTCCATTCCTTCGGGAGCTTATTTTCACACCCTAATCATTCGAGCGACAAGTGATCGGGGTTAACCGGTTGAATTTGTTCGCACGTGTGGAGGTGCACCCTTGCAGGTGACGTAAGCTACGAGTATCATGGATGACGTAAACCGTCTGGAATAATCCGGATTGAAAACTTTGAAAAGTCTAATACGAGCACGGGAGCACTTTGGCTTCTCGTAAAGCAAGATGCTTTCCGACACAGGAACACCGACCCTCTTTCAATGGAATTTGATTCTATAATACGAATATTACTTGGGAACTGAGAGTTTTTATGCAACACGCATATAACACAGACGAAAAGCGGATCTGCAATTTTTACAAAAAAGTACAAATTTACCATTAAACAAATTTCATCAACCTACCGTTTCCATTACGCGATCTATCCGGCAGGGCAGTTCCATTATAGTGATGTCGACGTGAGTTTGTGCTTTCTAAAGGAAACGGAGAGGCTTGTCGATGGTTAGGGGTCAAGGTCGGTGGCGGTGTCGGGAACGGGGTTGTCGGGTTATCCGTCGTCGCTGCGCCCTCCGTGTCTGACCCCGTGCGATACGAGCGATCTCCAGCACCTGGAACAGCGATAAGAGACCCGGAACATTAACTAATCAGTAAAATATCGTCAATAAATATTCAGCTTTTCTTTTATTGTTTTTTTTTTTTTTTTTTTCCTTTTTCATTTGGCAAATTTCTTTCACTACAACTCTATACGCCAGTCGAGTTTCCTGTTTCACGTATTCGCCAGGACTAGACGGTAGTAAACTGGCGGATGATGGCTGCAACGACGGAAGAACACTCGCACATACATATACCTAGATAGAGCTGACCCGGACTACGGGATGGAATCTCTCCCGTGGAAATAAGTGTGATCAAATCCAGGAGTCGAGTGCTAGGTTAGCCCCGGTCACCCGGTCTGACTCAGAGAACGACGTCGTTTCACAGAATGTACTTCCGCGCTCACTGAGTGACAACTGATAGCTATCTCGTCTGGTCTTTATGGCGTGGATATCGATCCCTTACCTGGGGTATATGGAATAGAAAAAGTGAGTTGGTCGGAGGATTGATTGGTCGGAGAAGATTGAATAGAGTTTTTAACATTTTCTTTGGCTTGGGAGAAATTTTAGAGATATATTTTTTTTTAGCGAAAATCATTTAAGTTTACGAGTCGGTATTTGGGTGTAGATATTTGTGGTTTTTATATGTAAAGGTGCGAGGTAGTTGTCAATTAAGAATTTTCTTTCGGACGAAAATATTTCGCTTGCGGAAAGGATTCCCGGGTTTACTAAGGCGTTTAGTGACGATGCCTCTCGGCTATTTGTAAAACTTTCCTCATTAATTACAGACAAGATCCAATCCTCTCCAACCCTTCTGATCTCACCCTCTTCTATATACCTCGGTTCCTTTACCCAGTCTTCGGTTTAGCCCCATTGTTTCCCCCTGGCGAAAGGAAATTTAACAGAAAATTAGAACGCGCCTCCTTGTAGCCAGGAATTATATGCCAATTAATAAGAAAAATTACTCAACCAAGTCTGCTGGTTTTATTCATCAGATATCGGATAAACTCTCGGCCAAGAGACACGCCACGATTAATCAAACCTCATGATATTTAATCGAATCTCAATATGGGTACAGGAAAACGCCCAGATTTTTCCTGTACCCCCAAAATCAGGGAGAAAGAAAAAAAATCAAAAAATATATCATCGATGATTCTTACGTCTCGAAGAATAACCGAAGCTTTCAATCAACCGTGTAAGTAATGCGTAGATATACATATATTCAATTTATTGAAGAAAAACCTGTCTCCCTCGCTAGCCGAAGGCCGAAAGTGAAATTTCACGCATCAAATGGTACAAATTTAAACGGAAATCTGCGTCATACCCAAATCAAAATCCACTATCGTCGAAGCAAGGAACCGAAATCCTTGGGGAATATTTTTGAAGTAGGTAGGTGGGTAGGTAAAGGTAGGTGGGTAGATGAATTTTCTCATCTTTAACGATATACATGAGCTTAAGGTTCTTGCCCTGGCTAATCTACCATATTATTCATGTTATTATCATCCTTTAGATATAAAACTGTATAAATTTATATGTAACATGGTTATAGCTAGTTTGTGAGGTCGAGGCCCAGGCCCTTGTGATATGAGATATACGTGAAGGCAGGCAACGGGAAAGCTGAAATGTCTGAGAGTGGTATAGTCCAGAGTAGGCAGAGGGGCAGTAGCGCTGATATTACTGGCATTAAACTTTCATATTCAATCTTGCCACCCCAGGCAACCGGGACTACGGGGATACGGGGCCCAGGAGCAAACCTGAAGCCCCGCATCAACCCCGCGTAGTAATTGTGTTATGGCCATCCTCCGTCATTCCACCTTTATATATTGGATTTTCAAATCCATATGGATTCGAATGTCTCGGTATCGCTTCTCCCGTCTACGTCAAGTTTTAGGGGACACGATATACTTTTTTTTTTTTCTTTCTTCCTTTTCGTTTCTTTTCCTTTTTTTTTTTCTTTTTTAAGCAACAAAACGGCACTATTGAGACGTGTGCATACTATGAAAAACCTTTAGCTAGTCCAGCTATCGAGTATTTTTTTCACTTATATTCAGTTCGCACAGAATTGAAGAAATAAAATTGAATCGACAAGGGACGCAATTTTTTCTTTCTGTTTGTTTTTTGTTATGTTTTTCTTATTTCTCTGAGCTACACGATGTAATTTTCTTCGCAGTAGACTCCGACTTCAAAAGGGAATTGTAAAAAATATATGTATAAGAAAAATTCGTTGAATTTTTGCGATAGGGATAGTTTCTAATATTTTACAATTTTTGAACTGGTGACAAGAATCGCTGAGACAAAGCTGTTTATAAAATTTATGATAAGATAATTTTGTTGAGGGTATTTATTTTTTTTTATTTTCTATTGAGTAAAGGCTCGAGGAAAATCTTGACCCTCTACTTTGAGATTCTGAGATTCTAAAGCCCTTGAATAACTTATAATTAAATTAAGCCGTGGTTATTTCTGGTCCTTTTCTCTTTTCCCAAGTAAATATATGACTTCCTCTTTCACTCTGGTCCGTTTAATCGAAACTTTTAATCCATGGCTTGGATGAGCAAAACGAGAAGTTCATCTCTGCTGCAAAGACAACATCCAGACCCCTGGATTATATTAAATTAAGCTCGGAATCTGATCTCTATAGTATTGGTACTATGCCACGAAACGTTGGAATTATATACAATCCTTTCAAAACTTTCTTTACAATAAGATTAAAAAATTACCCTCCACATTGTACCTCGGTGGTATACCACTTACTTCATTCACAATGAGTGCTTAAGGAATTTGGAAAATAACGAGTTGGTAGCCAAAAAAAAAAAAATAAATAATTAACAAAAATAATTTCAAGGATTGAATCTATGCTTATAAATTTTGCATGAGCTTTTCAACATTGAGAAAATTTTATCCATCGTATATAATATGTATAGGTATTATTCTCTAAAGTACCTACTCACGGAAAATTTTTAAACTACAATGATTCTTTCGGCTTGAATAACACGACAAAAGAATAATGATACGTACTTTCAACAGGTGAAAAGTGTCGTTCTCTTTTTTTCAAAAGGATCTCGTCACCCTCCGGCAACCTCATACCGAGAAAAGGATCGGCTACCCTCTTCTCGAGTCTCGTGTATGTACGTGTATTTGTTGTCTTAATAAGCCGATGCTCCGTTCGGGGAAACAACCGCTAATGAGAATACAGACCCGGGTATATGTCGACAGTCAAAAGAAAGAAAAGCATCCCCGCGGTAACCTGGGGCGGCAAAATGTTTTCATTGCATTTTCACTAAATTATGTAGCAGGGGTAACGTTCAGGAGATTGCTAACAAGCAAAAGAGACAAGAGGGGAGACACGTCCCTGTTTATTTTATCTCAACCTATACAAAATGATTGAAACTTTTGAAATTATCGATCTTCGCCATTTTTCTTGCGTAATTTTTTCTAAAATGTCGTCAATAATTTGTAGAATTACTCATTATTATTATTTTCCTTCGTTTTTTTTTTTAGCTTTTCGCTTTCCTCCATCCGCGTCGTCTCATCATCGGGTTTCTCTTCCGTAGAATTTGATATTAATTAATCGTAGGACAGATTGGTTCAGCGGTTTCCCTATTTCTTTCTCATCCCTTGGCTCTTTGGAGCGGCTTCCTACGGCTGTCAAACGTAGCGAGTTTGTCCCGGGTCAGCCCGTGCGAGTTAAAAGGAAAAAAGCAATTTTTCGTAGGCGCGGTAGGAGAGGCGGAGTGACTGCGGCGCGGGCGACGCAAATTAAATGTCGGATCAGAAACACGGCTCCTGTCACTGGCAACATTGCCACGGGAATGGAAGGGGCTGGCATGTAGGGTGATCCTCGAGGTCCTGGTCTGGAGTCTGGAGTCGGGAGTCAGGAGTCAGGAGTCGGGAGTCAGGACCAGCTCGGGGTCGGGGTCGAGGTCGGGGGTAGCATCAGAACAACTCCCCACCAAAGGAATTACCATTTTAAACCCCCCGGGAGACAAGCGAACGTTATAGCTGGATATGAGTTTGTTCACTCCGCAAGTTCACCAGGAAGGTAGCCTCACTTTGACTTTTCGGCATGTCAAAGGGCGCCCGATTTTTTTTTTTGTTTTTTTTACAAATTTTGATTTCCGGCTGACCTAAACTCAACAAAGTTTCGTTTCGTTTGCTGGCCTTAAATCCTAATCGGTATGAAACTCGTTAGATAAAAATATTCAGAGGTTCAACGATCGATTTATAATATAAATTTTATAACTCCCGACAGATTAGGGTCGAGGTAATGCGTTGATAAACTACGAATTAAATATAAAAGAATAACAACCCCTATAATCGTAAAATTGTATGAGAAACGGAGGAGGAGTTGCATACGAGGTGCAATTATTTCCTGTTCGGATAACAAAGTTATGAGAAAAGTTTTCAAACCCCCAACGACGACCTGGAGTATATACTTCTTTCACCCCCGAACCTTTATGGTATCCAACGCCCGTAAGATCTTTATTTCGATATTATTTTCAGTTTATTATTGCGGGGGCGGCGCGGTTTCTCATGATATTCCTGAGGTATTTTTTCTTTCTTTTTCTTTTTTTTTTTTATTCTATTCCTTATATTTTGCAATATATTGCGGGAACGGTTCCTGAAAAGTTTAGGGAAACATCGAAGCTGTAATACAACCTGAGTAACTTTACCAAAGTACGTACATACCTACCCACTGCTCCTTGGGCGAACACGCGGTACGACATGGCGTCAAACTCTTATACTTCGTTTTAGTACCTTGTACCTCTATCAAATAGGTAACACGAAGCGTTGTGAAAGGTCTCTATATACTTTATCAATAATCAAATTATCTAACTGAAAACGTTTTTCACTTGTGTGAAAAAGTTTTCTTTTTTTATGTTATTTTTTTTTTTTATAAAATCTAATTTTGATTCAATTTTTTTTGTTTTCTGTTGGTAGTCATTCTTATACACCATATGATATTAGGTATACGCGTACGTTTTGATAACGTGCGTATTTTTAGCCAAGAGAGAATAAAAAGTTGTGATACCGTAGTCAATTTGATTAGGGTCACCGCAAATACGAAAAGATGACGAGGGAAGCGGTAAGAAATAGTAATAAAATACAGTCGTGATTCGGTGGTGGACATGGGATTTTCGGCAATAACCAGAGACATTCGGAAACAATAAATATGGCCGCGTAATCCTCCGGTTTGCGTGCCGAGGTTGCGCGAAGAGTTCTTTGAGATCACCCCTCTATAACACCGGGTTCGTTGCTCCCCATTATTTCTTAGAACCGAGTTCATTCTCTCTGCTTTGCTTTTAAATCTTAAGAATGAACTCTCGACGCCATATCGCGTGACCCAAGAAAGGTCAAATAAAATCCAAGAATAAAAAAACAAACTTTAGGGGTTAGACAGAAGCTTTTCCTTTCTTTTTTTTTTAAATTATTTCTGTCAACGTGGTGATTTTTGAAAAATAATAAAATGATGATGGAATTGTATTAATTTTATCCGAACAGTTTTTCACAATTCGTTGGACAGGATGATAACACTATTGAAATAAAAAAATAATAATATTGTATTTTAAGTTAACCCGTTTTCATGTAGCGGTAACAATTCGATTTCTGCGTTCATTTTCATTCAATTAACGACATGTAAATACAAATATCGAATTTACATCATCAACGAGAATTGGTACGCACTGTACAATAGCCTCGAAACGAGTAAGAGTTGTTTGGAGGGCGACGGAAAAGTGTAGATCATAAATAAAACTAAAGCGAGAGTAAAAACGGAAAGAGAGAAAAATAATGGTGAGACGGAAATAGAGAAAGAGATGTATATAAAAAAAAAAATATAAATAACAAAAATAAGAAAATGAAAAAAAAACCAAGAAATAAAATTCGCTTTCCCTGTCGTTCCAACCATGTAGCTGTTGCCGATTTCCATCGTGTGCAACGGTTATATAGTCTATATTCGCATAGTGAATATAGTCACCCTACCGTTAGTTCGGAAAGTAAGGAATACATTTGATGCAGTTCTAGGCGACGTAAAAACTTTTCGCATTACCAACAAACGTACGAATCGTAGATCTATGACTTCCGCTATGGCTACTTAGGAAACAAAATCACTCTTCCGTAAAGGGGAAACGAAAATAATCGGAAAAATAAACACAAAAATTGCAATAAGGAAACTCTTTAAGCTTCTTTTTTTTTTTTTTTTTTTTTTATTACAGTTCGATAAACAGTTGCAGTATACATATAGATTTCAATTTTATATTTTTATTTTATTTTGTTTTTGTTGCCTCTCGATTGCAAACTGAAATGTCAACGTTTATTCTAAGTATGAAAAAAAAAAAAAAAAAGAAGCTTTTCCTGAAATATATATGGGTGTATATATTTTGTTGAAATACGGACAAGTCAATAACTTTATTTCTGTATCGTGTATATATTTTCATATGAGCCGTCACATGCGGCACGATTTCCCCTGCAGTAACACCTGGATATGAGTAGAGGTGGTAGCTCGGTATATATAGGTACGGGAAAACATTGGAACACTCAAACACGGGAACAAAGTACTGTTTCAATCACACTCTGAACGAGTAAGATGGATATTCCTGATCGATTCCTAGACGTGAACAAATCGGGCCCATTTGTACCTGTCCATTATAATACAATATTGATGAAGCCACTTCGAAAACTAACAAATGTCCCGCGTCCACCACGCCGACTTACGTTTATCGAAAGTGAGAAGAGAATAGAAGGTATATATGTGTATAAATAAGATAGAATGGAGAGAAATCGGAAGAGAGAAGATGAGAAAATAAAAAAGAAATTGTAAAAAAGAATCAAACAAAGTTAAAATCATATAACAAGCTCTTATAGATCGAACGGAGGAACTGATTACGCGATCATATTAACGTCGCGTGAATGAATTAACCGGTAACGCCCAATTTCATCTAAATCGTGTTCGGTAAGTAAAACGAGCTTGCGTCACGATAGACACTGTACTGGACGTATGTATGTGTTATACGTACTATATACCTACCCAGCCGTTGAGTTCAAAGTCAGAGTTACGAAACACAATTTCTCGAGTTATGAGAAACGTGGAACTGAATAATTCGGTTGGGTCCTAGCCATTCGTTCCTCGGTAGGTATAAATTATTTCAAGGAGGGCATTAATTTCCTTTGCGAATAATTAACGGACTGGACAATGAAACCTTCGTTCCCTCCCTCCTCCTCCTCCTCCTCGCTTTTCCTCGCCTCACCTCTTTCTCTCAATCTCTCACTTACTCTCTCCATATCCTTCGTACGCTTTTGCGGTGGTCAGTCTACCCACTTTGTACCCCCAAAGTCCACCCCTGTCAAATATTAATCGTGACTTACTCTCACATACACATTTCTGACGTAGGTGGTCTACGGCCCTCGGGCGCAGCTACCTCGAGAACTACATTATTGAGTGACCACGGTTCTCTCTCGTATGAGTTATACACACGGTGTGTAAGGTATATAGAGAAGAAAAAGGGCTCCATCCCTCCGGGGTAAATGGTCAACGACACACTCCCGTAACTCGCATTTTCACCAACGTTTCCATTATATAACCATAACACAATAATTTGAAAAACAAAAGGCCATATATAATCCATTGTCGAATTTAGACCCTGCTTTACGATATTAGGGGAAAAAATCTTCCGATAAAACTAAACGCTATTTGAATATCGGAATATCGTTAATTCTGTATCAGAAATCGAAGTTTCATCATGTACCCAAAATTATAGGAAAAGCTTAGTTTCTAAAAGCAAATACTAATTCTTGCGCAACCAAATGTTTACCTTATCCTCTGTTGGAGTTGGTTAGCCTAAACACGCAGCTCCCCTACTGCACGTTAAAATAAACTTAATTAATGAAATTACTCTCGGAATATGGAGAAGCTTGAGGGCAGGTAGCGTTTTTTAAGCTAGAAAAATAATCGAGACTGTGTTACATTAAGTTACGGTATAGGTAGGTGGCTTACGATGAGCGGAAGTTCTTGGCATGGTATAACTCGATTATCGAGCTTAGCTGATGCTAATGGCGACGTAAATGACACAGAGAATTAATCTTGTTCGTATAAATTCAATTTATATTTTGTTTTTATAATGAATAAAAGAGCACAGTACCTACGATTGTCTTTTTTATATTTACAAGGGTTTTGGAAAAAAAGGTTTAAACGATGTTTTTAAAACGTAATAATAGCCGACCAATCGTCTCTGTCAATGTTTGTGATCTCGTAATTTTGAGAACAATTTAGGAAGGGTTTTGCTCAGGCGATGTGTTTCACCCCTAACCCGTCTTGAAGGCACACACTGAAAATTACGAGTAGCTTTTAGTGAATCTATCAGCTAGGTTCACCCTCGGTTCTGAAAGCTGAGGAGGAGCTGTATATACATATTACATACAGTAGTTGGGTGGGTATATGTATAATATGTAGATGGCTGCGTATTACGCATTCACATCTATACAAAATCAATATATATACATACATACACGTACGCTTATATACCTATGTATTCATGTCACATGGTGTGCAATTACGCGTGGAACAAGCTACATAGATCGCTAATAACAGGCACTTAGCTTTTGAACAGTATTTTTACAGCAATATATCATCCGCACTTTTATAGCTCTGGAACACACACACACACACATGTAGAAAAACTCGAGCCTATGAAGACTCCGGCGTTTTATTTTCTCAGAGAAAATTACCACCTAGGTCTATGACTGTTTGAAAACTTGTCCTGTTTATCTGAACTTATAATTATAATCCTCCATTTATGTCATAATACAATTGAAGATCTTGATTTTTTACCAAAGTATTCAGACCTCACGATTAAGATAGAGATTCTAGGGGTGAGTAGGACTGTTAGAGATCGAGACCGACGTGGTAAACTTGTTCGTTCTTAGGGTAGGGAATATACGTAGGAATTGGTATAAAAGCGGAAGTCTGTTCGTCGCGAGGGTTGGATGGGTATAGGGAAGGTACATCCGGTTTGAGAGAGAAAGAGAAAGAGAAAGAGAAAGAGAAAGAGAAAGATTTTCGGATAAGATCCAAGCGCGAAGCACATCCAGCTTAACGGTTATAGTCCCGAATATTAAGTCGAGGGATAAAACGGCCGTTGTGGGTTATGAAAATTATTAGTGACCGTTTCATTTTAAAAAGGACTAGTACCGCTTTGGGAAGCTCATTTTACAGATACGCTCTCTTCTCCCCAACGAAAGATAGCGCGGATAGGAGAAAAAAAATCAAAAAATATTATCCCGGTGCACGGGCGAGGATAAGTGCACAGGATATCCAAAACCGAACCCAAAACAATTTAAAATTTATCTACGTACGTTACTTCTCTTATCTCTTATCCTTAGGTATAGATACAGAGTTTATAGAGTGGTTTGAAAATTTGAAACTCTTCCACCTCATAGAATTTCAAAGATCAATTCGGTGTGTGGATAAAGTTAGACTATTTTGAAGGTGGACTACTGCAGCTGTCAGTTGTCGCTTCAGAAGTGCAAATGTCCGTTCAACCATCCGACAAGGATCAGTTGAAACTCCAGACGAGAACTTGATTCGATTCGATTCGATTCCATTCGATGAGATTCGATTCGATTGATAAAGCGTTAAACGGCTCGGGCTAAGTTTAGTCGACCTGACGTACGGTTGGTCTCTGTGATTACGTACACCAGTCGTATACCATCCTGTTCGTTCGACGATGGACAGTGAACGGTGGATAGTGTACAATGAATATCGAACCAGTACAATGATACTTGTCAAAATCCTTTGTGAATTGAACGGCATACATGACGTGCATACATACGTAAACGGGGATGTAATTGTTCTCCACAAAGCGACACAGAGCAGCGAACGTTTCCCTCGAAAATTAGCAGCTTTGATCGAGCCACTCATCTGGGCTACTAGATATACCTTAACCACTTTGGGATTTTACATAAATATAGAAACACGTTAAAACATGGTAACTGCAGATGAATAAGAAGCAAAGAAAATTCACATCTGAGCATGTGTGGTGTTTCCAAAAGCTCTTTAAACTACGTTAAGAAATCATGGGCTGATAATTAAACCACAGGTTGCAGAATTCAGCTTATATTATATATAAACTCTGTGCACGAGTTTCTGTACATACTCTAAAGGTTAGTCCGTAAATTGATAACGTGCAAGCAGGCAGGCAGGCAGGCAGGCAGCCGTATCTAGTGAACGGAACAAAGTGGGACGTAAGGCGACGCAATGACGCCGAGTTGCTGACCAGACCCTATGATTAGTTGCCGTTCCCTGCGGCTTGCTTGCATTACTAGTTGCAGTTAGCAATTCCACGGTACCCTCTATCCATTGAAAATACGAGCCTAGACTGGACAAACTTAACAGCGTTTTCAAGTTTGTTGGTAATAACTTATCCGATTACTTACGTAAAGTTAAAGAACCCCATGATTAAAAACCTCAACTTTTACTTTTACCTGGCAGACTTTATTGTCGATAAATCGTACGAAAAAAAAAAAATCAAAAATAATTCTTACCCTGTCGTATGATTTCGGGATAATTTTTAACAAAACTATGACTGAAACCAGAACCATCATCAACATTAGCAACACCAAACTAGATGTGGTCGGTACATTTATGAATGATATATTAACGTGGGGACGCACTTAGCCGTGTAGCCGTGTTGCGGCGAGAGAAACCTGCGTGAATCTGGGTATGTATCGGCGTTACGGTTCTCTATAGGCCTAACCGAGCAACCCTATCTTGCACCCTGCACCAGGGCTGATATAATGGACACAACGCATAGGATGCAACGGTACAACGGCTGTGGTCAGTTTCCCCCCGTTGTCTCTGATTAAGCCAGCGAACTAACGGCCCTATTTCATAAGCGCGTAGACTCCCAGTGTGTGCATCGCAGTTACGCACTGGCATGATCGATCGCGAGTTGATATACATATAACAGTTGAGAAAATAGAAATGATAATGAATTTTTTGAATGAAATATTATCCCAGATTTTTAAGACACGTTTGAATAAAACGTTCAAATATGGATAAATTATTCGAAAAGATTCCTGAGTACAGATCAAGTCGAAAGTTAAATAACATGGAAGAAAGAGGAACCCCTCGTTCGTCGGAATACGACGCGGAATCTAACTGTTGGACTTTTAGATTGCTACTTTAATGCTTCTCTTGCTAACTCCTTTAATGCCGCTTGTACAAAAGTTTTTAGCCATCGAGTTCTCTTGAGTATCAGGAAGATGTGAATGTGGTTCACGATTTTGTGCTATTAGTAGCTACTTAGGTTTGTAAACGGTTTTAGAAAAAAATCGTGAAGGGAAATGGGAATGAGGGAATTTTTAGTCTCATGAATCACGAATCGCTCTATACATAGTGAGTTTGAAACATACTGCAGTAGAGAGAGAGTCAAGTCAGTCCATTGAAGTTGAAAAACAGTGGGCGAAATGTAGTAGCTATATAGAAGAGCTTAGTAATTAGCAAAATGAGATTTTCTCCGCAAGTCCCGGTGCCCGACTTTTACCACTCATTACAAATTCATTTTCCGGCTTGCCCAGCTCTCCTCGAAAGATCTGGTGCATGGAGTGTACCAGGTAATACCTCCCCATTAGCGACGCAGGCTGATCCCGTCCTTTGGAGTGACGTCGAAAGCCACCACAGCGGCTTTTAGCGAGTGCCACGCCGACATCTCTACGGATAAACTTTTCGGCTTACCTGACCTCTTTACGAGAACAGTTTTCCCTCATAGGATATTATCGTCCCAGCTTTATTAACTCTGTTTTCTTAGAACTTCAGAGTGTTAATCTAGACTTTTTTTTTTCGGAGTTGATCAGCAAAGATTTGGCAAAAGAAAAAAAAAAAAAAAAAAATAGGCAGTTGGCTTCCAAATTTTCAAAGAGTATTGATTTTTCGATGAGAGAAGTATTTTGGGACACCGAGTAAATCTCTAGTCGGCGACTGGACTCCGAGTCAGGGGATTGTCCCAGATTTTTATCGAGGTAATATTATAACGTGTAATTATTATCCATTGATGAACAATAACGTTTTTTAATAAAATCCTACCTGAAGCCCGACCCTTTACCAAGGAAATCTTTACGACGTGAGGTCACGTGCCTTTCCACATACCGATTTCCATGGAGATGTAATTTCCTCGTATTTTATGCCCTCTTTAAAAAAGCATTACCGAGATGTCAGATCGCACAGGCTCGCTTTGCCTGTCGTAATACTTTTCTTATTTCTCCACTACGCTTTTCAAAACCTCTCTCGTATTCTCCCATCCGTTTAAATTCTCCAGGGAAGTAGAACGGGGATTGATAATTTCTGAATCTCGTAATATTTTCAACATATGTAACCACGGGGGTTAGATCAGGTTTAATATTTTATAATTCGTTCAAATTTCGCTTCAAAAAAACATCGACAGGTAGTAATATCGGAAA
Source organism: Macrophya annulata (assembly GCA_963924015.1). Taxonomy (NCBI): domain Eukaryota; kingdom Metazoa; phylum Arthropoda; class Insecta; order Hymenoptera; family Tenthredinidae; genus Macrophya; species Macrophya annulata. The sequence continues at coordinate 27,430,995 of OZ001260.1, forward strand.
AAAAATTCTCATCAGTTGCAAATTTCCAGCCGAAAAAAAAAATAACCATAATAATAGAAAAAAAAAATCCGCTACAGTTCGACATGACTTTCTATCCCTGCCGCAGTAGTGGCTCAACATCCGTTACTGAACAAGTGAGCTGGTCACGTGCTGAAAGGCACGTGCAAAACTTGCAGATACCAGGACAGGCGGTTCCGACTAAATCTGAGCAGCTCTACTCTCGTCGACCGCGACCGTCGCGTCGCCTTTGTCGGTAACAAATACGATAAGCCATCTTCCGCGACGTAAAGTTTACCGCGCCACGTGTATTCATCATCGCTGATCTCTTGTGCTTGCTGGTAGATGCTCTGCACCCTCGATTCCACCCTCAACGTTCCCGGTGCGCGTGGCAACAATTTTATCGGCGTCGGTCGATGCCCGGACGGTCAGGCGCGCTCTGAATGCATCGAAATCGAATTTGTTAGCGAACGATACGTCTGAGAGCAGTTTACTTCCAGAAAGAGGGTTAAGTGGCTCTCGCTTCAAGAATTTACAAACGACTACGCTATACGCTCGAGTGTTTTTATCTATATATCTCTATTTCTATCTTATATACAAGAAACGTTCGTCGGATTTCTCAAAAAGAAACTTATCATTCTACCTATAGAGAGAGAGAGAGAGAAAGAGAGAGAGAAAGCTACTACAGAAAATAGTCTGTACGATATGTTGAAATCACGTTTAAAATAAGAAATAAAATCGTTTCCCACATCAGAAACGTTTTATCATACATAAATAAGCAAAATGGAATTTAAACTTCAAGATTTCCATATTTTTCTTAGATTTCGTTAACTCTTCACTCTCATTGTTAGTCAATTCTAATTACCGATCGATCGTCTGTGGTTATGCAATTACGATCTATCAACGAGTCAGAATTTACAACGCCAATAATTGAATGTCGGTATTTATGGGAACAGGATGAAGATACGTTTTTTGATTTTGATTTTGCGTTCAGTAAAAGCTCGTGAATTAAGCGAAAGTCGGAAAGATGGACTCTGGAGAGCGAGTTTGACGATAATAAAAAAAAAAAAATAAAAATGAAAATACAATCGAAATCGAAGAGTTTAACCCTCGCGGTTTTCTCTTCAACCGAATGATTTCCCGTATAGCCAATATTTTATCGACTCAAGGGCATCATAGCGTGACATAAACCGTCGAGGATGTAATGACCTGACAATATTATGTCCACTTCTGTTTTCCCGAAACTAACCGAACCCTCGACAACTCGGACGCCATCTCCCGTTAGCGTATTGATGACTGACCAGACGGAGATTAATAGCTGTCATACAATATACTCTGTAAATGTGTTGGTACTAACGCGATTGAGAATATAGACGGATACGTTTGTGTGCCATAAATACTACATCAGAATTCGTATCCGCTGTTGCTACGATGGAACAATTCTCTTGTTCTCTGGTTGATAATAATATCGGAAACGGAGAGCCAAGCGAGTTATAATTTTTTAACATAAAATGATTAAAATGGAAAATTGAATAGTTTCGGATAAAATAATTTCGTACTATGTATTAACGTTGCCCTTGAATTATTTTCCAGGATTAGTCCTGAGTTAATTTCGTGTAATGCACCACGTGCAAGGCATTTGTAGTTAGGTAATATATAAAATGGCCGGTTTGTCGACAGTTGCCGCTGATGAATCACACGCTTGTCCGGAGGCGGTTGTGTATATTTTGCCGCGTTGTCTCCGCAGGGTGATTAATACATTTCATTATTTCAGTCAGCCGCGTAGTAGCTAGAAATTCATTTCCGCGCTTCTGCCAACCCTTCTCGACGAGACAAATTTCTCTACTGGAAAACTGACCGAATAAAAGGGTAAATTAATTCGCTTATTTTAATCCGCCGATTATTATACGAGTTTATTATTATTATAAAGTAGAAAGTTATCTCGACTAAAAATTCAATTACCTTTTTCGTAATTTTACACCACCAAGCCGAAGAAAAATAAAAAAAAAATTAAATCCAAAAATCAAAAAAAAAAAAAAAAAACAAAAAGGAACGACTTTTTCTCACGTGCGGGTAAAACGCCGCGATGTGCTATTCGAATTTTCACAAGTCAAACAAAGTTTTGGATGGTATTGCCGAGTCTGAGTAAACAAACAATATAAGAGAAAAAAACTTGAGCTCATATTTCGATGGATCTGATAAAACGTTGGTAAAAATTTTGAAAATTTTTTTTCTTTGTATTCTAGCAGCTCCTCTAACTCGGCATTCCCCTTGCTCTTTTATTCTTCATGATAGAGAATGATTCAAGGTAGACGTCAGACACCAGATACCAGACACCAGACACCAGACACCAGACACCGACCATCAGCCACCCCATTAACGACAACCCGAGCCCATACAGCCTCCAATCGTGAATCCAAGGCACGAGGCCTCGACAAAGTAGGAATAGGCACCTCTACATGATACATGCGTATATACCTAGTGAAATATAGCGACGGTCAAAAGAGGGACGAATGAGGGACTCAATTAATACGTATACTGGGCGCCGGGGGGTCGCGTGAAACAGGGGAGATCCACCCCGGTTATGTTATATTCCTATATTTCTCGCACCCTCCAAGGGTACCAAGCAACGAACCAAACAACCAACCCTTCGACTACCCTCGCCTCGCGTCTGTCTGCATTTGTTCCAATTCACTGGTCGTCGATTACCACTGGTCCAGCCATCACCTCACCCTATGCTCCTCCGCCCATTCGACACCTTCGACAACGCGTCACGTAATCGCGTCGATGGCGCGAGAATATAGAGACTCTGGTATGTTCTTATTCTGCCAATAATCTTTTGGTTCGTACCAAAGAAGGAGAATAAAACGAAAATGAAAAATTATCGAAAATATAAGAAAACACACATTTTAGGATGATTCTTGTCTTTGTACGTACGTACGTGTAGCTACTATGAAATAAAGTTTGACGTATTTTTGAAATCGATTTGGTTCTACGGGTCAAAAAAGAAGAAAAAAAAATATATATATATTTCACGAATTGGCCAGGGAAGAGGCGTGGGCTTGGCTCATTTATCATTAAGCTTACTTTTTTTTTTTCCCTTTAATCCAGTGAAATATTTCAATGCTACCAGCGGGAATCGGGCCTGTGGGTGTTACGCGTAATTGATGATACCGTTTTGCATCCATGAACGGACTCTTTCAAAGAAATCAGCGAACTTTAAGCGGTGCTGAAACTTTTCTAGCCTCTCTTTACCTCTTTCGCATGATTTTCTAGGGCTCGAGTATATCGAAACAATTATTATACACACTCACTCACGTTCTAAACTCTGCTGCAAACTCAAGCGGAAGTAGGGTTTGTATGTACATACATACATACATTGCGTGTGCATACCTACTGCGCTCAGTTTCACCCTTCAGTTAAAAAAATAAAAATGAAAAATAAAAATAAAAAAACATGATGAATTTATAAAGTAAAAGAGAGAAAGAGACAGAGAGAGAGAGAAATTTGTCGGTTTTAACGACGATGTATAATTGATTCACTTCGATACTCGATACTTTCTCTCAACGATACTCGAGCAATGTACTACAGGAGGAGTACTATACACAAAGTTGCGAGGAGTTAACCGTTGTTAATTAAATGAGGGTTTCGGCTTACTGGTTTGCATTTGATTAACGTTATACATCCTCGAAATCGACGAGGCATGATTGTTCGGAGAAGTACCTACTTTATAAAATGAAAAAAAAAAACAAAAAATGAATAATAAAACAAAGACGGGTTTCGTTCTTCTTCATCTTTATCTTTTATCTCACTAATTTTCCTTCTTTACATCGATATCTTTAAATTAGTAAATATCTTGAAATCACATCGCACCAATGATCATACCCTATACAATTATAACACGGTGTATACATCCAAAGGAGAGGGTGAAACTAATTCTGGAAATACTTAATCCACGCCTGAGGAGGGTTAGGTGGTTGCCAGGGATCTGCGAAGTCCGAAGGCTGTAGGCTGAAGGTCGGGAGGGCTGCAAAGCTTCTAAGTGTTTGATGGAATATGATGGACGAGTCTGAAAAACTCGCGTTATTGCTAGAAGACCGCCCCGCACTTTTGGTGAGAAAAAAAAAAAAAAACAAAAAGAGTTCTGATTCTGAAGTATCCCGAGCCAAACCGCATCCCACCATCTCTACCCAATAGGAGGGTGAGAAAAATCGAAAACCGAAAATCGAAAGAACTCAAAGAAACACATAAAGTTACTTTCGTTAAGAAAAAATTGGAGAAAAAAAGAAGCATTCGTACAAAAATCTAACATCTTTGAAACTAATATAAATTTCACGTTCATCAACAACTTCGATTACTTATGATCAACTTAGGTATGAGATTTTCTTCAGCACGTTGTGAGACTCAAGAGATTGATTTTTTGTTTTAAAAATGAGACAACGTTAAGTAATTTTGAGTGAATGTGATCAAGAGTTATAGATTTGTTAGGATACTCGTCTCCTCTCGAAGCCACCCTGTGTAGATTGAGAAGAATCGCACGACATTGATTGATTGAAATTGAGGTACAGGTTGCAGTCGGTTCTCCTCGAAGGGATGATGAAAAGATTTGAGTGAGACGATGCAGGTTTAGATGAAATTGCAACAGCTAGCCGAGTGACGTGAGATCGAGAGAATTTAAGCTGCTTGAGAATCCCCAATTATGATTGGCGACTGATACCCCCTACCTAATTAGCAATGGTAATCCCTCAAAGCAGAGGTTATTATTTCTCAGCGAGGGCTAAAATCCAATGACTAATTCCCCCTAATTGGAAGCCAAATTATTATCAACTGGATAATATTTTTACAGCCTTGTTGTTATTTATCGATTTTAAGCTACAACCACACGCCCTTATTGACCCTAATTATTTCGCAGTTTTACAATACGCAAATACTTCATTATATAAAATATTGTATATACAACAATAAATAAATTAATTAATAAAAAGTCCTTCACGTCTTTCAATAATACTTAATAACGATAATTTCGAGTCTCAGAACAGATACCGATATACCTACATATCCTCGTTGTGACCAACTCACAATCGAGGAGAAGATATATTACGGAGATTAAATGCTGAAATGAATCACGTACGTATTCCGGTATTTCGCTAAGGTTGAAGATTATTTAATTTAATTTTATTTTATTTTATATAATTTTTTTTATTTTTTTCCAAGAGGCATACGCGTTTGCCTTGAAAGCTTTAGAAATCCAGTTTTCTTCATCCCGTATATTTTTATATTCTTATCTGATCGAATCATAGTGTGTTTTTAGATCGAATTCTCTGTGAAAGGGGTTAGAGACAAAAAATAAGTGATCGTGGTAAATGGATGGGAAAATTTTGGGTTCACTATTTAGATGTTGATTGGTGGTGACGTAGATTTATAAAGTCGTTCATTTTTTATATATAATATCGTCGAGACTGTAACGCGGCATTGAAAGAATCTAATTGACAGTAAAAGAGAATAAAATTGTGGATCGTAGAGTGCGAGGTGAGGATTTAAAACAGGAATTTTAAATGAGACGCGAGAAAGAAATGTGCCCACGGATATTCAAATGTTATAAAAAGATTTTATCATTTTGTACGGAGATCAGTGACGGGAGGGTGTAGGTATTAATTTTTATATGAATTTTGAGCTTTTAATTTTCAACGTATTACCCAGCTCCCTTTATTTTTTCTTTTTTTTTTTTTTCTTTGCTTTTCATTTTTGTTTTCTTTTTTTTTCTTTTTTTATTCGTTGATATTTTTACTTCGTTGAATGCCTCATTGTGCCAAGTGGCTTTCACGCGACTATGCAGGGAATTTCCCAGTAGCTTTGACATAAAAGGCTTTTATCTTTCATTTTCCATCTTCTTCAATCCAGCGATGGTGTTTTGTCGGTTAGAAATCTCCCGGCTTTCGCTCGAGGCGGTTCCTGCGAGCTTGCGGACTTGCGGGGGAGAGACACGCGCGGAGGGTAAGGGAGAAATCGGGTCAAATGAAAAGGAACCTTTTATTTCTTTCCACGAGATTACCTCTAACTGAGCCATTTACGCAGTAATGCTACAATTAAAGGTAGGCAACCAGCCAACGACACGACTATCAACGACGAATCTTATTTTATTTCATATTATTTACACGTATACAATTTCTCATCACCCCGTCCGTTTTCAAATTTATATAATTCTAAATTTTCAAAAATTTAACACAGCTTTAAAACAAATAATACACCACCAAAATTACACTTACTGTTATATTGCTGGGCCAAGAGTGACGCGAAGACCTGTCCAGGGCTCCTGGCTCCTCTGGGCCCTGCAGAAGCAGTTCCTCCAACGCCGTGCCTGGAGTTATCCTCTTCATCGCTACTCGAGGGTGCACCCCCATAACCGCGCCGTTCGCGCCACTCCAGGGACCGCTGCCGGCGCAGTCCGCGGCCCCCGTTCGCGTGCCCCCGGCCCAAAGTGCCCTCGCCCTCCATCACTGGGGCATCTGGTTAACAGAATAAAAATATATATTATAATTATGGTTGAGAATAAATTTTTTAACATGTTTTCCTTTCTTTTTTGATTTTCATGTAAAATATAATTTTTTTATTTTTTATTTATTTTTTTTTCATGGTGAAAAGAGAAAAGGAAAAAGCGAAAAAAAAAATGGGAGAAAAAAAAGAGAGGAAGAGGAATAATGAACGGGAAGAATAATACAAATCACGGAGTTACCCCTCCGAAAATGTTGGCTTTGTTATTCGACATTTATTTCAGGTTTTAAAATGAATGTTTGCTGAATGTTATCATGCGGTGAAAGAAAAATTTGAACGAAAATAAGGCATAACTTTATAATGAGAAAGTGATTCAGCCCTTGCTAGTAGCATGCATATGTATATATACGGAGAATGCAAATTGGTAGGGATTCTTTAGAATTGTGCGTTTTGATTCAGTTCAACTGGGAATTTTTATTTTTTATTTGATTTTTGTTACTTTTTTTTTTTTTTTTTTAATTTTTTATGGAAAGAAATATCCCAGTACTTTCATCTCTTTCAGATATCGTATTACCCACCACAACCCGGCCCATACCCCGGTAGCGGACGAGAATTAACCGAATAACGATTACGTCGTGAAAGTTTTATCGCTATGTAAAATAGATAAGGGAGGCAGGAAGTCGATATTCCGTAAGGGTTATAAATTATTCTTCTGTTAAAGTCGTTAACTTCTAACTAAACCACAAACCGCAGAGACACTTTTGATCAATACTAATTTTTAGATTGTAGTAAGCATAAATATACAACCACGGCTAGCCAGAGTCTCTATAAATTATATCGATACTATTTCAACTAAAATGAAATTGATTCAAATTGCATTACATTGAACTCGAGGAAAATATATTTAGGATAAATATATCATTTAGGAGAATTGAAATGAGCATTTTTACGTGTTAAATAATTATAAATGATGCAAGAGGTCGATTTAATCGTGGAATAGATTAAAATATTAACGTCAACATTATGACTGATATCATTTTGATAATTCTTTTAAAATTTCGACTCTTCCCGTTAGCCACTCTGTCTTCAATCTAAATTATTCTAGATTTTTTAATAAACGTCTCCCATGCCTCTCGTCGTATTGATTCGATTGTCATATTAATCTTCTTCGGATCAGGTGCTACGGATTCTTGAAGCTTTTGTAAACGTCCAACTTAAAAAATAATAACCAAAAAAAAAAAAAAACAAAAACAAAAACGAGAAACGTAAATTTAAGAAGGTATAAGAAAAATTCAAAAATACATATCGGAACTTATATACCAATTCAATTAAAGAAAACAAATATTGGTATTTACCACTGACGACATGAGCAGCCCGTGGAATTGGTCGGGGAATTTGCTCGGCAAATATTGCGTAAAAATTTAATTAAATGAAAGTAAAATATAAAAGCTTTCCATTGCTTGGAGGGATGAGAGGGTAGGTAGGTGGATAGGTATGATGAGGTTTGAATAGAAGTTGATATCGATTCTATACAAGTTTCATATTTATTGTATATGTCTTTTGTTCAATACAATTTTATAATTCTTTAAATCGTATATTTTCTGCTCATAATTTTACTTCCATTTATTTCAGAAATAATTTTTCCTGGTATCTTTCGATGTCGAGTGACCTCCGTAAAAACCAGAAAATAAAAAGAGAAAAAGAAATACAAGAAAGAAGAAAAAAAAGAAAAAGAAAAAGAAATTGCTTTATTAACTAAAAATAAATATCCCCGAGGGCAAAGCGGGTATATTTGCTGACAATTCTCCCTACAATATCAATTCAAATGCACTGAGTTTCAACGAACTCGAAAACTCAAATCACATTGATTGGCAAAGGTGAGCCAAAAAGTGGAGAAAGAAAGACTCGCAGAGATGAGACGAGGGAAATGTGCCAAAGAAGAGGAAATAAAAAAAAAAACAAAAAAAAAGCAAAGAAAGAAAAAAAGAGACGTAGAAGAGGAGGACTCCGACTAAATCGTCTTATCGTCAACGAAAAAGGAAAACACCAATTTCCGGTGCTAAATTCACCCGCTATACGTACAACTCTCACATCTAAACGCGTCCCTTTACGACTTCCGGAGTTGTGGGTGACCGGAAATGATGTCACGTGTCGTAGAAATTATATCCTTGTACTGGACAAAATGTTATGTAACGTTAAACGTGTGAAGAACAAATAAATAAAAAGAAAAAGAAACGTGAATTCTTAAAAGACCATATGAAATGAGGAACCGTAAACCCATTTCACGGTTCCTATCACTTCCTAAAAAATTCACAAATAAATTTCAAAACTTTTAATCATACTGAAAGCTATATTTCTCCTCAAAATGCATCCTCCTCCGATACAGACGTCAAAGTGGTTAGTTAACCCTCTATTTTTGTTGTGTATATCACATCGAGCGCAACCGTTTGTTGCACCACATTTTAATCCACCCTTTTGCATTCCACCGACCCTTCAGAGAAGCACGTCCTTGTCCCTCTACAAGGTAAAGGGTACAGTGCTTGTCGTCGAACAAAAGAGGATCAATTAGAATTTTTTCTTTTTTGTTTTATCTTTCAAACATTTCAACGGGTTCTTTATAAATTTCGTGGCACAGAGAGGTCCGGATTTCTTTCAACTATGTCAGTTTCTTGAATCTATATTTATTTTTATCATATTTTTATTTCACTTTACTTAGGGAAAAATGTCAGCATTATTCTTCCGTGAGAAACAAATCGTAAAATATATATACACCCAGCCAATTTGATCCTATACAGCGTCTAGACTCTTGAGAGTCCCAACAACTCGTGTTCTAGTTGCAACTTTTTGGCCTCAGTACAGAGTACAGCTTGATGATATACTAGGCCCGCTTGTCGTCGGGGTTAAACCGAGTGATGGATAGTACCGCAGCGTTGAACGCAACGTGAGCAAATTGCCTCGTCTTAGTTAGACAAATATTCGGGGTAAAGGACAAACATCGTTCCTGTTGAGGGGGCGGGGGTGGAACACCTTGGAAGAAAACGTTCAAAAATTTCCTTTGGAAAAGATAGATACAATCGAAAGAATTTTTTTTCTTTTTTTTATTTCTTATCTTTTAGTTGGATAAGATTTTTTGTACTGTATACTTGATCTTGACATATAAGTATATACCTATATACCTATAGGTATACCTATGTTGCGAAGAATGAAGCCGTCCACAGTTCTGTTACAAGTTTCTATTTGTAATGAAATTCCAATCCCTCTTTGAATCGAGTTCACTCGATCGAGAGATACTCGAGAAGGGACGTCGACGATGCGATACTCTCGCTCTTGGTTTGCCTCTCTCATCTCTTCTTCGCTTTTCGAATTCTGACCCCTACAGAAACTGCTCTCTATGTTATAGGCCGAGCTTCGAGCTTCGAGTCTCGATGCTATTGTAGTGTTTCATAGTGCGGGTGATAGCTGGAGAGGGACAATATCCTCTCTAATCAATTACTGTCCTCCGTAACCTCCCCGTCTTTTGCGACCCCTCAAGCGTCCTGATCATTGACGTCGCGAACCTCACCTCCTCGTCCTTTACTTGTCCTTACCGAGGTAGGCACCAATGGATCAATCTTTAACCTGTCCTCCAGTCCCCTTACCGAGTAACGTTTGCGGTGCACTCTTTCTGATCGAAACGTTACGCCATAATATACTCAGCAAGATGATATCTCTTGGTAAACATCCGGGCGAGCCTGCACGCGTAAGTGTAGTATCACTTTATTAAGTACCAATGATAGGGGGGGGGGGGGGGGGGGGGGAAAGCTGATCTTCTATTAGGTTAACGTAGTAAACAGTATGAAAGTAATTCGGGGTAAATGAAATTGAACGAAATGTATTTTGTTTGGATATAAACTGCACTGTTCATAATCTCATTTTAAAAACTATACATGATTCCGCAGGTATATCTGTATGATGTAGGAAGGTTAAGGCCCGTTTTAATCTTGCATGTACATACTTTAAAATGGTAGACGTCGTAAAAGAGCTGAGCTGAGTTAAAGCTTGCGTTGAAAATTGCAGCACAGCTACAAAATGTGACTCTCAAAGTTTTGGTCGGTGGCGTGGAATTAGCAGTGCATCCAATTCCGTGAGATAAATCTCGCTGGGATATGTGCCTCGTTTTAAAGTTTCATCAACGCTACACCAGGATCATTTTTATATATATATATATATATATATATATATATATATATATATATATATATATATATATATATATATATATATATATATATATATATATATATATATATATATATATATATATATATATACGTATACAATAATTTCGAGGTCATACACGTGGGTGATAAAAGATATCGATTATATGAAATCGAGTTAAGGTAATTTGTAAAACGTTTTGTTAGAATCGGATAGGTTGTAAAAGAAATTGGTATTTGCCACTGTACCGACAGCTTGGATATATATACCTACTCTATATGAAATCACGTCGCTTGGTAGAAAAATCTGCCTACGTTTTATCCAGACACGTAGCAAGTGTAGATTATTGTCAAGATGTTTCATCGAACTATTTCTGGAGACTCAATATCAAACCGTTCGACTATACAAGCTCGGGTTATCTTACAAATTGAAAATAGATCTATCTCCCTCTTCCTCTCTCTCTCTCTCTCTCTCTCTCTCTCCCTAGTTGAACATATAGAATTGTGCAGCATTTGAAACGCAAATACGTCTGATACGGGAGAAACTTATACCAGATATTATTATAGTATATATGTATATGTATGATACATATATCGAAAATAAACGAGTGAATATATAAATTGTACTTTGAAGTGTTATTATTTGTATAAAACTAGGGGTTGAAATGTAGCAACAATCGGAGGGTCGAAGAAACGGAATTTACTACCACGTACTAATTATACCGTGACTTAATTTGCCCGCTTTATTCGTCCTGCTCCTTTGTGAGAAAATTAAACTATCCCAGGTCGTACTTGAAGTTCTAAAATAAAACAAATAGGATTAAGTAAATTCTTTATAAATTACCTACCTCCAGCTCGGTGGAACGCAAGGGGTATGTAAGTAGTACGATACTGTTCAGGAGGATACCAAGATGGCGTAAATTCAAGAGCTTATTGTTTCGATTTTAAGAGAATTAATAGAGAGAAAGATATTATAGTAAAAAATAAAAATGAATAAAATAAATAATAAAAAATAAAGTTAGGGAAAAATCACGAGCTGCAGTTTTACCTCCTTGGAACGATCTCTGTAGTTTCTAGTAAAAATACCTACCTCGATGGAGATTATATACGCCCCGTGAATAGACGGGCTTTTAAATAGCTCATAATGAAGGTAAGACCGTAACAAAATTGTTGGAAGTCTCATCTTACTACGTTGTCCCACAACGAGGACGTAAGGAGGACATCAGAATGCATGAAACATAGAGAGTGGTTGCGTATAAAGATATGGCTTGAGAAAGGCTCTTGAATATTCATAGTATTTCCTTATGGAGGCCAGGCCAGGCCAGGCCACGACCAGCTAACACAGTAGCAAGGGAAAAGAGAAAGAACTAAGAAAGGGGCCGCTCCACAGAGTCAACAGTAAAATACAACCCCCGAGACACCCACGTGGGATTATTAAATATTTTAAATATATCCAGTGTAAAAATATATCCGTTAAATTTTCAAAAAATGAATCTTTTCGTACCGGATCAATCGTTGGACATTTTTCAATACATAGAATGACAGAAAATTTAGAAATGAAAAATAAAAAATTCAGCTAAGAATGCAGTTCCTGATTTTTGTTTTTATTTATTTTTTTTTTTCTGCGTTTCATTAGCTTACTAGCCTAGTATGGAGATGGGTAACGGGTGAACAGTTAACAAGCTTCAAACGTAACCACAATGCAGAGGCTTATTGACTGCCCGTACTGACTAACTCGAGAGTAACCCACCAGGGGTAAGTTAGGGGATTGGCAACGGCCTTTCGGCCTTCAGGCGCTTCGCTGTTCAGCTTGCGTATTGCTTTGGTTGGCACAAGCTGAATTTCGACGAAATTTCCAAACTAGTTTCGGTCATCAGAGACTTCGACAGAGAGCCTGACTCGACGCCGCAAGGGTATGGATAACGGATGCATACTGTTGACGAGTTGTCTGTCTCTATCTACAGTAGAAATAATCTTAGAGCTACTTAGGGAGCTCCTGAGAGTAGTTTTTGAATCACTTTTTCATCGTGTACTGGTATGTTTTTTTTTTGTTTTTTTTTAATAAAACCGATTATTCGTTAACAATTTTCCAACGGCATTAACTTGTTTGAAGAATTTCATTTCGTTGGAAGCGTCAGACCGAGATAAACAGGGTAATGAAATAAATAATCCTCTAGGATATATCCTACCCGCGTTTCTGCCAGTTATATGCCATGGGAAAAGTTTTAGGAAAATTCTTTTTTATTATAACACGGTGAAAATTTGACTGAAAACTTGGTGAGAATATACCTACATGTATATATATACAGATGTAGTCGCTTTGGGTATGAGATATAGAGGTACTTTTGAGAAAGTAGTTCGTTCGTTGAATTTTACGATAGAAAAATGCGAAGTAGAAAAGCAAATGTAATCTTTGCGATATCCACTTCATTCAAATACGCGAACACGCGTCTAGAGAGGAAGAAGAAAAAAAAAAAAAAAATTTTGAAACGTACTTGCCAGACTATCCTGTCTTTGCTTTCCAGCTACAAAGCTCCGAGCTCCCTTACATACTATAACGTAGCTTTAGAATTTATAGAATGAATCTGAAAATCCTATCTCACTGACGTCTATTTTTTAAAATCAAAATCGTATTGCCACAACATTTTAAAAGACCAGTAAATACCGGTAGTAAAATGCACCTGAACCAGCGTTGGGTTACCTGAAAATCCAAATTAAATGGCCCAGCCGATTAACTAGAACGGAAACCTCGACAAAGGCTATGAGAGTGGCTGGTTCGCCCTCTGCGGGTTCATCACGTGATAATTTATATGGTAATTCTAGGGACGTAATAAGTCGCCCTTCACTCGCTACAGCCCCACGTACCACCACTGTCACCAGGTGAATACACACTCTCTGCCACATCCGCACGCCCACCTTTCTCTCTACTCTCTCCTAGCCTATGCTAACCTGGGTCTATAGTTTCCTATGCCTATTAGTGAGCCTAGACGTGGACGGGTGTCAGGCAGGCGTCGTAACGAGGTATGTTTATCGATTGATCGGAATTCACCATCACCAGGGTATGTGTTGTCAAAGTAATCGCAGTGGATATGGTTGATGGGATAGTGAAATTTCTATCGAACGTACGGAGTAAATATTTCCTATGTTTTTAGTTGCTAAATAAAAAATTCTTCTGAGTATATATCCCGAAGAGAATTGTGTTCATCACATGATGGTACCTACTCTTTCAATTCACTAAATTTCGGATAATTCCGTTAAAAATTTTTGTGCCTATAACCAATTCCCGGATTGACATTTTAACCTGAATTCCATAACGTGGACAAAATATTACCGTCCGCATATTCCTTGCCTTGGTAACTCCCTCGTACCCGATTTGCATACGAGTGATATTAGCCTCCATTGATTCGCAGAATCATCAGCATGCATGAGCATTGATTTTGTTATTATCTTGATCAGAGCGATCCGAGGCAGTATTTCGACGAAGTGCATCTATCTCGCTGCAGGCAGTGGTACGGGAGTATAACAAGTAGCCATTGAGTAGAGTAATCCTGCATCTGGGGTGAGCCTCATTCCATGAAGAGGATTCCTACTTCATTATAAAAAGTAGCTCAAATATTTTTGGTGATTACATTACGAGTAAAAAGATCAAAGAATAATTAACGGTTTTTTTTCTAAGAAAATTCTGAAAGATTTTACCGAGTCTTCTTCAAAGGCTTTAGTGGTCTGGTCGTACTGCGACGTTGTTCTCAAACTATGATCTCAATTTGCTTAAGCTTGAAATTAATCGTCAGTTCGTGAGATACGAAACATAATGGAGCTGATAAAAATAAATAATATTACACGATGTAGTCGTTAGATTGTGTCATTTTCTCGACTCTTTATAATGCTTTTTACTGCACTGATGATTGAGATGAAATAAAGTTGAGTTTAAAAATCGCGTAGATACTGGGACAGAATTGGTATAGTTGAATATACAACAGAAATAATCGGTACGAATGTGTTGGAAAAAAAAAAAGAAAAAAGAAAAACTGTCAAGACTCTTGAAGATAATCGAACGGTGATCCAGAATTAGAGATAGAAGATTGGAGATTATGAACGAGACTGGTTGTCGGTGTTAACCGGGAAATGTCACTCCCCGGTGAAGGCGAAACAATGGAAACCCGGTAGACGCTCACAAACTCGGTCTTAATCCTGAAAGCTATTTAATATTGTATGGCTTGAGCTAGCTGGCTTAAAATTCAATTGAAATCAAGTGGACTGACGGACTAACCGTACGTTATACGTACCTAGGGATGCGGACGGTATAGTATGAACGGCGTTTTGCAAGGGGATATTATCACTCAGGGTGACCTGTTGTCTCGACTCTCCTGATCCCAGTCCACCCGCTCGTTCGCTTGCTGTAGAATTAGTCATCGATTTGGTCGCACCAGGGTATATATTGCGCTCTACGTTTGTTATTGCCCTCCCGGAGGCACTCCCGGGGGCACTCGAGTGAACCAGGTCGAACGCGAATCGTCGCGGGGAAACGGAGAGACGTTTAATTGACTACAAAGGAGATAGTTTCGCCATTTCCACGTTCCCATGCTTCGTACCTATAGCTGGTAGGAAACGACCGATCAAAGATCAGAATTACGCAAATTGAAATCAAACAAACCGTTCGGAAGCGTTGAAAACTAGTTTTCGTCGCCTCAAGCTCCAAAGTATTATGGATACGCATTTCCTGCGCTAATTACTCGTACATGCACTCACACACACACACACACACATCACGCAATACCAAGAGCCATTTGCGATCTCTGTTTGTGAGAAATACCTCAATTTCAAATGTAATTGGAAGTTAAATGCGCGCAATGATTTCGATCTATTAAATTCTACACTAACCGTCGATGGTTCGACGTTACCAATTAAACCTCTAGACTATTTATAATACAATTTCAAGTTCGATTATCCGTTCGTGATAAAGAAATCTGCGCAATACTGACGAGCGCATAAAATTTGCTTAACAATAAGGCAAAGTATGTATTGAAAACGGGTTTGTCTAACGTGGGGGTCATTAATTTATCATTCCTCTAAAATCCCCTTAAATCCACGGCAGTACCCTTCACAAATTCGACTTTCCCCCTTCCCTTTTCCCCACAAGCTGTAGGTATATATGGATTTAAATTCCCTCTATACAACGTAAGCCGTATATAAATGTATACATATGTAAAACCCATGTGATGCGAGGATGGTAAGTAGGTATGTATATTACATATACCTATATACCTGCCTCGAACAACTCTGCCACTGTTAACATAGAGTAGTTTCGTTCCGAAATTCTATGAAATCAACCTTCCCACGGATGTACCTGCTTTTACCAACAACCAAACAACTACCACTGTGTACTTATTACCGCAGATTTTGAACGCCGGATATAGACTCTGCAATTTCCCAACATTTGATATTGAATAATATCAAGAATATCACAGCCTGCAATCATAACGTATCATCGTCATTGATTTCATTTATTTTTATAGAAACCAAAAAAAAATAAAACAAAAGAACTCTGATTTCTAATTTACATCCTTTTGGTAAGGTCTCGTTTCTGAAAAGGAAAAATTACTGCGTGAGTTGATTGATCCTGAAAAAAAGAAAAAGTAAAAAAAAAAAAATGTGGTCATATTTGCGTAATGCAGTTTCAACGAATCGTTAGCTTCCTTTTGAAATAAAACTGAAAAAAATCCTAGTCCCAGAGTGCGTAAGTTTCTGAGTACTCTCAACGTATATCCTTGGATCTTTATTGGCCACTAGGGAGGTGCCACCCTAACCTTTCCCTTTCACTCTTCCCGTCTTTCCCATCTTCCTTTACACTCTTGTAGGAAACTACGGTTCACTCTACTGGGAGAGACCGGCCTTCTCGCCTCCGGTAATCTGCGTGGCAGTTTCGTCTTCATTTGCCAAATGGCCGTTAAATCCGCCATACTAGAGACTCGCGGAAGACGGTTCGCGCCGCGACACGACCAACTGGGAGGATGGCGTAAACGTTACGGCAAAACTTAACGACGATGTAAACCGGATGCTACGTCACGACATTGGACTTCCATATATTTTTCCGGTCGTATATACACATACATTCGTATACATATATACGAGTCGTGATCGCATCACTTTGAGTGACTGTAAAAATTCTGTCAAACTTTTACCTCGATCTGCAACAACTCGTACGAGACCTGTCGAAACGATCGATAATTTTTTCCTTTTTACTTCCTATTTTTTTTTTTTTTTTGGTTCTTTTGCTTCTTCCCTCTCATCCTTACTCCACAATTGAATAGCCCCAACGTCTAGTGCTATTCTATCATAGATTCTGTTAAAAGCTTTCTGTTCAAATCTTACGAATGAAAAATTTATCGAACTAAGAAAAGTTCTCGATGAAAGTTCTTCGTCTAATTGTAAATACTACAGCTAGTGGTCACTGCCCAGTTCGGTTTAGGGGAAGTTGTATTTAATTATTCACACTGTCCAAGCATTTCACCCGTTCCGTACGTCACAAACAGACGGTCAACTTCAGAGGGTTGGAAAGCTACATCAGTCGAATAAAATTTTCATAGATTGCTAATGCAGTCAGGTTTGGCAATCACAACTTTTCGATTGGGCATGAAAAATGTATCGTTAAAGTGTCAATATGTATGATAGATTGTACGGTTGTTTAAATCACGTTGTTAACCACATATACGTTATAGTATCCAGATTTTCCATAGATAATGATCGTTTCTCTATGTGTGAGAAAATTTTATCACGTGCAATGAGTGCTCGTACGATTTCTCATATAATTTTATTTCCAATCAATCAATGGCCCAATAAAATAAACACATACACAAAGTGTGATGTCGAGGGTAAAGTGCAATAAATGACAACTAGACGAAATGGACTTAGAGCACTTGAAGCTCTCTTTCTTCCTGCTGCAGTACTGCAAATAGGGTGGATGGTGTAAACAAGTGGAATAAAGTAACATGAGATGGTCGTCGGTCTTCATGATCAGACTTTGGACCTTCAATTCCATAGGGAGTGAATCTTCGTTATTTGCGACGTGACGAGCCGAGACGATCACGTGTCGGTTATAGGGATCCAGGGGATGTTCGAAAACCTGAGATTACAGATCCGGTTACGACGGTATAACGGGAAGTACCAGAATACGATTGGTTTTTGTTTGTCGAGATTTAGGGCTTGTCTTTAGATCAATGACACTCTTATCTAGGTACCCATGTCACTCGATTAGACCAACACCCAACACCACTATCGCAATTACAACATTCCAACCGCTAGCATATTGCCTCGGCAAACACAGCCTGCTGCGAAAGTTCATAGAAAAGTTTTCCCGCAACCGGCGCCACATTTTATCTCCCATCTCAAAAGGCATGTTTCATCTGTTATCCAGACTTGGATTTGGAGTAATATATTTTTTGGTATTCGTAACCTACGTCACGGCGTGATATAAACCGCGAAATTTTACTCTTGTATAATTGTATGCGTTAGTGAACGATGATCCTTGACACCGTTAAGCTCTTTCATCGATCTGGTAAACTATATATTATATTAATTCTTTTCGCCCCGAAGGGACCATAAATTATTTAACCGATTGCGCAACCGGTAGGACCATGGTTTTTCTCGTTATACAATCATCGATTCCTCGACTCTTCAATGTTCTTGGAATTTTTCCGATTGGTTCAGTCCATCGCAATTGTCAATAATATCTGCAACGTGACGAAGCCCAACGACACGTGCAGATCCACGAGTTTCGCAAACCAATTGTTACAGAGTTCATCTCCGGGTCAATAATTCTGTATTCTTCTTCCGACTTTCCATCCATGCGCTAGTCTAAACGTGCACCATTAATATCTTAGTTGTTATCTTTGAATCGTATTCACTTCGACGAAATATACAATTAAATGCAATTACTTTACTGATCTTCATTTACCAACTACTAGTAGATGTAGACGTATAGGGGCAGACCTATCTTTCTCCCAAGAGATTTGTGCGGGTAACACGAAAGTGCACGTGACCGCGAGGGAGTGCGTCTTCGACGACTCCTGTGGGAGCTAAATTAAGAGCCAATGAACGTGGATTTTGGTGGGTTGATGGTATACGGAGGTTATCCCTCTGTCTGAGAATCCCTACAGTAACCATGGTTAAAAGGAGCTTTCTTTTCATTAAATGTAATTCCGTAGCGGAAAAGTGATAGTAAAAAGCAAAAGAAAAAAAAAAATAAATAATAATAAAATTAGAAATAAAATTAAAAAAAAAAAATTATAAAAGTAGGGATGAAAGAAAGGAGATTCCTTTGTCCAAGGAATGGATCCGCAAAGTAGGT
This sequence comes from Macrophya annulata, assembly GCA_963924015.1. Classification (NCBI taxonomy): domain Eukaryota; kingdom Metazoa; phylum Arthropoda; class Insecta; order Hymenoptera; family Tenthredinidae; genus Macrophya; species Macrophya annulata. The sequence continues at coordinate 27,450,027 of OZ001260.1, forward strand.
GGATGTTGTCTGGGACAAACTTACGGTACTTAAGACGACGCGTTAGAGAGGTATAAGAGGGAACTATACGGAGGTGGTATAAAATGTAAAATCAAGTTCTAAGAACGAGAGATGAAGTGAAGAAACGGAAGTAAGACTGTGAGTAAGATACGAAATATTGCCCCGATGTGATGTCTCTCTATAACGTAGTTGTCAGGAAGAACCGCTGTGCAAAGCCTCTTACAGCTTGCGGAGGAAAGTAAGTTGTCTAAGTCCTTTAGCAGGCTGGTCAACGTCACCTGGTCGTTTTCATCTGGTAAAAACCATCCAAAATGTAAGAAGCTTAGAATCATTATTGTATCCCTGCGGGTTGGTAAGAAAAGTTTTTTCAAAGTTTTCGATTTTTTTATTTTTATTTTTATTTATTTTTTTTTTTTTTTGTATTTGTTTTATTTTGCTTTTATTTTTTCATTTTTTTTTTTCTTTCTTTTTTCTTTCTACTCCGCATACTCCTCGAGCTTTCTCTTCTTCGGGCAGCGCATTTCGCTTACAGAAAAGGGAGGAGGCTTCTGCTGGGATTAATAATAAACAAGCATCAATATATTACCCCATAAAAAGTTGCGAGTTATATTGGCAAAGATTTGGGGATGTGCGTTATATAAGTTCGCGCAAGAGTTTCTTTCCCTCCCTCTCCGTCCTCGAAAGTTCCAACCACGAAGTTTGAACGACCCGGAGGACCGAGGTTGCGTGCCTAAGAGTTAGAGGATGCGTCCTGGGGGAAGGTCATCACCGTTCGGGTACTAGAAATATATGTTCACCTCGGTGACGGGATTTTTCTTTCCCCAATTCGTTAAAGATATTTTTACACGAGATCAATTTTTTTTTTGTTTTTTTTTATTCTTTCTACTCGCCAATTATTATACACCAAATCAACATCCGTTCTCGTTCATCTAAAAAGTTATACTCGATTTCTTCTTCTTCTTCTTCCTTAACTCATCTCATTTTCTCTCAGCAAGTCTTTGATTAAAAAAGATACAAAGATCACAGGATTTCATACGAACCAAGTGTTTCGATCTTAATACATAATCTCAAACGATCAATATTCATTCATTTCACACACAACTATCACAATTTTTATACTCACAGTGACGCGTCAGGGCGGTTGTCAGAAGGCGTTCGTCGATGTCCGCGTAGTTTTGGGCACTGAAACAATTATAAGAAAAAAAAAAAAAGAGAGAAAAAACAAATTAAAATTTTGTTTAATATCATACATTGCGTTATCTTGACAAGTATAAAGTCTAACAGGGGTATTACAGCTTTCGCCAAGTTCTAAGCTTTGAGTATTTCAATTAATTAATACGATATGCAAGGCTCGACATTTGTAAAAGCCTTGGCCAAACGGAAGCTCCGTGCATGTTTGATGCCGGAAGTGCTTCGCCCGGTCCGCCATCCTCTTGCTGCGGTTTCCGCAAGCGCTGTAGGGTCATTAGCCGACCATTCATTATGCAAGGCGAGGCTATATCGCGTCAATACGGGCATAGGGGTGGTGGTGGTGGTGGTAACGGCGGCGACGGTGGCGGCAGCAGATTGTTAGCCCAATCAATAACAATGCACCCATGTTTACAGACCAGATAATCAACAGATGTGGTTTTGCTCCTCGCCTAGTGAGCCTGCACTTCATCTGTTATACGAGGAGAAGTAAGTCTCGAAGTTTAGAATGAGGGATAAACTTAGCCGGTATCTTAATCGATCAAAAAATCTTTGACCAAGTCTTTAATTGACTAAATGTTAAAAAGCTTTGATTGACAGATGGAGTCGATACGAAAGTCAATATGTTTTTAATGGTTATAAATTTCAATGTCCACGTCCGTCACGTCCGGTATCGACAGGGATCAATATTTGAGTATCTAGAATTCTAAATGAACGTAGGTTTGCTTTTAAAACGTCACCAATTTAAACAGGAAGTCGCTTGGTCCATACTCGTTAAACATTCCCTTCATTTGCATTCTATTTCGATTGATTCTATTCGCACACTAACGTATGTACACACTTTTCATTTCACAATACGCTACCTAATTGACATTTTGAATGGCTAAAACTGACTGAACAAAAAAAAAAAAAAAAAACAAAAAACAAAAAGGAACAAAAAAAAAAAAAGTAGTATTCGTTAACTATACAATGAAAGTGGAATGAATCGTTCTACCCTGAATCCACAGAATGATATATTTCGTCCATACGTTTGTTGTAAATTCGTCGCACTGTGCGGAAGGGGTAAGTTGTGAATTTCTACGAATGGCACGCGATCAAGACGAAAGTAAGATATTACCGTCTAGAAAGCGTCCAGGTTTCCTTTGATCTAAGTTTTCGGAATGCAGGGATAAGGTACGAGGGCGAGACGAGCAAAGAGGGGACAGTGCGTTGTCGCCCAGAAACTTCGAGTAATTTGCTTAGTTGGATTAGATTGTGAATTTTGCACCACACTGTTTGAGCCCTAAGTTTACCGGCGTTACAATTACTGCTTCTGGGCTCAGCTCTCTACAAATCTATCTATGTGCCCATGTATACTTCACGTATATATATTATACCTCTATAACTCTATGTACAGGGGTATTGGTATCTACTCTACTCTTTACCCTCGACCGCCTCTCCGCGATGCGCGAATCCCTACTTTGATCTCAAATTTCAAGTCGATCCGCACCGCCACGCAAATCCACGCGAAATTCAAACTCTCGACATAGAGTTTCCTCCAAGATCTGAATACCCGCTTCAATAAGGATCTGGTGACCATAAAACGGGCGCATATACATATGTATATAATGTATACCATATATAGACACTTCTTTGGTAAAACGTTCTGTCCAATTCATCGCATGTTTCATTAATAGCGACTTAAACTCTGTCTAATATTTTTGACAAAAAATTTCAAAAAAGTATGAAAGAAAATCATTTAAGCGACACTTGATCGCAAGAACTTTATAAAAAAAAATATTGTCGTTTGGAGAATGCCTTTCAAACAATTTGTTAAAAACTTTTATTTGCCCTGAGCACAATTTTTCTTTTGTAAAAGATATATAAAAAAATGGCAAGTTTGAGTATCAGGACTATTAAATCTATAAAAGGATGGTTTCGAATTCGATATTCGCTATTTTCTCTTTGGCATTTACTAACGGTGAGTATAGTCTGGCACGGTTCTTAGCAGTTGGATAACACGGTTGGGATCACGTGTCTGTAAGTAAATTCCAAGCAAACAGATTCGCGTTACGTAAACGGTGTCCAATGCTTGAACGAATCCTGGACTCCTAGCTCTAGGCACGGATGGGGGATCACTGTTTTATCGATATTGCACCAGACGCAGCCTGATATGCCTCGGAGTCGACGATGCGATGTTCTACGCCTGCTGCAGCTGCACTTGTTCACTGTTGTTTACCGAAGGATACGTGGTATGTAGGTATAGGTACTATGCCCATGCAGGGATCGACATTCGTGTAATATCGCACTTACTCACGTATTTCTCCCTTTCGATATACCTTTTTCTCTTAAGTAGGTACATATTTATATCTACGTACATACGTATATGCCTATACCTGTACCTGTGCAATAAGGATTTTACTTTTTTATTTTTTAAACAAGCTGAACAGTAAAGTGCAATCTACTCAGCTGCAAATATGAAAAAGGATATAGCTGATGGTGGCGAGAACGTGTTGTGCGAAAACTAGGGAACCTGTCGTTTTGTTGGTACCTTACCGATTCCGGGACTGTCAATGACGTTTAAACCTTATTTGAGAAGGGATTTCTTACCCTACATCTCCACCTTTACCTCCACCTCCACTTTCTATACCTTCAACCTTTATCTTAGAATTTTACTCTGAAATCTGAGTTCTACTATCACAGCTCACGCGAACCTGTACGGTAAAGATGTGGGAGTGCAGGGGGTCGTCCGTATGTATGCATGAACGCGCGGGTAGAATCCGCGACGTTCAGGGTAGAGAGAAACCAGAGAGCGAGAAGAGAGAAGAAGAGAAATAGAGAGAGAGAAGGAGAGAGTGAGAGTAGACGTTGCCGCCGTCAAGAAACTTTTGTTTAAAATTGGAATTCCTTTGCGGCTCGTTGGGACTAGGAATGCAGATGGGATGGGAGCTGGTGAGACGAGGGCCGAAAGACCGGGTATATATGTGTGTAGAAATGTAGGGACAGAAAGGCCTGTAGAAAAGGTAGGCCACGATATTGTTTCGTCATAAAAGAAAAGGAAGCTCCTTTAGCCGTAAGAAAATTTCAGAATAAAAAAAAAAACAAAATGAAGTAAAAAACAGGATAAAAAAAATAAAGAGAGAAAGTAAAATTTGAAAATTTCAATACGATCACGTTCACACTATTCGAGATGAATTTCGCTTAGCGAATTTATCATTTACGGATTTTCGCGTATATATACGAACCTTTGGATCTTTATATTCTGTAAGAAGATGAGAATCGTGTCAAAACTTGATAAAAATTCGTAATCCCTGTTGCAAAATACTCGCCAAATTTTTTAAGTAGCATAAAGTGTCTGAAAAAAAAAAAAAATTCCACTTTAAAATTTTTATGAACACGTTTTTGATATATAAATCGGATTTTATTCGGGCTTTGGTAAGACGGTTGGAAACTTTGGTCTAATGATATTGTTTCGACTGAGCTAAACAAGGTAATTTAAACGAGATATTTCTCTTAAACAATGGTATGTATAGATATACCAAAAACGGTTGAAACTCAATTATAGTATTGTGTCTGAAGTCGTCGTGTCACGACGGTATTAAGCGGTATATGTCAGTAGGTACGGTGCTGTGAAATGCCAAACGAGAAATGAACGAAGAAGTAATCTGGTTACTTATAATTGTAAATATCTTATTAAAAGGCCGAATTAAGAATTGCCACGACTTCACTCGTTTCATCAAACGTCGTTTAATTCCGAGAGTGAAATTTTCAAAGCATTTTCTCACGCCAACTTAAACGTTACGTAACAAATTTATTTATAATTCAAACAGTCACGATTTTCTATTTTCAAACTCATCATTCAATCAACCGAAATTTTTATATCAAAAAAATTAAATTAACGATGAATCAACGTTTCTTAAAAAATCTGAAATATTTTATTCTTTATCCATAACAGATTACCGTGAAGACCCTCAATTGTAACCTCAATAAATTACCTAATACACGTCTTCAACTGATAAACAATAATCCCAAATTATTCAGCAATCACTTCAGCATTGATGCAGAAAATCGTAACAGTCGTGTAATTCATTTAGATAAAATGTTTTCAAAGTAGTTGATATCAGCTAGTGGTACGCCGCGACGCGTCTCGCCGTCTGGGCGTCGGGGCGTCGCGGTGAACAGAAGTCTCGGGTCACCGAGTGTGACACGGGGTAATTTCTAACTTCGTTTGGAGCATAATTGAAGCTCGACATAGCATACCTCGCTATAAATTTCAGGAGGTTACAGATATGATATTGGGCTGATTTCTTGTAAAGAAATAAACTGAAATTATCTTTAAATTTAAGAGTCAAAAGCTGAACGATATAGAGCGAATAAATAATCCTCGTTGATTCTATAGCGAAACTTTAATTCGACAAACCCTTCAGTAATTTACATGAAATAAATGGAGGTACTTCGCAAAGCAACGCAACGTACGTTTCTCTAGTCGATTAGATAAGCCAGCGAGTCGACGCATAATGATATTAAATAGGGCAAACCAGTGATGTATAAATTAGAGCAAACCTAAGGTAGATAAAGTTCTCCAGAGGTTGGGGTTTCATTAAAAGCTAGTCGGTGGTCCTGAACAGGTCCCCCTGTGGCCCCTGTCTTCTCATTCCCTAGTTTCCACACGAATCCTACGGTGTAGATACCGCGTAGTCTTGGGAATAGACTATACGCCTGGGATAACTAGATTAAAACGTCTCGCGGTGTCGTTGCTAATGACGTCAGTGACGCATCAACCTTCACGAGCAAGAAGCGGCCAGAAGACCATCATTCCCCGAGGAAGAGGAAGGAAGGTCTACGGTGCTACAAACACCCTAGCGGAACCGCCAACCATCATCCGGACCTAAGACTCGAAGGAACCATGTAACACCTCGAGAGAGAAGCCAAGAAGGGTTTCCGACCTTCGTCAGGAATTCGCTACCCGAAATGAGATGTATATTGAAGGATAGAACGGAGGGGAGTCTGTTCATCTTCTTCCAGGCCTTTTTTTTTTTTTTTTTGTCATTTGGTCAAAAGTATAGAAATTTTTATACTATTCATCGTCGACTTGAAAATGAAGATGAAAAATTTCTCACCGATTATTTTTATCGATATCCGTCGCGGTAACAAAGGAATAAGGCAATTGGGCAGAGTGAGAGACAATTGGGGTACTTAAAAACTAAGAGGGATGAGAAGAGTCGGTTTTTCTTTGGTAGACTAAAAGGAGCTAGGGAATAAGATGTAAATTGAAGGTAACCGGCTATTCCCTAGGTTCTATACAAAAAGAGGGGAAAGACAGAGACCCGGGGATCGTCATCGAGTTTGTAGATGCATAGCTCGGTACGAACTGCAACAGTAAGAACAACGTGATGAGAATATTAGCGTGTGTAATTAAGCCCGACGACACAGTGCATTAAAAAAAAAATGCATTTGAAAATGAAAATATGCAGCCCTCAAGAAAGGGTATTAACGAAATGAAACCGCTAACGACAAAACTTAATTCAAAATTCCGGAATAACGTCCAGTACCAACCCTAAATGGGAAAGAACCCCTCGGAGGGCTGCTTTAAAACTGTGTTAACGGAATTAAACGCGTGGCAAGGAGGTCTGGCGCAGTGATGTCGACGGGGCAGGCAGCCAGGGTGTTAGGGGGGGGGGGGGGGGGGGGGCTGAGGGATTGGGTGGTGGATGGGTGGGTTAATTTTTGCCATTACCCGTAACGGCTTCACCCTACTTTAGCGACTGTTTCAGTCTTCTAGACTTTCACCCTGATGAGTTAGTTCTCCCTACTGCAGGGTTTGGTTTCTTCTTATTTCTTATTTCTGCTGCAAGGAATTTATACCAGCATCAGAGCTTCACGCCCCGCCGATAACGAGCGACTGTATACTTATATATAGCTACGACCGCGAAACCTAAAGCTTCGCTTCGTTGAAATTTTCAATTTTTTATACTCATTTATATACAAAATCACAGACGCTGGGTTAAAATTCTGAATTTTAATGTTTGACAGAAATAAGAGTGTTTTTCCGAAAGTCTACACAGTCGATTTGAATATCCTTAAATCTAAAAACATCTAAGGTTCAAAATTTCGAAAGCTAAAGATCCGAAAGGCCGAGTTTTCGGATTCTTGAACTTTCGGAGCTTTGGACTGTCTGCATTCCCATCTTTCTCAACTTCAATATTTCGAAATTCAACATCCCTAAAAATTGAAAATCACCTCAGATAAATCCATGATTTTGAAATTCGGAACTTCAAACTAGCCCCACATTGTATAGGTTTAAAATTATTCAAAGCACGTAGCTTCGCGTCACATATTTCAAATTCTACGCTATAACTCCTTATACTGGACTGAGTAATAAATATAAATATTAATTATAACAACGGCTACGGTATGACCGTCCGACGCGAATCAAAATCTCGTTACATAACCGTTCCTCAGCCCGTCGTTCGAGCGTGCAACTGGAACAATTAAGCTTATGACCATCCGTAGGTTCGTCCCCTCTTGGCCAGCTATACGTGCAGCTTACTTGTATACGTGGTTATACCAATTAAGGCGGGGAGTCGCGGCGTCACAACTCATCCTAATTACATCTACCCTTGTTTCCGGTTGCCGAAACTATCTCTATATGTGTAGATGTGTTTGTCGAAGTGTTAGATGCGTGGTCAGGTACTAAAATGAGAAGTAAGTCCAAGCCAGGGCCAAGAGCTTAATTATTATTGCCATGTATAGGTATATATACCAAAGAGCCATGCAGCTTTTGAATCACGAATTTACCAATGAGAATATTAAGCCACTTGCGTCACACACTACGATCTAGGTACAGCTTGATTTACACCCCAACTATAGAAGCCCGCGGGAAAAACAAACTTCTCTGTTTTTCTTTCCTTGGCCCCACGAGTCCCGAGTCCCGAGTCCCGAGTCCCGGATCCCAGGATCCCGTCGCGACGGGAGAAAACAATTGCGTGGCTGAAAATTTATAACTTGTACAAATAAAGTTTCACAGTTTCACCCAGTTTTACCAAAATTCATATTATACCCATCCCAATCTCGCCCTATTATCATGCGATGTCTACGCGTTTTTATACCCTTAAAATATACAAATTATTCGAAATTCCCATTCTCCATTTTTGAACTCTTTTTGCATATCTTAAATCTGGAGCTTTGTTCCGTTTAAAAATCTTATGTATATATACATATATACTTTTTCATACTAAACTCATCTCTCTAAGGACGATAACAGCTGGTTCGCATTTTAAGGAAACAAGTTAACTTCAACCAGACTGGAGATAATTATGTTTACAGTTTCTCTAATTAGTTGTGCATCAGGAGAGTTCTTGACGCAAACAGAGTCGTCGTAGCATAATAAGTGTCGAGAGAAGTTATGTCTGTGCGTACCTAATAATAATAATAATAATAATAATAATAATTCTCCAAGTTTAACCGTGTGCAGACAGTAAACGTACCCACGCGTTATGATGTTCGTTAATTATTATTTTTGTTTGTGTTTTTTTTTTTTTTGAATTTTTAAAAATATAACGTACAACGCCCTGCGAACGAGTATAATGATAAGTGGTAAAGTCACGTGGTCGCAAAAGTCAGGAGGGGAAAGAATTTTAGTAACTCAAAGAAAGTGATATTTTCAAGACGATGAGAAAGATGGAGAGACAAGGCTCGTGTTTCGCTTATTATGATTAATTAGCATTATAAGCTTACAATGCCGGTAATATAAAAATTTAACAAGATATGGGGAGGGGGGGATGGGGAGGAGAGTAGACACCGTTTTCTACCGCCCGGCACTTTTCCCAGAGTGGAGAGAGACATTCTTTCTAATTACCCCAGATTTATTAACGACGTTCCTACGCTGCAGCCAGTTTCTTATACTCGAGCGTCGCCTGCGCCTCAACCCTGTCTCCTCTCGTGGTGATAATTTCTTTTTTTATTTCTATTTTGTTTCTTGTTTTTTTTTTTTCAAGTAATTATTTCCCGCTGGAATCGCTGCCTCGATACATACATCCTTATTTTTTTATTTTTTTTTCTTTGAAAAAACAAACAACAACAACAAAATTCATATCTCTTTCTTTTTCGTTCTAGCAATTACGATAATGACACCAAGTATATAGTTATATCTCTATAATTCATTTATATATGGGATTGAGAAACAGTCGTAGCAAAAATTATACAGCCAATAAATAATATACTTATGTACATAGATATTATATGTATACACGTATACTTATATATAATATTTATATGTATTCTTTTTATGTAATAAATGAATAAAAATTCTCTTAATACTGCAGCGTAATATATTAAAACCTACCGATGAGATTTTATTCCTTTTTTTACCTATACACCTAGTCCCATAATTGTGTATCTCGTTGCTTAAACTCCTGAAACTAAGGTGTATAGATATATTGATACTTATTTACGATTTTATCTCCGAAGACCTTCGTCCAAGGGTAAACATTTTTTTCTGCTAAAGAACCGGGTCGGAGTTAAAAAAGCAAAAAAAAAAAAAAAGAAAATTGAAAGAGAACAAGAAAAGTCAGTTATACGGTTCGCTTCGAGAAAAGAAAGACATACAGACTGATAGTAAGTACGAAAGAAAGAATGAAAAAAATATACCTTGGCACTTGCGTCATGTTGGTCCTTCGAGGCTTGCGAATAATGTACAAAAAGATAAAATGAGACTCTGGGCTCAGTAACGAACCAAAGGGTCTATATATACCTATTGGCAAAGAATCATCACCAACTTTACGGAATCAGAACAAAAAATATGGTATAGCTTATACATTTTTCAATTTTTTTCGTTTTTTGGTTTTTCGGTATTCGCGAGTTCGGTGAAAAGTATATGATAATAACGCTGCATCAAACTCCGACACTGTCATGTTGATTGAAATAATTGGTTGATTCAAATCCCGTTCGTTTGTTACACGATATTATTCAGCAGTGTGTCTAGTTTCACGTGTTTGCACCACAAACTACAACATATATACCGCATATATAGGAATGAGAGAATATAACGCTCTGATATAGGCGAGTGCACAGAAGGCAAATGAATTCGGCTGCAATGAGGTATAAGCGTCATAATACGTTTGCCATAATCATATTGCTCCAGCTTGCACATTGACGACGAGGGCATGCGGGCGGACGGTTTTACCCTCGTCAACAACCCCGTGTTCACGTAAATTATACTAATTTGCGGATTTTACCTCGACTGAAAACTGGAATTTCGCTGCGATTAACACTACGAATTATAGCCGATTTTGAATCAGAATTATATTTTGGGTACATCATACTTTACGCTCGTTGTCAGTGTTCACCCGTACCTATATAGTAAATAAACGTGATAATGGTTCGAATGATCGAAGAAAATTTTAAATCATTTTAAATTTTGGAACTAGGAAAGCTTCTTCTTATCCTCACAGCGAGAGGATGGCCAGAGAAAAATTGAGAGCAATTTTACTTTCGGGGTGTGAAAAGGAAGAGGATGGGATTGCAGTTGGGAAGGGTGTTAAAATTAGGGATGAGGAAAGAGTGACGACTTGGGTTAGGGAGAGTCATGTGCGATTCGTGAAATGCGGATGAAAGATTAATACGATAATCAAAGATGATGATAAATGAAAAATATAAAACTTTTGATTGGATTAAAAGTAATTTTTTCATTAGTGTTCTTAGCTTGGCACAGGTACAAGAAAGTTTATTGAACTCTTGATTTGGCAGGCGATTTCATTTTGAAGAAAATCTAAAGTTTTCACGATGTGTATATAGAAACTACGAAAACTCTCCAAATCACGTTCTCCAACAACCGTTGATAATTTTCAATCTCTATTTTAGCAATGTTCCTTGCCAAGTCAAGATTACAAAGCCAATAATATTCGTGACGGATTTCGAAGTTTTGATAAACGTTTCATTCAACGTTTTAACTGCTTCTACGCAACTTTGATAACATTTTCTAGACTTCATTACGGCCTAGGGACTGTTTATCAAAAGAATATGATCCCATGTTGCGCGTTTACAATTCTCTAAGAAGTTGCAGAGGAACGTCGTCCACAACGAGCGAGTCTTGGAATCGGGCTTATTAATTTATTGAGTGAAAAAGAACGAAAAAATGAAAATGGTCTACTATATACTACAGTTATAATATCGAGATCGAGAGAAGATTTGCAATCGCTAAAAAATCACCCGTCAGATTCAGTCGCGTGATTCATTTCGCGTAGAGCGGCGTTATACTACACCATAGCCTCTCCAGGTTGCCTTCGCCTTCGCCTTCGCCTTCGCCTTCTCCTTCGCCTTCGCTTTCGCCTTCGCCTTCGTTCACCTCGTGCCTACTATACCCCGGCAGTGACTGATTAAAGAAGTCCACGTCAGGAAAGACGCCCGTCCGCCCGTTCGCCCGTCAAAACGACGCGTTAATTGCACGGCGCCAGATTGATTAAGGCCTGAATCTTATTAGCCCTCGAGAAGGGCTATCCGAATCCAATCTCAGCCGACGTAGCCCACTCCTTTACCGGTAATCAAATAATAATTGTTGCGTAATACGATCCCTCTCAGCACTTTTAGAAATCTTATATGCCTAAACGACGTCGTATCAGCACGTCTCTCTCTTCATCCTTCACACACCAAGATTTTTTTATATCACTTATTAACTTTTCGTTTGCCAATTCTTCTACCCTTGATATTAAATTCGAGATATATTAAAACTGAATAACCCCCATCGAACGGATTAGTAAAAGAAAAATGAAAAATAAAAAACTTATGTACATACCTACCTACATCTAATTGGCAATTTTTACGGTGTCGTTTATAAGTTGGTAACACTACACCCCGTGCCCCAGAGGACAGCCTCCGTTATTACGGGTCGCGTGTTTTACATGAGAATACAATCAGTCCAATTCAGTAGAGACAGATATATATATATATGTATATATATATATATATGGAGGATTCTGGGAGGGATGAGGGATGAGGGATGAGGAGAACGGGGGTAGACGGTGTAAAATTTGCTCTCATTCGGAGTCATTCAGCAAAGCAATAAGTCAAACCTTCGATTCAGAGTGTCAAAGCACGTAGAGTAGTAGGCGTAAGTATGAATAGGGGTAATTTTTTATCCTTGAAAAGGTCCCCTGATCAAATTACAGCTATTAGAATTTTCGTGATTCTAACAGACGCTACAATATCGGTTGGTTATAATCACGACTGTTTCTAAATGAAAGAATTAACTCACCCAGCTATTATTCGACAACGTTAACTCAAAGTCGTCGTGTATATATATATATATATATATAGCATAGATTCTTGCAAAACTGTAGGTATATCTATCAATTTATATCGGTCATATATAAAAAGCTTTTCAAAACGAGAGAAAAATATTTTTTATTTTATTTTTACTTTCAATTTGATACATATACCTATAAATTATTTTCTACGTTGTTCAAAAATCGTGGATTATAGGTATATAGGTGTTACAACCGACGAATATAAGCAATAAACAATATAGGTATACGTATGTACAAACAACGAGAGGAAAAAATCACAAAAAAATGTTCATATTCGGATGTGAAAACGTATTTTTTTTACTTTTACTTTTTCGTTTTTTTTTTTTATTATTTCTGTTTTGTTCTTTGTTTTTTTTCCAATTTGTAGAGAAAAAGTTGCTTCGAACATCGCTCTGTGGGTTGATGTAAAAAAAATAATGATCTATACGCTTCGAAATAATATATAAATAAATATTGAATAAAGTTGATATACGTATCATTGCGAGGCTTGTATTTAATTAGCTCGTTATAAAAAATTAATTAATATTCACGTTATTTGAATGAAGAAAAAAAAAAAAAATTAGAAAAACTAAATAAATAATAACAACTTCAAAATAACTCGGCTATACTGACTTTGACACGAAATAAATAAATTGGATTCAGATATACATATGTATATGTATGTACAACGTAGAGTGGTGATAAAAAAAATTTTTTGATGAATTTACATCAAAAAACAAGACAAAACAAAAAATAAATAAATATTCTATTAGTTGTATAAAATTGAATAAAAACGAATGGACAGTAAAATGGATAACCAGAAAATCAAAAATTCGATAAAAACGAAAAAATGTAAAACAAAATATATGTAAAAAATGAAAAAAAAAAAAGAACTTTTCTCGACTAGAAAAATCGCTATAAATTTAGAGGCCTTTCAACTGTCAAAGGAATTTTAAAATTCTTTAATTACGTGTAATAAATATATTTTCGATATGTACATAGACGGACGTTTATATCTATACGTTCATAAAACTGGCCAGTTTACTCTTTTAATTATAAAAAAATCATTTATAGACTCCCAACGTCATTGGCAGCGAACAATTAACGTCGTAACGTAGTTATACGTACATACATACGTAGATAACATCCCAAAAGACTGACATTAGTAATTAAAAGTTTGCGGCGGTGATCGCCGTATGGCGTGTGCAGTCTGACCTGATACGCACTAACGGAAACCTCTAGAGCCGTACAAAATGAAAAAAAAATCGATGAACGGCTTATATACTCTGTCGTTCCATTTCGTTATACGGAAATCGCGGAAATCTCCAGGAATTAATATCCTAGTGGTGACATTAAACGATTTTAATTACAAATTAACGGGGCAATTCACGATCACTTGCCACTCAGTCTGAGGCGTAAAACGAAGAGTGAGTTTCTTTTTTATTTTCAATAAATTTACACTAGTAACTATCGATACGTGGAGTCATGAATTTTTCGATTTTCTATTCCTAGGCTGTAAATCTATCGTATCTAATTTAAAATAATTCCAAAGCGATACTACGGCCTGGATATACGTACGAGCGGATATCTTGAAGACGTTTTCACTGTTTCAAGAGTTTCGAGTTACGGTAACGGGGAACGACAAATGCATCGATTTTTATGAATATTTTATTCCCCGCCAACAAACATTGAAATATTTTGTTACTCGTATACTTTTTCTATATTCGTTGGTATACAGGCTAGACATCTGAATGATATGACTTTTTAATAAGTTCCACATCGCACACCATTGCCCTCGAAGATGCTTGCTGCCTACGCTTCAATGTCTTCGACCAATTCCTACCTACTGCAGCAACTCACCCTCTTTGATGTGAAATTATTCGTTCGCATATATACTTTTTCTCGATGTAAAACTAAGCTACAAAAATCAAGAAAGAAAATTTCTAAAATAGCTTTTTCCGATAATATATTTGGTGATGTGAATTATGAACAATTTCTCGAATTTGATAAGAATATATAAGATTTATGTATATTATTCTGAAGTAAGACGGACGACGTGAAAGGAACAACTAACGGACAGTTTTTCTTTTCAAAATCATCGAATGAAATCTAATTCATTGGACTCTAACGTATCATTGGTTGACATTCGAGCTAGGTATTCCTTTGGGATATAGAGAGAAGAAGCAGTAAATTCCCTAAACTCGAAAGAGCGTAGAAAAAACGACGTGATATTGACGATCGAACGGAAGGCCGAACGGGCGAGTTTCTTAAGAGGTGGGGATAATTGCTAGCCGATATAGACTGGCGGAAAGGGGTTGGTAAAGGGGATGCCATGACGTCACCAGGAACAGTTTCACCTATAATTGGATTTGTGATCAGTTTCTCGAAGATAGCTCGACGCCGCCGAACCCGAAGCCGAAGCCGAAGCCGACGTCGACGTCGTCGCCGATCCCAGCGCCTGCGTCGATTCAGAAATTATTGGGATGGCGTGAAAATAAATTATTTACACATCTCAATCAAATACCAAACCTTTTTCTATTTGTATAACGTTGACCAGGAAATAAACTTGTACAAACTTTAATTATACCCAAAAATAAAATTTGGAAATGGCACGTTGGGAAAATTTTCGCTTTCTATTTTTTTTTTTTTTTTTTTTTTTTTCTTAGACTGGATTGTCTGATACTTCTGAAATGAGTGGCTCTTCTTTTACTCGATAACCATACTATATGAAAGTACAAAAAATGTTCACTCTGATTCACCAAACGACCGTCCGAAGGTGTTTGGCTTGTGGAGATTGGGAAATGAGAAAAAGAAATCGTGAAAAAGAAAGAAATAAAGAAATGAAAGAAGAAAACTGAGCTTTCGCAGTAGACAGAAGCGAGAGTGAAAGAGAGAGGACAATAGCTACGAGTCGAATGCTAGATAAAGAGAAAAAGAGACGGAGACATCGAGCGGAATGCTTGCAGAGGGTAAAGAAAACCCTGCCAATGTAGTTAGGCGAATTGTTTTCAGTTTACTTTCCGAAACTGTTGAGATCGCGTTAGACTCTATGTCGCGGTGAACTTTGAGAGAATTAGATTTTTCTGAGATCAGTTAGGTTACTTGAAATCGTAATTTGTAATCGTTGAGCGAGCGGTTTGCAAAAAATTGAAAAAAAAAAAAAAAAAAAAAAAAAGAAAACGGAACTTTTTAAGAAGCAAAAAAAAAAAAAAAAAGTTTGATAAAATTTCTCTTACATCAGCAAAGGCAAAACTGAATTCATAACGACACGACAAATTCATTAAAAACTTGGTATATAATAATTACATGTTCTCCTTCAGAGTCTTCAATCTTCTAGAGTAAACCTTAATTTTATAGGTATTAAACTCGTTGTCGTTTATCCTGATAAAATGGAGTCCTAGCTAAGTAATTAGAGCAGCTGTATCCAAGACAGGGCTGAGAACAAAGCTTGCCAGATTTATTTGATAAATCTCATTTGTTACATATTTAATTAATTTTAACGAAATGGCGCTGAGTTTAATAGATTAATTAAAATCACCGATATCATTTCTCACGAAATAACTATCACTTTTATATATTATATACATATAATAACTATATCTGAAAAAAAAATATCTAAATATCTATATCACAACGATTTTCTCCGCTATTGATATTAGATTTCAAATCGTCCGTCTCGCTGTTTCTCATTCGTTATCAGATATCATAGTATTTATCTAATACATGTTTCTTTGTAGTAAATATATAGGTTTAAACATATACGTATATGGGTGTCTTTACGTATACTATAAGTGTATACCTGCCCAGTCGGAGCTCCTCTTACGTTCGCTATTTATCGACTTTTACTGAAGAAAATCGCATTGTACTCGTTCGATAGGTATTTCTAATAACTTCCTATTTCTCGTGTCTGCACTTCACAATGGCACAGGTAATCCGACACTATCATTGGCTCTTCTCTTTTTTCCTTTTTCATTTTACTTTTTACTATATTTTTTCCTTTTCTATAGTTCATTTTTTTTTTTTTTTTTTTCTGTTTCCTTTTCCCTCTTGCCTTACCTTCCATCTTATTCATAGTCCTTCACTCTCAACCTGACAATTACTCGGCCATATTGTCCGCGTTTGTATCGTGGCAGGAAGTAAAGGGGCTATATGAGACCCGCCAAGATCAAGTTTTTAATCACTCGTCGATAGCTGGTGTCCTTTTTAAAGGAAAAAAACAAAAAAATTAAAAAAAAAAAAAAAAAAAAACGAAGAACTGAGGATAATAAATATCCCCTGTTACTCGGCACGTTTTGCGAATTATTTCGGCGTTCAAAAAACAAATAAAAAAAAAAAAAAATTTATCCCCATTAATTACCGCATGTAATTAATTAATGAACGAGTATTATAACTACTAGGTATAGATAATAGACTTGAATCCCATAGAATATGAGGTGAATAAAATAATTTTAAAATTCGAATCATAAGTATATGGTGTCATGAATCAGTATTGCGAGTATGAAAAAGAAAGAGAGAGAGAGAGAAAGAGAGAGATAGAATGGCTATGGAGCCTTCTCGAGAGCTATAACTTTGAGATTCGATTGATCCGAGCAAGGGAAAGAAGAGAGAGAGAGAGAGATTTCAGCAGGTATATTATGGCGATGGAAGATGGTAGACGCAAGTACCAACGCAACCGGAGCAGGAGCTAGCGGAACATAAAGTTAATCAACTGAATAAACTGATAACGATAGAGGTAAGATATTGCCTCGTAACGACTACATTGAATAGCATCTCGCTAAGTGAGTGGTAGACATTTTTTTATGGAATATACTTACCTCGCTATTGGATATTGCGTTGGTATACCTTATACATTACTTTAAAACATCCTTGCTACATACATACAACCTATTGATATTTACAAATTCTGTTATCTTTGAAAATCTAATTGCGATATGCTAAGAATTGAAAATTTTATATCGCGTTTAGACATAATTAATAATTCTTATCCAAAAATTCTAATCGTTTTTCTAACAGTGCCATCTTTTGCAAAAGTGAAGAGACAGGATCTCGACTTATTATTACGATTTTGATCGATTTTTAATAGATCGAATAAATTCGAGTGAAATGAAAAATAGTAATTTAAAAAATAAAAATGATCGAGATTAGAGATTTTTAATAATGATCTATTTCTGGATCTAAAAAAAAAAAACAATGTCATTCTTTATCGCGGGTAAATGAATATATGATACAGTGAATCGTCGAGATTGTCGAGAATCAGACCAGCTTCTATTTTCTATCCCAGCGGTCGGCTACCCTTACTTAGAACCAGTAACCACCCCTAAACTCGATCGGCTACCCCTTTAAAAGTTTGTGTATTTCCTTCTGTACCGACGGTTTCGATCGGACATCCCTTCTGCAATATCGACGCTTATGCTTGCGCGCGATCCCTATCCTCGGCGTGACGAATATCTACCTTATCCTCGCATTTTAACTTACTTGGTAGCTTTTCCTACAAGAATCTAGGACCCCTTAATTATATTTGTCAGTATTTTTTGGAAAACAGTGTCCTTTGAGATCCATGAATAAAAAAAATATGATATAGCTTTTGGTATTAACGGTTTAAAAAATCGATCAATAATTCATATTCATTTGAAAATAAATCAAATTCATTATTTTCAGAAGTGTTTATTGTCTAGACCAAAATGCCGCATTATATTTTAGACCAAAACCACCAGCCGCAGGGTTTTCATGCGTGCGAGAGACAGAGGCATAAATGTGGTCAATTTGACGAAACCATAACCGTTAACGTTTGCGGTGAAATTGTTTGAGGTCAGAATATAACGTTTCGCATTTGTGTAGCGGTGTGAGAAATAACCACATATATTTTATAAACAAAGTCTCTTTGCTATAGGCGATTCGTAGAATGTTCCTAGTCGACTTAAAAACCCGTTGAAAAATTGTTTAAGGATTTATTTTTCACGACTGTGTATACCTACGTTTGTTATTTTAGACTCGATTTTATCGAGAGATTTCACTCTAAAATAGAGCTGATTGCACTGCAAGAAACTACACTATAAAGAAGACGACAGGTTGCATCGTCCTATGGGAATTGAGGTAGACCTGTCACAGTAAGTATCTTCGTTCAGTTACGGTAAGTAATCGATGTTATAAGGCGGTGAAGCGATAGAAGCGATAGAAAATACGATGAAGGTGGAGGAAAAGAAGATATAGAGAAACCGCAATGGTATATACTGGTTGACACAAAACGTATTTTCAATCAGTAAAAATACTTCGAGTTATATAGGAGAATAGAAACTAAGATATAATACGAAGCTCATAGAAACTCGTCAATTCCAGGTTATATCTACTCGGTCAGTTTTATTAGTCGTTCACATAAAATTCTGCTATCATATTTTTAAGACCTGAGGACATTCCAACGTAAAAAGAAAAGATATAATCCGAGAGGGCATTTCATTTTTCAACATTTTCATATAGTCCAGTCGAATTAGACATAAAAAGAGGCTCAAATGGACAAAAATTTATTATTGGCTAATTTTTTTTTTAATCGCTTCGGAATAACGTCCACATTGAAGAACTGAAGCGGCCAACGTGTCTGTTGACCGGAACAATTGTTTATTTAACAATTAGTAAAAAAACACTAATTTCTCAATGCCGTTTTCCTTTGTATCTCAGCTTGTATTGGACGTAATTGGACTTTATAAAGCTCAAAAGTTCCGTGGAGATCTCTAGTTTGCAATTACGTTTGTCCGAATCGCCATTTTACAAAATTGTTAATGTTATAATGCAAGAAAGGCCAAAAAATCGATTTCCGAAATCGCATTTTCAAAGTGACGTAACTTGTAGAGATTTAGTTCAAATGTCACTATATTCTAGAAATCAATACATCTTTGGAGTACGTATACCTACGCGGAACCCATGCCCCGTCGGGTTGATAGTTTCAGAGAAAATTAACAACAAAGTTCTTAATTGCAAATTGAACCACAAGCGAAGGAGTTGTCGGATCTCAAAAATTCTTGTTGGAGGTTGTTTGTCTTGATGCCAGCTTTCATTTTCCCCGGAAAAATAATTTTTTCCCTCAGCCAAAAATTTTTTTTTTCGAAAAAACCGTTTTTTGAAAATTTCATTTTGAGTTTTTTGGGAGGGTTCGATTCAAAAGTCCTTATAACCAATTTAGTATGATGACGACTATTTTTACACGAATTTTAAGCTAAGGTAAGTCCCATTTGGTCAAATAGAACCGGAGTTATCGATGTTTTTGTATTTTCAGAGATAACTCCGAAACTAATGAATATTTTCTCAAAATCCTTAAACGAGGCTCTTCCTTAGACAATTCTCCATCTGTCTGAGTATATCTCATATTTTTCCGACGAATTTTAAAGTGCGAAAACGCCAATTGAATATAGACGTTTGGCGCGCATTTCGAGACAGATGGAGAATTGTCTAAGGAAGAGCCTCGTTTAAGGATTTTGAGAAAATATTCATTAGTTTCGGAGTTATCTCTGAAAATACAAAAACATCGATAACTCCGGTTCTATTTGACCAAATGGGACTTACCTTAGCTTAAAATTCGTGTAAAAATAGTCGTCATCATACTAAATTGGTTATAAGAACTTTTGAATCGAACCCTCCCAAAAAACTCAAAATGAAATTTTCAAAAAACGGTTTTTTCGAAAAAAAAAATTTTTGGCTGAGGGAAAAAATTATTTTTCCGGGGAAAATGAAAGCTGGCATCAAGACAAACAACCTCCAACAAGAATTTTTGAGATCCGACAACTCCTTCGCTTGTGGTTCAATTTGCAATTAAGAACTTTGTTGTTAATTTTCTCTGAAACTATCAACCCGACGGGGCATGGGTTCCGCGTAGGTATACGTACTCCAAAGATGTATTGATTTCTAGAATATAGTGACATTTGAACTAAATCTCTACAAGTTACGTCACTTTGAAAATGCGATTTCGGAAATCGATTTTTTGGCCTTTCTTGCATTATAACATTAACAATTTTGTAAAATGGCGATTCGGACAAACGTAATTGCAAACTAGAGATCTCCACGGAACTTTTGAGCTTTATAAAGTCCAATTACGTCCAATACAAGCTGAGATACAAAGGAAAACGGCATTGAGAAATTAGTGTTTTTTTACTAATTGTTAAATAAACAATTGTTCCGGTCAACAGACACGTTGGCCGCTTCAGTTCTTCAATGTGGACGTTATTCCGAAGCGATTAAAAAAAAAATTAGCCAATAATAAATTTTTGTCCATTTCAATGTCTAATTCGACTGGACTAATACCAGCTATTATATTTCCAAAACGAGTCATGGGCGCACGGGCAATTATCTATATTCTGTATCTACGTCATTGTTGACAATCGTGTATGTATTCACGTATATTTGAAACCTCTCGAATTGTTACCAAAACTCGTCAAAATTCATATTATGACAATTTAAACCATTTACCATACTCACAATCAACGAATAACTCTGCATATATATACGTATCGTGAATTGAGTTTTAAATTTCGAATAACAAATATCGTTGAATCGACTCGCAAAATGACACAACTTGATGATTTATACTGTGTGACGAATAATGTTTTACTCAACTTCTACTGCGGGGACATGATTTGAGGTAGTAGTAACGGATTTGTTGATTAATTTTGTTGAATAGAACCGCGTAAAGAAGAAATAAGAAAATAAAAGGAAAAACTAAAGAAAAGAAAGAAAAGAAATCCACGAACTTCTTTTGAGCGAGTTAAAGTTTCCCTGGGGTGAGGGGGTGGGGAGGAGGAATACGCGTAGGGAATTCATGGGGAGATACTTCAGAGTCCAGAGGCCAGTTTGTCTTTCGAGGTTTTCCGAAATGTAGTGACGGAAGAAAAGGAGGATGAAAAAAGAGCAGAAAAGGGCCGGACCAACGGACAGACGAGACTGTTTTTCTCCACGAATTGTTTTCTTATTGTTCTGCCGGATAGGTACTCTTAATTCGGACGCTAATGAAAAGCACCCCATCATTAATGTGATTGATACGAATAGCGGTAGGAAAGAACAATGGCGTATAAGGGGACGGCTTTGATTTATTTTTGCCTTAATTCGTTAAAGACCGTGACAAAGATAGATAAAAGAAAACTTCGGCAAAGCTATAGTAGTCGACCCGCAGAAAATAGCAGAGACAAAAAGAAAGAAACCAAAAAAAAAAAAAAAAAAAAAACTTTAGGGAAGAATTACGAAGAACGTTGAATCTCTATTATATCCATTATCACGATTCTTTAATCGTTAACTAAACCCTGCGATATCTTCTACACTACACTGTACATACTTTTTTATTTGGTTCGAAAGCCTTCGGATCGGAAAAAGAGAAAACTGTGAATAAAAAATAAAAAAAAAAAAAGAAAACCATATAGTGTTGTTTTTTTTTATTCTTTTTGCAATGGGGAATGTTTCGCTGTAGGTACTAACGTAGTTACGTTGGCGTGA
The DNA here is from genome assembly GCA_963924015.1 of Macrophya annulata. NCBI lineage: Eukaryota > Metazoa > Arthropoda > Insecta > Hymenoptera > Tenthredinidae > Macrophya > Macrophya annulata. Next base: position 27,471,947 of record OZ001260.1, read on the forward strand.
GAATTAAAAAAGAAATAATTAAGCACCTGCCGAGAACCACTCCTCAGATATTATCAATATTGTCACAGGACGAGGCTTGGAAGTCCTTCAGCCGTACAGAAACAACATTTCCTTACCTTGCCGGCTCCTCTCTTGACGTCGATTAAATATTCAAACTCTCACCCGAACCACTCCCGTCGATTGGACGGAACGTGAGCTTATTAGCGTCAAAGTAGCACGATGGTGATTATACGGAATAAACTTGTCGAATAAAAATGTCCTCGTGCATTTGTTTAAGAAATTCTTCTTATTCTATTTTTGTTTTTTTTTTCTTCATATTTTCGTTTTCTATCTCGTATGAAAATGATGCTAAGAAGGTATGAAAATCATTAAAAAAAAAAAGAAAAAATTCGTGACGTATTACTTATTCCAAGAATTTTCTTTCACTTCACTACCTATATTGTAAAAATGCCAACGAATGGAGCGGCAGTTTTATATTGACGATAATATGAAAAACATCTACGAGTCACCAATGTCTCGTACTTCCTATTTGACATACGTTATTTCCACATTCCGTAAGTATTTTTGAACATTGGTGAGCACCAAGCCAGGCAACAAACTCGTTGAAACGAATAAGAAACTAGAGGATTCAATATGTGACGTGACGTGACGCTCCGCTCCGCTCTGCTCTCCTCTCCTCTCCTCTCCTCTCCTCTCCACCGCTCTTTCCTTCCTTCCTGCTTTCCTTCCTCACTTCCTTCCGCCCTCATTCTCTCCTTGAATTTCTCCTTCCCGGTTTATTTCTTTCACTGAAGAGAAAATTCTCTCCGCCGTATCGAGTCAGCAGCCGCGAGTTTCGTCAGTCTTCGAAGGTATTTCAATGCCCCTATTTGCAATGGCAAGATATATATCCTATCCATACACATCCATAGGTATACATTTATAACGTGAATGGTGTACAACTCCAATGTATACCATATACAACGTCTTGTGCTTTAATCCATATACAGAGATGAAACCAACCAGGTTAACATTATTATTTTTTTTTTTTTCTTTTTTTTTTTTTCTTTCCCTTCTAATCTTAACTCTCCGAAGTAAAATTCGTTTCTTTATCCCTTGATTACTTATATCGAATTTCAGTTACGGACTAAAACCGAGGTATAACTTTACGAGAAGTAACGATCAGTTTCGCTGGTCCCCCGGCTTTGGTGGTTGTACTTTTATGTAAGGTAGTGACTCGGTATGTATGTACGAGCATGTAATATATACACCAGTTTGTAGGTCGACCCGAATTCTCAAAATCGTTTCTGCACAGAGCCAGACGGTGAAGGTACCTGCAGCAACCAGAAGCCAGGAACTGGTATAGGGTGCGGGAGGACGGAGGTCAGGGCGTGTTATTAAAGTAGTAAATTTCATCCTTGCTAGGATATGGATTAGACTTGGCGTACGGGCAGTGGATTCAAACCGTTGGAATGTCAGAAAACAAAGTAGTAGCCGTAGAGGCGCCTATACATATACCTTCGTTTTCCTCTTCCTCTTCCTATCCCTCTTTCGTCTCCTCGTTTCATCCCTCCCAGTTCCTAGTTCCTACTTCCCAGTTCCCGGTTTTACCTCTTATCCCCCCCCGTCCCCCCGTTACCCCTAGTTCCATTGTTCTCAAGAATCGAGCAGAGAGCGCAAAGCCCGTGCGAGAAGTTTACGACGTCGCGATAGTGGGTCAACTATTCGCGCTTGATTGAAGTTGCACATTCCCATGTTCAGCGCGTTCTTGAGTAGGCAATCTTAACCGCCACCGCAGTGATTGCGGCCAGTTAAATCGAATAGATTGACAAATTTGAATGCGATACGATTCTTGTCCCAATTTTTTCCTATTTAAAAAAAAAATTTTTCTATTTTTTGCTTCTTCGCATTGCACATATACGTCTTTTTATAAAACAGTATGAATAAAGTTTAGAGGGTAAAACGTCAACGTAGGTATATATACATATAGATATAGATATTAAGCTTTTCTATATGTTCGTACAGAAAGCGGAAAATTTCATCCTTCCAAGTAAACCTATATTGCCTGAGACCCAAGTAGTTTACGTAAGCAAAAAACTTCATTGAAATTCTGTCAAGCGTTAAGTTGCCACATAGACATTCAACATGGTGTGTTGAATCTTTTTTTTTTTTTAAATTCAGATTTTCGTTATTATTAGCATTAAGTCTGACATCTTGTAAACGTTTGAATTTTGAGTAATGAAATTTTTTATTCAACTGACTAATTGCAGGAATCCATCAGCCAGATTATTACCAAAATATATTTTTTTCGTTCAGTAAATCGAAAAAAATTTAATGTCTGAACGTAATTTGACTTCGTTCACGATCGGCTAAGAATTGCGACGATTTTTAAAGAAAAACGATGAATTTTCCAGGGTTAAAGACACCAGACAGTATAATCTTTGTATTAGATACGTTACACAGTCTTAGAAAAGGGGTTTCAAACGTCTGATTACTAGCCGCGAAGTATAATCTTAAATTGTATCGTAGATACGTTGTTTTAAAAAAATTTCACGTACTTAGATAAGACCAAAAAAAAAAGTAAAAAATAAAAAAAAAAAACTTTCTAGTAAAGGTATTCGCACTTGTGTATACGACACGAATATATACATCCACATACGTATACCCTGAATGTATATAAGTACTAGAATCGTTTCTCTAGGGGTAGGTGGGTAGGTAACTGTGAATTCTTTGGCTACTCTGAACTCCGCCTAGTCACAAGAAACTGGCTAGCGGCCAGCACATTAGCTGGGCAAGGTTCTTTTTACGAGAAATTGCAGTCACAAATCCCATTGGCTTTACTCGGCTGGCGGGTAAAGGTAGAGGAGAACATAGAACGTAGAACCGAGAACCAAGTGCTGAGAAGAACGGAGAATGGAGAACAGAGAGCAGGGAACAGAGAACAGAGAACAGAGAACTAGAGAGCAGAGAGTAGAGAGTCAGGACGACCGTGGTCTGGAGATCGCCTCGGTGAAGGGGGACGTAGATAGCGGCACTGACTCCTGGGGGGCCTGCTTGGCCGTTACCCGTAATTGGACGCTCCTGCATAATTGTTCTCCCCTCTGTACCCGCACCCTCGGCACCAGCACCAGCACCGAACCAAACCCAGCGATACCTCGACCCAGTCCCAGCGATTTGCGAAACTTACCCGCTTCGTGGATATATACATGACGCAGAGTGGGTATATTATGTGCGGGTCTGTTATAATTTCACTGTTAACTATTTTGAATATAAAAGTAATCATGACCAAGGTGAGGAAGAAGAAAGAGGGACAGCATACAGATCTTTAGATTTCAGAATTTTGATCCTTCGGAATTCTTCGATTTTAAGTTTTGGCTATACAGATTTTCGGGGAAATACCGTTTTTAAAAACTGTGAATCGTTGATATTAAAATTCAGAATCCTGACCGTCCGGAATTTCAACCCGGCTCCTCATAACTGCAGCGAGATTTTTCTATATCTTTTAAGCTCGTTAGTCTAGAAAATTTATATAGACAACACGAGGACACGACTGGATGGTTAGATACTTAATTTCGTTTTATAGAGTCTGATACAAGATGGGCCCAAGTGAGAAGCTAGTAGCGAAAAGCCACTTGGTGATAACGTTTGGACACGTTCTGTACCGGAATTCTTAAGGAGAATTCCCTGAAAGCTTGGCTTCATTGACATCCAGACCACGGCATGGTACACGCGTCTATTCCTATCTCATAGTAAATCGTAAAAGAATTCCTATCAGACACCGCGACGGTACGACGCCGTCTTATATAACTTTTTATCGCTGATCTAATCACGCCGATACAGCAGCTGTACCTAATTTCAGTGTCTCTCTATCCGAATCTGCTGACGTGTTAACATCGGGTTATTAGTTTGATAGGTACGTGAGATAGGAGGATAAAATACTATTCGTGGTAAAATAAATACTTTATTGACAAGAAAACATAAGGAGAGTATTGTTATTGGTAATCATTTCATCCCGTATAAATTTGGTATACGGATTTGCATATGGATTTAAGAATTTTTGATAGGGTACTGCTGCAAGTAATCCTGACTAGGATTTTCAGCGAATTATAATCTCCTTAAATATTGACATTGCAGGTGGTTGGGGAGGATGAAGAGAACGAAGGAGATGAGGATTGAGTCCCGGAGGCCAAGATGGGTCTGTCAAGATGGGATGGCACCCGGTCTCATTCCCCCGAAGAAAGTCTGAGTCAATTTAATTCTGATTAATTACTCTTTAATTAATACAAACGTGTCTGGCAAGGAAATAGAGTATTACCGATAAAACGATTAAAAGAGATCTTTTTTATTCGACACAGGTACTCCGGATAGCTTGCGAATATTAACCACCTTGTATTGTCGAGTTTTTTTCGTTTCTTTATTTTGTTAATTTGTTATATTTATTTTTTGGATGGTTACAAGTAAACGAAATTTCCTTTTTAATTATTGGTATATATATTTAAAATTGGTTATCTATAATTTGAAAAATTGATCCTTGAAATTCGATAAACAATAAGAATAAATCTGTGGATGAAACGCGTGTTTCGTTTGGAGTTTATCCACCATCTTGCTCGAGCTTTACGGGGGCAAATATTACTTTTCTCCAATTCGCGAAGAGAAAATTCGATTTTCCACGTTTACGAGAGTAGTGGAAAGTGACGAATCGGTGAGTTCGTAGTCGGACGAGTTTGTGCCTCGCGGGAATTCAATATTTCTTAAATTTTAAATCAGTCCGTTTAATAAATACGTTATGATTTAATCTCGCCAGAAGGCAGCCGGAAGTCAAGACTTTGGTCGGGCGTAGGCAGGGGGGTGAATGAAAAAGGAAAGGAAAATAATATGAAAAAAGGTAAAGGGCGAAAAAAAAAAAAATTGAAAAAGTCATAAGCGATCACGGAGAAAAAAATTCAACGTCTCAATACGAGACGTGAAAACGATGAAATCGAAGAGACCGACGTATCGAAACGACCACGGAGATCAGGGTATCGAAATTCTCAGAAATTCAAGACAGAGTCTCGCAGTATAAGACAAAATTATTTTAGTCTCAAGCCGACCAAAAGAAGAAGAAGAAGAAAAAAGAAAGACAAAAAAAAAAAAAAAGACTGGTACTTTGAATAAAAATCATATTTATATATAATTGAGTTAGTCTGAAAATTTCGCTTGGGAATTGTTTCGGGGCTTTTAATTCGAAGTACCTAAGTTTAATACTGAGCATTTTGCGGGTCAAATGAGCACAAATATCTATCCAGGTTGATAAAACTGGATGAAAATTGGCGTCGTGGGATAAGCCAAGGTATTTTATAAGGGTGAAATTTTGTATTTCTGTATTCTTTTTTTTTTCTTCCTTCGAAAAAAATCTTTAGATATTTTTATATTCACAGGTGTGGGGTGAGTCGGTGTAAACTAAAGAGCATTCCTTGCTAGGTAGGTATAACTACAGGTCTGAAAAGCTGCTTCTATTCCTAGCTTAATTTAGGTCGATAACTAATTAACGAACTGTACATTTTCAAAGTAATTGTATCGTCGAACGAGATCGGAAATGGTGGAAGTTTATACTTCTAGTTCCACCACTCCCTTCACCCTCTCAACCTCTGCTCGGCAAATCGGATAATTCTTGATTGGATCGCAATCACCGTGCAATCCGATCCGATATAGTAGCTAGGCGTCCTCGTGCGGGGTGAGCTTGATAACACATGGCGTCGCGTGGCATCGTGTGGCGTCTGTATATATGCGCATGATGCGTTAACACAACTATACGTATACATACATATTCAGGTATATTACATCACTATAGTATATATGTGGATTGTACACGTAGAGAAGAGCCTGAGCCCCGTGAGATAATTGAATGCATAGCCACTGCTTGATATGCATTGAATTTTATTGCAACAACAAAATTCTGGCTTTAAATATATTTTTCAAAAATGTTTTCTAGAAGATTCATGTCTCTTTTTTCTTTTTTTTTTTTTTCTTTTTTACCGCCAGATTTTTGATCTTTGAATTATTTTTAGTTATTCGATTACCTCTAAGGATGTTGAATTCTTTAGTTTCAAAATTATTAAACGATAATCAAAAATTATAATAAAACAATGAGATGAGGAATAAAAAAAAAAAAGTGAAATCCGATAAAGCGAGAATATAATGATAAAAAAATTTGATGAAATGAAGGAATAGAAAAGGGCAAAGGAAGATGCGGGGGGGTATAAGAGCGCATGAGGAAAGTCTCTGCGCGCAATAACGTGAAAGTGTAACGCCTCGCCTTGGGAGGAGATAAAGTTAATATCTCGCTCGGTTTTGTAATTGCCAATTATTTCAGCTTATACCGCTCTTTGTTCTCTGGTGCTATCCAGACCACACCGTGCCGCGTGTAACCATACCATACCATACTATGCCATAGCATAGCATAGCGTAGCATAGCATACCATCCCCTGCACCGGTACCGCACACCAGGTCGTAAGTGAGCCGAGATTCCCTAAAGAATCCGGGAGGCTTGAGGGAACAAACGGAGTCCTCGCGTGCAATCCTGCAGTACCCTATATATATCCTACTTCCAGTTTCTATATTTACAACCACAACTCCAGAAGCTTAGGTTAGGTATAGGGTTTGTTGTAGAAATATATAGATATACATATATATATATATATACGTGTGTGAATTCCTCGCGTGCATTGCGCGCTATCTCCTGTCTGGAAAATGTCAGGAAAGTTTTTGGTACAAAGGAACTCCACTACGCTGTCTTTTCTTCTTGACGGCCCTCGTGACAAATGAAGCGCACAAAACGAAGGGAGAAAGAATTACCAAAATATATATATATGGTGTATATATATTGTATATTATATAATACATATACCTATACAGTTATGTATGTAGCTATTCCAGGTTGTGTAAGCTCTAGATCCCTCATTAGTTGCACATGGGTACCTTAATTGTTGCCGGTTGACCGAAGCAAGGAAATAAAAGGAAAGAAGGTATAAAGGATAAGATATATAAGGGATGGAGATAAACCGGAATAGAATTTTTTTTTTTTTTTTGTATTATAATAAATAATGAAATTTGTGAAAATGTATTTTAATAAAGTTGAGATAACAATTTTTATTATAGTATTCGACAGGGGGTTTTGGAAAGCTCTTTCGTAAGGGTGAGTCTAGGCGGGAGATATAGACAGACGGAGTGAAGCCTTGGTTTGGTTATACGAAAAAGCCAAGTTGAATCGGGCTGGCGGCCTCGAACATAAAAGTCAAATTTGAATTTCAAAACACCTGCTCACCTGCCCTTTGCTCACTTTAATAAGATTTTGTAGTTTTCATAAATATCGTATACCTTATACATACACGACGTGCAATGTATATACGTGGTGGTAGAAAAAAATAAATAAATAAATAAATATAACAATAAAACGACACATCGATTCATAGACTTTTGTACTTATTTATATGTGAGACACTCGTCCTCTAGAATCTTCTACTGAAAAAGAAATATACTTGAACTTGTTTAACCTCTTGAATCGCCAAACAGAACTTGTGTCATACTCGAGCCTTAATTTATGTTTTTAAAATTTATAGAAACCCCAAAAAAAAATCTGGTGGTTGATAATCGGTACGAAACAATTCATGTATGTGTTTCATTTTATTGTAGGCACGTAAGGGTTTCGTAAGAACAAAATTATAATCTTAAAAAAAAAAAATATATACCTCACGCTATTTCGTAAACTGTAAAGACAAGCAAAGTCGAGAAGAAAAGCTCAAAGTTGACGCGGTGCTTAGCGCGACGTTAACTTGACTTGTAAATTTTTTTTTTTCTGGGTTCAAGTAGGCACGTGCACAAGTACAGTGCGATTTAAAAGTTCTTTTCAAGAGCTTTGTTCGAAACAAAAAAAATAATAATAATAAAAAGTAAAAGAAAATAATAATAACAAAAAAAAAAAAAAAAAAAAAACCTAAAAGAAAAGTCGAAAAAAATTAAATATCATAAAATAAAAGAACCCTTTCTTTCTACGGCTGTTAAACTCCACTTGTTATATACCAGAGGTAATCGACACAGATATGAAGTCGAGCTTTTCAACCATTACTTGTTTAATGCTTGTTCATTATACCTTAGTGAATAACGTAGACAACGCTGTATATCCATCGTGACTGAATGTCCTCTGTTTAAAACGGCTTCAATCTCCCTTGTTACAACTTCTTTGTCACTTATTTGCAGTTGCACCGATGACAGAACGACTACAGTACAGCGCTGCTAATTAGAGGCATCTAAATAAACGAGACCGAGAGAAATTCCAGGAATAGCTTTGTCCTCTAGTAGAAGTTGGTGTGGGATTGAATTTCTAAGAACGGTTGTCTAAAATACAATATGTAACAATGATTCGAGATTCTGAGATCCAAGGTGAGGCGTTTAAAACTTTCTAAAATTTTCTTTAATTTTATTGTAATGTAAATTTTTTTAAAACGGCGGAAGTGCGACAACCTTTTTATTCCTTTTCATTATCCTTCGAGGAGAAAATCCTCTTATATACATAAAGTTACATAAATTTATTGCTGAACTTTTTCCATGCTTTCACTTGTGTTTCCGTTTATTTCGCAAAACTCTAATCTTCACGTCTTTGCCATATCCCAGTTGGGTAAACGTCGGTTTCCTTATCGTAAAACAAAACGTTTTTCTGGTTACAATTCCGCGATTGACTATCGGTCATCATTGACTAACCGACTACCGCGACTGGTTTGCTGATAGCCGCAGGATGCAGAAACCCGAAACAGCTAAATTCACGTCCACATGGATTAGTGGATGTTTGCAAAATACAACCGAAATTCATTGAATAAAAAAAGGTAGCTTTTCAACGGTGTGAAACTAGCGGATAAATAAATGTATAACGTAGGAAATCGAATGAATTGTCAATTAAATAAAAACCGCCATCGATAAATAAATATTTTCAAAAAAAAAAAACTTTTGATTGTTTGAAAATTTGTTGACCAACTTTCATATAGGTATTGATGCATTGAAATTTGTTCAATAAATTATAGACTCTGGTAGTTCAATCTTCGTCTTATCTAAATGCATGTACCGTTCGCCGGATGTATTGCAACGCGGTCTGCATAAAATCGTCGCGACTTTCACAGCGTCTCGTTCATCTTGTGCATCCGCAACAGAGAGACGTACGGAGGAGTTTGGATAATTTCTTCTTCCCTTAGGCAGGCATTCACCTCGTATTCCAACCTCGTGACGGAATACTAAATGCGAGAGAATCTCGCTAGGGGTAGAAACATGTAAAATTAAGTTTCAAGTTTAAGTTGTGTCACTCCGGGCGTAGCAGGCGACGCGACGTTGCTTATATATGTATAAATTGAGGAAGAACGCGTTTCCTTGTTCGAAGTTTACAGACTGGTGAGTTTTTACCTCGTAAAATATAATCGTGGGGGTAGGTATGTCTGTCTACATGCGAATTTCTAAAACGCAACAATTCCGTGATTGCTGATTACGTAGAGTACGTCGTTTCACCGTCTAGGGGTGAGTAGTGGCTTGGTCACGCGTCCTGCTATCGGAGGGTCGCGTCGATTTGCCAAAACATTTGTTCCTCCAACCCGGACCTAACGCGCCTTTGAGCTTAACGATAAAAAAGAGCAATGCTCTCGCTTGGTAACGTTTGCCAATCTATTTCTTGCAAAATCGTTGATAGTAGCTGAACAGCACAGAGTCGTAACTAGAGCGGAAGCGGTGGAAAGCTCTCGGGGGGATGCCACGAGAGTGAGGCTGAAAGCTCAACTCCTTAATACCAGGATTTACCAAGAGATCCAAAGCGGGCACGTGCACGCAATTTTTTTTGTTACAAATTTTATACGATCGATAAATAAGCACAAGCACACGTTGTCGGGATCAATTTAGCCTGCTTACAGAAAACTGGGACAGACTAGACCATAGGTATCACATTTTTCCAGAAAAAAAGCGCTTAAGTCAATTCATCATCTTCCGTTTCCGTTTCCGTACAAAAATATTCAAATTAGAGGTCATATAAAATGAAATGCTTTCTTTCACGAAGAAGAAGTTTCATAGTTTAAAAAATTCTCGTTAGCCTTGTTTAATACGCAAGACAAACTATGCACCCCGTTCCAAATTCCGTAAATCAAAATTGGCCAAAGTTAACTAAGAAACAAAAAGGACTGTCGAAGTTTTGAACATTGAACTTCAGTTCCCGAAGAATCGATGCGTCGAAGGCGACTAGACTTTTTCCAATAATGATATAACGATCGTCGCCCTTGCACCAGCAAGAATCATCAACGTCTTTGTTCTCGCCCCTTAACAACGTCAAATTTAGGCACCGAACAACCAACCCTTTCCCGTGCTTGGAGCTCGACGAATCGCTTAGCTATCACTGGCAGCCACCGACGACCTCGACCCTCAGTTCTCAGCTCAAGCCCTCCGCTCTTCGGTGGCTGGTACTCCGGCACCCCTAATGCGTATAAAATGGCCTGCTGATCCCCCATAAGTCTTACATAACAGCCGTGAGTAAACGCGTTCGAATTTTATTGGCCCAAAGATATTTAGGTACGAAACAGACGCTCGTTCAGCGAATTGGAGTTTCGTAATACAATTGAAATTAAATTTCGAAATTATTTTCACATTTTAATTCATGTTTCCAGAGAGAACAAAGGGAGGCTATTCTCGAGATTCTGTCCGTTCCATATGGCCACTTTGAAGGAAGACAAAAACGGAATGAAAGAGAATAAAAAAACAGGACTGTTGAGAAAAAAAAAAATAAATAAAAACGACGTTAAACTCCTATCTACTTATGTTTGGGTCGCACCTTTGACCGCTGAGCAAATACAGACCCACCATCCCCTGGGGATAGGTTTTAGTACTTCTAGTTCCACCCTTTGCCACTCGCGAACCTGCAGGACCACAAATTTCACAAAACACTGATATAAATCGCTCGATAACGCTGGTTGGCCTCTGGTACAGATGTATTGTAGGGAAATTTGGCAAAGTGCCGGTTTTGGTCACGCCGTATTCCGCGTGATCGGGAACCCCATGACATCATTGTGCGTAGAGGAAAGAGGACGATGGGATGGGACGCGGGAGAAAAAGGCAGTAGAAACGTACGTGCCACGTGACGGAGAACCGATATCGCTAATTGCGAAAACCAGACGAAAAAAAAACGAAAAAAAAAAACCGATGACCCCAGTCCTTTTACTTTTTGGATTTGTTATTGTAGAGAAAAAAGAAGAGGCGAAGGATCAGTGAAGACTGAATACAGAAAAGCTTTACTCTGACCATGTCTGCAAGGGTTTTTCATGGTTTATGTACGGAACTTTTCGGCACGTGTTAACAAGTATGTGCAAAATCTGTCAATGTGTTGACAGCCACGTTACTCGTCATACGAGGCTGTAAAAGCGTCCGATACATGGTTCGGCTCGCACAAAGTAGCTTATCGGCTTTGCTGCAGGTGGGACGACGATGCCGATCGACGTTTAAAACACAAAGGGGTTTTAATTAAACTGTGCCTGGGGGAAACAGAAAAAAAAAGAGAATAAACTAACGACGAAAAAATACGGTGAAACTTTGGGCATTTTTGTACAGACAGTCTGACACGTAACGTGTTTGTCCAGTTTTCAAAAAATGTATTAAAAAAATATGTGTTGATATACATAAACGGTGAAGAAATTTTAAAAATTTCATTTCTACTATACCTATAACACTCGTTTAGAAAATTATATTACAACGAGGTCGTACATAGCTGGCGTCATCGTTCGATCGTGTGCGATTGGCAAACAACAAGAAAACCAGAGAATACACATAGTAGACCCGATGTACACGAGGAACAACCAGCTCACCTAGTTCACCGGACCAGAGAGTCTAAACACGCGAACAGTGGCCCCGTCACGCCGCACCGTACCGGACGTACGTAGGTGTACGTTGCTCGGGGTGAGTCAAGCAAACACAAAAGCTCACAGCTGAAGATAAACACAGGGTTTTGCCGCTGCAACTTACCTATACCGTACCTTGTACTAGCCAGAGGTCAATTTCAGAATCGCCACGGGGTTAGATATAATGAGAGTTATATGCTCGAAGTAACATCGACGCAGTATGCAATAGCCAAAAGCAATTCTAACTTACAACGCGTCTGAGTTACGAGGGTGGAAAATATTTTTTCATTTTTATTTAGATTCATTTTTTACTTTTTTTGTTTTTTTTTTGACAATTTTGATCTTTGAAAAATAAGATGCGATCTAATATACTCGTATAATATATGATGTTTGAGGTATAAATTCGTATCCTTATGCATCGGTGCAGAAGAGAACGCCTCATTTCGCTAGAGGAAATCTTCTCTCTACAAAGAATTTTCTACGGTACAGAAAACCGGCAGGTACTTTTACCATACTACGAGTAGAGGTAGGTACCTACCTACGTACCTACCTACCTACCTACCTACCTACCTACGTCTTTTCCATTTTACTACCCTTTCCCCTGTATGGCCGTAATACATCCGGGTTTTGAAGTACGTTACGTAGTTGCCGCGCTTCAAATCCTGCCGTTTTTTATACACTGTGTATACCTACCTCATACATACGTATCAACGACTCTCCTGCGAACCATTGATAAAATATTTTTCATCCTAGCATCTAGCAGCCAGAGTGCTCGTGCCGAACTAACGTATTTTTATCCATCCACTTGACCCTGATGAAAATTTTTTCTTCCTTTTTATTTTTTGTTTTTGTTTTCACAGAAATGTGTAAGCGGAAAGATTGTTTTTTGGTTTTATCAATGACGATTCAAAAATTCAGGATCTTCATTTAGGGTGAATTTAAAGAAATCGACTTGGGGTGGAGGGTGAAGTTTTAGCAAAGTACTTACAGGTAAAATGGTAAACGATCGTGTTTACGTTATTTCATTTTACTTCAACAGACAATTAGAGGAGTTTTTCATCAGTTCAGACACGCAAATCCTACACAAAAGGAGGAAAATCTTAATTGGAAAATCTCTGAAACCTTATATTTCAGGTTTTCTTATTCGAAGTAGGCGCCGCGCTACTTTACTTCCATCCCCGAGTGTTCGTTGGATTAAAGCAATAAACTTCGTGAATCCAGACCGAGAAAACACACGTGTTTTGCGAACCACGTGGATGTGGGGTTCTTTAGAATGAACAAACGTTGCGCATGGATATATGGAAAGCTTCGAAGCTAGGAAAAGGACAGCCTTGTGATATGACTTATGACCACCGTAAAACACGATTCGTTCCAACGTTTCTTCTTTCTCGTTCCGTCTGGGACTATAAACTAAGGAAACTTGCCGAAATATACTACACGTACATATATGTATATATTTTTACCCCAAGTAAATTTGATTACAAGACCAGAGTGCAAGGTGCATCTGTTCAACTTTTTTTATCATTATTTTTTATTTTTTTTTTAAATTCAATTTTCAATCTCACGTAGAGCATAAAGTTGCGGTCTAATAAACGTGGGTGAGACCAGGAATCTTCTTTCCCTGTTACCAAAAATCCTAAATATTATTTATCCCGTCTACTTTACGCCTCCATCCCCCCCTTTACCACTTTAAATTTATTCTTCACCGTCAGCTTTACACGTAAAAAAATTTCGCCAAGTAGCTGTATAACGTCAAGTGAGTAGGTATTAGGATGAACGCATTCGCCTGTAATAAGCTTGAGCTTTGCGATCTGGATGTGTGTATATGTATGAAGTTACTACAACTACCTACGTGCCATGCAGTTATACATGTACTTAATGCATGGCGGGTATTAACGGGCATTACTACATGTTTTAAGCTTTCGCTATATACCACCAGCCCTAAAGCCACCCAAAATATGGATTTAACACTCGCGTGGTATTGCTAATTATAGGTTGTAACTTCTCCTTAATTTTAACTGAGGATGAATCGATATTAACCGTCAACGACTCAACGGTATGCCATTTGTATTGGTATACGTATATTTACGTTAAGTTATGGGGAAAATTTTTAAGAACTTACCTCTTGTAATTTAAGCTGGAGAAATCAGTGATCGTTCTGAAACAGAAAATTTAAACGACATTTTAATACGGCTATTTTATTTTCATTATACCTGCAAAAGCGACACGTCTCTGTCCCAAAGAGTTTGCAATGCAAAGTCTGCACCGAGTCGCAGCGAAAAACGAGCGAGAGATGATCGGGAGAAAAAGGAAGGGGACCTGGTTTCCAAGGGATGATAGATTTAAAGCGGAAAAATATTTGTGTTGGATGTAGATCCAGAGATTCCGAAGGGATTTCACAGAAATTTTAAGCAAATAATACCCGGGCTAGTGGAAAAACACATTTTTATTTCACCACGTTTAAAGCTTGCTTTATTACAGAAATGTGATAGGAATAAAAAATAATAATCAAAAAATAAAAAACAAAACTCTTTACGAACTTTATGTAAACGAAATTATTTTCCATTTTTTAATAATACAACCTACCTATGTATGGTTCCATTAGCTAATTAAAATTTACTACATGCGTTACTTGGTGAATTTATTTAAATTTCATACCAAACCATTCATGCACACTGTGTGCATTTTTTCCATAAGAAATCAGATCATATTCATACATCGTCATATGCATATATACATATAGTCTTGAATATTTATTTATGCACAATTGAAACTGCGATGTATATCGAGCAGTTTAAATAAGAAACTGTTCACCTTGTAGGACGTGAAAATCATAAAACCACGAGTTCCAATTTATTCTGTGTAGTTGCTAAGAAAAGAACGAAAAAATTTTTTAAATAAATGATGATTAAAAAAAGACTTGGAAATAAAAATTTGGATTTGATGCTTACGAAGCGATGTGCGTATTCTTGATACTGTATGAAAATCTCTGCAGTCTTTAGATGAGAGTGAAAAAAATGTTGAGTGGAAAAAGAAGCAGAAAAAATAAGAAAAAAAAAAAAAAAAAAAACTGTTTAGTAAGTTAATGTATTCCATTCGTTGGCAATACAATCAAGGTTAAATTCGGGAAAATAAATCAAGAAGTTTGTTCACCGAGGGCGGTGGAAACGGTGCGGTATACGGTGTGGCCTCCGCGACTTAGCACTAAGGATGGAATAAGTCGAGTGGCGACTTTGTTCACAATTACGCAAACGAGAATTTACTCAAGTTTAGAGAATTTAATCCGCCAAAGCATTCTTTTAATTTAGAAGTAATTTTAGGGAATTACATAAAAGTTTTAAAACTCGTCTACCGACGTCGACGTCGACGTCACGGTCACCATGACGAATAATACCAAAACTCTAAATACGGTGTAAGGTAGAAAAGCTATGTATATATTTACAGGTAAAAGAATATTAAAGAAAACCAAGTAAACTCAAGACACAAATCATTACGCTATACCAAAATTTATACCACTCAAGTCTTTCTCCCAAATTAAAAACGCCGGGTATGTGTATAGTGTCCTTGAATGAACAATTGCGTGTACAATTTTATTTAACAATTTCACGACTCTTATTACTCATATCCCGCTACGTATCGCCAAGGTATTTTTCCAGCTATTGCTGGTATTTAAAAAAAAAAGTGTTGCCCCGAAGGAAACCAATTGTAATTCAATTACTATCCGGATATTCGAAGCCCTCTAGATATACTTCTGTCTGGCTTTCTCTGGATCCCTAGATCTCTGGATCTCAGCTCGTTCTCTAGCTCTTTGGCTTGGCAGTACTCAGTGACTTATGGGTTGCGAAGTAACGTGCCAACTTGAATGGGAAATCTAGAGGGCGGTACCAGCGCGAAAGCAAAAGCGGATAATAAAAGAGAAGGACGTCGCCTCGGTGAATAACGGCGATGCAAAAGAGGTCGCACCTACTTATCTCACCTATCTACATGTAGTGTATCAACCCCTCGCCTTGCTATGAGCAGATAGATTAGATACAGTAAAAAGAAAAAGAAAAAAAAAAAAAAATAAGAAAAATGAAGTATTCGATTTTTGAGCGATGCGATTATTCGAGATGAATCTTCAATTCTAAACCCGACCGAGCTTTGGCTTGGATTTGAAAAGACTTTACCGATGGTGGAATAAATTCAGGTAGAATTAACCAAAACTTGGTTAGATAAGAAGAAAGAGAAGTAAAAATTTAGCTATTTATTTATCTTGACTTAATTCTTTCCCTGCAGGAAAAGAAAAAGTTCTTATCTTCTCTTCCCTGGGATGGTGAAAAAACAGCGGAATTATAGCCCCGTTTAGGGTATGTATGTATATGTATATTCACACACGGGTAAAACGCGACTATGTAATAGGAGAGGTTTTTTTTTTTTTTTTCTTCTTTTTTTTTTTGAATCGTCCGGTAAAATTTGGCCCATAAAAACCCCGTAAAATCGTCTAGCTAACCAGCGGAAACAGTTCCTTCGAACATTTTGGCCACTCATCTATCTCACGGCGTTTTATGCCTTACATTTTACTGCCAAAATGGCGACGTCGAGACTTGTGAGATCCGATGTTTCGGAATAGTATTTCCAGTCTCTATCTCATACCTCTAATTTTTTTCTTTTCTTTTTTTTTTTTTTTTTTGTCCAGCTTTTAGACGTCGGATTTCTTTCACCGGATAAATGAAAGACGGGTTTTCCTTGGTTGGTGTTTTTCTACAACGGAACTGATCCGAAAACGTTCTATTCTCTTCTTTTAATCACTGTACTGCAGAAAAGTGACAATATCTAAGTTGATTAAGAGGACTTAGACGTTACTGAATAGAAACAGCATCCCCTGCACGTGCTAAGATCGGATACCTTATTTCTTTCATTCCAGAGTTTTATCACTATTCGTTTTACCGCGCAAAAGTACCGTGTGAAGAAGACGTACCTACCTAATCTTTTTACCTCACTAGCAAACTGGGACCTATTTATATCGTTTTTGTACCCAAAGAAGAAAAACTTTTTATACCCCACAATGATATATCGTCCCCACCATTCATTTCATCTAAATCGTCATATATTCTTTATACCTATATAATATGAAGCGGAGATTTGGCGAAAGATCGACAAATTTGTTGACTTTTTAATAAAAAAAAAAGCTAAAAAATTATGATACTTTATAATACTTGGTAGAATTCGAATCGGTAATTTCGGAAATTTTCTCAACGATGTTGATATAAGTAATTCAATTTCGAATTATCTTTCCGCTTGTCTTCACTTGTTGAAAAAAAATATATATATAATAATAATAATAATAAGAAAAAGAAAAAAGATAAAAATAAAAATAAAAACTTTATAAAAACTCGACGTAGAGTTGGGTTGCTTCAATAAATGACCGATTCGTCCAGGAATTGACAACCCGTCAGAAACAACCCCCCCCGACGCCTTCATCCTCTGGCCTTTCCGAGAGCATCAATTCTGCAGAGTTGGTTATAGTCGGTGGTGAAACTGACGTAATATACCTCGGTAGCTACTCTCTTGGAGTAGATATGTTTATTATTACAAACTCTATACGGAAACGGTACCTGCAGTTTGCATTTGGATCTAGTTGGATTATTATTATTCAGCTTTAGTTAGGTAGGTATATACATATATGTATACATATATGATAGAATAAGGAATATAGTTGCACAATCAAGTACGAGATGAAATCATTAATCCTCAGTCTCTAACCGGCTGCAACGTAATTTCCTCTCGTCCGTTGGTTCTCGCGTCTCCACTTCCGGTCCAGGTCGTTTACCCCCTCTCAACAGATGAACTATTTTCGTGAAATAATCGAAGTTGAAACGCGACTTTACTCCACCGAAATGGATGTGAGAAATATACATATATCTATATATAATATATCTAAATGAGAGAATGAATGAACAAATGAATGAAAAAGACAAAGAAGTCGTGGCTATACCCAACCTAAATTAGACTTCCTGGTTATTCTAATCGGACTGTCACACGCAGCTCCAGTGTTCATGCAGAACGAGACAAATGAATCGGAAACAAATATATAACCGTGGATGAGAGACGTATTCGCATATGTATGTGTACGTATGTATGTATGTAGGTATATGCCAAATCAAATTTACTTCGCTCGTGTGAACGTATTAGCCTCAGCTAGGTATGTACATACATACATAGTTTCGAGTCTGTTATCGATTCGCTTCTTTTAATTTCCTCTCTGTCGTTACTCCCTGACTACCTGCAGCTACTGCTAAAATAAATCCATAAATTCGTTGGGTAAGCTCTCTAGCTCTTGTGAATAGAGATTCACTCTACCAGTTCTCTATCAATAGACGGTTACGTAAACCTTCAATTTTGAATTAAAAAGAAGATGAAGATAAACAGAAAAAAAAAAAAGGAACAAGGTATCGAGTCATTGCAATACGTATGCTAAACGATTTCAAGTATAACTCTGTATCTATACATTTTAGCGATATTAATAACGATGACAATATCGTTGTGTTGATTTTACTTAACGATTTTAAAGTAATTGTAACCACGATGAGTAATTCCAATAGTGATTAATTTTCTTCGCGTGTAAACTTTACTTTTGCAGATTTTCAGCCTCATACTCTAATGCGATTTCCTCCCTGTAACTTCCGCTCTAGTTCTCGATTATAGATACATCATTTTAAATATTGTGTTAAAATCAAGTGCAATGCAAGTTTTATACCTACTGTATGTAATTTATATTTAAAGTATTGAAAACCATGTTGTCAGCTAGAAATAGATAGAATAAAATTCTTAGTGAAGAGTATATGTAGGTAAACGTGGTTCGAAAGAATAATAATAATATAGATACAAAAAAGAAAAGATAAGAAAAGAGTAAAAAAGTAAAAGAAAAAGCCTGAAATATGAGAAAGAAAAAGATTGCTGCCACTAATAACATTTTGCAATTTATCCATCCGCTAACCACCGTTATAGACGCCGACGTCATCGAGCTTTTTTTCCCGTTTAATGATGCAATTTGCATATCCTCTACTCGCTCGAAGGACTTTCACCGCATGAGGGGCAATTTTAAAATTAATTGAACGATCACGGCTAACCTGTAGCCCGACGAGTTTCTAGATAATAAGTAATAGAGATATTTTTTATTTAACTTGTATCTAGTTTTACTATAAATATAAACGAAAAGAAAATACGGAAGTAAACTTGAGCTTGAAATTGTAGTAAAAAAAGTTCGACAGCCGATATAAATAAATGAAGAAAAAAAAAAATTAGAAGAAATACAAGAACAAATAAATAAAATAGTGAAATACTGTTTTCCGAATGTGGAATAAAAGGTAACAAGTTTAGATAGGCGTCTTAGAAAAACCTCCCGAGGGATTAAGCGAAGGTGGCGTTGGCGTCAGCGTTGGATCTTAGATCCGTCTTATACCAGGTTGGTCTGGCACCTCGTCGATCCTCCTGCAGTCATCGGCATCCGGTTACCGGCGGAAGGAGAATAAGAAGGAGTAAGGCGGTAAGGGTGAGTTGAACTAGACGTGAAAATAGCGATTTCATCCCCACGCCTCCTTTCGCGATTGAAGTCTGATTAGAAACTTTATGACTTTCTTCAGCGATCATGTTACCCAGTTTCTTGTACCGAGGTTAAAACAAAATCAGCTTACCAAGCTCGCGAAGCTTGACGATCGCCATAGCATTAGATCGTGAAAATGCAAAAAAAAATATATATATAATAAAAATGAAAGAGGAGATTCCAAAGAACACGTTTCTATGATGCGATAAACGACGAAGTCTGATCAGAGGTAAGAAAGACTGTAAAAATAAATCGCGGAGCTTGTCTGACAAAAATAATAATAATAATAATAATAATAATAATAAAACGCAGCAGTTTTTGCCCAATCAATTCACGTTTTAATAGAAGAACCGAACGTTTGCATATAGAATAAAAAGAGGGAGAATTGCTACGTCGAACTAATAAGGGTTGTAGGTATAGTACAGCTGACGTAACGGATCCTCGATATTGGTTATTGTTCTTTGAATCGTTTCCAATATTGCGAATTAAAAATATTCCATAGACGACATCGACAACGACAATGACAACGAGAACTACAACGACGATGACGACAACGATGCGGCCTTAGCGGTTATTTCCTTTCCTGAAGATAAATCTACCATCTTTATTGCCAAGGCTTGTTATACCTTTTTTTTTTTTTTTGATTTTTTTTAATATCTATATTTACGAGGCGATTAGCACAAGGCTGGAAAAATCGTGACCACTTTGCAGAGGGTGATTAAGAATTGTCGAAAATATTCAACTGTACTTTATTGGCCAGAGTATCGGACCGCAGGTATAGATTTTTCGAATAAAACACACATGGTGCTTTCCGGAAGTCGTGAAGCTCTGAAAAGGCAGTCCAGTAATGGAATGAACAATTTTTAACACCGGTTAAGGATGAAATTTAAGAAAAATCAAAAAATAATTAATTTTTTAACCGTTAAATTGATCCAGGATCAAGTTACTCAGGCTTTAGAAAATATTCGGCGTCAAAATGTCACACTGTCGCAATATTTACCTACCAAGCTAATATCGATCGATTGGAAGGTTTTCAAAGGAAGGACGAATAAGCCTTTGTTTATCGCTACTAAACAACCTCCGGATTCGGGGCTAGTTCTTGTATAGCTTTTATCAGATCACCGGACTGACCTGTCCGGACGACGGTATGTATACGGAAACAGTTCAACGATCGATGATGCGAATCGAGCCGATCGTTACATCAGAATTAACCCTAGGAGACACGAGTTAATATTTATATTAGGCATACCTGAGAGTGGTAGGTATTTTCTATTCAAATTTCATAGCCATTTATAACGTTGTAATTATACGTTTACGGAATGAGATAAGCTGTGAAAAATTCGGGCCCCGAGTTGAAGTTCCAAATTGCAAAAGTTTCAAGCGGTCAAAAATTAGGAATTTATTTCAGACGATTATGAATTTTCAAAAACGTTAAACTTCAGAATATTAAAATTCGGACAGACCGGGATGCAGACTGTGTGAATTTTAAGTTTCAGGGTTTTGGCCTTTCGGATGTTAAGATTTTGGAATTAAGGTTTTGGAAATGGACTATACAGACTTTTGGAAAATTACTTTTCCTTAATACTGAGTGAGTTGGGATTTTGACCGGTCAGAATTTTAAAATTCGGAACTTAAATCCGGTCGCAAAAACTTCCAAATGAATATTTGAAAAATATTTTAATTTTTATATTAATCAAATTGAAATTTGAAATATTGTAAAATTTTTGTTACCAAAATTAAAACCGTGATTAGTAAACCCAAATAGATTATTAAAAATAATAATAATAATAGTAATTAGAACTTCCCGGTAATAGAATCGTATCTTCGATCGGTATATGAATAATATCTGAACGGTGAAAGCCCCGTTGAAATAATGGATGCCAACTATCATCGAAGCGTGTCCGAAATTATGCCTAGAGGCGTGAATAACTTCATTATAACTCGGCCGCTATACTAAAGTGTGCCCAATATTCGAGCTCCGGTTACCTATCCGTGTAGGTAGTTGTGCACACACATTATAAGTAGAAATAGTCGGTTTGTGTTCAGACGTAGAAGCGGAGAATGTGAATACGATCAGATTTTGCAAAAGTTGTTGACAAAGAGCGATGATTTTCTTTGAAAAGAATGTTCAAGATTTTTTTTTTGAATAAAGAAAAGTAAGAATCAAAAATAGAAAAACACAAAATCTCTGGTAAAAAGAAGGAAAACTAAAAATAACAAAAAAAAAAAAAAGTGCATTAAAACCATGAAGCAAAGAATTTTGTGCAGATAACTTTACCGCCACTCCCGCATCGTCTTCTTAGGTAATTTATAGTCAACCCTGCAGTGTTGTTAAAAATGTCACCCAGTGATTCATGCCTCTAACTATAAAAACCGTGCAGTCATAGATTACGTTCTTGCCCTCAGCTCTCTTGCACCCCTGGTTCACCGCTTCGTACGTCCACCCCCGCATAGACGCACGCGCTCAACCCTCGCCGCAGTACTTCCGCCGCTTTCTATACTTCCGAATTCCGATACACCCCTGGGGCTAGCTGCTACTGCTACGATATACGTAGACCGTACCACGTATCGCTGGGTCTTTGGGCTCCGGGTGTCCGGATGTCGCGATGAGAAAGGAAAGGATTTGATTGATGACTCAAGTTTCCGGTTCTTTTAAAACTATTTTTTCTATTTTGTACGTATTTTTTTTTTTTTTTCTTTTTTTCTTTTTTTTTTTGTTTCTTTTTGGGACGGAGTTGGGATATATTATTTTTATATTGATTTTTGAACGTTTTTTTTTATTTCATATAGGAAGATAAAGTTTTTTTTTAATAATTACGGCTAGAATATTCTGCCCTCGAAAATTTAGTGATATAATCATGAACGGCAGCAATGTTTCTGACGATACCTCACCAGCTGGAGACAAAAGTAATTAGAAACTCTAATTTCTACGGTACCTACGGAAAATCAGTGGAGAACCCGTATAGCTGCCCGGAATAATTCGTGTCTCGAATTAATAACGGTTCCTAGGCTCTCCTGCGGCAGCCTTCGGGCTGACCCTAGATGCCCGTGTCTCAAAGTTCCGAGCCCCAATCAAGATCCAATCCTTAGCTTCCTTCGCCCCCGCACCACTACAATTCCAGGTTATCCACCCTTTCTGCGTGGATTCGCAAAGTCCATAAACGTCTGTTTGATTTATTGACAGACTCTGTTGGGCGACAGATGCCCTCGTTAATAATCGAAATTAACGCCCAACGGTTATGACGGTTAATTAATAGGGTAAATTAGAAGAAGGTAGTTTCTTATTTATTCCGCTCATCGGATGAATTAGGGTGAAGTTTTGATCGTGACCTTTTTTTTTTTTTTTTTTTTTCTTTTCTTTCTTTCTTTCTCTTCTTCTCGTAAATAATAAGTATAAAATATTTTTAAATTTTCAAGAAATTCTATCGTCCGGGTCACAGTTACGACTAAAGTTTCATCAGCACCGGTGGGAGCTGCTAAGTTTACTCGAAATTCGTAAGAGTTTGGATGAAAATTTATGGTGGGTGAAAAGTTTTTCCAATTTTATTGTCTTTATATATACTGGAATCATTATAAAACTTTTCCAGTATCCTGGCAGTGCAGTCTCTATATCGACTAGCGCCGATCTTTAAGGCCATAATTTTTGCGAAGAAGAACAAGGGTGTTATTCTTTCTTTTTATTTTATTTTTTTATTTTTTTATTTTGTTTTTTCTGTATTAGTTTTTTTGAATTAGCCGATAGCCATGCGAAGTAACAGCAGCTACAGAAACAGAAATAGCAACGTTGGTGTAATCAGATATGCGAAAGATAAATTCCAGCTAAGGCTGGTAGTTACTTACGAGTAAATATCAGCGGCACGAAATCCCGCTAGGAATTACTTCCAACCTATCGTCTTAACGTGAAAATACAATGGCTTGTTTCACCAACTTTGGAAATTACCTCCAAAGTGAATTTAGCCTTGTCTTATATCGCTGCACCCATTTCTCGGAAAATTTTTTATTTTTTGTACACCGCTGCAAGTAAAATCTGACATGAAGTAAACTTCATTTCATTATCTCTGAATCTCTAAATTTCAATTTTTCTTTTATTTTTTTTTCTTTTTCGTTTCCTATTTTTCTTCTGTTTTTTAGTAATGTTGGAAGATTGAGTTACTTTTCGATGTAATTAAGTAGCTGAAGCGAAGTTTAAGACATGTCTGCACGACGTCCTCGAGTAATCTAACCGCATTAGTTGGATATTGTGTCTCGTCTTGTCTTGTAAGATACTCGGCAAGAGAGAGAAGAGCGATGTTATTTACCTGTAGAGGAGCTTGTTGCGGTACTTTTTGCCCGTTCACCGACGAATATAGAACTTTAATCAAGGCACAAAGGGTGAGGTAAGAATCTGAAATTACGTCTACACTTTGACGAGAGAGTGAGATAAAAGCGTATAGAGAGAAGATTGAGATTAGACTACTAGACGAGGTGTGTATGTATATAACAGCTGTAGATAATACGAGCTAGAGAATCTGATTTTAAATCAGGATACGAAACTAGTTTCTTCCCTCTGCCTGCAGCAGATTTCTCCTGTGCATTTTCTTTTTTTACTTATATACATTTTATGTTTTTCCTTTTTTTTTTTTTTTCGTCTTCTTTTTCTTCTTCTTCTTCTCCTTCTTCTTCTTCTTTCATTTTCAAGATATTCACGTGAAACCAGTTCGAATTTACCCACTGAGTTTCGCTTGCAGTTGACGCAACCCGAGTACCAAGCACTACGAGATAGGTACCAACCTAGTATACGCCATGCTCGAAAATTGCATATATCCCAGAGAGAATTTTGCCAAGCGTGTAATGCCCGGCATGTTGACTCGAATATACGCAAAAGAAACTCTACTCCCATGCAGTACAGCGCAGTTGTAGATACACACTATGCATGTGTGCATAAACTCCTCTCCGAGCGAATCATACGGACTGATTCCTCCGCGAAAAAAAAAAAAAATGATACAAAAAGGTATAAAAGAAAAATGAAAAACAAAAAACCGCAAACAGATATTTATGAAAAAAAAAAAAGTACTTGAAATACTTTTCTACTAACTTGACTCTATTGTACCTATACGTTTTTAATTCGACACAGTTTCTCTGCTTGTGTTTATTGCTCCAGTTTATTGTTTAAAAGAATTTTTTTTGAAAATTGTGTTTTACCGTGTGGCAATGATACGAGGAATTTTATCAGGCTACTTTTCTCTTGATAATTCAACGCCAATTAGATGAGTAAACAATTAAACTGTCAAAAAAGTACTCCAGCTTGTCTGTACAGTGTTTGGGCAAATAAAATAAGCTCCCACGCATCTGTCGACAACCAGACGTTTTATGTACAGTCAAATACTAAAGTTTGCGTGGGGTAGAATTCGCC
Source organism: Macrophya annulata (assembly GCA_963924015.1). Classification (NCBI taxonomy): domain Eukaryota; kingdom Metazoa; phylum Arthropoda; class Insecta; order Hymenoptera; family Tenthredinidae; genus Macrophya; species Macrophya annulata. The sequence goes on from OZ001260.1 coordinate 27,496,791, forward strand.
TTTAGATTTTTTTTCGCAAAAAAAAAGAAAAAAAGCAACTACATATTCGGGGGTTAAAAGTCTCTGCCATTGAATGGATTTTTGGAAACCATTATTCCTACTTGAACCAAAATTTTTTATACTTTTAAAAATTATTCCCTAAATGGAATTCTGTAACGTTGATTACAGAAAACGATCGATCTTCATTTAGCTGTATTCATTATATTTTATTATTCATTGTTACCCACTCGATACTCTATTTGTATTCGTCACTTTTCAACAGATTTTTAAATCACATTTAAATACAATCAATAATCTTTGGTGTTGAAATTGATTCCAAAACCTAACCTATACCAATTCAAATGAAAAGAGTCCGCCAATTAAAACTGTCAGCTTGATCTTTAGCGCAAATTCATTATTCTATGTTTTAACTATTCATCCCTCGTTTTAACATGAATAATTAAAATTGACAGACATTCCGATCACTTAATCGTTCAGAGTCTAAATCGGGTTTATTACGAACACATATGAAATGCCAGTTCAGAGTGTATGAAACAATTATGAAACCGCGACTGAATAATTCCCGAATCTCTAGAGAAATGTTTTCATTAACTAGGCATTACATACCAATACATGTTATAATGATAATATAAAATTTCTTAACTCCTTCGAACTCTCAGCCAAAATCAATATAAGAGAAGTTTTCGCAAATTCCCAAGAGCCTTAGAGTTGAGTGGTCATGAAAGTCTCGAGTGCAAAATCAAACATGAATTTTAGTTCTCGACTGTACCCACATACATACGTCTACATGAGGATGAGTATCATTGCTGATACTCGTTAGAACATACGGTCAGGTAAACCTTTTTTTATTTTTATTTTTTTCTATATTCCCCCGCTTTTCCGACAGGTACAAATTGACCCGAGTCTAACGTCTGCGTAATTGGTCGGTTGTGTCAGGCTGTTCAAGAACCTAACGAACCCAAGGGACACCCTCTAACAAGCCGCCATCATCCCCTTACTTTGTTAGCTTATAGTGGGAATATATTATGCAATGGATATCAAAAATTGACGTCTGTAGGTTATTCTGTCTATTTATTTATTTCTTTTTTCGTATATTCGTTTCTTTTCTTATTTTATGGTCTATCTCACGAGATCTGGGGGTCCAGGTCATAATGCATCGGGACTCGTTTACGCAGTAGAAAATCCTTTATCCTTTTCCGCTTTCTTATTTCCGGGTCAATGACTCGATGGGTGGTGGGGAGGCTCAGTGTCAACCACATCGACGCGGAGCAAACATAAAGAAGAAAAAAGAAAAATACAAATCCCTGACTTGAACCCTAAACGATGGGCCAGTTTCGCCGGAAACGGATAAGCGGCGATTCGGAAAAATCATGAAGTGGGGTCAGGTCTATCTCTCTTTTCCTTATCCTTTTACTTCTTCAGCCCCTTATCTTCTGGCCGAGGGACTCCAAAGGTTTACGCGAAATTCCCCGCGATACATTTACCTTCAAGGTCAAGGTCTGGCTCAACTTGTACAGCGAGTAGTTAGTAGAGTAATTATAGCGCAAGGCCTCTACCGTTTCTACTCAAAATTGCTCGAAGTAATTAGTCGGTATCGCCGGTTATAAAGCACCGTATAATTAGGCGGACGTTAAATTTAGACCGTGCCTAGCGAATTAAATACACGAAAACACATGTCCTAATCTACTCTGTTCCACCCACCGAGCCCTGGACTGTCTCATCTTGCCTCGTTGACTACCGCGCAAACATCTTCCCATGTATTCGACTTGAACCGAGCCTAATTAATATAATATAATATGTTGAGTTAACTTATGCCTCGCACTTTGACTACACGAGTTGATTTTGGTACGAGTTTGGTACACGGGGTATATAAGGTGTCAATTAATAGACTTAAATAATCAACAACAGCGTAGAATGAACTAACGATCTGCGTTAAGGAAGTGAAAATTTTAACCTAAAATAGCGCAAAAAAAAAAAAAAATTATATAAATTTTCTTCAATCTCTACGTGGTCGAGTAAATAATCTTTCGTATATATCAGGTTGTTTAGGTATATACGTACGGTTTTTCGGACTGTATACAAAGTCTAGTGAATGGATTCTTGATCTGACGAGTTATCCTGTACCTACGAACGTACTGAGGGTAAAATTCCAGTTTCCCTTTGAAGCGTAAGCGAGGAAACCTATCCTCGAAATAACTTGCGAGACTAAGCCTTAAATCGCGACCCTTCGTATAACCGCAACATCCACTTCTACGCGCCATTAGCTGTGGCTGCTGTTTAATTGTATCTAACCCCTCTCTTTCCCTTACATACCCAGATCTAACCCGATCTCTCTCAGAAACCCACAGGGAGTTTGAATTTCCCCCTTTTTCACCCCTTTTAAACACCGTACCGAGGTGATCCAACTGATACAACTATGCGGACGATCGGATTCCACCGGTGATTGTTCGGAAGTTAGATGATAGAGACAGGTGCGTGTGTATAGATTGACGTTTACCAAACCAACCCTGAGGTATACAGAGCCAGTATTCATTTTTAGGGACATGTACTTGTTCGCATGTGTGTGATGAGTACAAACTAATTTCCGCACTTTCGGACGGTTGTTAGTTTGTTATAGATCAAATTGTGACGCATGAGGAATGGATTTTTTATCCTTGTTATTTATTATTATTATTATTTTTTTTTTTTTTTTCATATCATAAGAAGGAGAAGATGAAGGATGAGAGAACCTCCATAAATTATGAAACCAGAGATCCGTGGAGATATAACGTGATATTTTGAAGCATTATCCTGCGAAGTCCTGAGAGATATATATCTACTTCACAGAAAATTTAATTGAGTTACTTTTGTTTGAATTTTGTTTGAAATTAATCGCGGCCATGTTTGTACCGTTTTAATGTATAAATTGAAAATGTTTGAAAGAGTAAAATGAAAAAAAAAAAAAAAAAAAAGAAACAACCGAGTATGACAAGTCAGCTAGTAGTTTTCTTGGTACGATTTCCTTTTGCAACCCTTCGCTTTCCTTGCGTACTTAAATATTTAGGGATCTCGTGAAAACACACTCGAGACAATGGAAGACAGGAACCCACGTCGACCTTTCTCGACATGGTGTATCCGCGCCCTGACGGACGATACGCAAGACGTAATACTGACGGAAAATTGAATAGTCGTCTTCCCCTACACTCTACCCTTAATTTTCTAACATGTCGTTCTACTTTAGCCTCTATACTATGCTGTGTATATGTGTGTGTGTGTGGGTGTGGTTTATTCTGTACCGCATAATGTTCACTGACCATCATGGACCGAGGTTAACAGCTTCGTGATAGTGGAAGACCTCTTCGCTATCCCTAACGCGGAATAAACTTTACTTAGTAAACTTTCAAATTGATGATCGGCCGCGTCCTTCCTTCCCTCGTTCCTGTAAGTAAACTATTGCGGTAACAAGGCAAGGTTGCCAGATAGCTATCCAAACAACGACACACTGCTTTGTTGCTCGTATTTATATCCCCGTTTCTAAGTTTCTTTTTTCTTCTGTTTTTTTTTTTTTTTTCTCTTTTTTCTCTTTTTCTTTTTTCGTTTTCCCCTTTATTCACCCCACGTCCCAATTCCAGGAGAAAAATTCTGTTGCTGATGTCTCGGAGGTATTCGTCAAAGAAAAAGAAACTCTAAATTTAGTTCTTTGAAGACCCTGAACAAGCGTGTATAGTTTAAGTTCGCGATTTCGGGTGATGAAACGTTAAAATATCATCGTACCCTAGTAGGTATGTATGTACATGTAACAACAATTTTAAAGACATTTAATATCCATTCCAATCAACCCTCTAGTAATTTCCCAACCCCCAGTTGTTAAGCTTCTATAATCTCTTGGCAACAAACCCTGTCGGATGTACGTCATTTCTAAATACCCTCGAGTCTCAAAGCTGTCCGATGAATGTCTCATTGATGAAACCAAACCACGGACCAGTTAAACCTTCTTTGATATCCCATCTACATTCTCTTCAACTTTATCCCACCTTCAGTCGTTACCTCAGCAGGGACACCCTTCATCCAGGATGGGCCTACAAGCCGCTTGATTATGATTGAAACAAAATGTGTCAGGATGCGTATGATTAACGACCTCATAGCGATTATTTATGAATTTAGGTTGTATTGTCCACTGTGATGGTAGTACCCACACTTCTATCTACCTGCTGGAAAACTGTGTCCGGGCTTCTGGAATGGGATAGTATTGATTTTGGCTGTCACTTTACTGCCCTGTCGCACGGCCCGGTGCTGTTTTATGTATTGCTTTTTCTGTTAAACGTTCATCGACTGTCCAAGAATAGTTTTTTTTATTTTTATTTTTTTTTTTCAAAAACAAATACTGTATAGTAGACGATGAGGTACGAGTGATGAATAATTAATAGGAGTGTCTATTTGATTTTCATTAATACACTTTAATTGATAACAGAATTATTGCTGTGCAGTTTTCTACCTCATATTACACACCCGCCTTATATATCTACCGAGGGAAATATTTCAAAACATAATTTTCGCTACGTGGTGTTAGTGTCGCGGTTCTCGTGTTTTCTGAAATAATATCAATTACCTTAGTGATAATATTTGCTCGACCTGAAAATGAAAGAATATTACTTCTTGGGCAGCTCGTAATTCATTAAAGAACCTTGGTAGTAATGAGTTTCATTCGACGATTACATCCACGTATAAATATAACGACATGCATCGGATGTAGGGTGAACGTAATGAACGATAAAATTAATTATTGATCCACGAAATGCAATGAATAAGAAATTGAGCCGTAGGAAAGTGTCCAATTTTTTTTTAAATTTTTTGGTCACGGATCTGAACTTGGTCGACTTCTTCTTCGCTCCCTCTTTTTTTTTTCCTCCTCGAGTTCTTGAGAACTTTTGACTTTGGTTCTCCACGTACTTTTCGTCCATTTTTTCTTTTTTTTTTTTTCTTTATTATTATTATTTCTTTTTTTTTTTATAGTCGTATCAGGTTGCTCAAACGAGAGGCAAAGTCCTTAAGATCTTCGAGATGATAGGCGTCGTACCCATCCCTACATCGAGGCAAGCGTTAAGGCAGTGATAAAAGTGCTAAAATAAAAGATCTGACGTAGCTAACAGCAAGCCGAAAAAGCAAATCTAAACCCACCCACCCACCCACTCACTCGACCTGACCTCTACCTCTATACCTTCGACCTTTTTCTCTTTGGATCATAGGCTTTGCATCGGCAAAGGACACTTGTAGACGTAAGCAAATATCCCTATTCGAATATATTTAGGTATACGGCTACCAAGCATGGCTTTGCGATACTGTGGAACTGTTCAAAGTGTCAGCGACGTTCTAACAGCACCTGGAACCGCTAACGTGGGTATATATATATATGTGTGTACTTTAATAAGTAACTAAACCTACATACCTAAAACTACTTTGAAGTTATAAGAAGGAAGACAAATTTTGACGACTCCCTGCAGCTTCTTGGATGTAGATTAAAGATCCAGGGGTTCTTTTGTTCCGTTATACTTCTCGGGGGTACCTTGGCTTTATTCAGCTAGTCTCTGAGCTACGTCTCGCCCTTAAACTACTTCCGGGTAGATATTTTCCACAAAGCTTTGTCACCGCTGGTTGTTCGCTTGAGCTTAAAGTTAGGAGCAATGCAAGACCCTTTTGTATTCATGTCTCATTTGGGAGCGGTCTTTCTACCTGCTCAAATGTTACGTTTTCAAGGGCTTACACGTGCTATAATACTATAATATACCTACCCACCTATACCCGTACGCAACTTACTTACACGTACCTGCGTATGCGGACAGGATCTGCTCAGGAAGTAATTCGTTTTCCTAAATGAAACTGTATATTCCCCACAATTCCCACCTGACCTTTTCACTCATGTATACATACATACATACATACATACATACATGCATACATGCATATACAAATACCTACACCAAAATATACAAAGCAATTTCAAGATCAATATTAATCGCAGTACCAGCACCCGTATCTCGGTTTATGTAAATGAACAAGAATTACGTGATATAATTCGAAAAATTTGATAATCAATTATTCATTAACGAAGAAAGAAGAATAAATAAAAAAAAAATGTATTCTGATTCAAATTTATTTATTTATCAACGTTGTTGGTAAAACATCGGAGATAGTTTCTCGTTCATCAACGTCATAAGCACTAGAGGCAACGTAGCAGCGAGATTTAATTTGTCAGGTAACAGAATCGGGTTATAACTCAATATTGGCTGCAATGATGTACCCATCCTGAGTTACCTACCTAGGTACACGATAGACTCCATTGAGTAACCAAGAGACGCTAGTCGACCTATTCGATAGACGGGCATACAACGAGGCAAGGGTATCGTCAGTTACCCAGAAGCTTCTACAGGCAGACAGGGCTTTGGCCCGGTTACGTAGCCCAGTATTGACAAACATCTTCATTAGCCTCTGTTGCCTCTGTGTTTCAGACACAGAAGCACAGAGCGTGGAGATGGGATAGGGAATAAGGGATATAGAGAGAACCTTCCCCTTAGCAACGGCTATGCTCTGGCCCATCCAGATCTACCTTCAATTTCGATGAATTTCAATAGAGGATTATAATTTTGAGAATGATTTCCTGGTTTTAAACTAAGATGCTGATTTTCTCAAATGATTGAATTTTTTCTTGGATATCAGCTAATTCAGAGTTTTTAGAAAGCGTATTACCCTAACAGACTTCAAAGCCGGCTTAAAAATCTTCAAATCGAAACAAATCGAAGGTTCAAAATTCCGAAAGCTGAAGACTGGAAATGCCAAGACTCCGAAACTTGGAATTCACACATGAAGCATTGCGCCCTCAATTATATTTTTGGATCTTTGGACTTTCCGAATCTTAATATTCCGAACTTTAACGTTTCTGAAAATTTTAAATCGTCTCAAATGAATTCAAAATTTAGAACGTTCGAAATTTTTGAAATTCGAATTCGACTCTGTACAAGAAATGCGAGTTTCAGTTTCTCCGTTCGGCTATATGTTAAATTTGAAAGCGATACGTACATACGTCACGTGGCAGGAAACCGAGTAACAAAACGTTCGAGGGAGAGTAAAAACAAAAACAAAAACAAAAACAAGAAGGAATAAAAAATACAAAAAGAAAAAACTTTAATATTTCCGTCGACACTCTCGTATGCTATACCGCTGCCCAACGTGTTTTGGTGACAGGTGTGTGGTGCCCACGCGCTTGCAATTTGTCCCCTTTTACAATACCGAAGCCTCCCAACATATACGACCCTTCTATTTCCTCTCTAGTTTTGTTTAGAGAAAATTGGACGCTTTGAAAATTGTACATATATTAACAACGGACGATGGTTTAAAGTTATTTAATTTTTAGTTCCTGTAGTCGAAAAATTTCGGAATAAAATGAATCCAAAATCGAAAAGGATCAATATGTATGTACATACATATATTTATAGTATATTCTCCGTGGTTTTAACCATGAGGTAATTACTGATTATAACTTGTCTCAGTGTTCAACTTCGTTTCGGATATTCTTACCCGTAAATAATTAAATTTTAATCACTGGTCGCTGCTTAAGCCGTAACTCAAACGACGCCCACTCAGCTACTCACAGCTAACAACCCAAAATTCACCAAAGTCTGAGTAGTCTAACAAAATGAATTTCACTTGGTACTGCTAAAGTAATAGCAATGAAAGCTTATTCTCAACCCCCCGTTCAAAAAGTCAAAAAATAAAAATAAAAAAAACTACGAATCTGGGGAATAATTTATTTTTTAAGTTTTCAAAGTAAATCGTCACTCCGTAGACACGACTACTTAGGGAATTATACCTAGACAGACTGCCAGGGTGTCGAATGACCGCGGTAGGTAGTTGCTTGGTCACGCAGGGGCTGCCGAAGACCATAGGGGTTGAGGAAGTGAAGGGAGACCTTTCGCGGGTCGTTGGAGGAAAGGTTTTAGCGCGGTGACATCGCGTGGTCAAAAGGAGTAGAGGTTTGTGGACTCGTACAAAGCCAGGGCCTTGATATTTCTATCTCATTCTCTCCCACACAGAGTGTGTGTGCTTAAAAGACAAAGCGTAATGGACTACTCTCAGAGTAGGGTAGATGCTATGGATGCTGGGGGCTTCCCGCCGGAGGCTGTAGAAACGAACAGGAAGGCCAGTCCGGAAGTTGGATAACAGTAACCGACCTGTCGGCACGTAACTCGCCTCCCTTGGACTCACGCGTGTAGATAAATGTGTATATATGGAAATGGCGTGGTTTCGTGTTAAAAACTTTTAAGCCCGAATATATGTATATCGAAATACGGAAGTGAGGATATAGGCTAGCTTCTTATACGAGACGTATTTTTGAGAGGAGAGGTATAATATCAACTCTAAACTTTTATCCCCAAACATTTGTATGAACACTATTTTTAGTTTTTTGATATTTTTTTTTTCGGTATTTTCGTCGTCATCTATTTTACCTTTCATGAGAAGAGCTCCCGTTGTCTGGAAATAGAAAACTGCAGTCGGAGGTAAGAGAGGATGCCGAGGTAAGGGTATACACGTATATATGGTAGCCGAAAGAAAAAGAGAGGCATTAATACACAATGCAATAACGCCGGATAGCATTACATTTTATAGCCTTAGGAAGAAAATTAAAACCACTTTAACAAGTTTCGTACAACTGGGGCAAAGCTTTATATAGCGCACTCTTTTCCATTTCGTTTTATTTTATAGACGACTCGAATTCCTGATTGTCGATCCTGCCAGCCTGCTTGCCTGCCTGCCTGCTGCCCGCCTGCCTATACCTACAAACATTTTCCTTTTACTAAACTTTTTACCGCTTTCTTATTTTCCTTTTATTGGTTAGTACTTTAGGGGAAGTTCCCTTGTAATAGTGGCGAAGCAAGGCAGGGCCCAGCTATGACACTAGTTTTAAAAGAATCGACCCTTTCATTCTCCCCCTTCAGAGGCGTTGGAAGGTGAAATTTTATTCGAGTAGAAAAAAATTTTCCACCTGGAATATCATTTTTTAGTCAATACAAAAGACTTTATGAATCCATTGGGCTAAAAAAAAAGCAAAAAGAGGAAAAAAAAAGAAGATGGCTCAATTATGTTGAATCAATGATAGACTTTATGTAATGGAATCGTCACCTCTCTTACTTTTCTACATCACACATTGAAAAGAGCAGACAAAAAAAAAAAGAAAAAAGAAAGCAAAAAACCAAACATCTGTTTTCATCTAGAAGGACTTGACACACTTTTGACGGATTAGAATTCCACGTGGATTAAAAGCTCCATTGACGAGGGAGCAGTGACGTCACAGGGGTGTCAGCGCGCTATTCCACAAACTCTCATCAAGCATGAAAACATCTAGGGGTTGTTTACAAAGTAAAGTGTCGACGACGCGGTCCTGTCCTCCCTGTACTCCACCTTTTCCATCGCCCATCTCTTGTCGCCTTTGCCGTAACATACTATCCGTACCGTGTAAGCTCTACGACACGTGCTGCTGCATCTACACCTACATTTATAACAAACGCGTATGTGAGCACAAGCAAATTTGTGGAAGAAAGTGTTCCACCAATATCCAAACCCGAGAGGAGAGTGCCACTAGTATTTATGTGTGTACATACATGCTGGTCGATCCTTTAGAAGCTTTCTGAAGATACGTGCTTTTTGTAAATAATTTTTCAATGAAGTTTATTTCAGGATAAAATTTTTCAGTCTTGTCCAGTTGCGAAATGATTTTTTTTTCTGTTTCACTCATTCAGATGATATAAACAAAATTAATACATTAAAAGGAGACCGGGGCAAAGTAAGAACCTCAGCTAAAAATGGTGCAGAAATTTTATTCATTTTTTTCTCTCTTTTCTAAAAACTAATTGTAGGATCGAATTTTTATTTCAAAAAATGATTCAAGTTCCGAATTAAAAATATTCCGAATGATCAAAATCGCGTATTCATTTGAGGCGATTTTAAATTTTTAGAAACGTTAGAGTTCAGAATATCAAAATGAAAAAAGATCGTAATGTAGACACAGTCAGAAAGGGAACCTCAATCCAGCCTCAAATTTACATATAGAAAAAAGATTTTTCAGAAAAAAGAAACAAAATTTTATCAATTTTCAGCCGAGATGCCCATTCTGCTACGGTCTTCCCTAGATGGTACCACAGGACATTGCTCGACTTTCTATTTGACATCCGAGTCCTCCATACGTGTGTTACATCCATACATATACTATGTATGTATTTGTATACATATATACATAATATATATATATATATATATATATATATATATATATGTATATAGTATATATCTACCTCTATTCCCAAGCGCTGTGGTAATCGGATTGGTAAAGTTAATATAACTTTTAGGGAACGGTGCCTGTTGAAGAGGTACGTACCTAAGCCTTGGCTGGCAAGATCAAATGTTCTTACCAGATAGAAATAGAGGTTGGTACCCGCTGCGTAATCCAATTATGCGTAGGAACAAAGTGATATAACTGGAGCATTGATTACTCGATTTCCACTAACGAGCTCTTTACCTCGGTGAAGGTACTTTGGGTAACCTTTCCCCTAATTGACAAGCGTCGCAGCGTTAAACCCCCGATACCAACTTTTCCTACCTTTCAAGAACTGAGCGTTTATAGCCCGCAAGGCAAGTTATCATCTGCGATTTGGTCCTAAATTTATAATACAAAGATTCAAATTTATCGTCACACGTAGATACTGATCGTAAGTATAAAAATTGAATAATTAAACATTGTATCATTTTTTCACTCAGATTTCTTTACCATTACCATCGAAACTACAAACGTTAATGTATTTATGCTCTTCTTATATTACTCCGTTTTATCTCTATTTGAAAAATTTACTCCGTTCTTCTCCGTTCGTCCTGCAACGAACATGAACGTTGAACTCCGTAAATAAGATACGAGATCCGCACTTCACTTGTATGACCTCAATCTACGCTAATGGTAGCATATCCAATGTTCGCCTACCACGTATTCAGTTCTAAATGATAATAGCAAGGACTTGGTTATGGCGAATAACCACCGCTGCACCCTGCGATATACCTAGTAGACTAGGCGCGGACCTCGCCTACGGCAGCCAAGCCATTACGCGTAATTGCCTGTAAATGACGGATCACGGTGTCAACTCACCCAATCAAGGAAAGCTTGTTTCTACTGTCTACCGTCTGGAGTTGAAACTAGCAACTCTCAAGCCTAGCATCTGCTGTCTAATTGTAAACCGAATTCATATCAGTATCTACGAACTTGAAACTAGACTAGACATCTAACTTGAACTTTGCAATACAAGAGTAAAATCTGATAAAACTAAAACGACATTTGAATATTCTCTAAAATTTTTGCAAGAAATAAAAAATATATATATGAATCCAATTAACGAAAATTTTGAAATCGAAAACAAAAAAAAAAGAAACATTTACATACGAAGTTATATATTTTATTTTTAGGTAATAATAACGTATACGTGAGAGAGCTGAAAATATTCATTATATATACCGGGTGCTGTAGTATCATATTTTATAATCATCATGTCGGATCGTTAGTTATAAAATAAAAAAAATTTTATTCCTGTACCTATCTCAACGTTGAAAATCCTCACAAACAAGCAGCTATGTTTTATACACGAAACTTGTACATACCTATACCTATCTATAAATACCTACATCATAGCATATTGGAGTTACACACACACTTCATAGATACACGAGTCTGCGCAACAGCTTAACGGAAAGTACCCTGACTTAGTTTCGAGCAAAGTTTCTACGTGTTATAGAACAGATTACAACCTTGTATAACTAAGACTTCATACCTCGTAGTTATATGGTATATATGTATATACATATACATACATATATGTACGTGTATTTTGCAATAATAATGATGATATAAATAGTGATAAGAATGAAACTTGTTAAATATAATATACATAGGGTATATAAATCTTCTATCACCTAAGACAATGAACTCATGCGTCATATAAGACGTTGTGATTCACCCCTGAGGCAATATAACAGGTACGCTGGCGGCCCGCAGCTATACCAACTAGCATATCTAGTAGTAGAACCACGTTGTGGTCAGCCAAAGTCCTGAGTCCAGACAATGGAGGAGAGAGAATCGTACGGGTTCGCGCTGTTCGCGCTACAAAGCACTCCCGCTGGTCTCATCCGTTGCACTCTCTATCCACCATCCAAAATTCACGGTCCAGTTGTTCAGCCTCCGTACTATACCTGGCAACGATTCTATTTAGGTCGTCTATTATGGTTGATTATTTTCTCTGGCTTACAAACAAATTTAAGGCTTTATTCCATCGGTTTTGGGTACTATGGAGTATTGTCTCCAACTGGATTCGATTATCGATTATTTTATCGATGATTCTATATACACCTATACAAGTGTGTACCCATATACGGATAATAAAGTTATTATATTGCTGGATAGAAAATAAGTAGAAATTAGATTGCAGAAAAGGTCTAAAGGTGCAAAAAGCAATATAATTGATAACTATGAACCGTGGGGAGTAAAGCTTAGGCTCGCCCCAACGAACGTCGAATAGAATTCTAGGATCGCATCACAATTTCTCGATCCAGTGATCCTGCAGCGATCCAGCGATAGGACGATAGAATGATAGGAGGATAGGAAGGTATCCTTTTACGGTGAATCGGCACCATCTATCAAGTCGGGTCGACATGATTGGCGCTTAGGGTAGAGGTTTGTAGCCGGGCTTAAAACAAGATGCCTTGATTGAATGGAGGCTGATATATCAATAGCAAGGGATGAAAAAAAGTATGAAAAAGGTATAAAAAAAATATCACATAAAAAAAAAATAAAAAAAAAATAAAAAAATAAAAAAAAAAAACGAAGAAAAAAAAAAAAGAATTCCGGAAAAAGTTATTGTGTAAAAATGAATGCCCGGAATGGGTGGGTGGTCTAGGGGTGCGGACGATTCTATGTTACGCTATGCTATGTGGTGCGGCGGGTATAACGTGGGTCAAATAATTTTTCTCTACGGGAACGGAAAATCCAACAGAAATGGAAAAAAAGTTGGTATGGTAGGTAGGTGGGTAGGTATGTATACCTCATGCTATTCGGTCTGTCCATTCGTTTACAAAACGACGAACCACTCGGAGTTGATTAACTTTCAACGAAATTGATTAGTTATGTCTTTTTTTATTTTTATTTTTTCATTTTGTTATTAACATTCAATTGTTTGTTCCGATTTCTCCATCCGCGAGATTCTGCAGTAGATATATAACAGACCTATATACATGTAATCGAGAGAAAAAAATTAAAATAAACAAAAAAAACAATTTTTTTTTATAAACATTTCATACACAAAGCTTTTTTTTTTCAATTCAGAATCTTACTCTAAGGCAAAATCCCTCGCAGACGGGTATCAAAGGAAATTAATTTCATCCCACACATCTTATACATGGAGATATTATATTGTTATTATTATTATTATTATTATTATTATTGTTGTACGTATGTATATTTGCGAGCTAGTATATGTATAACCCGTCATGTTATGTCATGTCATAGGGAGAGTGTAGTATGTATCTCGTTTTGGCAAAGCAAGATGGTGGCGGTGAGATCGCATACATCATTGTCCAAGGAGAGAGAAACGCTAGTAGTAATTGTCACTTGATCCCGGCCTCGACGGTGCTGTCCGCCCTCGGCGATCTATCATTTACAGACAATTACCCAGAGAGACTCGGGGCTCACTCGGCCGGGCGATTTAAACTCAGTGAGAAGCAGGCTTCCAGTGCATCGATGCCCTCCTAAACTAGAATTGCCGAGGGGCAATGCAATCGCTATTCTTCTTTCATCTTTTCACGATCAAAGAACGTTTGTCCCGTTTCCATTCCACCTACATCCCCCTCCTACCTTCTACATAGCTGTACTACATAGACGCAGACTTCATATGTCGTATAAACGTTTTAAATCCCTTGACCATTTTATTTCGCAAAAAAAGAAAAAAGAAAACAGAAACGAAAAAAAGTAGAAATAAAAAAATTTCATTTCCGTTCAAAGTTTCAGATTTTCAACAGAATTCACTCTCTCTCTATCCTTTGGCCCAAAAATGATCTAATTTCGTTTTTTTTTTTTTTTTTTTTTAATCAACCCTATCTGTTTCATTCGTTATAAAAAAAAAACAGAAAATTTGTTCCCCCATCTTTTCAGAAATGAAATCGATTCGAAATTTTTTTTTATAATATTTTCCCTGCAGAGCAACAGCAGTTTCTACTCATATTACGCGTTTCTCCCCGCAGTCTTTGAAGTGTGCAAACACGAGTAGGTACTAATAACACAGATGTGTTTGATCTAACTGTTAGTCTGCGAGCTGATCCGTTGCAAATTATACCGCAGAAATGAGTTGGAATACTCACCTCGACAGTTCGATTATCTTATCAATGAATTATTCAAGCGCGTTTTCTTTTCTTTCCGTAAAAGATATCTACCAGGCGCTTACTTGAAAGCAGAAGGAAGAAGAAAACGAAAAAAATTAAATGAAATAAAATGAAAGAGAAAAAACACACACACACACACATTAATGTTTTATTTTATTTTTTTTTTTTCATTTTTTTTTTTTTTTTTTTTTTTATACAGAAACGAATAACACTCTTTTATAATTGAATATTTGAAATTTTACAGGATGCGGAACTTAGGACGATAAGAGGACCTCGATATTCGATCAATATTATCGCTCCACTAAACACCAGATTAATTACGTTTGCTATGGGGTTTGCCAGCTGCCCGAAACCATGGGTTGATTCCTATTACAACAGCTATCACGGGTATCACAGCTTTCTACACTAGCGGTACACTATGCTGTAATAGTAAATCACGTGGGTAGCAATGACGGCCACTGATTGGGTGATTTAGATCGCCGTTTAGATTGCCAAATCCTGGGGCCAGGGTAATTAGGATTGCATTGGCTTCACTTTAGTCGACTATGCAGGATAATGGAAGTGACGTCACCGGTTATGTTATTACCTCGTACGTTGATCGTATGCGGCTTTGCCCGCCCCTAAGTATTCAATATTTGCTGTGAAACCTGGGACGCATAATCGACTTCATTGATATTACCAGGAATTACACTCCGTCAATTTTCTACTGAACTACATTTGTTTTCCGTTGTTAATTAGGCGCTTTAAGCCAGGGAAATGACAACTGTCTTAATTTTCCATTTAGTCAAGTCTGGTAGGTAGGTAGGTACTGATGGCGTAATTGTTGATGTTGTAATTATTGAAACAGCTAAAGAAAGTCAGAAATCTCTTCTGACAAAATTGCACCCTAATTTAGCTAAAGCACAATTTGTTGGCTAACATTTTTTCATTCAACTCCTCTCCTCCTCCTCCTCCTCCTTCTCCCCATCTCGAAAAAGTTGTATAACGAATTCCACCGGCGACCTCTCCTGCCTCGTCTGCCTGTGGGCGAAACTAATGAATGCGGAACAAATGACCGCCGTGTTCTCTTTTTGAATCAAGCCAGGGCCACAACCAGAGCCAGAACCAGAGCCCAGGGATTGGTATGTAGGGCGTAATAACCGGACCTAATGAATTATAGATACCTACTGCGATGATATAAATTTCAACAAAATTGATGATCGGGTTCGATTTTCAGGTACCAGGTAACAATAGCTGAAGCAAAACGTGAACTGAAATTATACTAAGGATTGAAAATTGCACGTTAGTTGTAAATCGGTACGGTGAAAAGGAGAGAGAGAGAGAGAGAGAGAGAAAAAAATAATTTTAACCCCTGCAGAGGCAGCGAACCCTTTGCTAATAATTTAATTAAACTGGGTCGTTATGTCGCCACGAAATGCAATTGACTTGAAAGCTTTTGCTATAAAAGATTTCACGCGTTTTGATATATTTCTTCATAATAAGTATACCGTTTCGAAGATAAATAAGCCAAAAGAAAGTGGTGGAAATGATTTACTCGAAGGAAAAACTATATAGGGACTAACTATACAAGAGGAAAAATACTTGACTTGATAACCATTTCGCGTTCCTTATGAGTTTCTTCTACTTCACACCGATTTCTTACAACTCATTCATTCTCACCCTCTCAACAGTATTTACCTGCTTATTATTCCGGCTGTTTTTCTTTGTCAATTTCAGTGATTCACGAGACCGATCGAAAAGAGTTTCACACACTCTGTAAGGATCTATTTTTATCATGAAAAATTATATTTTCTTACGTCTTGTTTATCCACTGCAGTCAACAAACAACGAAAAAAAAATTCCCTAACTTAGCATTCGTCAATTCATTTCATAGAAATTTTCATTTTCAGTATAGTCTACGTCTTGACTGTAATTTCTGATATATCTACTGAAACAAATTATAATATTGGTCGAAGAACTTTTACTCTGACTTATTTCCTTAGGATTGCATTTGCTGATGCTAAATGCAGATCGATTCTGATGGGAAAAGTTATATGATCGCAAAGTTGAATCTCTTGTAAAAATATATGTAATAGTTTTACGACGTGTATGTACTTACTGCGCCATGTGTATAAGTGGGAGTAAATTTATTCATTGTTAGACGAGTCTTAGAATTTTTTTTTCTTTGTTATTTCAAATATCATCCGGTGTTAGGGGTGAGGAATAACAATAACTGAAGAGAAAAAAATAAGAAAAAAAAAAAAATTAAAGAAAAAATAAAAATAAGTTAAAGAAAAGAAGAAAAACAGTGAAAATAATGAATAATTCAAACGTTGATCAAAAGACTTAAAAGCGCAATGAATTTTCAGTAGAAATAAGAAAAAAAATTACGACAAAACAAACAAAAAATATGAAATAAAAACATTAAAAAAAATATAAAAATAAAAATAACGCCGGAAGCAAAACGATTCAACGAAAAGAATACAGAAACGCTCGGAGAGCTCCGAATTTCTTTTTCTGTTTTTTTCTTATTTTTTTTTTGATAAAAGATTCTTTGCGAAAACATAATTCGCGACTCCCCCTCCCACAACATTATGAATCGGGTGGATCTTGAAACAAGCTGCGGTGGCTCCCCATAAATCGTGGCTTTGTTTCTGTTTGCGGCTGAGGAGGAGCAGGAAGGTCTCAGAACTCGCGGCCGTTCGACGCGACCATCCATATATCAAGGATGCGTACCCGGTGAATTATGTCCTTTGGGTTGCAGCAGCACCGATCCCAAAGCAAAACTATCGCTGTTCCATTTTCTCCTTTCTTTTTTATTTTTCTTTTCCTTTTACTATATATTTTTCCTTTTTCAAACAACTAGAAATACGTCGAGTACATACATGTACCTATATATACCTATATACGTAGGTATGTACAAACGTGTACATATCTCAAGGCTGTCGTCTTTAAGAAATAAATCAAGCAAATAAAAGTTCCTAACTTAACCACCGACATTTTTCAAAAAGAAAAAAAAAAAAAAGAAAATCTCTATTTTCAATTTTACATCAACAAATTTATTTCAACTCCAAAAATTTCACATACATAGAAAAAATATCATGATGTACTTCAAAGTTCGGCTACCGACCAAATCTTTGATTAATAATATCTGAAGGATATTCCATAGAATTCATCTGGACCTCTATCATCCCGAACAACGTGTGTTGTTTGTCGTCTACGAAAGTTGGGCAAGTACGACAGATCCCTCGCGCTGCATAATCCTCCCCAATTGACCCAGGGTCAAAGGTTGTTGAGTAGAACCGTGTCATTTCCCCCAACGGAATATATCTACACATATACCAATACCCTCATATACATTTACACAATACATACATATATACCTATACTATATACAATATACATATATACACCGTATTCAACGAAGGCATAGACCGTTTCTACAGCCCACAGTCTAGTTTCGGGTAGATAGCTAGATACGTAGGTACACGGGGTGGATCGGTAGCTGGTGAAACTTTCCAGGACAGATTGGTCTGTTGTTCTCCGAGCAGAGTTTGTCCTATCGTTTCAACTACCCCAACGCACGAAGCTACGGTTTTCGGGGGAGGTAGATGGATACGTGTGCAAGAGGAACAACTAATCTTGATAATCTATTTTCCAACGTTTCTGGAGATGTTACATTCAGTCAATCTAATAATTGGTTTTAGATATGGAGGAATAGATTATCCGTTTAAAAATTTTTCGAAAGAGATCAACGGATGAAAAAAAAAAAGGTTAAATCTAACCGACGTTCGATCGTCGAAATCGATATATACAGTACATATCGTAATTGTAAAAAAAGTCGTTGATTATCAGATTGGTTTAATCAATCAGAATATTGCAACGTGGTTACATCGTTATTAGGTCGCTGTTATATCCTCGTATGTATAATTTAGGTATGGTGTATACATATATCGGTCTCTATGCCGCATCCACTTAGGGAAATTGTCCATTTCAAGGGAGAGTACGTCCACTTCGTTAATTGGACACACTAGCTGCAGGAATAAATTATCGTACCAGAGAGAATGGTCTCGGATATAGAAACGCTATCTCGATTCATAAGCCCAGAAAAATTCTAGGTACGATTCATAAATTTTATTCACACTCTGTCTTGAAGCAACAAGATCGAAGCAATTTTTTATAAAAATTAAAATTATTCAAACTGTTAATACTCTCCAAGTAGACATTTTTCTATGCTATAATAGAAAAGAAGATGCTTTAGAATGCCAATCCCTCCATTGACTAGACAGCCAACAGAGTTGGTATTGTAAGTTGAATAGGAAAATGTAGCTGCGTGTGTGTAGCTATCGGTTGGCATTTCGGTATTTTGGTGGCTACGATTCGAGGAGGTGCAGCAGGAACGATTCCCGGGTTGGATGGTTCTGCAGCGATTCCACCCGGGTGCATTGATAGCGAACGGCCCAGTTCTCTCCAGCGGCGACGCCGGTACTACCACCACCACCACCACCACCACGATGAGATTTATAGGATAACGTCATCGCTACTTCCTCGGTAGTCGTGCTATTTCATTCGATGGATTTAAAGTCGGAAATTCCTAGCTCGACGTCGCTATATTCTTTCTTCTTTTCGTGACAACGTCAGGAGAATAAAACCGGGTTACTTTGACACCAAACGCGCCCTGTCAAGCATCAAGAAAATCTAAGATAACGTCGCTACTGTTGCTGAAATATATTTTCGTGAAGTTGAAAGATTTTCGAGAATAAAATTCTGGAGGATAATACCACGATTATTCTTCGATAATTAGCAAAGCCATTAAAAATTAGTAAAATAGTTCATTATTTTTCGAATTAAACTTCAAGGGGTGGGATACCCCCGTAATCCAGGATCGCAACGCTCAGCTAAGACTCTCTTCTTAGTCTTATAGGGCGAAGATTTTCCTGGCTGAGAAGTCCCGTTGATAAGCATGTCCTAATCCCCATATCTTATGGCTTAGTCGGGGCTGGCAGCGGAAAACGAGTATGCGAGATGTAGGTGGGTATGGGCTGTTGAAATTCATAGACCGTCCGCGTCGTCGTCGTCGTGTCCCTTCAGCCTAGTCCCATGAGAACTTTGAGACTAGAGAAACGCCGTGTTGCCTCTAGTGAACATTATCTTCGTCTCTCGGTCTCTTGATAGCTGCTGCAGCAAGGACAATATATGTATATGTATATGTATATCTAGTGGGATACGGACCAAAGAAACGACTCAGTCTGCTATAAATTTCGAATGAGATAAGTTCGCCGTACTGTTGGTGAAGTTTAACGAAATGGTCACGGTTTTTTTTTTTTCTTTTATATATACATATATATATATTTTTTTTTATCGCGGCTTTCTTCGTTCTGTTAAAAAAATCGTAAGGTTCACAAAAAGGAATGAAAAAAAAAAAAGAGTATTTTCTAGCCTCTTATTCTCGATTCACCCGCACGGATCCGGATTGCCGGATTGCGAAACAAGATTCAAAATTTATTCGGCACAATACCCCGGGAAATGAGGATCCCAGATGAGAATTTGACGCCAACTGAGACCGTGCAGGACCGGTGCTATATACGCATCTCAGCCATTCCTCGTTCAGCTCCGGTTTCTTGATCTCCTATCCCCTGCTTTTCTCATACTCAAGTTTCACTGGCGTCCTTTTTCTACTTCTACTTCTTATTCTTCTCCTTCTTCTTCTTTTTCCTTTTACTCTTCTTGAACCTTGAATTTTTCATCTAATTCCGGAGGCTGGGCCCCGCGTTTACGCGTCAATTTTCCTTCGGATTAAATATTTGTATGTGCTACGGTGAGGGAAGCTTGCTGCAAGGATGCGAAGTTGAGCGTTCACGTTCACGTTCACATTCATGTTCACGTTCACGTTCACGTTCCCGTTCGCGTTCACGTACGGTCTCTGAGAATGAGAAAAGGAGACAAAAAAGGAAGAAAATGAGGAGTAAAAGTGAGAGAACAGACAGGTAACGGCGACTAATCGTCAATATCTATCGCTGTGGAACGCTATGAGAATTCTAGCACAAAATTGTAACCCGGTACCGCGCTCAGTCATCGAGTACCTACCAGCGAAGGAACGTGAAGAGGAAAAAAGGTTGACGGAGTGAGTCGAGAAGAAATTAAATGAGAAAATATATTTTAGGAAGTCGCTGAAAGTCTTCATATAAGAGAAAACGATAGACGGAATGTTTCGGATATTTTAAAGGCTAGAATCATCCGATTGAAGAGATGTAGAGATAGAGAAACGCGAGTCAAATGAGTTTAAAGAGACGAAAAATGAATGGGATGAAAAAAAAAAAAAAAAAAAATCCACTCGTTGTCAAAGAGGCGAAATTATCATTTCTTGAACCTGACTCGCGGCTTTCCAGATCCCGAAACGAGGCAAAGAGCGAAATCGCCACATCTCATCTAAGCCTCTTAATTGTAAGCCGTAATTATACTGCCGCAACACTCGCTGGCGTTGCGAATTTAAACATCACCACCTCCTCGCTCGCTTCCCGCCAGCTCACCATGCTGCAGTCTACATTCAGAGAGATGAAGCTACGAACCGAGGCAAGAGAGATGAGAAGAGAGGAAGTGAAATAGAGAGGGACGCTCGGTGCCTATTCAACTCTGGAATAGAAATATAAATATTCAATTCGCAGTTTGCTCTGTCATGCTACGTAGAGTCATTTCTCATCCCTTGTAGGTACGTATGTACATACATACATACCTCGCGCCTAGTACTTTTGAACGAAACATGTTCAAAACCTGAAGCCAAAGTCTGGTGAAAACAAAAAAATTTTCTCCTTGACGTACTCTGGATGGAGTTTTTATTTTTTTTTTTTTTTTTTCCCCCAACAAGAAAATATCGAAGGTTAAAAGAAAAAAATTTTTTTTTCAACGATAGAATTTTTCTCATGATAAGAAAAAATATGAAAAAAAAAAAAAAAAAAAATGAAACAAGGTTCTATAGTTTCTAACCTTAGAAAATCGAGGAATTTTTATTCTCTTCATATTTCTTATCCCGGAGATAAATATACTTCACTGGACAGGCTAAGCTCGAGGTAAAAAAAAAAATACAAAAATGTGATTTCGCGGGGATTTTCGGGAGGAAATAATAATAATAATAATAATAATAATAATAAAAACGAAAAAAAAAAACGCGTGGAGAACCATCCTACTATATCAAGCGTATCACGGCATTGAGAGGGATGTTTCGGTAGCATGAAAAAAAAAAAAAAAAAAAAATTTGAAAAATATTATACCTCTAGCTCTTTTTGAAAGGCACAGGTACATATCTCCGCCTCCCCTATATACAGTAAGAGGATTAGCGTTGTATCCTGGCGGATCCGAAGACGGTGTAACTTTGTTAGGCGTGGAGAACTCTTTGCTCGTATTCTCCGAAGGTATTTGATGCTAAGATATAGATCTAGCATCGATATATTGAGCGATTCTATGTAACCGCGACAAAACACCAACCATAATTTTTCTAGGGAATAAACGTAGGGAAAACATCTGCGGGGTTCTTCATGGTGAAGGAAGGAAGGAAGGAAGGAAGGAAGGAAAGAAGTTGAACGGTATCATTGAATTGCAGATTTAGCGCGTGCTTTTAAATCCCATGCGCGTCGGAGCTGTCGTTTGATATTCATCCGCTTCGAAAACGTGCCCTTCAACCGGACTCAGCCGTCCTTTTTTCAGCCGAGAAAACCTAGCCACCTTGCCTTACTTGATCCTCCATATTTTCGCTCTTTTTACCTCGTCACGGCTTAGACGTGAGGAATAAACTCCTCTAAGAAGAGTTCAGGATCTCATTCCTTACTTCGACCGTCCTGATCTCGTTTCTTCACGTCCTGCTTACCCTAGTAGAATCTCTTTAGCCAGGGAGAAAACATCGTGCAGCTTATTCCATCCCCGGGAGCTATTTTTCCTTCTCATATTCGTCACCTTCGTCTCTTTTTCTCACTGCGAACTTCTGGAGTTTCAGTTTTTCGTCTGATCGTAGGGAACAGGGAAATCCAAGATTACACCGTCCCCTTATCAGAGCTAAACCTCAAACCACGAGTTGTCTGATCTCACCAATATAGCCAAATTCTATCAAGGAAATATCTCGCACACGTTCTCGTTGCCAGAAATCAAATGTAGATATGCAGACGCTGAGAACGATCCGTCGAATGAATGCACCGAAATTCAGCAGTCCGTTGATCCGTGAAAATACTTGACCTGGTATGCTGGCCGTATGTATATTACGTGGTACTGTATATATGCTCTAAGCGTGGTACCCATACCCACTTCACGAACCCCAAACCCTTACAGTATCTATGACTGCAGTGAGAGAGAAGTTATTGAGCTTTGCCAATCCCAAGTTTTCACGATGTGAAGAATCTGATTGGCTTCATTTTTTCACTTTTTTTTTTATTTTTTTCTCTTTTTTCTTCTTTCATCGGATTTCAATCGAACTTTTTTTCGAATCATTCAGACCAAATAATAGGGATGTGGATATTTGTCAACGGTCAGAATTGAACCGTATAATTTAATGGCTGCAGTTTTCTACAACGAAGGATGGAATATGGAGATATTTAACTTGGGGAATAAAAATGATAATTTTTCTTTATAATGAACATCGCTCAGTTGGAACCGGGATCCAAGGAAACCACATGCTCTTTCTTCCTCTACACGTATCTTCATCTGTCCCTTCTCTCAGGACAAACTAAGTTTCATCTGCCTGTTCGCGGTGGCCTGTTAGCTACAGAAACTCAAGTCCCTGCCCAGTGCCAGGGCACACGCAGAGTCCTGGGAAACAATATAACTTGACTGTAATTAATTTCGCAACAAATGTAGACGATTAATTTAAAGTTGGGCATCCCCGCTACGAGGAATAGCAGTAAGAGGAGAAGAGAAGGAGGGTAAGAGACGGGGAAACGTGGTGGTGTGAAGGAACGTGAGGAGAGAACCAGGGCGAAAAGCGAGGTGTGAGAGTTTGGACAGAAATCAGGTCAAACGGACTTGCAGGTCAGCTGGTGCCCTGGACTTCTCCTACAAACTCCCCCGCGGAAATCTATGGACCAAAGACCTGGCCACCCTACGGTAACTTCTAAGGATCCTATCTGAATTATTTACAACGGTTTGGCCTCAAAGCTACGCGGAGACGATGCTCACTGTTCCCAGTTCTACCCTTTCGCCATATAGCAATGATCCGCGGAGGTAAACCGGGAACGTGAATAGATCGGAATTATTTATGACGTTACAGTTCTTAGTCTAAGTTTGATATAATCGATTTTGACGTTTAAAGTAAAAAATAAATAATGAATAAAAGTTTTCGATAGGGAAATAGAAAATAGAATTTCCATATTCTTGTTGGACTATTCGTCTCTGTGCCCATTAGGACCTTGGAATAACGGGGACGGACCTCTGCCCAATCTAATCAACGTTTCGATCATTTAATTATATCTGAACGAGGACCCTACTCCGGTTGTCGACGTTCTTGTTAAGATTACGCCCTCAAATTCGAGAATATTCTAATTGAAGATCGTTGAGAAATGTTAATTTTTAATTAACCATAACGTATACAAAAGTGGGAAAAATTATTTTCGAAATCACTTGGACGGTGTAGGGGCTCATGCGGTACCTGAGAAAATTTATTAGTGAAGAAAGAAAATAAATAAATAAATAAATAAATAAATAAATAACTCTGTGTAAAATTGAAAAGGAAGAAAAAGTAGCTGAATTCCGTGATTTAAAAGTCAAAATTACGATCGATTTGACTCACCTTCAACTCTGAACTCTCCAAACTGAGAAGTCGCTTTTTTTCTCATTTTATAATTCTCTTTAATTTCACCCGCTAGAAAATCACTCCGTAAGCTTTCAGTGGATAAGCACCACTCTGAATTGAAACGTATATTCAATTTGTATGCAACTTGAGAAACTATTTGCTGAAAGATTTACCAATTCCAAGAATCGATAGAAAAAGAATTGAGATAAAAAAAAAAAAAAAAAAAAAAAAAAAAAAAAAAAACCAGTCCTGATATGATTCTAACAAATTTCATCCCTCCATCATCGCATTCCGTATTTAATTACTACAAAATCTCAACTTGGCTATTTTGGACACAGAAATTATTCAAACTTTTTCAACTGATTGTGCATCGAGTTAAATGCTTGTTGACCCGCGTTATAAATTATCGGTTATTCGATGAGAGATAATTAACTAGGTATTTTTTTCCTCCATAACTATGGTTTCGACAACCACTACCTATATATGTTATTACGTTCCAGTATAGAAGTTTAAGGACTTTGTAATTATGTACGTCACTAAATATCTCCATCTAACGAGGTAACTCGTTAACGTTGAAACAACTAAGCTGATACATCATTCGTTTATCGATTATGAACAAAACTTCATATTTCATGTATTAAGAAATTCGTTTATTTGTTAAATAATTAATTAAATCTTAGGAATTAATTGATGAGATAAGTTTGCGTTGGTTTTAAATAATTGGGACTCGATATAGGATAAAAAAAAAAAAAATTACAAATAAATAAAATATTGCGAACAAAATACCGAGACGAATCCAACAGCGATAAAAAATTTAACTTTAATTCATGTCACGGGGTCAAAACTTGCCCGTTGACCATCGACCCATGGAATACATTAACCTCTTGTCGTGCGAAATGCTTTCAGACCGAAACTCAAACTCTGAACTCATTTCCCGTAAGGCTACCCTTCCATCCCTTCACGAAGGCCATTCCTATCGCGCCCCTGGACCACTCTCAACTTCCTTAGACGAGCCTCCAGGCAACGGGATGCCCGCGTATTGCACCGCTTTCAAATAGTAAAGCTAGAAAATCAACGCCTCAATGGCCATTGGGGATTGGCCGACTTCGATTCCTTCGAAGACTCTATTCCTACGTCTTGGTCAAACGCAAACTGGTACCCTGAAGTAGTTTCGCTTCTCTAGTAATGAAGAAATTTTCTTCTTTCTTTTTTACCTCTTTGACGACTATATAATAAAATATGAAAAAAAATTTCAACAAATTGAAACGAGAGTTGAAATCGATAACGTGTTTTTTATTGACCAATAATATTACCACGCAGCATTTATAGGCAGGATACGAAAGAAAAAAAAAAAGGAAAGTTTCAACTGCGATGTACAGTTATACGATAGCTACTACACCCCCGCTTACCATTTCGTTTTTGAAGTGAGTTTTCTTCGGTATAAGCACATATGCGGGATAGAATTGGTCCCTGGTGCACGTTAGCTCTCAGAAAGCCATCCACGTCAGGACTTACTTTAAATATAAAGATATCGTTGACTATTTATTCGAGCCTTTAGCTCCGCGAAGCTCTTTCGAGAAGGAAACGGCACTTTGGTAAGGCTGCAGATAGGCACTACTTCAGGTATTATCGCCAACGCGCCCGCGAGTGGGTATATATGCACATTGAGTTTAGTTTTAAAGTAAAAATAAGGAATACGGAATACGGAATACGGAATACTAAACGTAACTTTGAAGGATCTTTTTCACCATCTATCGTCTAGTAGGACCTGGATATAATAGTTACGAGAAGTGGATTCTCTTCAGATTCTTAAGTTAAAATAGACAAGACGAAAACGCGATGCTATATACAAACGCGGTTGGCAAAGAGGAGGAAATTCTATTATTATCCTTAGATCGATAACTTTAAATGGTGAATCAAATTCCGTGTCTAGTTCTGCTCGCTCAGCGCACCTTCGCCTTTCTCTTAACCTCTCTTAACCCCTTTCGCAACCTCGCTATACCCAAAGATGATGAAATAGATAAACTCGCAAATTAGGGCACGACCCAACCCGAGAGACTACGTTGCACGCGCAAAGAGGGAAACTCGAGATCTCGAGGGTCGGTATATACCTACATATATACATACATATATATATATTCTTCATTCTTGGAAAATATTGTCTCACTAAGGCAAAGCACCAACCCAACTGCATTGTTTTATCAACGATTGTAATTGTTCAACTTCTATACCTACCCTTTTCATACTTAAATTACCCGAAATAAGTACCGATTCACGTGAATTTCGTACCCGGAATATTTATATTTTTTTCAAAAAACGAGATACCGGAGTCAAATTATATTCAAAATTGACTCATTGTCTGCTATCTCTCCCTCTTTCTCTCTCTCTCTTTCCCTCTCCCTATCGCTATCTCTTTCTGTTCCATCTCTCTG
Organism: Macrophya annulata; assembly: GCA_963924015.1. Lineage (NCBI taxonomy): Eukaryota > Metazoa > Arthropoda > Insecta > Hymenoptera > Tenthredinidae > Macrophya > Macrophya annulata. The sequence continues at coordinate 27,523,413 of OZ001260.1, forward strand.
CAGCGAGTTGCAAAATTACCCGCTCGATCCCCGAGGAACGTGCGGGTACTGGAAAGGTCGACGTAGTAACTTGAAAGCTCTGTGAAAGAAAAGAATGAGAAAAAAGAAAGAAAGAAAAAAAGAAAAAAATAATAGAAAAAGGAAGAGAAGAAGAAGGAGAAAAAAAAAAAAAAAAAAAAAGAAAACAAGGAAAAGAAAAAGTTGAAAAGCGCCATTGGACATCCCTGAGCAGCTTTCACTAGACGTGGTCGGGAAGTGAGGTCGCTTAGGTCGCTTAGGTCGGTTGAACTCCCCCTCTCACCTAGAGCTCACATCATCTCTGAACTCCTGACACAGTCAAGATATAATCGATACCTCTTGATATTTTATTCATAAACATTTTAATTTTACTCACCGCAAAGCACGCCTTGTAGAATTTGGTGCCTGGCTAAGCTTTTAGTTTAATTCATGCGGGATTCAAGGCTCCATAGCTTCGAAGCTTCGAAGCTTCGAGGCTTCAAGGCTTCCGGGGTTTTGAGGGTGCGAGAAGAACACCCCGACGCTGTTATGGTAGAAAGTGCGCGTGACTCGTTGGAAAAACTGGTCTTAAGGTATTTTCTCCTTAAGCGTACGAAATTGCGGGGTCTGTTTTGCTAATGGATTGAAGGGAAGATATATCTTCCATAAATTTTACCACGACACTGTTTGATTTGAAAATAAATATTAATATAAATAAATAAAATATCATCGTCTGGCGTCGTTACTTTGCTGATAACGACAAGGGATAACAAATTTTAAAGCCTAAGTATTAGCCTGCTGTGTAGATGTAACGTTAGAAAGTAAAACTCGGTCTTTGAGCGACGAGGGAGAAAAAAAGGAGAAGAAAAAAAAAAAAAGGTTTAGTAAAGTTTAGCCTCGTCGAGTCGCAAAGCGTTAAAGTTTTAAATTGAAAACTTTATTTATAATATGAAAGTATGTAAAGGGGGTAGATTTTCGTTTTTAATTTCTGTTTAAATTACTAAAAAATTAAACAAATTTTACATTTCATCCCTTTGATCCTGCGTCTATAGATATATACATATAAATATATAGAACCAACGAATCTCTCAACGATTTTCAAAAGCTTTTTCTCACTCCTTCAACTTCAGCTATAGCTATACTATATATTTTTCCAGCTGTTATCTTTGCCTGGGTTGTGTCATTCCGTCCTACCCTGTCGCAGGATGTCATCTTATCACCCGGTTCATACGCACTTCCATATATGGTATATACATACATACATATACATACATATGTAGGTATGTGTATACTCCTCTCTTTGGCGGGGATAGCATATTGAAAAGTCCCTTATCACAGTCATTTTTTGTTGACAGATTCGGCAAGACTCGAGATTGCGAATCCCTCTAAAGAATAAGAAAAAAGATAAATAGAGAAAAATCCTACTCCCATAAGCCTCGAACCATTTGTAGGTATGTATGTGCTATATGAATGTACATGATCATACAGGAGAAATCGGTGATTGTAGATTTTTCCAAATTTTTATACTCGTAGATACACAAAAAGCGATAATTAACGAATAGAAAACAAAATTACGGTCATCCTGTAGACAAAGATGTCATTTAACTTTGTTTTTTTCTCTCCTTTTGCAAACGTGACTCGCTCTGTATGATCTACCACAACGTGATTGAATGAAAAAGAGAGCTTCCTCATATTTTTTTACTTTCATTTTTTCTTTTTTTTTTTTTTTCTCTCTCTCTTTTGACATTTTCCTTTTTTCAACTTCAACTGAGAGCCATCGCGTATGCATGCATAATTTATTCGACCTGTAGCTAGAAATTCCTTGCTTTAATCATCGATATTGATGAGCACACGGTGAATTATTCATCTGCATGCTCAATGGATTAGTAGGTAGGTACCTCTTTCAATACTCATATTATCGATGGATATTCAATCGTACGATTCAACTTTTAATTAGAATAAATAATATATATATCTGTAAATATCTGTAAACGAATAACAAATGACAAGGTATATGTATCCTTTTACTAAAAGCGTTCATAACGAGTTAAGAATTTTAAACCGTATGATTTTAACCAAACAATTTTATTAACAGAGAAATATTTTTACCCTATAATGTTAATCCGCAAACTGTTAAGCGAAAATTGTTTGAAAATTCCAAGCTTACTCAGCGTATGGTATCGTATATGATCAAGATTTGATGATAAGAAATTCTCTCTAAAAATTCACGATGAGGTAAAATTGAAAAAAAAAAAAAAAAAAATCTTATCAAACCAGCAAAGTATAAAATAAGAATCAAAGTATCCCGCAGAGTTCGGACATCCCTTTTGTACAGGGTGCGTGAATCATGGGAATCAAATTAGCGCGAACCGCTTGAACGAGTTGCCCTCATTATACAACGATTCAATTTTCTAGAAACTTTTGAATTCGTCAAAGGCCTACAAGTCTCGGAGAGCATACAAAAGGGTTAAGGCGATCTTTTTTACTTCCTTTTTGTCTTTTTGTTCTTCTCTACCCAGTCCGGTATTTGTTTTATTTTTGTTTGTCCTTTTTTGAGAATATGAAAATGAAAATATCGGTTTGATCGCTTGTGCAATGCACTGCGCTCTGTAATTCGGAATCTATAAATCTCGAATATAATAAGAGCGGTTATTATATATCAAGAATTTCAATTAATTTTTAAATCACTTGACGTTCCTCTAATACATGATAATTAAAATAGTCGTTAAGGATCTTTCGATGAACGATAGAGAAAACTATTGAATGGAGGTTGACTGGACGAATACATATAACGATCTTTAACTACTTAACAATTTTAAATTCGAGTGGTAATATTTTATCTTTAAAGAGAACACGGTGCAGACCGATATCATACTCTCTTCTATTCGTTAAAATTAAAGGGGAGGTTTTAAAGCGCTAGCTTTTTCTCCATTGACCGTTACAGTTCTCATCCTCAATTCTAACAAACATTAATTAAATTCCTGTAAATATTAATAAAATATAAATACCTGAAATATATATATATATATCTACACTAAAGCCCTACAGCATCGCGAACAAAAACATTCGAATAATTAAATGATATAATGCACCGTAGATTTCTGAACCAGAATCAACCCCGAGAGATATTTGCTACAAAACGAAGAAGAGAAGACATATATTAAATTAATAAACCTGGATATGATCATACAACGAATTTCCCCTCCTAATTGCTTGTTCTCTACTCTGCAGAGCAAACGTCATTTATCAGGCTTCAGGTATAATTATCGAAACTCTGAAGCCCTAAAGCTCGCTCTGAATTGAGCAAAAATAACTTCATTAAACAAAAAAATAATCCATTGATAATTTTTTTTATTTTTTTTTTTAATACTTTTTTAGAACTTAGTGGCTTCAAGTGTGTTTTAATAATTCCTTGTTTTAGGGTTGATAATGACGAGTGAAAATTTTTTAGTAAAATTAAGGGTCTTCCCATTGTTATTTGCTAACCGTTAAATCGCTAATTCTTTTTCTCTTTTTCTCTCTTTCGAGGAATGAGAAAGAAGTAAAATATATTTATCCGGGAGTTAGAACAAAAGGCTCTTTTGTCATACAGAAACGACGTTTATATTTTCAACGAAGAAATCTGGTCTTCGATCGAGTTCAAATAATTGCTTTCGTGAACCGTGACTCGACGATAGGGCGAGGAGATTGAAAGATAAAATTAAAAATAAAATAAAGAATATCTCACGTTGGGGCAACACTCGATACACACACATATATATATATATATATATACCCCATATCCATCTACCCTGCACGTAGCTATCGTGTTATCTTTACAATTGAATCATTTCTTTCGCAAGCTTCAATTTTATCACTTAGTCCTTATACTGCAGGATCAAATTCGCAAGCCTACCTACCTACCATTCATACAAACAGCAATATATGTTCTTCGCTCTTCGCATACGTATATATTTGCACAGAGGGAACAAGGTATGAACCAAAAATATATTATTCCGATTCCGCAAGCTCGTGCCGCGTCACACGCGAATGAGTTTAAAATACCCACAAATAATGTCCTCCGTTACTTACGCCCCCAAACCACCTTCTATACTTATGCCTATACCTTTACCTACCTACCTACCTACCTACCTACCTACCTTCTACTGTTGGGACTGTAAATATTTATACAGCCCTGATATTACCGGTGGAACTTGCAAGCTCCGCTTACCACGGGTATAATCGTAGGTATATGTGTACGGTACGGTATATACGGTATATACGGTATACGGTATACCGCTGAAATCTCTTGCCACGCTTTTCTCTTTCCCACTGAACCAGCCCCCATCCCTTAGTATTCTTGATATTGTAATTTGCCAAGATACGAGAAAGAGAGAGAGAGAGATGGAGGGAGAGAGGGAAGGATGCGTATACATTTCGGATACGCGCGTACTTACGATATTCCCAGAGTCTTGATACGAGCTTTATATAACCAGCCGTTATTCGATCGTAGCTCATGTATATAACGTCGCCCAAACTTTTTTCTTTATTTCTTTATTAAATGTAGTCTGTAGCTGTAAGGGAGAAAAAATATCAAGGGAACTTTAGTACTTTTTCTTATAAATTTGTACTTATAACGGTTCAAACGTTTTATATCTTGCATGTAGTTTACCTAAGTCCGGAATGAAAGAAGCGTTATATATATATATAGATATTTTATTATTTTTTTTTTTTTTTTTTTGTCTGAACTTCTCCTGACCCGAGGGACTCATTTTACCCCGTTTCTTGGACTTAAAGCTCAGAAATATCCGGCCCTAAAAGAAAGAAAAAATCGTAGTCGTGGACAAAACTGCGAAGATAAGCAAGAAGATAAAAAATTTGGTAAACCCACTCTCACTCACTCTCCCTCTCTCTCTCGAGGGTTCATAGGACATATTGGTATATAGATCGATACGAGAATATGTTTCCATTCCCGAGAGTAAAGCCGTTAATTTTGTAGAAGCGCGTTCGATTTCATGGGAATTTGTGCGTCGGCACGATCCCATGGTTTCTGTGGTCTCCTATGAACGTATGGCAACAAACCCCATACCTCGACACCCGCAAAGTTACCTTCCCATTTATGCCGACCATCGTTCACGGCCTTAACGGTGTAACGTGTTAGCGTGGGTTTTAGAGCTTTTTAATGCTTTTTAATGCCTTTAATACTTTTTAATGGCGTGCCGCTCCTTCGCAGCCCGAGTAGCTATTATCGATATTTACACTGGAATTTGAGTGGTAATAGAACCGTACTCGATCGACGTTGTACACTTACGGTAGCTGCGATGCTACCTTACGCGACATTTCGTACCTAGGCAAGGTAGGTACGTATGTACGTAATTGTTCGACATGTTTTACGATGTCTGGACGCCAAGTAAGGAGAAGTAAAATACTTGAACTGACACAAACTTTAACACAGACTTGGTACTCGCGAGGAATATACACGTACAAATATGTATGTATGTGTGTGTGTGTGTGTGTGCGAAAAACGCATCTGACTTGCAAAATCGCTTTGCCTAGAGAAACTCAAAGATAAACTACCTCAGTTCACCTCATATTACAGTCACGTTTCAACAGCAAACTTATTTTAAACTATTTATGTATCCAAGTACATGTATATTGGAAGAAATGATCTTGAGAAAATCCGTGCATTCACATCATTAATTCGAATGCAGAATCAACCGAATGAAAAAGGTTCTTATTTATGTCTAAGCATATAATTAAGTGACTAGTTCCAGGCGAACGAACGACGAGGAAGCACATTTTTCTTGGTAAGCAAGATGGAAAATAGGAAAGGTTACTTATGTATGGCCACTGACAGCGTAGACAGATTTACGTAAACCGACTCTGAATGCTATTCGTTTCAACGGAGCACAACTCTCGTGCACTGGATTTTGCGGTGGTTCTATAAAGACAATTTTTCTTTTTTATTTTATTTTTTTTCTCTACTTTCTTTCTTCATTTCTTTTTTTTTTCACCGCAAAACTACATTTTTCATGCTTTAGTTTCTGACATACGCGCATTTTACGCCAGCCAAAATATAAGCCAGACTATTTTTAAACCGACAGCAACAACGGTCGATTTCTGTGATTTTTTTTTTTTCTTTTCAAGTTCCTTTCATTTATGGATGATGCTGAAATTGAAGTTTTTTTTTTATTCTCTTTTTTTCTTTTTTGGTTTTTTTGATTATTATATCCATCCGCCAAAACGGCTATACAACGTAGTAAATTATACCGATAATTTTCCGAATCTAGTGCTTAAAGCTGGCTCTGTACAACGTTATATGAACAAAGTGTGCAAATCTTTTTTTTTTTTCTTTCTTTCTTTTTTTCTTTTTTTCTTTTTTCTCCTTTCTTTCTTCCTCCTTCTAATATTAACCACTAGTGGCGCGTGTCAGCTGTGCATTACGAGCGTAGCATTATTTTAAATTGCACGCTTTTGCACCGGCGATGGTGATCATTTTTCATTCGATAAAGGTAAGGTGTGAATATAAATAGCCACAAGGTTTAATTGACGGGAACCTAACTTCCGACTAGGTTTTTCTAAATATTATAAAAAAAATTTTCCATGCTCATGTTTTTACCTCACTCGATATAGAATTAGCAAACTTTAGCAACTGCTGCATTCATAATGTTAGAATAATTCCGTCGATTTAATGTCTTTTGTATATATCCTACATTCAACTGAAAACGAAGAAAATAAAAACCTCGATTATTCTACTGCTGCACCTGCAGAACCTACCGAGTTGAGAAAATCTTACTTTTGCAGGTATCAAGGTTCAAGATCGGGTCGCGTGCTTGCGGACGTAATGCATTCAATTATCTTGTAGAATGTAGAGAAACGACGTGAGGCGCCACATTTTTACCTCCAAGTTTAAAGCAGAAGGTACGTAGGTAGGTAGGTAGGTAGGTATACCGGGTAAAGGGGTTATTTAGACTGCATGAATTTTCGTCCTTTATTTTATACATGTACGTTCACAACGAATTACAAAATTGATAATAATTATTTCTGATTATTTATCTATTTGCGAGGGATCTAAAAAATTATGAAAATTCACGAGCTACCAAAGGACCAATTAATCTCCGAAAGTCCCGAGATAAATATCCCAAAGGAAAAAACTTAATATGCGGATCAGATAAAAAAGAAGGAACAATTTATTTGTTTTTTTTTATATTTACTGTGGAATCGTACTTGACATTAGTGATAATGATTATTTAAAAAAAAAAAAAAACAGGGAAGAGTTAGTAGCGCTCTATTTATTCACATTTTCAATTCTATATCCTGAAATGCTTTACCTATAGGCACAGTATCTGATATTTGGCAAAGCAAATGGTGAAGGAGAGTCGTCTAGAGAGTGGAGAGGCACCCGAGGCCGTACGTAGATAAAAATGTCACGCTGGTGTAGTTCCCTTAGGAATATACGAGCCCCAGAGAGTAAGATGAAGATCTGTAGGTAGGTAAGTTGCAATGCAGGTGACCCCTACGCTCGAGAGGGTTAAAATGTGCGGAAAATAGAACTAGAAAAAAAATAAATAAATAATGAGAATTACTGCTGAAAAATGATAAGGAAAAAGCTGGAAAGTCTGGTGTAATCAGAATTGGAAATATGTAGGTGTATACGTGTAGTATTTTTATATGTATATGAATACCAAGAAATAATCAATCTGAGTAAAATTTGATATACCTAAAAAATTCGAAAAAAAATAGATAGTATAACGTACCTAATTATATTCTGGTTAATTGTGTAAAACCGCGAAATTTTACAATCAATTCACCTGAAATTGAATGAAATTTCAATTGAGTAAGAAATTTTTCTACATGCATTTTTTTAGACCGAAAAGCTCGCTTGTGTCTGAAGAAGTAACAGCAAAATAAATTTCATTCAAATCTTAGAAATGGCAAGCGAGTTTAAATGAAGTAAATGCTGTATTCAGTAATTCTATGAAATCTAAGAATCTGGGTTGAAATGTAAATGATTAGTTTTTTTCTTTTCCATTGAGGGTCGTGAGGAGGGATTCACTTTTTTTTTTACGATAGATGTTGACTTAAGAATTATGCAGGATTTAAACGAGGGTATAAGGGCATCGAATAGCCGCTACAGCAGAAATAAATGCCTATATTATATCAAAAGCCCCAAAGGCCGAAAACGCAGACTACCGTAAAAGTGAGTTTTACTATCTAAAAGAGCCAATAAATTTCTCATAAACACGCCTTATCTATTCCCCATCAATAAAATCCGGATCTGAACAATAAAGCGTCGCATTGTCCAAGCTTCCGGTGCGCTTGTGGTTCCCAGTACCACCAAACCCTCTGCACCATAGATTCAAGCTGTACCCTGAACTTTCTCATTATTCTCGAATATTTTTTCACCATTTTACGAGACTTTTACGTTATGTCATCACAGTAGCTATGAGTTTCTGTATATCCACCTTGTCATCGCTCTCAAAGTTTCGCAAAAGTTTTTTTCCCCAATGATTTCGTTTTTATTTTTTTTCTCTCATATGCCTTGTACATTCAAAGGTCTGTATTCTATCCTGAGTGGTAAAAAAAACTCCCCGAATAAGGGCTGTTGAATTTATAAATAAAATTTCTGACCGTAAATTCAATTACATTTACTATACTATACAACTATGGTACAGCAAATACTGAAATTTGAAAAATTTCAAGATCGTGTCACAGTTATAAGTTAGTCTAAAATTTGAAAGTATTGCATGTCAAGTAGAAAAGAAACGTTATAAATAAGGAAAACGATTCCCTGAATCGTTGTGAAAGTTACCTATTTTCACTATAGTACTATATACATTATACCTAACATATGCATACACACCTATACATACTTTATTAGGAATTCATGCACGTAGGTAGATCTGTGTGTGTTCTATTGCTAAATATGAGGAAAAGTGAGCTTACGTAAAATTTTCTTTCAAGCTTTTGGATGAGCAAAGTAAACGAGAGCTTTTCGTCTATCTGGGCCGAATACAAGAGCTTTGATTTACAAAGTAAGCCCAAAGTAGACGTCCAGAATAGTTTGTAGCATTAAGTCATGAGCCAGTATCACAGCTGGATAATTCTCTTGAGTATAAAATCGGGATTTTGATTCAGGTTAACGCTAATGTCTGATAATTGAAAACTTGAAAATTATAAGGCTTTGAAATTACACATAGTGATTTCTGGCGAATAGTACATAATTAAAACGACTATTTTCACTCGTTACAAATTGAAGTTGGACAATTCCAGTTTTAGAGTTTAGCTAGTCTAACAAATAACGATTTGATTTTATCGTCCCGAACATTTTTATTATTTTTTCTCTTTTTTTTTTTTTTTTTTTTTTTTTTAATTTTTTTACTACCCTATTTTATTTTACCTCTTTAGGTCTCTCGGTATAGGATCGTGATTTGAAATTGCTGATTTTGGAGTGTCATTAGACACACTTTACTTAACAAATATCAAGCGCAGCGATTCGTAATTGGAAAGGTACCGGATGTTACGCACAGCTGGTGCCTACTGCTTCGGTAAAAAAATTTTTATTCGACAGACATTGTCACCCCCTTATTCAAGTAACTTTAGCCTTGAAAAAGTGTTCTGGAATAAAAATTTTAATCCAGACCCGAAACATTGATTATAAAATTTGAAGAACCTGAAAAAAATTGTATAAAATTTTGTTTAAAAAATAATTTGTAAAAAAGTTCAAAACTACAAAAAAAAAAATAAACTGTCTGAATACGCATACGATTTAAAAAAAAAGGGAACAGGAGGGGGGGGGGATGTCTAACCGAAGTGCACACTTCATTAAATATCCGCAAATTGAATGAATAGAAAAGCGACTATCGTAAAATAAAATGAATTCGGAATCGACGGTCTGGATTTGATTAGCTGTATCTTCAAGACCGTATAAATTCTAAGGGGTGGGGAGAAAGTACTCCTGCTCATCTCAGTTTTGCGATCCGCTAACCTATTACGTGCCTCAACCTTTTACGAAGCATTTTGTTTTTTGTTATTTTTTATTATTATTTTATTTTTTTTTTTATTTGCATCGTATCGAAAGTGATACGTATCTATCCTTGAACGTAGTACTGTACTGTAACGATTCTTGTCTAGAAGCTCTTATTAAACTTAAACACGATATTCTCGTAAATAATAATGATTATATTTGACATTTACTGTCCCTTCCCCCCCCCCCCCCCCCCCCCCCCCCTCTCTCTCTCTCTGTTAGCGTTTATATCGACGTCGATATATTTAGGCACCATTTCTATACGCGGTTGTATACAGTTACGTATGTATGTATGCATGTACATACGTGTTTATACGTGGTACTATACGACTAGAGTAGATGTATGTGTATATAGGTATGTATATCTTGACAGTCTTTATTGTAGAGTTGTTGAAAGCGAACCTAAGCCGTCGTTAGCACGCTAAAACCCTTCCAGCTTAATTATTACGGGCTAAGAGTTGCCTACAATTACCCGTAAGACAATACAAAACTGTCCAGCCATCCTCCAGAACTCAACTCATACCCTCATCGCCAACGTACGTAGGTATACGATAATCCTACGGTAAAAGCGAGAACATAGAGGTAGAAATATGTTATATACTAAGTATTTTAACAATTGTAGAAAATTCTGTGTACCATATATTATTTTGTATATACGTATATATACTAGTATATATACATGTGACAGTTTTACAAATTGTCATATAATTTCGGTTTTTTACCTTATTAACAAATTAATCTATGATATTATACCTACACCTACGTCCGGGTCATATTTTCTATATAATATCTTATTATTATTATTATTATTATTATTATAAGAAGTGGGAAAGGAAATCAGAAAAATTTCTAAAAAATTGATGAGACCCATGAAGTGAAAAAAGAAGAAAAAATTATCTGTCTTGATAACGAGGACGAGATAATCATGGTATTAATTATCAGTCACGGATGATGAGATCCTCTATAAATTGGTACGCGGTAGAATGAAGATAGATAAGAGATAAAAAAAAAAAAATATGTATATATATATAGTGATGATATCGATTTTCATATTTTTTAAATAACTATAGATGTAATATATGTAAGATATACTATATTGCAGAGACTAATCTATGTCGTATACATATAATATAAAAATTCATATAGGGTAGGGTATAATCAGTGAGAAGCAATTGAAAAATCGGAGGTTTTTAATTTTCATCACGTGACTGAAAAAGGAGGGGCGATTGGATAATAATTTTGACGTCACGCAAGCACATTTTTACCCTAACGTAAGGTAACGTCGCGACGCGTAGCGTCGCACCAAGGTCGTCACTCACATTTTAACTTCCGTTATTATATTATATCTACAATCGATTCAAAGAAGATTAATTATTTTTTTTTTTTCTTTATAATGTTTTTTTTTTTCTTTTTAACAAACTTCGTCTGAATGATTTGGAAGCTTTTTTTTTTTTTAAATTAACCGCTTTTTAAAGCGATAAGTTTTATCGACGTTGAAACGACGCACAAAACCCTGTATAACTTTTACCCGACAAATAAATAAAAAAATCAACAAATACATGGAAGTGTATGTACATACATTGTGATATGTATGTAACATACATGACGAATGCTTGCGTCACGTAAGAGTAGGGGGTAGGAGGCCGTGTCGACGCGTTAGTCGGATATATTATTAAATAGCATGTTTTCATATTTCCGTTGTTATCGTGATTTATTGCCATCAAATTAAGTTTTTGCGTGCGTCAGCGTCGGTGGTGGTAATTCGGATTTTGACATCCTTTCCACGAGTCAGAATTATGTAAAGGATGAGTCGGTATTTCGGGGTTATTTAAACTTTTGAAATTAAAGATTATTACGTATCTTCGAGGAAAAAAAAAAAAAAAATTTATGAAAAGAACAAGAAAAAAGAAAAAAAAAAAAAATACAGAAAAGTTTCTGTGTATCCCCAAAGAAAGCGAAAACCTCTTTTAAAATTTATAAATACCTTATCTTATTTTCGTTTTACCAAGGCTTTTGTCATTTATCCTGCAATTAGCCTGGAGCAAAGCTCGTTTAATGAAATTATATCTTAGCCGGAGTGTATAGCGTATATAGGTGTATATATATATGTATATATAGATATATATATCTACTTTGAAAGTGGCTAATCGTATTTTTGAATAACATTCCAATAACTGCGTCACTCAGAATGAGAACCGGAATTTTAGTAAATGAGAAAAGCGAGAAGAAAAGTGAATAAAGAAAGAGAAAAAGCAACAAAAACATAAAAAATAAAAATAGAACAATTTTTTTTTTTTTTTTTTTTTTTTTGCAGAACACATCTGGACCCCGTGGAATATGCTAGACATTTCAGACTGTAGAAGGATAGTAAAAGTATCGTCACAAAAAAATACGACGCTGGATGCATAAACGTTGTGTTACGAGGGTCGCTTTTGCGATACTCCGATCAACGGAGTACCAAAAACGGGAAAAAAAGAGAAGAAAAATAGATAAAAAAAAAAAAAAAATGCAAAAAATAAAAAATAAAAGAGAATAAAAAATTACCGTTACGGGGTATCTGTGAAATAATTTATATAGTGATTATACGGAAAGGGACATCGTCGAGGATCTTCTTATGGCAGGTATAACAACTCCCAGGTCCCTCTTTGTATTCTGTTTTGAATCGCGTGTGTGCGGGCGAAAAGTTCACGCACTGATTTACTCTAAATATATACAGAACCGTGAGCGATAAGCTCGGTATAAATGTTACGGAGTCCCACGCTCCAGACTTTGCTATTTTTCTTTTTTAGTATTACGTCCGGTTCCATTGCCAAAAAAGTGAACATTTGGTATATATTTATATATAATTGAACACATCATTTGTTAGTGGTTCTTTTTTTGATTTTTCGTTTTTTGTTTTTCGTTTTTTCCCTATTTTTATTATCCCTGATTACAATATAAAAAATTTTATCAATTTTTTATTATTTTTATTATTATTATTACTTTTTTTTTTTTTTCTACTGAAAAAATTCCATATACATACAAACCTGTATCTGAATTAGTAAAATCAGTAATTTGTTCAGCATTTTTTTTTTTGTTTTTTTTTTTATTTTGGTTGCAGGGTTTTAGTTTGAAATTGTTGAATAAATTTCAGTTTCGTTAACTGGACTATTGGCAGTTTTTCATTAAGCACAGATTGTAGTAAATTGTAGGATATAGTATACTCCTAGATACTCGTGTGTCTAGTTTCGCTGATATACCCAACTACACCGCCCACAACACAGAGTGAATATCTAGATTTCTAGTATATTGGAGGGGTGTTTGACGAAGCGTTATTAATACCGGCATGTTGATTAACCGGAAGTTATCAGGTCTGATTGAAATTGGAAAATTTTCACCTTTCAAACTGAGAAAACATACAATATAGTAATAATAATATTACCTTGTATATAAATTTATCCACTCGCACTGTTAATATCCATAGAGGGTCGGTAAAGGGGGATGAAAAAAGGAAGAAAAAGAACAAAAAAAAAAAAAAACTGAATAAATAATAAGGAAAGCCCAAAACCTCTTGAGGATAAAGAAAGAAAAAAGATTTTATAGCCCACTATACTTACGCTCTTTTAAAAATATAGTACACTGGTACTATGTCGCGTATCCTGTATCTACCTATAGATTTTTGGCTCGTAAAAGAAAGAAAAAAAAAGATAAAAATAATAATAATAAAAAAAAATACCCTGCTAAAAGGGCGCCTAGAGAGGAACGTCTGTCAAATGGAAGAAAAGCATTCGAAAAGTACCGTTGTACAAGAATTTTTGGTATAGGAGGAACCCTTGGCGAGGTGAGTTTTCGGTTGAATTGCGTGTCAGGGTGCCCTAGCCTTTTACTACCCCGAGAAACGAGTATACGTCTCTTAGTTGTGCCTGACCCGACTCTGACTCCGACTCCGACTCCGACTCTGACTCTAACCCAAACCAACCCAACCTCAAACCAGCACAACCCAGCACGCCTCCTATCAGGCATATTACGATCCATAAAGGGTATAATTACTGATAACGCGGGTAGAGTTAGATACCTTCACACCTGATATCATCGGGGAATTCGTGTTTTTCTGCCTATAACTTCTGTCTGGGTGAAAATCTCCATTCGAAATCATTCGATATGCATGCGAAATGATTCTGATATATATACAAAAAAAAATTATCGAGAAAAGTAAATAATTCATATGAATCTTATTAGGGTTGAAAATGTATGACTTTACATTGTTTTGAAAATCTTAAGAGGTTTATTTATATTATATAATTTTCTTCAAACATAACAGAATTGTTCGACAACGATATTCTTTATGGTCCATTTTGCGTGGATATTTGACTTCGTTCGGGGTCGCATGACCGTGTATTAATTATTTCCAAACGAGAGGTGGAGTTGGTTAGGTATAGGTATTCGTGTGATATTGACATGGGAACGAACAGGCTGGCTTTTTGGATTTGATAATAATAATAAGCAATAAAAAATTACCAATTTCCGCTACCGATCGAATGTATTTTGTTCATCAAAACGAGTAGAATTTCAAATATCGCAAATGGTTAGTATTTGTCTATCGGAATCGGAGGTGCGAATATGGCGAACATTGCTGTTTAAAATCGTTAAAAGACATTCTCTTTCTCTAGTTCATGTGAAAAGGATTGGGAAAAAAATTTCTGATGTATTAAAGCACATCTATGACGTAAAAAAAAAAAAAAAAAAATGTATATACATAAAAATTATCCCAATTCACGAAAGCTTTCATCTATAGCATCGCGTATTAAAAATAAATTTCAAAAGATTTTTAACATACGGTATAACTGCCAGCTCAGTTATTTGAATAGTCTCTTTGTTGCATTTAGGTATATAATAATCTGCAACTCGTACCTGACCTATATCTACAAAATGTAATTAATCCTCTACCCTTTACCATCGCGCAATAAAATTTCATAAATAATTTACTCATCCTCAAATCCGCTGATAACGGAATAGCAATAAAACAAATACGATCCGTAGTGATTGAATCCGCGTGATTCAATGGAAATATTGTGAAGTTTTATTCCCTGTCGGAATATTTTAAACTGAAAAAATTTTGATTGCTCTTAGATTAGGAAATAGAGATTGAAATTCTCTTTCCAAAAACTGCGAGTCGGTAATACTAAAATTCGGAATATTTACCGTCCGGAAGTTTTGAAATTCAGGATTTTACCCCAGTCTGAATAACAAAAAAATAAAGTCAAAATTTATGGTAATTTGGTTTGTTTTATAGAATGATCATCGAAGCTGCATCCACATCCCAGAGAGGTCAGGGATCACAGTTTATTTGTTGATCCATGATCCTTCCGTTAGTTTACCTCTCGTATTCCCAGAGGCACTCTAAACTTGAATCTGATTAACTGTTACCCAGAATGCACCGTTTATTACGTACTGCATCGGCCACGGTTTGTGTATCTATCCATCTATCGGACATAGGATATATATGCGACCCCTGTTCGCCACTGGGCTGCAAACGCTTTGCCACCCCCTCGGTGACTAACCATAATGCTTTCGCGCCCCTTGAAGCATTGGAAAATGTTCAATAAGGGACAAATTATAGAAAATATATTGATAAATAGAAAAAAAATAAATAAATAAAAAATTTCTAAAATTTGTATTCAAATTGGAGATTGGGGGATGATGAAGATAAAGGCACGCTTTATACTCCACCTTTACGGTGAATGTTTATCATTATAGTTACAGTACATAAATACTATTTTTAGAATATGAATTTACTTGGATTTGTGATACAATAAACCTATATACCCCCATATTAATTATAGCTATACGGTAATAATTGTCACGCGATGTTAAACAACCGGATCCTATTATTATTTTTTTGTTTTTTTTCTCGTCCCATTTTTAGTCCGATATAGGGTTGTAAAAAGAGCCTTGAAAAGACGTAAAACTCAAAATCTTAACAGCAATGTGATTCGTAAAATAAAACTACCTTCGGATTGAACTACTTTTTGGATATTTAGACAATGTTTAGAATATCGAATCGTCGTATATTAAAACGTAGTACGTAACTTTCTCTAATTATGATTTTTTAATTCAGCTTCATTTCTGCTGTATATGAATCGACACGATTTATTTAAATCGTGAGACAAGATCCTCCGATCGTATTAATTCTGATACTGAATGTAAAAAATCCAGTATCGTTATCGCAGCTAAGTTATCTGCACTTTAAATGTCCCATGCTGATCATTCACGTAGGTAAATTCGTGAGTTGACGTACTTTAATCCAGTAGTTAGTTTACTCGCGTGTTGTACTATGATTAGTAAAACCTGTGTATCAGAGTTTAACCTACGTTTAATCTTTAGGACGATTTGTAGCTACGTTACGTCACCTTCACGCACTGTGACTTGCGTTTCCGTTTTTTCTCTCCTTATTTCTCTTGATCAATTATTTTAACACGTGTATGTTATCCGGTGTTAAAAATTTTCTCGTTGTTAATAAACTTCAGAGATAAATCTGAGAAGAGTTAAAGTCGAAAAATAATAACAGACCCAACGTACCTAATTGAAAAGACTCTCTCTGTTCCGACTTATCTCTTTTTTTCAATTTACCAAAACTCGGGAAAAATACCTTAGAATTTTTTGGTTTTGTACTTTTCACATTTCAATTAATTACGTCATTAGTTAATGTGTTTGTCTCACAGTGATTCTTGAGACAGGTATAACATACGATCTCAGAGATTGTTGAAATTTAATCCCGGAAACTATTTCTACACGTTTTTATTCCGCTAAGATTTCTCTATCCAGCATATACGTGTTTTAGTTTTCTTTTTTTTTTTTAAGCAAGAAATCACAACCCGCCTATCATTCGTAACAATTTTTTTTTTCTTTATTTTTTTGCATATACCTATACCTATACAATACCTTTATTTTTCACATTGAAAAATGTCCCCAGCCAGTGCAGACATTCGTTATCATTAGAGGCTTCCAGACGTCCCACGTCTCACGTTACGATACATACCTCTACCTACTACATTTTTCTTCGGACGTTTGATACGTCTCACAATCAGAGACGTGCCCTAGAATTCTCTAAGGTAGTCGTCGTGTCGGCTGATTACGCTCTGTCAACTTCGACTTTTGCGATATGTTCGATGAGAAATGGATTCATGAAGATTGTCAATAGAAGCAGAGACAATTTACTCGTCAATTCTAATTTTTGTTATTCATTTTCCCGGTCTTTAGATTCACCATTGGTCAGTTTTTATCAATTTTAAAAAAGCCCTTATATGCGGAAACGATTAGACGATCGAAAAAATTCACTGATTTATATCAAATATAAGGTAAAAACAAAAAAAGAATACAACTAGAGAGAATGAATTAGATGAAAGTCTTGACTTTAAAGCCATTTTATTCTCAACTCGTCGACAATTCTCTCAAGTCCGTCGGGATAGAAGAAGGATAAGAAGGTAGTTAGTACGAGGAGACATTAGTGGCGTGGCGCCCTCCAACTTCCTCCTTTCCCTTCGCTCTTCACCCTCATTCCTATCTCCTTCTGCTTTTCAAGACCCGCGCACACAACCTCGACCTGGAATCGATGGCAAGTAGAATCTCGAAGAGATGGTGGGAGAAGCGAAAGAGAATCGAGATAAAATTTGGGGATGAAAAATTATCATGATTTTATATGGATTTACAAATCGCTACGAATATTATACAAGTATGTATATACATAATATAATGTATATAGGTATGTATATTGTATATAATATATATATGTATATTCAATTCCGATTAATTACCCATGGCTGTTGTTACCATGTCGTGAAAATAACTTTGGTCTATAAAGCCGGCATTAAAACAACCGCAAATCACGATTCTACCAAAACCTAAATCGATCGGTTTGATTGCGTTGGAATGGGAATCGATAGCCCAAACATGTACTCGCCGGCACCGACAAATGGCGACTGCTTTTCGAGAGGGCGTTCAGAAAATCCAATCCAAAATGTTTAATTAAGATTTGGTACCGACGTGGGGACAAGGGTAGCGGCTGATCGATGGTGGACCGACATTCTCCGTGAACCGAGTTTCGAATTGCTACTTCGATGTAGGTATGTGATCCATCCGGATTTCCGCGTATCTATTTTCAGGTAGTATTGTGTTTTTTTTTTTCTTTTTCTTCTTTTTTTCTTTTTTGGTTGTTTTTTCGTCCTTTTTCTTTTCATCGCGTAGCTCCTGGATCAGATTACTTACTTTCCAGTAAAAGTCCGTCTTCGTCGAACTTCGGATAACTTCATCCTATTTTATTTTTTATCTTTATTTATTTATTTTTTGGTATTCGTTTTTTTCGGTTACTTTTTTTTTTTCATTTTCTCCTAATTGTGTGTAACGGTGGTCCTCAAGTAACCGCAAGAATAACGAACGAAAGGATTTTGATTGGCTTCTCGAAGAGAGCTGATCAGAAATATCTCCAACCCTCGGAATGCTGGAACTTAAGCCGATACCCCGAAGCCAAAGACGTGCTCTCAGGTCTAAAGCCATGATATACAGAAATATATACCGCATAACACATACAGAAAAAGAAAAAGACAAAGCTGCAGCGTTAGTCAAAAGTAAAAATGAATTGAAATATTAGTAGAATATTTTTGTAAGGTTGCCGGAAAATGATCAACAGCCCCACGGTGGGATCGTTTAACATTAGGGAAATTTTTAATGAGTATATAAGGTACGCGTAAAAGTATTCGGTTAGCAAAGAAATTATATAACTAATATACCCCCCCGTTAAATTTCAATCTACGGTTGTAAAAAAGTGAATAATAAATTCTGCGGCTGTTACCCTACCTACCTCCTATATATACCTACCCTACTGAAGAATTTATCGAAAGAATGAGATCATGGTAGCCGATTAATTAACAGTGGCTAATGAACGACAGGACTCTTATTCACGAGAGACGTTTTTTTTTCTATTTTTTTTTCTCTCTCTCTCTCTCTTCTTCTTCTACATTTTTTTTTTGTTTTTTTTTTATTCTTTTCATTAAAAATCATTCCTTTTTACGTCTCATTTCATTCAATCGATAAAACGATTTCAATTAGGGAAACAGGGCCGAATTTCAAAGTGACGTCTGCTTACGACAGCTACGCGAAAGACACTAACGAGGAAAAATAATAGTCCGAGGATTTAAAATGGCATTTATCGGGGATTTAAGACGAGGCAAAAGGATCCGAGAAAAGTCATCGCTAAGCTTATCTATCCCCTGGAGTTTTTTCTAGTTAGTTGTTCGATCCCGGATAAAAAAAAAAAAAAAAAAAAAAAAAAGGAAAAAAGGAAGAAAAAAACAATCTCCGAAGATTATGGGAAGGAAATAATATATTGCGCTTTAAGATCGTCCGAGAATAGAATTCACGTTATTCTCAAATTTGATTATAACATTTTTATATATAGATATATATTTTCTTCTCTCTCTGACAAATTTTTATTCGTGAATCGATTGACTTTCAAGAACGGTATAATAATTCGTAATAATCTCCGCGAGTCTAGTCACAGCTTTTCTATAATTTAGCATTCTAAAGTCCGGGATCGAAGCATGCCGAGGAAACTCAACAAAGTGACAAATATTTTTAAGCATTAGTCCTCCGGTAGAAATTACCTATTATAATTATGGCTAACAGTCCTCCGAAGGATTTGTTGGAACGTTTTGAATTTATTCAAACGTTCGTACAGGTTTAATAAGCTTAAGTAAACAAGTACTGTTTCATGGGACAAAATCCTTCACCTACTTCTGTCTTATTCTGATTCTCGTTGACACCAACTCGCCGCAAAATCACCGCGTCCTTCACTCGACAAGTACCAAAATCGTAACAGAACGACATTTCCGCACAATGGGTTTCATCCCTTCCTTTCTCTCTCTCTATCTTTCTCTCTCTCTCTCACTCACTCTCTTTTCTCTCTTATTCGTCTCTCTTCATGCCCCACTTCACGTTACTCTCAGTCCTTCGTTATCTTCTGAAGTTAACACAGGCATGTGTCTCTGTGTCCCAGAAATACAATTACAGTTTGAATTTAGTCCGACATTTCCTCGTTATACAACCCTTTTCGGTCGATAATAATTTCAAAGTGAAACACATTCAAGATCTCATAATACCCATACAAAAAAAAAAAAAAAAAAAAAACGAAAAGAAAAAGACAAAAAAATGTTAACAATTAACGTAACCATTAAAAGAAAAAAAGGAACTCTTTGCACATAAGTCAAGCCGGTTTACTTATTCCTTTACTTTTGAGGAAAAAGGTTGAAAATCAAATTTCGAAAATTAGGTAAAATGTTATTGTTTTTCATGTATGAGAATTGCGAGTGAATTTAGTAAATCGTTTCTCTTTATTGGCAAATAAACAGAGTATAAACAAATTTGATAATCATTATCCTCGCAATTTCCACAACCACATCCGTGCTAATATTGGAACTCGGTGGTCGGATGCCAATGTAGAAATGCACACAATATCGTTGGGGGCGAGAGTGTAGTAATTTTGTAATATCAGGGTGTGGCGGCGAGGTGGCTATACGGCCTAAATGGGGTAGAGTTCTGTCACCTGGGGACGGGCAGGTAATGAGGTGCAACTACCGCAGCCCAACAGGCCTGACACCACCATGGAGTCAAATGGCAACAGCTCTGACTGGTGGCGCAAATGTGGCTCTGTATAACTACGCGATTTAATTATTCAGAATTCGTTTTCGCTAAAACTCAAGTGTCGAATAAACTCTGCTCACGTTCCAATCCTCCACGTGTTCGGATATACTCACACACGTTCATTCATTTATTTTTCTATTTATTTTTTTACCTTTTTTTTCTTTCATTTTTTTTTTTTTTTTTTTTTAACGCCACTCGTTAGTAGGCAGTACATTATAAAGACCCGATGCAATTATACTACATACATAATTATTACATTCGATGTATTCGTAATTATAATATTAATAAAAAAAAAATTTGTTAAAAATCGTGATTCTTGCCATTTGAATATGAAAAGAGACCAAAAATTGACATAAATTATTTCCATTTTATTATCAGTTTGATTTTCTATTCCTTTAACTTTTCTCTTTTTTTTTTTTTCCTTTTTTTTCATATTTTCGAGGATAGCGTCACTCGTGAATTCGAAGTGATTTGTGCCTTGACTTGGTCTTCTCATACTTTACCCTCTTTCACCAACTGGGTTCGAATTTACAGGGTTGAAACACGATTTTACATTTCACCATATTGGTTATGAGGACTAAGAAGAAGAAGATGAAGAAGAAGAGAGCAAAGCTAACGACCGTTATTAGGGGCGTTTATTCACTTTTATAAATTGAATACGAATTTCGTTCGTCTACTTTGGCCTCATCATATTTACTCACTTAGTCATTCAGTATGCCCAAAAATTTATCGATATATTTTCAAGATTTGAAATAACGAAATAATTGCTCTGAGTGACAAAATTTTCAAGTTTCAAGTGAAGCATTTGAAACTACTAAAACTGTACCTGCTCATCTAGAAATATTTCAAATTATGTTACTTAAACGTTACATAACCCTTTCATCAGTTTTAATCCCTTGAATTCATTCTCTTTACCGAAGTGATTATCCCAGATTTATTTTACACATAATCGAGTAGTTACTGATTTGAATTTTTTCAATAATTAATATTGATCATATATAAGCACTCTAATTTTCATATAAAATATTTATATCCGTGTGATATTGTGCGAAATAGGTTGAATTTTTCTCGCAAAATGTGCTGCGTGATCATATAGCTACATACACTAGCTAGGTGGGTGACAATGTGAAATGAAAGTAGCGAGGTGTCAAACGAAGAAAAGAAGAAAGCGGATGAGAGAAGCACAAAAGGATCAGAGAGATTCGTAATCCAAAAGCATTCTAGATTGCCGTTTTTTATTTCATTTTTATTTTTAATTTTTTCTTTTTTTTTCTTTCTTATCATAAAGCCATTACAGTGTGAAAAAAAATTTTTTCTCGTGCATAACTTGTCGATCAATATTATAATATGATCAACACATATATACCCATATAATGTATACGCGAAGTAATTCACGAAAAAAAGTATTAAATCATTATTTTTTTTGTGGAAAGAGAAAAGAAAACTGGCTATTGTGTTACTATTTTTAATATAAATTTATTGATAAAACGAAGTAAAATGATAGAGAGAGCGAGAGAGAGAGAGTGAAAAAAAAAACGAGAGAAAAAGAGATTAACGTTGCAGAATACGTTTTTCTAGTGGAAACCAATTAAAAGGAACGACTTTATATTTAGCGCTGAAAATATTAAGGTTTTAATACTGGTAAATATAACTTTCAATTAGACGAGCTGATGCAGAGTATATATGTATACCTACCTACCAACCTACCCACCTACCGAGTACGAAGAAGTTGAATTAATACGAATCATACATCCTCCTACGTGGCGAAGTACGTAGCGTTTTCCCCGTACGTATTATACGTGTATGCAGTAATAGTATATACGCGGAATATATATACATTCTTGTGTATTTATAACACACGTATGCATGTGTATACATGCATTATACATTATAGGATATATACACACTTGTACGTATATAGGTATATATTAATACGTATACACATAGAGAGAAGGTTGAGGTTGCGCATGAAATTTTCTATATCTATATATCTACGCGTAATAAAGAGCGGTATATTCATTAGCGCGAGTTGAAATTAAAAGCATATTCCAACGTACGCATTTCTCATAATCTAGGGGCATTAGATACACGGGGGTTGGCCTGGCTCGAGGTGAGGAAACAGGGGATTCCCTGTACCTATCTGACTAAAACTCACACTCTTACCGTATAGATGTATATATATATATATATAATACATATATTTCCGATGGTAACCGTGCAGCGGGCTACGTTATGATATTTTATTCCGTATGGTGCTCTATGTTTGCGATAGAGATCGTATTCAATTTATTCTTATACTAGACGAAAGGTTTTTCTCGTGGACTCTTACTCTAAATATTCTTTTTTATTCTCGATATTTTCTGTACATATATGTATGTATGTACGTACATACATACACCCATTTATACACATATATACCTTCACGTTGCTATACTTTACACATGTATAATCGGCTGACTCGAATTTCTTTTGTCGAAGGAATCTAACAGTCGGAATACAAATTCTTGCACTCGAGTTTCTCGCCCTCTAGTCTGCACCATGAATATTTCACTAACTTCAAGAATACAATAATAAATAAAAATAAATAGATAGAGAAACAAGTAAAATGATAAATAAAAAGTGATAAAATCGACTATCGATTTTTATCAGTTTTCAATTAAATTTCTTATTATTTTCACGATTATTTGAAATCCCATTTTTAATAGCCAATTTTTCTTCAACGAATTTTACCTGGAATAGTTGTTTCTTTCATTTAGTTAAGTATATCAGCCGATTATATTTATGATACAAAACGAGCGAAACTCGAGTTTGAAATTCGATGGTATTATAGAAGGGCAGATAATTTGGAACAAGTATAACGTCGATTGAAATTCAGCATATTGTTCTGGGCTCATCGGTACGCCCACACAGCTAATCGTAAGCGGATTAATTTTTTTCTGTTTTTTGTTTTATTCATTTTTTTTTTTTCGTTTTTAATTTTTTTTTTTTTTATTTCAACGTTTGACAACAAGTCCATGGAATCAGATTTGAAACCAATCCGCTTTTCAAACCTGTAGGGAATTTTAATCGTTAGATTGTAATTCTTTTTTTTTTTGATCTTTTTGATTTTTTATCTCTTTATAAATACGATGTTACTCACGTTTAATCAGTATTTTAAAATCGCTATTAAACCGTATTACGCAAATATTAAAAAAATTTCAAAATATTTTAAAATAAATAAAATTATTCAATTCGTACAATTTTTTTTTTTTTTTTTTTGGTCTTTATTTTTTCCCAATTCTTCAACGAATTACCAATTTCGAATGATATTCCTAATGCTACGATCTAAATAGATGCTGCAGATTTGATTTCCTAAATTTTTCCTTCATAATAAATATTGTCTAAAAAATTTTTATCTCCCTGTCATATTGGAAATTGTCCGTTTACGAAAACGTGTATAAATATGGTATAACAAAATCGAGACACAGCGTGATGGAAATAGCTTTTTGCGGAAACATTTCTGAAATGTGCTGAATGCCTTTGACAAACGAGATGTCAAGTAGCCTCGGTCAATTCAGGGTCCAGCTCGAACGAGGCACGTGCAGATATATATAGACATACATCTATGGCTATTTACGGGCTGACCACGTGTGTCCAGCAATATTTTGCCCTTTCGTGTCTATAATACGATATCGGATTTTGACAGGCTTAGAATATCGAGGCGTTAGGTATATATCATACCATCGAGGGTAAAGAAAATTTTTTATTGATACCAGCTGGAAACTGCAAAGTGTTCAGAGTGGTGGGTGTCCTTATTCAAAAGCATAAAAACAGAAGGAAAAAAAAAATAAAAGAAGAAAAAAATAAACACCCACGATTTTGTGTACTTGTGTGTGTGTGTACAGTGGCTGACAAGTAAACAGAAAGATAAAGATCACCGAGCTTTGCTTCTATATTTTTTTTCCTTTATTTTTTATCCCGGAATTCTCCTGAGGATCGTCACCAGTCCTCGCATAATGAATGAGAGGTTAAAAGCAACTGGAAACCTTTCATCTTTCTCTAATCAACTCGCATTGTGCAACGTGTGGTAAAAAAGCTTAAACTTTGGCTTGATATTACTTGCGATATTTCTGCAAGAATGGCATTATTCCAAACGTCGCCCACTTAGCTACCCGCAAAGCTATGGAAAAATAGAAAGGTTGACAATGCCAAGCGGTGAAAAGTCGCGATCTATAAAATGAAGGAAGAAGTGGATAAAGTGAATGGTTCTTCTATTTTTTTATTTTTTCTTTATTTTTTATTTATTTTTTTTTTTATTTCTGTCTCTTTCTCCAACGTTTGATGGTATCGAAAATTGCACAATCGCCAGCTCACCCAGACCTCGGTTGACGACACAGCTGGGATCGTCGTAATTGCAAACATTCGAATCCGAATTTAAAGCTGCGTCATTTAGGAAGTATTAATTGAAATTCCCGGTGAAAGGTCGAGGATAAAACTGCGTCTCTCATTCGCTTGTAGAAAAAAAAAAGAAAAAAAAAAAAAAAAAAAATGAAGAAAGAAAAATAAAAAAAGGGGAAAATCTTGTTCACAGAAAACGACTGGTACTGCAGAGGCGGAGGACAGAGGAATGATTAAAGCGGATGTAAATCAATTTCACAGCCGAGTAAATATCAGTTTTATTCAGAGATTGTGTGAGATGGTTGGTACGTACGTATGTACGTTATATGTGTACGTATATACATACATACATACATATACCTGCCTACAGGCAAATATGAGATAGGAAGCAGTAGAAAATCATAAAGAGCTGGAGTAAAAACGTGGAGGAAGAACGATGAGGACAAACAACTCGCTGGACCACGAAAATAAAAAAAAAAATAAAAAAAATACGAGGAAGAATCTCGCTTCTCCGCAATTTACCTCGCCGCCATTTTCTATATTGCGATAGGTATTATATAGGTACTGGTTTTCTTTCTTTCTTTATTTTTTTTTCTTTTTTTTTTCAATCGGCAAACATTTCCAGCTAGACAAAACAACCCAATATTTCTATACATCTACTATATCGAGCAAAATATAGACCACCCGACCATACGTATAAGAGGCTGTCCGTACGAGGGACGACCGTAGCTTATCGCGAATGATATACAATCGTATTTCATGAAAATCGAGCAGCTTTTAAGAGCGATAAATTTCTAAATATCGTAAAATTAGGACCATCTATATTTCGGGTGTGAAAGTCTTTATTAAGGATTCTTAGACTTAATCCTTGCCAGTAAAAAAAAAAAGATAATGAAAAAATTATATAGAAAACCAAGTGAATGAAAAATTCCGTCATAAATATGTATATGGGAAGGGGTATAATTACGAGTGAGATTTAATTACAATTACTGTGTCCTTTGGCTATAAACTATGATGTAAAATAAGATTTTGTGATGAAATAAACGAATAAAAAGAAATGAAATAATAATAATTTTTTGCTCCTTCTCTCCGTGAAAATTTCGCGTGACAGGAGACTGACAGAAAAGAAATTGTTGGGTTGATTAATTCTCGCACGCGAGTTGGAAAATTTTCACTTCTCAAAAATTGAATCTCTCGTACCACGCATTTTTTATATACGGTACGGTACGGTACCGGGATAGGGGTTCATTTTTGCTCATTACCTGATAGGATTAGAGCCTGGCGGGTAGGCGCTGACGAAGCAGCAACAGCAGCAGCAGCAGCAGTAGAAGCTAGAGGGAAAAGAGAAAGGGAAAGTCGAGGGTGAACGTTGGACGTCGCGTTCAAAATGAAGCTTGTTTGTCAAGCGAAGGCAAGAATTTCAGAGATTTTAGAATCAGGACTGATGACTGCGCTCCAACGTTTCTCTACTTTAGACTTAAACGAAATTTTTTTCTTTAAACCAACCCCCATTTTAAAAGTGAAAATTTTCGGTACTCAAACAAGAGGTGATAAAGCTTTTTGAACATTTTCCTCCTTCACATAAGGATTAAAGTTTTATAAAATGTTAACTGGCGTCACGACGCTTCGCATCGTGGGCTCGCGTCGTTCGAACAATCAACAAACAGTTCCAGGGTCTCCGTTAAACTACCTTGGACAAAATTTGTTCAAAGACGGCTTAACCCAAAGCCCTACGAAAAGTTTCGGCCACGCGCCGTGCCGAGACGGCTTCCCTTGGGTACGAGGAGGAATGGGATCTAGAATTCCAGGTCTCCTACAGCCAGGCAACCTCCAAGACTTTAATACCAACGAAAAAGCTTCCACGATATAAGTGAAAGATAAGATAAGCCCGGACTAATTAATCACAAGAAAGAAGACACGCCTTTAATAAGCTTCGGATAATTTTCCCACTCCGTACTTTGTGCCCGGCAGACTACCTGCCAGAGAGTGGCTAATATTAGAGCCATAAATAACATCGAGTGACAGGGAAACCCTTACAAGTTAATATATTTATGCCGGTGAATCCTCCGGATCTACTAACCAGACGGATCCATTCGAATCTAGGCTAAGAATTTTAATAACCTGGAGTAAACTTATCCACTTTTTCAATTTTTTTTTTTTTTTTTTTTTTAATGAATGGTTTTTAAACGATACAAGTTTTAACATACGTAATGACCGACTAGCGTTCGATGATCGGTTATACCTTTCCCCTTTCATAGACTTCGAAGTAAAATATAAAA
Source organism: Macrophya annulata (assembly GCA_963924015.1). NCBI lineage: Eukaryota > Metazoa > Arthropoda > Insecta > Hymenoptera > Tenthredinidae > Macrophya > Macrophya annulata. The sequence continues at coordinate 27,550,746 of OZ001260.1, forward strand.
CATGATTTATAACTAGGTCAATCGGATTTATTTATTTATTTGTATTTTGCATTTCGCGTGCTACTTGAGCATCTTGATACTAAAATGGATAGTATGTCGATTCAAAGCCGCAAGTTTCCGTCAAATCGAATCTTTCAACGTTGATATTAGCATCTTTGAACTTGGTGTTTTATCTATGGATTATCATTTTCATTAATCATTATTTACGATAGAATATTATTATAGAAATATTTGACGGTTTTTAATTTTCATAAATTATCACTCATTAGCTGATTGTTACTTACCGCCTAACTTGTGTGTACTTATTTAAGTAAAAGCAAACCGAGCTACGAACGATCAGAGAGTCGAGACGGAATCAAGTTGTAGGTATACCTTATATATCCTTTGAGTCTGGAGTTTGGCTTTCTACCCTTAAACTGTTGCACTCTACTCGATCATTGCAGAGGTTTATTTATTTTTTTTTTTTATTTATTTATTTTTTTTTTTTGATAAAGTAAAAGATCAAGTGCCCAAGTCTTGCGAGGAATGAGACTGCTGTATAATCCAAGAGGAAGAAAAATGATGAAAAATTCAAGGTTACTTGATTTAAGGTATTATAGTGACACACAAGTATGCTGAGACTGCAAGTTCGTGTTTGTGAGTCTGAGATTGGCCATTTGCAACAGAGACTTGTAACTTCATACGTGCAGAGGGGTAAGAAAAACTCTCTCTTTTTCTTCAGAACGTAGGAGGAAAAGATAGTGGAAAAAGGAATATTTATATACCTTCACGTATATAAAAGTACGAGACTGTGGAGAGAAGAGGAAAGAATTTAGTGGCTATGCGACGAGAGCGAGTAAGACGGAGGTGTACAGGTGCCAGAGTTATGTAGCGAGGAAATAATCAGGACAAATGGAAGTATTAGGGGGTCTGACAGTATCGTTTTCCACGCATCGAGTTCTTTGTCATGCGCTTATTTTCAAGTCATAAACTTTTGTTTGCCGTTCGCGAATCTCTGCTAAAAAAAAATAAAGAGAAAAACAGAACAAAAAAAAAAAAAAGAAAATGAAAATGAAAAAAATAAACCCTAAAAGAAGAACAAAAAAGAAGGTAAAACCACACTGTATACTCCACCTTTCGTTTCTTCTCAAGAGAAATGCAAGGCTTGTAGGTCGTCCTTAGAAATCAAAATCGCGCTTTACGTTTTCTAGTTGTTTCCTCCTCATCCTTCCCTTTGCGTCTGTTTATACGTGAAAATATCCCATCAAAAGGGGTCCAAAAATGAAAAAAAAAAAAAAAAAAAATCAAAACAAAAAAGAAAACCTGGATAAATGATAAGAAATTTACTGCTCAAAGATGTGGAAGAAAAAACAATAAATAGAAATAAAAAAAAAAAAAAAAAATATCCAAACATTATCAAATCAAGAAAAAGGAAAATCCTGTAGATTCTGAAAAGCTGATAAATAAAATGATGTGAAGGTAATCTGATTCTGATCCTGATCTGATACTTGACGGCCATTGACGATCGAAGAAGCTTTCAGTTGTGAACAGTGAAAATATTTCGTGTATGGCCAGTCGAGGATCAGTTTGACGGACGGTACTTATAAGGACAAAAACGATGGCTGATTGCTGCGGACAACGAAACAGTCAAGTGTGTATAACGTGTTAGGTAAAGGTCGAAGAATTATTGGCTATTAACGTCGAAAAAATGCGTACTCTGAAGTGAGCTGGGGCATTAATTCATTTTTCGCGTACCATACGTTCGGTGGGATAAAATGTGGCTATACTCTATCCTGCAGACCGCATACGGTGGTGACCTGGATGACCAAATAGAAAGGACCGTAACGTTTGACACATTTCTGTCGTTTAAAAAGGAGAAAAAAATTAAAAAAAAAAATGTGCAAAAAGAAAATAAAAAAACTAGGTAGGTAGGTGGGTAGGTAGGTACCTACTCGACGTTCATGCTCAGCCACGCTCTGCATTTTATTTATTTATTTTATTTTTATTTTTTTATTTTTTAATTTTTGTTTTCTCTCCCATTTTTATTTTCAACGGGCTTTCTCTATCTGCTCGTATACCCACTTTCTTTTCGTTATTTTATCATATATTTTTTTTTTCTTCTTCTATGTCCTTCACACAGTTTCATTGTTTTTTATTTTTATTGTTTTTTCTTTTTGTTTTTTTTTTATTTTAACGCATAAACATCCCATGCCTTGCCGCGGCCGTGGTTTGCACTGCCGCTGCTACTGCCACCCCACCCGGTCCTCTCTTTTCGCTGAATAAATTTAATTTAAATTTCCTACCGTTCGGAACATTTATTAAGTAAATATATCACGCAGTACCTACTCTACGTAGATACATACACACACACACACACACACACACACACACACACACACACACACACACACACACACACACACACATACATACATACGCGTATATATATGTATAAATATATGTTTGTACTTTATAAAGGTATACTCATCTTGTAAAGATATTCGCACGCACCCGAACTCGTACTCGCGCACACTGGACGACTATTATCCAGTCATTTCGTGTGTAACACATGGCACGAAGGACCTGTTTACAATGTTAATTAAGTTTTGGTTTCATTCCTCGCTTTTAGAACGACCGACCAACCGACACGTCGACTTTACGAAAAAAGAGGAATGAGGTAAACGTACGACGAATAAGTAAAAGAAATTAAAAAAAATAAAAAATAAAAAATACATAGATATATATATAGGTATATACGTATATTATATGCAGGAAATAAAATTTCTTACATTTAGAAAGAAAATTATGACTACACGTAGGTATGTACATACATACATACCTACTGGAGAACTTTACATGATTTTTTAATGTAATAGAATATTCAATTGAAGAGTAGGTACATACATAGAGTTGTGAAAAAGGGGGTGAATTAGGGAGGAAGAGATATACATAGCTATATATAAGACAAAGTATGTATATACGTAGAAAAATAAAAAAAAAGAACTGAGCCGGAAACGCTGATCCACCGCAACACATCCGTGTTGGATCGTTGAAAATTTTTTTGAATTCTGGGATACGTGTCAGCGGAGGTGAATTCGCTGTACTACGTTTGGCCCATCCCAAAAAAAAAGACCGACCCCGTAATTCAGCATCCCACGCATCCAGTCTTTAAATTTTCACGAATTTGCACTACCCACGTTCCGTTTCACCTTCGGTTTCTCCTCGCTGAACTCACCTCGTTTTCCGGGTTCAGAATCCCGTGTGTTTGGGAAATGGGTGTAGGAGGGAAGGGAAAACAGGAACTAACAAACATGAACCGAGTAGCTCTCCCATCTTCCTTGGGATTTAAAACCCCTCCTACATCGCCCTAGTTATATCCACGATTTAATCCAAGCTTTAGATGCGAATAGCTTGTAATATTCCGTTATCAAAATTGCCAGCACTCTAAAGATCTTAGAAAAATATTTTTTGGTGATAAAAATATATATATACATGTATACCTATTAAATATAAAAAAAAAAAAAAAAAAAATAAAAATTTATTTTTACTGCTCACTCCGCGATACTTTAATACGTTATCCCCTTTCTAGATGAACGGATACATTGTACCTTTATTATATCGACACTGATAATGTCACCTATCTCATAAGCTCAAGGCCAACCACCAATGAAAAGTCCTGGATGCAGGATGGCTCGTTACCATAAGGGCAAAACGCTACCGGGATAAAAGTATAAAACGGGAAACTATACGAGGTAAACTTTTTTTGTCTTTCTTTTCATCATATTTTTTGTTTTTACTTTTTTTTGTTTTTATTTTGGTGAACTAGAAATCGAAATTAACGTTATACCATGGCGTCGTATTTCTGCAGACTTTTGTCGCTGGTAGTTTTCGTGTGTAACGGTATAATCCTCCGCAATTAAGCAAAACTGGGTGAGGCGCGGTAGGGTTGGGCCAGGGACACAGCATGTTTGTACCCATTAGGAAACAATTATCTATTATAACCCTAAACCAGCCCCTAAATATTTAACGAACTTTTGAGCAACGGCCACTGCAGAGAAGATAAACTTTGTTCAGCCCTCGCGTATAAGTCATCAACTTCCAAGCTTTAGAGCCGAGTTGCTAAATAATTCAGGGATTAAATTTCATCTCGATATAACAAACTGAAAACTTCCTTTGGTCGGTCGTTTCGTTTCGTTTCATTTCGTTTCGTTATGTCCCGTTGCGTCACGTATAGCGTACTGGGGTAAACGTAATCCGGATTTTAAAGGATTTGTTAGAATCGATACCGGGAAGCAATCAATCAAATGAATCGGTGATAATTGATTACCTAGCGATGAGCTGCAGCACATGTCTCTGCATTTATTTTTCACAATTTTTCTTCTATTCCCTCATGCAGCTGTGCAACCAAATGAAAAAGTAAAATAAAATAAAAGAAAATAAAAGAAAATAAAAGAATATAATATAAAATGGAACAACAACTGAGTGATAGAATAAATAAATAACCCAATTGTAACAGCAAGTACAAATTGGATATCAAAACGACAAACGTTGATTACAAATAATACGCCATACCATCTGCAGCTATATGCGATCTACTGCCTACACCATATGCTCGTTCATTATTCCCAATTACAATTTACACTCCACTCATTGATGGGCAAAAAAATTATCAGTTTATTCGTAATCCGTCGAACAACCCATCAACCAAATTCCAAAACTACTGACAATCAGCTTGTTCCAATATTTCCACATTTATTCAAAAAAACAAAAAATAAAATTTATTTATTTCTCTTTCTTCTTCATTATAATTTTTACCGATTATTTCTACGTCGATGAGTATTATGCGATGAAAATCAATATGTGCATGGCTCGTGACCGTTCTTAATTATGATAAATTGAATTTCCGTTAAGATCCTTTAACTCCACCATATTCCTAATTCTGTAGAAAATAAAATCCATTCATTAATCGGCTATCGAAAGCAGAGCTTCCAACCCGTGGACCTAAAAGGCAATCTTTCGACTGTGTATAAGCTTTTTAAACCGAAATGCGAGAACTATACTTTCAGGTTCAAAAGCTTCAAGGAAACTGCCACCTTGCTCTGCCTGCGGCGGGTTCGGGCCAATGAGGTGTGCAGGGATATCGATTACCGATATTTATTGCCATGCAGTCACCCCGCCTCATCTATATATTCAGCATTACCTGATCATACAGACAATGTACGACCCTGCAGGTCGACCCGGGCAGGGCAACCTTACCGATCGTCTGGAATGTATTTGCTACTTTCCACTTTTCTCTCTACGACTACAACTTTCCTACCTACCTACATACTGCGGAAAAAAATAAAAAAAAAAAAAAAAAAAAAAAAAACCTCACAGTGAAATATTATCTCGAAATTATTTATCTCGTGGTCTGTCTTTTTACTCGGTGTCAACTATATAATGGAAACGAATTGGATTAACCCGCACGTAACGGGTTGATATTTTAATGTGACAAAATTTGATTACATTTCGTTTGTCTTTAGGCACGTGTTCATTTAATTTGGTTTACCTTCGCCTCTGTAATTTTAATCGCATTCATTTCATTCTCTACCTTTCGGTATGTGTTACATAAGTAGAATATGTATGTACAGACATTGTACGTTATATTAGTAAATCATAAATTCGATTTTTTATTTTCATGCTTCTTTTATATTTACCGTATCCTATATTTCTTGCTAAATAATATTCAAGCGAAGAATAATGATTAATAATTGGAAACCCGATGTATAGTCGAAGACCCGTAGGCAAGATACGATACCCCTTAAGATCGCATACCAATATAAAATTTTTACGACCAACATCGATCACAGAGAGCCTCGAGTTTGCATTTTTAAGCTATACCTACCTTGCGCACGCTTTTGCAGCTAGGGCATATAACCGTTTAAACTGAAAGCTTTTTAAACTCTTTTATATTTCCCGAAGAAAACAAAATACATCCCTAAAGCACCGGGGCTAACCCTTTTACTTCAAATCTATGTGAACACTATTTTTGTACAACTTTTAGTGGATGTAAAAGCATGAGATGAGAGTACGAGTATCCCTTTCCGTCATTTTTGCCAATTTTTTATTTATAAAGAAATTCATTTTTGACTAAAATTTATATTGTTATAAACTAAAGAAGAAAACGAGAATCACCAAAACGCGAAAAGCAACCGATGCGATGCGGTGAGAAGTGAGACGGTTAAATTAATGGAAACTGTTTACTTAAAGGCGACATTTTCGCAAATGAATTTGCTGTCCTTGGAGGGTAGGGTATTTTCAGGAAGGGAAGAAACCGGCACCCACGGTAATAAAGAAGAGTGACCCCATTGTTTTTAACTGTCTTGTATAACGATAGTCCTTAGTTTTAAACCGAGTTACTTTTCACGTATTGTTATAAACGAAATACAAACGTCTAGGTAATTAAATTTTCTTAACCAAAGTCTACATTAGCTAAAAAATCAGTTATTAGATTCTCAAAATATACTCACAGACCTGTTTCCCACAAGATCCTTCGATACATTGAACTTAAAATATTTCACAGTTTTCTTAAAGGCAAAAATTCAGTTTCAAAGGATTATCGGACAAGGATGTCTGAGAGAAAATCTATCAAGTGGTTTGTCTAGCCAATTTTGTTATACGTGTACAAGTAGAGGTACGGTGATAAATCTGTAGGTACAAAGTGAAATGAAAAGATATTTGAGGAGTTGGTAAAAATCTTGAAAAGAAATTACAATCACCGAACGAACAATAGAAGAAATATAATTAACTTATTATTTTCAAAGTGGTACCGTTAGTATCACAGACTTAACTCCTATACGTTATACCTACTTGTGGTACTGGTGTAGGTGAACTGCTTGAATTCTATCTTGCTAATTCCACGTTTTTGTTCGTTCAACCGAGTCTCTTTAAAACTCTCTTTCTCTGTTTCTGTATATCTGTCTCTTTCGTTCATTCATTCTTTTACTCAACGTTTCCTTTCTCTTCCGCATAGTCTCTCGCTTCTTATCTTTATTCTCGTATTTTAAAATTTTTCTTTATTTTTCATCCCACTTATGCCGCCTCGGTTAGTCCGTGCGATAGCTTAAGGGTCTCTCTAATATTATAAAGGAAATGGAAATAGAAGACGGGGAATTCTCAGCGAGTGCTTTTATTCTATTGTTACAGACTGGCGTGCCGTCAGCGAATAATGACAATAACACAAAAATTAATACGCCTTCTCGAGCGTTATAATAAATTATACTATAATGTACACTGGAACCAGCGAAACCCCTTTCTCAAACAAAGTATTATTATCTGCTAAACCGAGGTATAGCTTCTGTTAGGTACAAAGGAGACTCAACGTATTATAAAAAACGAAATTTCCCATGGACTCGCTTCTCAAGCTACTCAATTACTTTACTTTATACAAACAAAACACTGGAACTCGACTCAAATCAGCTCACAGATCCTCTCCAACTTCTCTCTTCAGTCTCACATTATTTTATGGACCAGAGTCCCAGGGCTCTGCACAATAGTCCGACATTATATCTGCATTGAAATTTATCGTGGAAATAGAAATTATTCTCCATTAAATGACTGCGAAATTTATAAAAAAAGAAAAACAATTTTCTAACACTGAGATCGAAACATCATGATCGCTACTGTATGGTAGCCTAGAGACTTGTAACCCAACGAACGACGTCACCGAATAGAGAGAGTCAATTATCGACTCGACCATCGGTTACGAGGTTCTAGTCGTCGCGTCTTCGCCCCCAGGTCCGAAGTGCCGCGTCCTTCGCGATAGTATCGCCTGCCACCACGCCCTCGCCCTAACTCACCATTAGTTTACTGCCAGCCATCAGCTTGAAAACGAGATAGCCACCAGGGTGCAGGATATTTCCGGTAGCTGCTTTCGGATTAACGTTGAAAACTAGCTTAGGCTAGGCCGTGTAGGTATACACTAATCGTAAAGCACACTAGCCTAAACTATATAAGTGAGAATTTTAACCTGACCTGGGTTTTGGTGTAGATTGTGGAATAAAGCTCAGGTGATGTTTACGGGTCGTATGCGTCTCGTAAAGACTCGTTAGTAAAAAGAAATAGGGATCATGTATAAGTAGTAAAGAGAAGTCGGTGAGCGATAGGAATCTGTCATTATCGACACGCGAAAGAAAACCGAGAGGTAATATAAAGCTCAAAATGTTTATTCTTATTTGATGTTTGAAAAGAGTTACGCGTGGACGAGCTACTCGTCTTAGAGTTTTTTCGAAGTGTGAGTCAGTAACTGAGTATATGTAGTTTTTGAAGAACCATGCTGACACAGTAGGAAGAGCAACAATTGTTTCACTATAAAAGACTGGGAGAAACTAAAAAGAGAAAATAGCTACGACACTTGACCCGACTGAACGCCGGAGCTTTAATACAGGAAAAAAAAAAAAAAAAAAAAAGTTAGAAAGCTGCTGGACCCCTGAGGCTCTATGATAGCAAAGCTCTGTATAAAGAAGACTCGCTTCTTCCTCTTCGTATCTCTCCCGACACTAGCTAGATACAGTAAAAGGAAAACGTGGACGCTAGAGAGAAAAAAAAAAAAATAACATAAAAAAACGTCGTCAAAATGAGAAAAGAAAAAACCAAGAAAATATTCTCCATGGAATCCTTCGCACGAAAGCTTGATTCGTTCTTCTCTTCATTTTGATTAATATACTTCAACGGCTTTGACAATTCTATTCCATAATTGAAACCAGAATTCATTTTCGAAATTATAAGATCATCCATCCGGTACATTTCACAGTTAATGTCAATGTTCAGAACTATTCATGGAGTAGGTGCATCAAGGTTTGAATTGCGCTGAGACTCGGGTATCTGCACGAAGAGTTTAGGTAATGTAGGTAGATGGAAGTTGGTAACCAGATCAACGGCAAAGCAACTTGGGCCATCTGATTCGTCGTAGTATCTCTCTGCGGGCGTAGTATATCAGAGAGAATGAGATATCTGGTGTAATGTACATACTTACTAAGGATCTGAACTCCGGTGTACCAATTCCTATATGGATTTTGAACTTAGGAATCTTTGGCGGAGGTTCTACGTCACCATATCTAACACCTGGATGGTGGAAAGTTTTTTTTCAAGCAATTACGAACAAGATTTAGTGTCGGAAGAGCCTGGAGTCCTCCGTTCTGTGAGCGTGAAAAATTCAAGCACCACGCAAACGGAAACATTGAAGGATGCTAGAACGACGTAAAGAGAGTGGAGTCAGGCCGAGTCGAGGCTCGCGCACAACTCGCCAAGTTTAAAGAGAAAGTAAAAAAAAAAAAAAGAAAAAAAGAAAGAAAAAAAGAGAAGAAGAAGGTATAAAAAGATGAAAGAGAGAGAAAACTAAAAAGTAATTCGAACCAGACAGAGAAAGAAAGAGAGATGGAAGGGGGAGCATTTACGTACAGTGCCCTCTACGCCACCCCAGTTATATTATGCTCCGAAGTCCACTTGGACGGGGTAGTTTCCCGTGTGCAGGTAATAATTACGAAGTAATCTTAAATCACTCGAATACGCTCGCTTGAAATCTGAAAATTTCAAGAGCCAGTGCACGCGTGGCTGTAAAAAATTCAGATTTTTCGTTACCCAAACGATGGTTAGATACGTACGGTGCGATACGGCGTCGATGAGAAAAGTAAACATTGCTACTCCATGGGGACTGTGATTCGTCAAATCCAGGATATATTTTAATAAGAAGTCTGGCTCGAGAAACATCGGTCTTTCATCCGATGATCCATCAGGCAGACTTAAATTTTTCCGACAAATTTCAGACACGAAAAATTCACCGTGTCAAGAGTTTGACTGATCGGGAAGATCCCCGTTGGCAAAGGATTTACTACGGAATCAAAGTATAAACCACGACAGTCGAAAAAAAAAAAAAAAGGAAAAAAAATAAAAATAAAATAAATAAATTGGTATATTTAATTAGAAGTGATTGCGGGTAACAATTATTCGCTACTCGGACAAATAACACTTGATTTGAAATGAAGGGAGAGGCTCTTCCGACTTTGGGCATCCCACAGCAACAGCAGGAGTAGCAGCAATTACACGCGACCGTATCGAGCCGGAATCTAACAACATAAAAAGTAATGGATTCGGTTCACTGATTTAAAAGCTCATTGCTCGTTATTTATTTCTCTCAGTAATTTTTATTTTTATTTTTATTTTTATTTTTATTTTTATTTTTCTTCTTCGTCTTCTTCATCTTTTTTCTCTCTCTATTTCTTTCCTTCCTTCCTTCCTTCCTTCTTTCGCTTTTAAACCCCCGACTATCCCCTCCAAGAATCTCGTTGGCCATACCGTACGTCGAGGACCTTTCCCCGAGATTTCTAACATCCGTACAGCAAAGCCGACGCCAACGCTAACGTCGACGCCGCACCGCGCCGGGGCTAACGACGCGCAACTCGCTAGTCCCATCTCGCCTCGAACCACTCCGGTAATTGCATCACCATCCAAGGCTTGTATTTACCACAACACAGGCAAATCCACCCCCTTGACGATCCTATGGCTGGTAATCAACCGCACTAACCCCCTTTTCGTTCCACCTGTCTCAGCCTCAAACCACCATCCAAACAAGCGCAAACCACTATTCCCTCCGTATTACGGTTGAACGAAATCATTAGGAGAAAATATCATGTGCAATTGCTGATGCTGATGCTGATGCTGATGGTGGTGGTGGTGGTGGTGGTGGTACTGCTACTGCTGGAGGCATGCATATACACACCCTGCAGTGAATATCACAACAGCTTTGTTAACATACCCTTTCGCACTGTTATAACTTATTTATTATATAACGAGTAGTGAATATCCGGCATGTAACTCCTCCGAGGGTTGTACAACCGTGGTGCATTTCATCTGCAATTTAAAACCATTTATTATTCTACTACCAACAATATCCTTGTCCCTTGACCATCCCTAGCCAACCAACTTAAATGGATATAAACTCCCGTACGACACGTAACAAAGTATTCAAATTATGGAACTTGTATATACGTATGTACAGGGTGAATCTTGTTACGTAACTAAATAATAGTCTTTAAATATATTATGAGTTATAATATATGGTTATAAAATTTAATTTACTTTTGTTACAAAATCGTCTATCGAACCATATACGAACGAGGACTATAAGGATATAGGAATAATGCCCGTATATACGTCATACGAATTCACTTGATTTATATCTGGGTAAAAATCGATATTATATACTTTCGTTGGCCTGCGGGTATAGCAACCTGCGTATTAACTCGCAATATACATAACAATGCAAGTTCTATTTTATACCACTTTGTTGACGGTCACAATACACACTGCCAATAGACTCGAAGATAGTAGAACGATAGTTGCATGCTACGAGGTAGTATCTACCAATAATGATAATGCATAGGCTCACGCTAACCTATCCGCTGACCTATGGTCAGCTACTGATTATTATACCTATCGCACGCCGAGGAACATCTTTGCCTTTTATTATACCACGTGCCAAATTGTCGGCTCTTTGAGGCCAATCGGTTTTTCATCAAGTCCGCTGGTTCTTTACACAACGGGAAACAGCGTTTAGAGGGAATGAGGTATAGGTATAAACGAGTGAGGTTGATGTGGGGAAAATTTAACGAGTCAGAGATGGAAAGATACATATATTTTTGTTTCTTTTACCTCTGTTGATTGTAAGAATAGCGATAAAAAGAAATGTGACGTCAATATCAACTAAGGATATACTACGTCTGATTCGGATGTTGACTCAGAACGTGATTAAGATATTGTTCGATGTATACATAGGTATGTATGTATGTATGTACATAACTGCATACCTATATACTTGGGTGGAATTGATATAAGGGATGATGAAATATACAAAATAAGATACAAGGCGAAGAAACAAGTAATGAGAAAAAGTGGTAGCAATAGGAATATCCGCTATCGTATTTCAATGGTGTATAACGGAAAAGGAAAGGACTGGAAGAATTTCACGAGGCAAAAGCAACCCTCTGACGAAAAATATCACCCTTTTTTTCTTTTTCTTTTTTTTTTTTTTCTTGCCAACGGACATCGTATTGAATCAATTTTCGCAAACATCAAACCAAACATCTTTCCCTATCTCCTTATATATATATATATATATATATTTTTTTTTTAATGTTTTTTCTTCCTTTTTGTCTCCCTCCCTTCTTCATCGCATACCCAAAGGATACGATCAAGATGACATCTCTGTCCTTCGATGCTCGGACACGAAATGCCCTCTGTTCATCCCATGCTATTCCATCTCAAACTCTATCTTCCTCTTTCCCTATGCTTGTCGTTGTTACTCCGTAGATCTCTCTCCTCCCTGAGTCCTTTCTCCGCGAGACCTTCTCCTTTCCCCCTTTACCTCTTCTCCCTTTTACCCCCCACAACCTCAATCCTCACCCTCCTATACGCAGGCTGGAATCAATAGTCGTGGGGACGCTCGGTTATTTTGAGACGCCGTCAGCAAAGTATCGGAGGAAATGCCCGCCAGGAACCAGTCCTGTTGGTCTCGCCCTTCCTGACTAGAAGACACCGTTGCCCTGTCGAGTTTCCAAGGTATTTTAAGAAGAACGAGATTTTTTTTTTTTTTTTTTTTTTCCTTGGTACTCCTCTTAGGGTTTCGTATATCTTTATAAGGCGAAGTAATGTCGAGGTCCTTTTGAATTTCAAGTGAAGCTTATACGTTGAGAAGATTGAATAAGAAATCGTTTTGTTCGACGTTGAACTGAAGATAAATAATAAATTTTTTTTTTTTTTTTCACAGGACCCGTTGAGAAACAATATAAATTGAAGAAGTTGATTGAATCGGTGAAATCGCGAGTCGAGAATTGTACTTGAGTCGTAATTGGTATCGATCTCCGTAAACCTACCTACCCCCCCCCCCCCCCCCCCCCTCCCCCCCCCCCCAATCTATTAGTTGCTTCTAAGAGGGGTTATTTTTAGAAGGTATCGTATCTCGGCCAACCAGCTGATTAATTCGCTTAGCGCTTCGCGTATCACTTCTGAGTGCCTTTCAAGAACGGCCCTTCCGTCTCCGGCTAGCAAATATTTACCATATCAATCACCGGCACTCTCCGTTAGAATTCCTCTTATACGTTCGAGAGTATTCGAGAAAAGAGAGAGAGAGAGAGAGAGAGAGAGTGAGTGAAAGAGGCCAGAGATGGGTGAAGGTGCACGTCTTCCCTGCGCCCATTCGTCTGTCCAACAACAGAGAGAAAAAAAAAAGGGATGGAATCGTAGGAGTGGTAACACAATATTTCGGGGATGAAATAATCTAATGGCAGCGAATTTAGCGGGCCATTGCACGCGACAGCCGACATATTGAGGGTAACTTTGGGGCGGAGACGGGCCAAAAACGTAAGGGAACACGGTCAGCCCAGCGAGATAGGGAAATCTTCTAAAAAATAACCCCCACAGAGTGAAGGATTGTCTGGACAGTCTGGAGTCCGGTCTCTGCCTAAAGAATCGCTTTAGATTGTCCAGGGTCTTCGAGCGGTAAGAGAGGGTTGATGGTTCTGGCACTGGCGCTTGCCCAATACGATGGATTTTTAGTATAACTTAAAGTAGGGGAATTTTTTCGCTTAGTGGTTTACGAGAAGTTTTCTAAAATCAATGTGACCTCGAAAGGAGTGCTGAACATATATACATATGTATAAGCTTTATTCTCTTTACCTCAGACATTTTTCAATGATTAACTTGGTCATTTTCGTTATTACCGCAGGCTTGAATTCAACCCTTGGGTAAAGTCGGAGGGTCGGTCTCGGTACGATTTTGTGAGGATAGGGCAGAGCAAAGAAAGGGTAGAAGGAAAGGGTGAGGGTAAGTGGAGGCAACGATATAGGTAGACTCTCGACTCGAAGTGGAGAGTTTTGATTGCAGATTTGCCCTTTGATCAATTTAACGCGAACACACACGATACCGGTAGCAAACGACTCGTCCCGATATACTTGGAGGAAGAAGCCTTGACCTCCCCCGTCAGCTTGTTGTCCACCCCTACCCCCGAGAAAACCTCTGAGAGGTCCTCGTCGAGGATGAGTATACGCGAAACAACCTGCAGGGGTGGCTCACCTCGTAAATATCAAGGACTTTGCTTCTCTCACTCTCTGTCACAGACATTTGAGAAAAGTCGATGAAAATAATAACCATAAATAGGAAGGGAAACCTCGATGACGAGGGGACCGTGGTTTACTGCAGGTAGACTCACCGAAAGTATATGTTGTCTTTCATTTTTAATATAGCCATACTAAATATTTTCCGTACTTTACCCCATACCCCACAATCCCTTGTGGCGTATCTTAATGAAACATTTTAATCCAGAGGGTCTGGCGGTTATTGTTCGGACATACCAACGCAACCTCAATATCCGAACCTCCTCGACCCTGGAGCGTTCTCTTTTTCTCTCAATCTTTCATTTCTCTCTCGCTTTATATCTTTTTCTAAATCTTTCTTCTCGCTGAGTTTCTTAGAAAAATCTCCCCACCGGAAATCAAGCTCATCTATCTCTTAAGATATTCCGTATTGTAATACTGAAACATATCTTTAAATATTACGTTGCTATATAAAGCCTAAACCGAGATATGCGAGTATACAAATGTCCATTAAAAAAATAAAACTAAAGATAAAAACATTTTTTTGTTTTTTTAAACATTATCGTTACGTATTGCGTAATCAATAATGCGCAACAGCATCCCTTGCACAAAGTCGGTTCAGATCTACTGGCACAGTAATATGCATCCAGACATCTAGGGTGCAAGAGTGCATCGTGTAAGGGTTGCACCCTCAACACTCGGCCCTCAGCCCTTGGTTCTCCGGGTTCTCTGCCCTTTGCACTTGAACCACCACGGTGCACGCAACAACGAACTCAAATGCAAGGCTTATAGCAAAGCTCTTTGGTTAGGGGGATAATTCTAGCACATATTTTTAAAGCGGAATATTCTTGCTCGCGGTAAGAGGAGATTCGAGGTAGAAGATAGAAGGTGGAAGGTAGAAAGCATAAGGCATGGCAGAAGGTATAAAGTATAAAATGTACCTTCCATGCTCGGGGTATGTTACCAACAAAATGCAATCAACTTGAGTACTCATCTCGAGATGTTCTTACCCGCAAGTCCTAAAAATTTTCTACTCGTACTTGCCGTTGGAAAGATTCTGTATATATATTTTAAGAAGAAGAAACAAAAAAAAAAAACAAAAAAAAAAAATACATGAGTTGTCCTGATGCATCTCGAGAAAAATATAACGCCATATAATTGAAGCGAAAGGTTATGAAAGAGTTATTACCGTACGGTTTTCGAAACAAAGTGCAACGATCGATCGAGGTATGTGGAATATGCAGGAAACGGTGTATCCAATGGCTAGTGACCGCTGCTGACGCTGCTCTAAAAGTTTGTCGTGTATCAGGGAAGCCCAACTTTACCTCTACAAATAATTCAATTCCTCTAGCGGACTAGAGCGCCGATGGGGATAACGCGGGAAATGGATGTACAGTAAACCTCCCAAGGCGTTCGACGAAAAACAAAATCATCCTCCTACACCAGCAGGATAGAGGTCCAGGAACCTGGAAGCGAGGATGAGAAAAAGTGCTTCCGGGCAGCTGCAGTCGGGCAAACTTTAAAAACTTTTCCTTAACCGATTCGGACAAGCGACTACTCTCTCGCACTCTCTGGTGCACTTGATCGGGTAACAGTTTTTAACCGGATTGAATAGATCCGTAGAAGGTAGGTATCAGAGCGTTGAAAAGGATTTTTGATCTTGAGAAATAATCGTAAATGGATGTTTTATTTTTTATTCCGCTACTGTCTACCATGTATATTTTTTGTTCTCTCTCTCTCTCTCTTTCTCTCCCTTTTTCTGCAACCTGTGCCTTTTCTCTCTCTCTCTCTCTCTATTTCATCCCTTACTCACGGCTCCTTCTAAGTAAGCCGGTGAGAAATTTTCTCGAGGGAGTTCGTCCTGGCGGAAGGAGATGCTAAAAGTTAGCGTATATAGTAGCAACCGACGCGATACACGCAAGGAGTTCGCTGCAGGATTAATACTGAATATTATATGAGATTGCAGGTTTCCTTGGAACTTTCTAATGTGATTGAGTATCCGAGAAGATTCTTTGTCTATTTTTACTCTACTAGCGTGCGCGTGGAAGCTAGCTAGCGAACGAACCCGCGACAACTTTTCCGATTCTCTTAAGCCTTGTAACTATATATACATGTAGTGTAGACAGATGTAGTAGAGCGTAGGTACACCGGCCATCAATATAAAGAAGTAAAGATAAAGTAAAGTAAAGTAAAGTAAAATAAAGTAAAGTAAAGTGAAGTGGAGTAAATAATGGTGATTAAAGAGAGAGAGAACCTCACTGGAACACTCGAAGCAAACATTTCCTTGCATACGTTTAATTCAAACAGCCCCGTATCTGTATGCAGATTAATTGACTTCCCCTGAAGGATGAATAGGAGAAGGAGAAGGAGGAGGAGGCGAAGAGTTCTGAGGACCCAAAGAGGACCTTTATTGCCGATTGGCGAAATCTGGCATTGTAATTTTAGCCTTGTGTTCAAAGCGTGCCTCTCAGCTTCTCCATCCGTTCCGCACGGGGTACTGCCTTAAAATTATCTCGTTCGATTACACAAAAGGTATAGGAGAAGCTTTACGGTATTTCCGTTAAGCAGCAAACACATTACAATTTGTCGTTTTCAAATACTGATTTTATGTACTACATACATACTTAAATACCTATATCTTACATATTATCCATGTTATATTTAATGGATGTTGAAACGATGGTGAAAATTTTCATTAATTTAATCGATACCCATTGTCAATTCCTCTTCCTCGCGAGGAACTATTTGGCAAATCATTTTGATCGATGGTTAATTCTACATAAACTGTAACGATATAAAATCAGTTGCGTTAATTTCCGGCTGATGATATTCATTCGTTTATCGATTTACCGGTGCTTTTGTAGTTAATATATATATATATATATATATATATATATATATATATATATATATATATATATATATAACAGTCGAGTATATATATCGTGAAATAATCCTGTATAATATTTGGCTCGTATAATACCTACTGCATAAAACGAAAAAGAATATCTCTCCCATCGTTAATGAAGTTGCAAAATCTTCCGTCGCAGGGGATTTCAAAAGTTTTGAAAAGCTCATTCCGGCGAACCTCTACAAAGCAAAGTTTCTGGCCCGTGTATAGCTGCGCCCGGTGCACGCCGAAACAGTCTGATACGGTAATAAATAAAGGAGTTTGTTCCACATCTCGGAGTTGTTGCCCACTTTCAAAGTTAATCCACCTCTACCTAATCTCAGGCCCCTGTATCTCAATGAGGGTTTGTATTGCACGGTTCTTGTCCAACCGATTTACATCGCTCGAAAATAGCAGGAAAGTTTCTCTTCACAGACAAATCTCGTCTGCGGGGACATCGGTTTCGATTTCAAAATACAAAAGGGGACAAAAAAATAAAAAAAAAAATAAGGAATCACTGAAATTAGTATCTCCGTTTCGTATCAACGAAATTTTCGGACAATTCCTGGATAAACCATAACCCGAAGTCACGAAATTAACATACCGATACTATATTGATGATTGATCTGTACCTACCCCTGTGACTTTTTGTTCGCGGTTTATTGGTTTTATTATTAAGCATGCTAATTATGTATGTATTAAACTAACAGGTGTCAGATGGCTTGTGGCTAAGTACCCTTAAATATTGACTTACATCAATATTTCTTCATCAATTGTGCGTGGGAATACCTATTCAGTAATTTATATATATATATATACACCAGCAATACTAACGTTTGAAATTTATTTAATCATTCCAATTTCCGACGACCTTACGATCTTGTCGAGAATTGTATTTAACAAGGCTTTTGGAGCATTTTCCCTCGGGGGAATTCACGATGTTAATTATACAAACTGACAGCGTAGTTCCGTTCTGCGTTAGATCGTATCCCCACGCATTTGCAAGAATACGAAGGTATACAAATATACCTACATAATGTAGATATACATATATATCCGTTAAGGTATATGCCTGTATAAAACGCGATGATAATAACTAAAGCAATTGGTATATATATACATACAAAATTTTGTTTAATTCAAATTCTGATCTAAACTTTCGATCTCTTGTTATTTGGCTTCCTTAACTGCATCAGAATTCTGTGAAACCTTTCAACTGAACTCGTAGCCTTTACCGATAGCTGAGTTCTAGGTAACTGAGGAATATAGAAAGAGACAAAAATATCTGTAGATAAATAGGTATAGAGAAAGACGAGAGTTTCAACTCATGGACGATTTTCCGCGTGACCGAGATCGACTCGCTAATGGCACTTGTCTAGTCATGAATATGAAACGCGCGTTAATAAGACTGAATTCCATGCTAGTACCTCTAGGATCTTTCGGTCTCGGCTCAACTTTGCTACGAAACACTGTCTTAATTGGTTGGAAAACAGCAGCTACGATTTCCACCAGCAAATACCTTACATATATATATATATATGTATATACATATACCAAGCGATCGATAAAAGCCTGCTATCCAAAGGTACACTCACACCAGTTTCTGTTTTTTTTTTTTTATTTTTGTGTTTTTTTTTTTTTTTTTTAGCTACGTTCGATCCGTGAGCAGGATAATAAGGATTAGCAGTTCTGACCTTTTGCTCTTTTAGGACTATGTCGCTTAAAATCCCTGGAGTGTGATTCTCCTCAACAATCTATACCGTGACTCTTCAATATTAGCTGATCAGAACGAGAAGAATTACTATAAAATGTTTCACTCATATATAATGTTTTGAATCTCAAAGATACTCAAGAATCTCAAAGGTAAAGGGATATCAATGGTTAATCCTGAAATATTATTCGTACTAGGTATACCTAGGTTCGATGATTTTTGACTCGTGAAAAATCTGTATTAGTTGAGGTAAATTAAAAGGAAAAAATATTAAAAAAAATTCAGACCGGAGTAGGGTATAAGGTATACATTCTGAATTTCCTCGTAAATCACAATCGGATAAATATATCTTTCGAAAAAGACGTGCCAATTATCGCGAGAAGAGATAGAGAAGAATATCTTGAAAGTTTTAAGCTGGCGCGGATCGCGTGAAATGGAACTGGGAATTGGAAGAAAAACAGAAAATCCAAGAAGGAAACGAATATAACTGGGCGGCAGTCTCCGAAATATCGAAAAACTATAGTTTACCTTTTTCTGCAGGGCTGCATATCGTAAAGTAACTTAAATACGTTTTATGGTTTGAATTTCTGGCCACGATTTTTATTGATGAAACTTACGGTTGCAGACTTTGAAAACATTTATAGACGTTTTTCATTCAAACAGAACGTAATTAGGTATTAAACTTTATGAAATTTGCAAAAACTGATATAATTTCATATCTCTAGAATTTTTTTTTTTCTTTTTTCTTTTTTTTTTTCATAGATAGTATTCTGAAAGATAAATGACAAATCCTACCAGGTGTATAAAGATGGTAAAGGATTTCGATGAATCGTTGTCCTTTGGGACGATCCGCGATATACTTATTCCAGTCGAATGGTTTCGTCCAACTCAGTTCACCGAATAAACAAGAGAAGGAGGCCTTAATTCCCGTGCGTAATAAAAATGGCCTACATGGGGTGACAAGTAATAGCATATATCCCAAAAGACATAAAAAAAAAAAACAACGAATAAATAAATGATAGTAAGAAAAAAAAAAAAACTACAAAAAATAATAATAATAAGAAAAAGAAACAGAAAAGAGGAGAGTAAGATGAGAAGGGTCTCACCCGGCAGCTGTTTTCTCACACGCCATTAAACCTTTTCTAACTCTTCCTTTCTAATGGACCCTTTTAATGGTTTCCAATTGCAATGTATACGACCACGTCAAGCTCCGGGGTTTCGCGAGAAAAAGTATTAAAAAAAATAAAAAAATACAAACTAATTAACATAACTAGATTTTTAACTTTTCGGATAACTTATTAAGCATACATTATCTCCGTGCACGGTTATATACTCGTCTTATTCATGAAATATGAGCAATACCAACGCAAATCGTACCCACCAAGGCATTGGTGCAATGCCGGTTTAGCCGGATCTCAAGAGTTCATAAAAGTGAGAAAGAATAAAGTTGGAAAGCTGGATTCTAGGAAGGTGTGGAGCGAAAAGCTTAACGCCAGAGATGTAGTCTAGGCGAACCTCGGAGGTCGGGATTAAAAAGGTTGCATACCAAGAGCTGGGCGAAGTCTGGAAAGAATCTTATTATAAACGAGTTGAACTTCGTTGCTAGAGGAATTAATTAATTAAATTAGTAAAAATATTTTGGCTCATTTTGATCCACGATTCATGAATCAACGCCACTGTGCGAAAGGTCGGATCAGTTCCTAGCAAAAAAGCTCATAAAAACGAAAAAAAAAATAAAAACTAATCTTAAACAGAAAACACTTTCATATCCGTCCCAAGGCTTCAGCAAACAGAAGGAGAATTTGGTAGCTGAGCAGACGTCTGAAAGGTGAGAGAAGTTGATAGGGTAGGACGACATTCGCGCCTCAACTCCGTAACCCAGAAATGGTCGACAAGGCGAGACAAGGCTGGACCAGAGAACGAGGGTGGTCCATTGGGGCCGAAGAGCTAGGGGACCCAGGCGATGGCGATGACAGGGCGATATGTCAAACCATTGTACCTCGTCGCCCTTCGTCGTTGCGTGGCACTCGCCACCTAGTTTTTACCGTTGTACCGTAAAAACGACGGTCAGAAAATGTCGAGCTAAACCTAACGGCGAATGACCGTTGAGTGCCTACCCGAAGGTGGTTGATGTGAATTTGAATTTTAGGTGTCAGTTGATGTTTGTTGAACCAATTGACAAAAACAAAAAAATTATTGAGATTAATGGGAGATAATTTTTGTTAATTTTTTCAATTGGTTTTTTTTTTTTTTTGTTTGTTTTTCAGGGAAATGAAAAAAACAGAACAAGACTCTTGTTTGTTCGGTTAAGTATTATGTATGCAGATGTATTTTACTTGGCGGAGATCGCCGTTCCTTGGTATACCTACATCCTAGACTTTGTGGCTGAGACTGTGGTCCGTGGTAGAAACTTAAAAAGGCAAAGTAATTTTGAAACGGAGAAACTGAAGTCTGAGTAGTACAGGAAGTTAAAATAAACTTTTACAAAAGCCACGAGCCGAGGGTACATCCCTCTCTTCGAAGGGGGCCCGCATTAGCATTTAACGATAAATAAGCTTGCGCTACTATTTCGTCGACTGTCGAGTGAAAAGTTTCGTCTACAATTTCGAAAACGGCAAATACCTGAATAAATTAACCATTGATTAATTATTATACACTGATAGATGGAAGAGTCGTTACTTTCATTGTAGTCATTTTCTTTATTTAATTCATTTTTATTTCCCGTAGATTTTGGCTCATACAAGAGAGTAAAAACCAAAAAAACGAAAGAATCGAAAAAATCAACAATAAAACAAGTACCTAGAAAAGCACAATAAAATGGCTTGAAATGCGGAGCTGGGGTGAAGGGTTCCCTAGAAAAGTCTGCAAAATTTTTCATTCCCTCTGTAGAAAGGTCCACTAGCTCACGATGCATTGAGAATTTCATTTCCCAGAGATCAAATATCGAAGAGAAGATTTCTGTTGTTGCGCGATAGTGCTGCTGAAGATTTTACCTACACGTCAAAGGGTGAGAGTATAAGGTAAGTAAGAAGAGATACATGTCTACTTAGATTTTCAACTCGTTTGATAACGGTAAATGTATAGTATAGATAGGTAAGAGTTAGCTTTTAGGTGAAATAATTGAGAAGGTGACTCCCCACGGTTGAAGGATGAAAATTTGTTCATTTAATTTTCGAGCTTGAATTACGGTGGCTGGAAGAGTTGAAGAGGTCGCGTAATTTATACGTGATAAAGTAATTTGGTTATGCATAAAAGTGATTCCCTTCCCGATGAGGAAGAAGAGGAATACGTCGCTCTGATCTTCCGAGGAACTAATAGCTTATTCTGTAAAACCTCAGGACTCGTCCTCCACCAGGATACCATCTTTATATATATATATAAAGGTATAATACGATATATATGTATATATAGGATGTACCAGTACCCAGGTTAATGCTGTTCAACAAAAGCCCGATGGTCCAGAGTCTAGACTACCTACCTCAAATCTTCCCCAACTTCATCTCCGAAACATTGTAATTATATTTCGTAGCCGAAACTTCAAAGTGAATGAAAGTCGAATCAAAATTTTGCCTCGAGCATCAAAAGTCATCTCGTAATACCCACGTTGTAACCAAAACGGTCAACTTTGTATTACGCAAAATAATTCTACGTTAAATTATATATAATAAATTATATACATATATATATATATATATATAAAAAAATAAACTCCCGTATTTTTCTTTTCTATGGTTGATTCTTCCCGTTTCTAGACTTAAAAAAACTTTATTTCTCCAATGTTAAGAAAGGCTTTCGTCTATTAGACGATTTCCATATTGCGGTACGTCTAGTACGTCAATCGTAATTATCGTTTCGTATCGCGGCTACTTTTTCAACGTGAGAAGTTGAAAGGTAAAAAAAAACAAAATAATAAATAAGACAAGGGGTGAAAAATTCACGTCAAAGTCTACATAAGAAGTCAAACGCCGTTTCTAGTTCGAGTAAAAGAAGGTATGAAAAATGCAGAGGTTCGTCAAGGTGTGAATGTCGACAGTTTTAACATTATGAATAAAAACGGTTGTTTGTTTATAATTAAGACCACTCATTCGTTAACATTGTACCACTCGCATTCGCACCACCTTTGCTTCGTATTCTTAGAGCTTAAAAATGTTACGTGAAAAAAGTATCGCGGCGTCATTCGGTTGAAGTCATGCTTGATGGAAAATAATTTAAAAAAAAAAAAATGAAATTAAAAAGGTCAACGTAAAAGAGCTGTGAATCGGGATAAAAAAAAAATATTTAAATAAAACTGGTAGGCTGATTAAATTTTTTTGCTGAAATTAAACTTTGTTTAAAAAGTTTGGAAATTTTTTAGTAAAATTACAATCCTGAGGTAACACGTTCAGTTTATTCTCATACCCATCATTTCCTCATTCGATATCGCTTACAAACTAGAGAGATGCACAGAGGGTGGTGCAACATGTGATTAAAATAAGTATAACAAGAATTCTACGCTTTATAAAATTAAGTAATTACAATTTTTCAGAGAAATTACATTTTCAGAGTAAAGCAAGCTGTTCAGAAGATATTGTCTTTTTTTTTGGTCGAAATCAAAATTAAATGGGCTAAAATATTCTTCTGTAATTATACCTACTGAATCGTTATACCAAAATAAAAATTATCATTTAAGCACAATCGTAATGTAAAATCGAGGCGTAAATGTGCTAACGAATTTCAAAACCAAAGAAAAAAAAAAAAAAAAAAAAAAAAAAACAAATCAAAAAACATACGGAACAATATTATTTAAATACATTCTCAACGATGACTCGCGTTCGTTAGATATAAAAACTTTTTCAAATGTGTTTCGGATTCAAATTACCACCATTAGGCGTCTGCGCATTTGTCGAATGGTAAAAAATTGTTGAATTTTTTGTGAGTATACATTTTTTTTTTTTTTTTTGTTTTTTTTTTTTCTCGCAAGGGAAATATAAAACAAACCATTTGACTGTAGCGCGTGCAAATAACTGGTGTTCAAGGGTGGCTGGTAATCAAGCTAATTGAGTGCGGTGAGGGAGGAGCTGAAATATAAGGGTTGAAAATATTCGATGCGGGTTATAAAACCCTGCGATTGTCTCGCGTCGAAGATCATTGCCGAAAGGTCGTAAATGGAAGAAGAAGGATCACAAAAGACTTACTCCACAAGTATCAAACTAAAATTTAAGGGTTCAACGGTGTAACGATCATCCTCCCAAGTTTCAAGTTAACGATAAGATGAAAAAAAAAAAAAACACAAAAAATAATAAATATATCAATTTTATGAAAATTCAGAACAAAGTTCGACTACGACAACGTTCAGATGTTTATGAATTCATTGAAACTGAAAAGCATCAAGCTCACACTACTTTCCTCTTTGTAAAAGCATAATTTTTTTTTTCCAAACAAAAAAAAAAAAAAAAAAAAAAAAGAGGTAATAAATTCTCTTTGCGTAAAAGCGAGACCGTGATTGACGACGCATCGTCGTATTACTATGTCAAGGGTTAACCGAGTTAAAGCAAGTGGCTATATCTACTTTTGAAGAAAATACACCAAAGCAAGAAGCACACTTCTGGCTCCAGAGCCTTTTAAACTCCCTTAAGGAAAGAGTATATATGTATACATGCAATTGTGTAACTCGAACGTTCCCTGGTCCCGGCTTAAGTCCTGGCGACGACGCCCAAGCTTCGGAAAGGATCAAACGAATCTTTGGCAAAGAGTATAAGGCAAGGGGCTCTTTTTCGCACGTATACCACCGCCATTCTCGTCGAATCCCAACCTCGAAAGACGGAGTGCCTCTCGTTCGTTCAATCGCCATCTCCTTGCCTGCCAATATTCAATTTGGGACAGAATTTGGAAGAAGCGAGTTTCATGGCTTTTCAGACTGCGTCTAGCTTCGGTTCAGTTGAGTGGTGGACAGGCGCTTGTCTATCAAGAATATACCTTTTCGCTGATACAGCGAACTGCGTTTTTCACACGACGGAATACTCGCTCAACTGCATCTATAAAGTCGATTGAACACAAATTGCCTAAAACAATATATATACTGTGGTTCATAGTTCGAATGAATTCCAAAAAGAAAAAAAAAAAAAAAAAAAAGAATAAACTCAGATATTTTTTAATCAATTTCGTTACGATTCAAGAAACTTATTTTCACCATTCATCCGTTCTTTAATGCAAAAAAAAAAAAAACCTTAATATAAAATACTTTACGTTGAAATCCTCAATTTCTTCAACCGGATTATCCGTATATCTAAAAATGACGTTATAAAATATATTTCAAAGTCATTAATCTATGTGGAGATTTTGTACGATGTGAAACACGACTCTTCAACACGTCTAGTCTTTGTCCTTTGGACAAGGGATATGTACCGGTTACCGCTAGTACAATTGACTCAACCGCGTCCATTACGACAATGAATGGCTCACCCGGGACACAAGGGATATAATATATTACGGTTGATGAGCCGGTATCGCTGATCGAGAGGCTAAACGTTATTAGGTATTATCGGGTAAAAGAAAATTGTACATTTGTCAAATCTGCAGAATGAGGTAATAGATAACTTCCAATTCATATCCGTAGAAATACACGTGTATGTATGTATGTATGTACATACGTATACATAGATGCATGCATAGCTAGGTATACGGGGGACAGAATCCAAAACCGAAAACTGCAACTCTAGCAAGTTATTATACTCGTGGAAGAACGCGAAGCCACGATGCGATGGTTTAGTCGAGTGAAGTGGAGTGAAGTGGAGTGAAGTGGAGTGAAGTTATCAATAACAACGGGAACAATGGAACTCTGCTATTGGAGTAATCTCCTGTTCAGGAAATTTATCCGCCATGTCGGCAACCTTCCGTCTCCCGGTTCTACCTACCTTATACTACCTTATACCACCTCCTTTTACATCCATATATCTACCTCTTCTTCTCCTACTCTCGCGGCTTTTCTAGATTACGAGAAATCGTTCGCCAGACGCAACGTCGAGAACTTTATCGCTAGAATAAACTAGTCTCTATTTCTCTATAGATATTACGGATGACAGGTGGCTAGATATATGTATATACACCTATGCCAAGCGAGGGGGTTCCATTTTCGAAGCAACGATATATCACACAACAACAACAAAAAACATCTTATCTAACATGCAATCATATGAACAAAAGAGTACGAAACGTTATCCTATATCATTTCTTTTCTTTTTTTTCTATCCTGCCTTAATCATTTTCTGACTTATAATTTAAATGAACTTTTGCAGTGAACAATT
The DNA here is from genome assembly GCA_963924015.1 of Macrophya annulata. Taxonomy (NCBI): domain Eukaryota; kingdom Metazoa; phylum Arthropoda; class Insecta; order Hymenoptera; family Tenthredinidae; genus Macrophya; species Macrophya annulata. The sequence continues at coordinate 27,576,735 of OZ001260.1, forward strand.
AACCTGCGATACTTCAGCTTTTGGCTTTACCCGAGACCTGAGTATGCATATTGTATAGTGTATACTGTTCATGGGTAGTAAAGCCTATATCAAGTTTCGCATAGCCTATAACGTCCTGCTTCTCTCATCCCTCATCCCTCTTTACTATCCTACATACACCGATATCCACACCCACGAACGTTCTACCTGTCGTCCTTCTAATCCCCGTAAACGCATGTGTGCCAAGGTAAAGAGACATGTGTCAGTTACCGATTAACCCGTGGCTTAAGACAGGTTAGTATATCGCGTACACATATATGGGTAGATACTTAGTACAATGACGGGTTTTAATTAAGTCGGTTTATAAATTATACGACTTTATATACGTATAATTATGTATACGTATATATGTACAATATTTGAAGTATATATAAGGATGATTCGTTGGGATATAAAATTTACGATTTTAGTGTACATATTAGGTGTATGTATATGCTAAGTAATTTTGGAAACAATTTTTGTTGATGAAGTAAATTTTCATTGTACCTAATTTTTTTTTTTTTTTTTTCTTTTTCTTGTGCTTTTTTATTATTGACGCGCTGCTTAATTTCCGGCATAACGTTTCTTTGCTTGGTATGCGTTACGTCGGCGATAATCTCATTCTGAGATTTGTATGGGAAAACTCGGAATTGAGCTTACAGGGACAAGAGAAAGAGAGAAAGAGAGAGTATTTCTCTTGTGATTTTAACAAGGATATTATTAAAAAAATAAAAAAAATAAAGTAAAAGGAAAAAAAAACAAATATCCCCCTCAACGTAAAATGTCGTTTGCCTCTGCCGTGTAGTATTTACCTAACTTTTATATCTGAAACATGTTTTTAATTCGACTTTATACACTTGACAAGATATGGTTAAAAAATTCCTCCTACCTCTCCGAGTTTAAGTGGATACCTACCTCCGTGGTCCTGATTAAAGTCGGCCATTTCACATTTAGGTATAAATATTTATATAGTTTTCAACAAAAAAAGAGAATAAAAAATGAGAACGAAAATAAAATTATCATAGTCTATTGATAATGAAAGAAAAAAGAAAAAAAAAAAATGATAAATTATTTTTATTGAAAATATTGAAGTAAAAAGAACGTAAAATCTATGTGAAATCAAAAACTTTGAAAACAAGCCGAAATATAAAGTCAAAATATATACCTCGGTGGTTGCCGGAAATGATTGTTCGAGTTTCATCCTCACGTACGTAGTTTGTGGGTGGTAAACGACTCTAGGAAAGAGGTGGATAGGAGTACGAGCCCTTTTCCTCGTTGGTTAGACGACGAGCGTGCTAGGCACGTATTATAAGTGGGTACCGGACACCAGCCAATGTTACGATTATGCTCGAAAGAGAGCCAGGAACTCGAGACACGTTTCTGAAACGAACTGGACTGGACCATCGCCTGGTGCCTCGGGTTCTCCCCTAGGTGCTTGCGAGGGTGGAAATTCTGAAGGTTTACGATTTTAGGGGTTGACGGGAAACATAGATGGCGATAATATCTCCGAGTAGCCACCGTGACCCGAAAGAAATAATATACATTCTTACCATAGCCCTATCTGTTCTAGTGGAAACAAAAAAGAAGTTAAAAAAATATATAGGTACAGACATTCTCAAAAAAGTTCAATTAAAAGAACTTCTTCCTTGATCCTCGGCAGCTCTCGAGAACCGACTACAATCTCCAAGGCTTTTAAATAACCATAAAATGAAAAAAAAATTAATAAATAAATATGTAAATATTTTTTTTTCCTTTTCAAAGATTGCGTCCATGTGATATATCATTCACTCGAAACGTCATGTACCATTTCGTATATAACTGGTAACATTGAGGAAGGCATCAGACACCTGTATATCAAGATAGATCCAAATTCTCTGCGTCAGAATCGCCGTTCGCCGCAGTCATTTGTTATGATAGGCGAGTGACGTCACATCCGCACTCACAAACCCCTCGACATTGCAGATGTACGAGTATTTACGTATTGTGTATTTAACACGTATACGTATACGTAGAATATGCACCAACACCTTGATCCGAATCATTCCCATGAGGGGGTGGTCGAACTGATAGCAAATCGAATTCCGTTCTGTACATCGATCGCTGTATATATATATATATACAGTTTGAATTAATTGCTAATGTTTGGAACTGCCTCGCGAGTATTGGCTACGATGTATCCTCGTTAGTTCTTGTCGCAAACCGGATGAGTGTAAACGTAAACGTATCGTGAAATTTTATCGATAAAAGTAGAAAATTAATAATTTTACGTACTATATATTAAATATACATATATACATAATATATTTAACTGTAGTAACAACTAATCGATAATTTTATATGATAAAGAATATTGAAAAATTTTCTCATTTAGTTTTAATTCTACTTTTCGTTTATCTCTTTATAGATCAAACGGACTTTAGTTAATGCTGAATATACAAAGTGTGTATATATATATATATGGCCGTTTCTGCAGTAGCAGTAGCAGCATCTGCTCGTGACTGGATCAATCGAAGTGACGCTTATTCAACGGGTCTTTTGATCTTATCGGTTATTTTAACGGCTTTGTCATTTTTTCATCCAGAAAATTAATATTCCTTAGAGATGACCAGACACGCTCCGTCTCCTGGAATCTTTTAGATCGAGGTTCGGACAAAGGTGGACAGAGAATGGAAAAAAGATGTGTGAGATAACAGCTCGTGCAGTAGATACCTACCCTCGATCGATGTATACCTATATTATGTATATATGGTACGCCTAACTCATCGCGAGGGTGGAATAAAAATAGATGTAGAAAAAATGAAATAAAAAAAAAGAGAGAGAGAGAGAGAGAGAGAGAGAGATGGAGATGAAGAGAAAAAAGAAAATATATATATCGGGAATATAAGAAATAACAGAAACAGAAAAAAAAAAAAAATGAAATGGAAGATCCGCGGAATGATTATTTTTAATCGACTTGACATAAACTCAAGTTATAATACCGTAGTTGGTTTTTGACCTTTTCTTTCTACTCTTTCATCGAGTGAGTAAACTTTTGTTGAAAATAAAAAAGAAAAATTTTCAAATAAACTTTTAACTCAAGAACCTGCAGTTGTACGACACGTGACGCCGTGGTAACAGATTGCTACGTTGAAATGACAACTGATATATTGCTTAAGCATGATTTTGAAAAGGGTCGATAACATAGATATACAATTACCGTAATTCGTGTCTATATATAAGAATAGTGATAAGGCAAAAGAAAAAATAATAAATAATAAGAAAATTGTAAATCATACACCGTGAAAATTAGTTCCTTACGAGTTTGTGTGTAAAGTAAAGTGCTCGGGATGGGCAGACTAAACAGAAAAGAAAAAACGATGATAATATTGTGTCTAGAAGTCAGGAAAGAGAGGAAGATAGTCTAAGGGTGGAACTTAGTTGGCACAGTGCAGACGCCCCGAACGATTATAGCCCATGATATAAAACGAAACTGCTTTTCCCCCAGGAGTAGGAAAACAGGGACACTTTTGTAGCCGACATCGAAGGGTTGAGGGGTAATGGATAGTGATAAATGAATGAAGTTTACTTCCACTAGATGAGGATGAGGTTGGGCGTTAAAATAAACAACTATAACGGTGAATGAATCGATTCATCGATTGTTTGGTACCGTGAGAGGAAAATAAAAAATATATTTAACGATAGTTATGGATGAATTGAAAAGATTTTAGCTGTATCTTTGAGTATCAAAGATTTGCGTGCGTATTCGTATGTGTGACGTATCTAGGTTTGTAAATATATAAAAATGTTTCGATTTTAACGAACGATTCAAATATATAAGACGGGATTTATCGACAGGCTTTCGATAACTTGCGATAACTCGAAATTACTCGAGGCAACGATTGGAAATTTGCTGAAGGGCGCACAATTCGGTTGAACCCTCGCATAAATCAAATAAATACAAAAGAAGAGCTGCCAAAGTAAGTTGGATTACGGTGGAGGACCTTTTCGATTCAGGTTAGCGTCGCCCTGTGCCTGACTGCCAGAGTCGCGATCGACTTTATCGAAAAGAAAAAACGAAAAAAAAAAAAAAAAAATAAAAGATAAAAAATTTACGAAAGAAAGGAATAAAAAATCGACAGAAATAACGTTGGCCAAATTTTCCGATACCTGGTAAGCTTATGGAAGTTGAAACAGTATTTTTTCATGAATCGCTAATTCTTTAGAAACTGAAGAGCGATTTAACGAATATACCAAACTGCGTCTAAGGTAGATCGCAAAAATCTGATTTTTAGCCTAAAGTAAATCGAGAGACAATACTACAGCCTCCACAAAAAAGAAATCGTATTTTTTTTTACCTGAGTATCTTAGCAGGTGATGAGAAACACCGTGGTAACAATTCGTCTCTTACCTGAAACAGAGTGAGAAAAAGAAGAAATTAAATTTCCGAGTATGCACATAATGAATTATAATTGCAGATGCATATGTAGGTATACAGTGAGACCTAATATTTCTTGTCGTGGTGCGCTTTATGAAACATAAAACAAAAAAATAAAAATAAAAAGATAGGTATGTGTGTATGTTCGGCTAATGAAGAGCAAAAAAAAAAAAAAATATATTCCCGACAAATTATAAAAAATAAAAGAAAATCTGAAAAAAATTCCAAGTAGTGAATAGAAATTTGCGGTATAAGTTTGTCGAGTGGAATTAAAACGCGGAAATTGCATTTCCGAGCGCTGTGTATACAGTATGATGATTATAATATGCAGAACTAGACGTAGCGTCGTCTAGCTATACCTACGCGATTTCATTCGTAACAAAATTTTCGCTTATATTTCTCTCGGGTAAAATGTTTGATGTAGATTTTCTATTAACTATATAAATAATCAAAAGATCTCGCAAAGTAAAAGTAAATTGTACTAGTTCGATGATTTTTACCTCAGAATACAAAATTTTTTACACAAAAACACACACATCGTATATTTTCAACCCCCTCTCTCTCTCTCTCTCTCTCTCTCTCTTTCTCTTTCCAAAAATTCTTCAGGTTTGAACACATAATTAAACTGTCTGTAACGACGAGAACAAGAGATAGAGAGATACACAGCGAAGGGGGGAAATATCATCACGGGGAGTGGAGAGAAGTAATAAATTCGTATAGTCCTTAACGGGGATTCCCCCTTTTTCGTAAAGATTGAAGCTGGATTATACTCGATAATTACATGTCAAAAAAGAAAGAAAAAAACAAAAGAAAAAAATGATGGACTTATATTTACCTACTTTCTCAACGGCGTGGGTAAAACCGGAGGTATAATATTATTCAGAAAATAGCTGATAAATGTTTCCCTTCAGTATATTATATAATATAATGTTATAATCATGAATAATACGATGTAATAAAATTTGTTTTTAAATTTATTTACTACAAAAATATGTGTGATATTTCATAATTAACATTGAACGTTTATGGGGTATATTAAAAATCCATATTATAGGTATAACTAGAATACGTGTATACGTTATTAAAATTCCAATATATCGTCACTTTTCTTCACCATCGCATGATATATGTATAGTATTACTCTAATATACAATCAAGCAAATAAGTAAATAAACAAATATTTACACCAATGCAAAGTTTTCTCTCTGTGATCGGTATGAAAAATGATAAAACCCTTCGCCACCGCGGTATGTCCTTTTAACTGTCGATATACATATTGGAATGGGGGTGAAATGTCAACAAAGGTGTGAAAACAGCAACGTGATGTTAATACACCCGACAAATCGAGTGACGTAATAAAACTCACCTGTATATTATACATATGTAGGTATATTAGGATACGATCCTAATTCTAAATTTAGTCAACTATTTAAATAATGATCATCAATCAAACAGGTTGTGTTACATCGAAATAGACGTATACCTATCAGATATATCTAATATTATTTATATCTTTAATTATTTAACATCAATCATTGAAATTTTTTGGATAAAAGACTGTTATAGTATAATTTTAATCAGTCTACGTATTGTACAGCGATAAAAAATTCGTGTCCAACGTTAGCTGGTTGTAATTAGAAGGTTTGTCAGCTCGAATGCTCGTTTTTCGTCGACGATAGAATGCGGGGTGTGCCCACTACACTGTGGGGTATGTACCATTTATTTAAAAAAAAATAAAATAAAAAAAAAAATAAAAATAAAATAAAAAAAAAATAGTCTGAAATAAACCTGTTTCATTTGCACTCGGCCCCCACACTCCGGCCCCTTTCACACTCCTCTGCATCCACTCGTGGAAATCGAAATTCATTCAGCTGTGCATGGTGTACCTAGCCACCCGTCTCCCATGAATGTTGATTTCCCTGCCGAATATTCGTAGAGATTTGAAGTACCATACCTGCCTACCTACATACCTACCTGAACGGCGAATGAATTTGACAGAAATTATTTATATTTTACATCTATTTTATTTCCACCCTCAGTTTTTTTTCTTTCCTTCTTCTTTTTTCTTCGTTTTTATTTTTTTTTTTAACATATTTTTATTCCGAAATAAACCTCGTAATTTGAAATAAAAAATTACGGAATCGTTACAAGTCTTCAATATCAATCAGGTATTATGTATAAATGTATTCGCTTCTTAGAGCGTCACTCCTATACTTTAATTCACGTCTCATAGATCGAAGTATTGCGATTAAAGAAATTAACATGGAAAGGATGAAAAGAAGTTTGGAAGAAACGATAAAACTGAAAAATGAAAGAAAAGGAGAGGAAAGTGTGTGACAGTGTCTGTTGCGAGTGGTATAAGATCTTCAATCTGTCCCATATAAACGGGTTTTGTCTCACGGTAATTTCCACTTGGATTCTTCCGCCAAACTCCTTGGCATTTTAGTTTCCCCTTACCGTGCAGTAGGGCGGTCCCGAATCATTCCATCCCGTACCACTTTACCCATGAGGCGACCATCGGCCGTTCCAAACCTCCCTTTGGTTCCGCCACTAACCCCCTTGCGTCGTGCTGACCAACTCCATGTTTTTTCTCACCCTTAACCCGGGTGGCGCGTGAGGTTAACCACGAGGGAGAAAAAGGACGCCCTTGAAAGGGAAGTCGGGGGTTTTCGGGACTTCGTAGGTTCGGGAGGGGGGGTAGGGGTAGGGGTTCTCGCTTCTCTCGCGGACAGAAAATATATATAGAGGTGAAGAAGGGAACACGTGGCCTAGTGGGTATTGTGAGTTATGGCCACGAAAAGAAGGGAAGGTAAGAGAAGAGAAAAGAAGAGTAGAGAAGAGAAGAGAAGAGAGGAGAAAATATAACGGTGCGAGCAGCGAAGAACCGTGCCCCGGGAACCAGGCGAAACGAAATCTCTCAAATCCCTACGAAACCACAAAACTAATTCGGCCTAGTGCTTCTCTCTTTTCTCTTCGCAACTCAGGACTACCCACCACGACCTGCACCACCACCATCGTCCAACGTCGAGACGCGTATCAGGATCTAAAGGGAGGTGAACTCGGGTTGAGAGTACACCTTGTTTAAAAGAACAATAAAAATAAAGGACGAAAATAAGGCAGAGAAAAAGAAAAATCCCCCACTCACTTATATTATGTGCGCTTATATACCAAGCTACCTACCTTATACCTACCTTCCCACTACGCGACTCGAGAATTTTTAAAGATTCTATTGTTCGTTTGTACTGGGTCACTTATCCCGGCGAGGAAAGTGTACACCGTATTTTTTGCCTCCTCGTTTAAAGATTTCCATTTCTATTTTTTTTTTTTTGGCAGAGTAACGTAAATTTTTAATTTTTTTCTAAACACATTTTGTTCTTCTCCGTTTTTCTTAAGTCATTATATTTAAAAAAAAAACAACTTCACAGGGGTGTTTTCAACTCATTTAAATGATCGGTGAAAAAAGTGGCAATCTACCCATCGAGAACCTTCAATGAAAATAACGTTTCAATCTAAATCCGATTCGACTCAAACTGAATGAGATATTTATCCCCAGTAATTTATTAACTACCCTAATTCGAATCGCGGCTCCGATTTCCTTCAGGGATAAATTGTACGGGGTGCCGAATACGATCGATTCGCAATTAGATTTATAATTAAAACGGTTTATTAAACCAAAATCAATGGTAGGTATATAGGTACATACGTATGTACATACATACATACACACGTACGCGGGTCAGAGGAAAAATATAAAATTTTATTTCCACAAGATCTACATTCACCCTTCCATCAACGAAAATTGAACAACACAACGAGAAAAAAAAAAAGGAAAAAAAAAAAAATTGAAAATTTTCGTCATACGATGAAGAATTTCACAATTATTTGTCTTCCCATTTTCATGTACATTTTTTTTTCTAGTTATACAGCGCGAATATTTCGCCTCTTGATCCTCAGCGGATCGGGCTACATGTACGAAAGTTTGTATTAACATTAACAACCCTGTACCGTTATGAGTTTCAATAACGTGTAACAACCATTCCCTAAAATACACAATTATCTTTACCTACCTAATTAAAAATATCCGCACCCCTCTAATTATCGCGGATCGTTTCTACTTCAAACTCGTAGTCCAGCCGGTGTTTCTCAAGGGAATTCCCGAATGGGATAGGTATGACGTTTACTCAAGTCGTCTTATAGTCAACGTAATTTTCTCCCTTCTATATTACCTCGATTCGGTTAGCCATTACGAGTCAGGGTTGGTATTTTATTATGACAAGATTTTTGGCGAGAATTAGGCGAAGAAAAAAAAAAAAAAAACCGTTACTTACCGTCCGTGTTTCAGTTTCACTATACTCGTAAAATTGCACTTTCGCTTTTTTAGCAAAAATTGATGCGTTCTACGCGACCGTGTAGTGCGTGATCCCGAGCTGTTGCCTGTAATAACCTAATCCTCACCCAAACGAGTGAGACGGGCGTCGACCCCATAGTTCGTGACCCGGAGGTTTACTACCGTAAAAGAAAAAGGCTATTTCGTTTATTTTTTCTTTACAATGCTTCCCAAATTTTTTTTTTTTTGTTTTTTGTTTCATACCTTTCCTTTTTTATTTATTCTAATCTCCAAACTTACATTCATGCGGTTTCAGAATATTCAAGAAGTAGAAGAAATAAAATACAAAAAGGAAAAAAATAAACAGTAGTCATGGAGTCTTGTTTAATTATAATAAATTGATCTTCGTGTTTTCTCCCACCAACGCCACCACTCCCACCCCCCTACCCAAGACCACCAAGCTCCGTTACACATCTACATATTTATTTATTCATTCATTTATTTATATTCACCTGAGCCCAGCGTTAAATTATTCTAGTTGTGAAATCGAGGTAAGATTAAATGGCGAGTATACGAAAATAAGAAGGAGAAGAAGAAGAAGAAAAAAAAAAAAAGGGTATAAAAACTGAACCAAAATGAAGAAATAAAAGTGAGATAACGCGACCGGGTATTATACTTACTAAGAAATTTTATTTGAACGAAAAAAAAATTCTAGAAAACTAAAAAACTTAATTCATATTTATGACTTTTAATCAATTGCTAAGGCCTCGTTTCATGTAAGGTACTACTTGACCTGCTATACTTGGTGGCAAAGGTATTCTAGCAATGAGCCAAAGTGGAACTGGGCGGTAACCGACGCTCGCTAACAATGCGGACATATTACATTTGCAAACAGTAACGGATACAATGCATATAGGTAGAACAGAGAATGACGAATGGCTGTATGTACTACACACATCGTATTATACATTCACATTTTTATTTTCTTATCTCTTTAGTTTTATTTTATTTTATATTAATTTTATCGTTCATATTTCTTCACCACCGTATAACAAGTTGATACAAAATAATTACTACTTCACGATATGTATAAACGTGGCTTACGGAATGCTGTATCAAATTTTGAAAAAAATTATCATCACCACAAGATTTTTCACTTTTTTTTTTTTTTTCATTTTTATTTATTTTTTTTTTCAATTCAAGTTTTTTGATTTGAAATATAGGTATATATTATGGTAAATCCTGTGTTTTGTATGTAGCTGTACCTTATCGTTAGAGTAGCACAATGCTTCGCCTATCGTTCATACAACTGTAACCGTTGGTTGAATTGTGTGACGTCAACGGCAGTCAAGTCTTGGACCTGATGGGCACTTAGACACACAATGCTTCCACCGTCGATGTCTTTGCTCGCAGACCTTTGCCTGCCATTGTCCTAATATGTTACCCCATAAACGTAATAAGTTTAGATAGGGTAATATAATGAACAAACCTGAGCAGACAATGCGATTATACAACAGTTTCCACCATCAACTTCAAAAACCAAAAAAAATAAAAAATAAAAAAAATTCCATTTTTATATCATTATACGTTTATATAAATTAATTAATATTCCGCGTACCCCTCTCAGCAAATTTGAATATTTTTAATTTGAAAATTTCTAATTAAATTTAATATTCTTCTTTCCTGATATTTATTTCATTTTTTATTTTTTTTTTTTGTTTTTTCGAATTATTTACCGACCGCATATATCGTACATGTTTTTCATACGTTTTTGTTTTTTACCTCATTTTTATTTATTTATTTTTTTTTTATATTTTTTATCCCATCCTCTTCTTTTTCAGGGTAATACGCTTCGTGTGTGTCTGCGGAATTTATAGCGAGGTAATAGAGGCCAAATTAGAACCACGTGACTGCTTCCAGCATCATCCATCTCGGAGCGCCTAGTAAATAAACCGTGGTTGTTGTGTGGGCTATAGTGTACATATAGTAGTGTGTACATGGTGGGTATAATGTGTCTCCACTGAATTCCATGATACGACATACGCGGCGTCTAATGGTGGCACTCGGCGGTGCTAATTGTGCGTGCTTATCTCGAGGCGTACGTATACGTACATATGTACATACATACATACCTACGCGTTATATATATATACATATATTTTTATTTTCGTTGCACAACGCAGTAAAATACGATCCGTGACTGTGACGAGGGTTTTTTTATTCAAGGGTGAAGATTGGCGAGATTGGATAAAATAAAAAATAAAATATATATATCATCCTTAATATATACATTTACGTTTATATATAACTTAGTTGCACAGTGACCTAGTTAACGCAGTTTGGAGAGCTTTCGATTACTTCAAGCTTTGGAATACCTACTCCTTTAACCCACTAGAAATTCTAGGGGGTGTAAAGATTTACACTCTCCTATCTCTCATTTTCAGATAATATATAATATTATATATCGAGAGTCGTTTTACATCGTATGAAAATCAAATAGATGGAAATAATATCCTACCTATACCTACCTACCTGCGATCAGTCAGTCAGCTTCGGCTAATTATCGTTAATGGGCAAAGACTCACTTACCCCTTATACTCTGTATATATACCTTCTCTTTGCTTAGGTAACCGTCGTAAGCCATTTCTTGACAAAGAATATACCTACCCGACTAATTAGACTCCTGCAGTAAGGCAGCTGGTATAGAAACGGGAAAGACTTGGCTTTTAAAAACGTTCAAACGTTTTTTTTGAGCTTAAGAAAATCCGGGAAGAAGGGTTTCCTAGCGTAAAAGCCAGCCTAGTACGGTTTTGGGATCAACGTTCTTCAGCCTTTGTCTTTTAAGCTACTATAGTAGGTATACCTACCTACCTACGCTCAGACGGAGAACTAAGTATTCTTAAGTCACGATAAGGCATGCAAATTAATTCAATGACATTTTTGCCAAACTGTATTAACTCGCGAGCCTTGTCGACCCCTGCCGGATGAAAGCTAATGAGCTTCAATCTAATTAACTTATTTATTTCAAGGAGCCACTGTACATTCTATACCCATACCCATCTCGCTGACGAAAATTAGGATTCAAGAAATGTCAGATATCGCACGACGACGCGGACTGGCCATAAAATTTAATGCTCTGAAAATCAAGCATTTAATATACGCTACTAAATTTTTCAGTAGATAAATTTACTCTCATGGATTATACACTACTTCGGAAATGATTTACCGTACTGTACTAATTTATCTCCCTCTTCTTGTTCAAGGTGCAATTTGAAGAGTTGATTTTCTACGACATATTATAAGGTTTATATAATATAAATTCGCGTTTACTATCTGGAGACAAGTTAACACATCACGTTGATACATACTGTCAAAACTTGTTTAAAACTTTCGTAAGGATATGATATGTGGAGTAGGTACAGCCCATCAACGTTCTAAATTCAAAATTCTACAATATCTCATACGATCTAGAGTCTGACGGCTATTTCTGTGGGTCTTACTGGTACGTGAGTTTATTTCGGTCGTTGTTAAATGAAATTCTTGAAATAGGCTTTATGATCCGTGATGGTAGTTTTACCATCAGTTTTCAGAAGTACAGTATATACCAGCAGTGTGGTTCTGCGAAGTTTGTTGACCTTCTATAATTATTCAAGTCACCATACCCTACGTCAAATATTATGAACTTCCGTTTCTTCGTCATAAGTATAGGTACATATAGACGAAAGGTTAGTTTATGGTATATGCTACGTTCTGACCTACGCAGACAAACATGGTACAGCTAAATTTATTGCGATAATTTGAAACCCTCTCTCTCTCTCTTTCTCTTTCTCTTTCTCTATTTCTCTCTCGAGTGAGTACCTACCTTCCGAGTAATATCAACAGAACTCTCAAAATATTGAACGGCATAAACGAGAGATTTTATCAGGTTTATTTGTATTCGTAAAACAAATATTTGTTCTATATCTAACCGCACTTCAAAGTGCTTCCCAAGATCGAAATAAAATTACTAACATTCTTCAAACATAATTATAAATTGACAAAACTTTGTTAAATTGAATGTAATTCGCGGTCGAAATATTCGAAGATGATAATTTCAAGATCTTCTAGAACCCAGAACGAAATTCGTATTATCAATACTCACTTTCTTGTTAGGTACACAAAAAACACCCTCTCCTTATTACGTTTCCTTACAGTTTCAAGACGAGACTCTCGATTCCCTCGAGAAGTGGCAACTGGAACATCCTTAATGATTGACTACGGCTTAAAGGATCAGACTAAAAGGATTTTGGGTGAACCGATAAGAATTAAGCTCTCTAAGACGTCTGGATCAACCCGCACATTCGTATCCCTAAATGGTTGATCACATGGCGGATTATCAAGCCACGTAAAAATATTTATGTCAAATTATTATCTCTTATTTTTATTACATTTTTCAAAACTATAATATTCTTAGAAACCGAATATAAAAATTTCAGGACACCGCATCGTGAGTTTTAAAATAAAAAATTTCGAGGTAAAGAAGCTGCAAGCTCTAGTCAGACGACACGTACCGGTTACTACTTCTTGGTGCATTATTTTTGCGGTATTTGGCACGGCAATCGGTCACCCTGCAGGGGCACCAAAAACCGGGATCCAGCACCTTTATATATATTCCGATCGCGTCTGAATCAGAATTCCTTCGGCAGTGTCTGACAAGACTGCGCGAGGCAACGCTTGACGCTCAATAGCTCATTACCGGTAGCTCGAACCCACTTCCGCGGGCCCTTTCCTGCTTCAATTCCAACCCTCACCTTTAGGTAGGTTCTATAACATTCTCAGATCATTCTGTAGAACCGTATCCATGTATCCAAGACAATATTACTTACGGACATCTATGAGAACCAGAATTACGATATTAAGGTATGTCTATCCGAGTAGACAACCCAATTGAATAAACTAAACCCGGCTTAATCATCCTGGGCAAAGACGAAGGTGATTCATAAGTCTATTTATTTTGGTATCAAGATATTTGAATAGGAATTGCTATAAATTTTTCGACTTTGCAAAAGTCGAATCTGTTATTTCCAGAGCGAACGATTGAACCCATCAAAAAGTTGGATCTTTGAAAGATGTTTAGTAGATGTCTGAATCGAGTGATCGTTTTCTCATTTATATATATATTTTTTTTTCTCCTCAAATCACCTCAGAATCGATTTTTCAACGAAGAAAAAATGCTGAACGTTTATAGCAAAAGGTCCGTCAAAGTTTCGTTGATTTTTATAAACTTTATTGAAATTTGAAAGAAAGAGAAAAAAAAAAAAATGAATCTAATATTCATACGAGAAGTACAATTCTGAATTAAAAAAAATGTAGACTTTTTTTTAATCGAAAATTTATTGGACTAATCGATATGAACGTGTTTTGATAAACGCAAGGTTTCAATCTATTTTCCATAAATTTTCCAGCCACGATAGCTCTGCTGCAGTTCAATGATATACGTTCTATCCAAACAGGAAGGTAAAATACTGTGTAAACAGAGTAAAAACACGCATTTAATCGTATGACAACGAGGTTTCACCTCTTTGACTATCTCATTGTTTACGTACCGCTACTTTTATAGTCACTCAAGCATAAAACGAATCTGAAATGCGAAGACGCGTGAACGTATGTATGTATGTACATACATAAGTACAAGCTGAACGAGTTACTGTAAGCTGGAGGAATGGCTGACTAGCTACCTATCTACTCTACTAATGTCTGCATGTTTAACACTCGACTCTCAGTTTTATTAGAATTTAACCAGGTCATGAAAAGCTTCAAAAAACAGTTGAACAATTTCCAAGTTTCAATGAAACATTTTTAAACCTTCCTCTACATAGGTAGGTGTATATACCCATATCTACAACGAATGATCGTTTACCCCATTCAATTGACCGTTTCAATTATAGAACGCGATTGAAATAAAAAAAAGGAGATGCAGAAAAAGGGGAAACTACCATTTGGCTATATGTAGGTACAGTACCTAGTGAATATCGAAGCTGTTGTTCGAATCGGAATAATGATTATTATCATTATTATTATTATAATTATTATTGTCGAGTGAAACGACTATATGAAATTTTGTACAATTGTAAAGAGTAATGTGTATTCGTGATATTTTTTCGGTTCATTGGCTAATTTTGGGCTGTTTATAACGAGGTGATATTATCTGCATGTCGAGACAGTATAGTGTAATTATTCTATATAATTTATGAAAATGAGGATAAGGGTACCTACCTACTTCGAGATCTGACGTGACATAATGAAGGGAAATAAAAAAAAAAAAAAAAAAGAAAAAATAAAAATAAAAAAAGACAAGGGTTGATTTTATTTTTCCTTCATATGACGGAACTGGACTTCTAGAGCTTGGACGTGGGTCAAGAAAAGAGTATAAAGAGTAAAAAGACAAGAGGAAAAATAAGGCAAGGAACGAATGGGCAGCTGGAGTGGATGCGCGAACATACAAGCCTTTCTTGCTTCTATTTTCCGAGGCACTTGGCTCTATCCAAACACTCTGAACTAACAAACTCGCTGCACCAGCGCGTAAGTATATCCGTTCCTTTCCCAACCCCTTTCCTCTCAGTTCTTATTTCTCTCTTATACATACGTTAGCTCGTTTCTTTATCGTATGGTTAAGACCACACGGACGAAAATGCAAAGTAACGCAACGTAACGCAATGCGACTCGAACTCCACGTCCCGGAACTTTGGCTTTTTACAGCCCGCTGAAAAACATGGAGAACGCTGCAAGCTCGAGGATTTTTATTTTTATTTATATACACGCTTATTTATATTTCATTTTTTGCGGCTTAAGGTGGGGGTTGGGAAACTCGGACGAGACGAGGAAAAACGAAGGTGCTATCCTAATTGCTCGCATCCGGAGGTAATACCGTAACGATATCTATATACATATATACCTATATAGATACACATAATACACTTGAATATGTACGAAGTACTTGGCGGAATACGAACCTGGCAACCTACCAAATAACATTTTCTCCTGCGGGAAATGTATAATGAGAAAGTGTTGTCAAGGTATGTATGCAAATTCTTTTTCAGTCTAACACAACACAACAACTATTATACCTATATGGGACATTCTATGCGAAATCGACATACTATAAGCCTTTGCATTGAATAATTTGACTGAAGCCTTATTTTTTAACAGCAACTTTCCTGATTTTCAACTAATCTTTATCGTGAGATTAGAATTTTTGAATTTTTTTTTCGAAATGGTACAAATATGAAAGCGGCTAGTACAATCCGGTACAACAAAAAGAATTTCAAAATTCCAAAATTGTGACTAGTAGAATTCATTACGAGAAACAGAATTATGGAATTCCTAAATAGCTCGAGACTAACAATTTCGAAATTTTGAATTACTACAAAATTTATTCCTAGAGTTAAAAAAAAAACTATTTGAATTACTGTTTTTCAGAATTTTTAACATATTTTGAAACAAAATTACATTTCATAATAAAAAATTTCACCCCCTTATTTTTCAGATTTAGTCAATTTTTCAAAAATTCATATCTTATGAATGGTTTGCGATTAAAATTGAAAAAAAAAATAGGGGAGTTGATTTCAGTATGCACTAAGAGTAAAAAGAAGAAGAAATTCAACCAAATCAAAAATGCAAAGTCCTATATATTTATACCTAACGTATATGTGGTATTCGTATAATTTCATATTATCACAAGTTTCTGAAAATTTTTATACAGATTACCAAATTGTGATGAAAAATTTACGGCTCGTATAAGCACTATGTATAGGTATATCTATAAAAATGAAATTTTTCGTAGCGAGTTTAAATAATTGTTAAAAACTTTATATTTTATGTCTACCACCCGCAGTTCTATATTATATTGACCATTATTTGACAATATTTGCCAATAAAATTTCCGACGAAAAATGGTTTTCCTGTTTCCATTTTTTCTTGTTTCTTTTTCTATTTTTTCCATTTTTCTGTTTTTTTTTTTTTTTCTCGCGAATAAATACAGAATAAATACGAACGCGACATAGGTATTGTATGTATTTACGTGCTCTTCGTGCATGACTAGAATATGCTAGTATATTTTTAGGAACACCAGGGCGACAACTATTTGACATCTATTCAATATACGCGACGTATTCGATATATTCGATATATTTTATATGTTCAGAATATTTTTCAATATACGCGACCAAAAATTCAAACGGTAGAGTGAAACCTCAGAATGCACAATTCGAATATAGGTACTTATAGGCATGTAATTTCTACACATATATATATAATAATTCATACACCTTATACACACCTACATTGAGATTAAATTCACATAATATGTACATACATGTAGGTATATACATATATACATACATTATACCTACCTGCGTAATACCTAAATTGAATTTTCATACGACTATAATTACGTTAAGTCACGCAACAATTATCATCGCAATAATTTTCATCTCCTTAACTATATTGCAATCTTAGACAATTCGTAGCTAGCAAATTCATTGCGGCAATTAGATTCCGTGTACCTAGTCTATAAGGTACCTATACCTATAATACTCATACATATATCCATCCGAGAGAACATTAGTGTAATCTAATAACGTAGGAATCCTTCACTGCAGGTCGGGCAGGCGGGTCCTGAGTGGGCATAAAAATACCATCGTTTTATCTACGTCGTAAAGCACGCCTACTTTATAGTCTGTCGGTTACAGAAAAGGTTAGGGTGAAAAGAGGGAGGGATTGCGTTTTCTACCCTTCAAAATGAAATTATGACATAGGTATGGTATGGTATGGTATGGTATGGTATGGTATAGGCATGTGTGGAATATCTTCTGCAGCTTTGACTCGGGTAAAAAAGAATTTTTTCAAAATATCATAAGAAAAATATTAAAAATTGATTTCATTCACCGATGAACAGTGATGGGGGGAATAGGAAGGCAATATATACGCTGATGGGATTCGGTACATAAGATACAAAAAAAAAAAAAAAGAAACTACCTGGATACCTATAATTCGTATACGGCTCTGAATAAACACGAAATGGCCGCGTACTAAACCGCGCTCCAAGGTAAAGGTATCTTCGTTTCATTTTCGTTGGGCAGAAAGGGGGTAAAAAAGGAAAAAAAAAAAGAAAAACCTTCCCCGAAACCACCTGCCATTTGCCGTTTCGCATTTCCTTGTTTTTTTTATAGACGCTCGTATACATCTCCCTTCCTAAAATATCTATTATTTCGTATGCCTCGATCCTGGCTCGTATCTTAAGCGAATGTCACGCGAAACGTCAGGGAATACTCTTATATCTATATGAAACAGCCCCAGGTCGTATCTGCGCCTCGTCCATTTTTTGACTTTTTTTTTTGTTTTGTTTTTAATAACAAAGAAATAAAGAAAAAAAATTAAAAGACATCTGTATCAATTTTTTTTTAATTTTTTTATTTTTTTTATCTTCATCTTCTTTTATACATTTCGTGAAAATATCATGACTGAAATGTAAAATCTATACCCAGATTCGGTAAGGAGTTATCAAAATATTACCAGAAACTTGTAGTAAAAGAAAAAAACCGTGAGACCATATTCCCTCGTCAAAGATGGATCGCTAAACTTTGGGAAAACCACGTCAAAGTGTCTGGATTCTGGAGTAACAGATAGCTAATCATTGTACGTGACACATTTCCAAGCCGCAGCGATGCGAGACCCCATTTCATGCCCTTATACACTTTTGTCTCTATATATTCTTGTTCTTTGGTATAAGATATAGATGACTATATATATTCGCCCAAAATGAAATACATTTAAAAAAAAAATCGCAACAACAGCGAAAGGCTGCGCATTCAAAGAACCAGGTTGGATTCAGAAAGCTCACTCCATCTACCGAGAACCCAAAAATTTAAAAGTTACGTTTTCCTGTACGTCAGAGGTCTGACAAAAGCTTTTGCAGTTTAATGAATCCATTTTTTTTTTTTCTCCTTTTTCTGAAGTTCAAATACGTATGCATATATAAACACGACTTTGCGCGTGGGATACAAGTCTTTACATGTACCCACATACCGGACTAAGATCCCTAGAGAAAATGTGGGAATGTGGGATAGGCGGTCGGTCGACCAGTAAAGGACATCGTAGTTTCTCCCGCGGGAATAGAAACGGTGGTTTAAAAAAAAAAAACCCTCATGTCTGCCTACACGGTTACGCACTAACCTCCCCTATTTTACCATCCGTAAAGTTTAGAATTTAAAAACCTACAGCCAACCAGATGATAATTTATTCAGACAAAAATTTTGGTTCCAAATTTTTGTTGTTTCCAAAGAAAACAACAAAAAACAAATTCTAAAGCTCGAAATTAGTTCATAACCTTCATTCACGTCCATTATAATTTCTCTCGTGTTCTTTTTCATCCAAAAGGTACTTGGCCATGGATAGATACAAATTTTGTAATACAACCAACCGACGCCAATCTGGGTAATCGTTATCCGACTATCGAGGTGTCGTATCGTTCGTTTAATAGATGCAACTAGGCGAACCTACATAGAGAAGCCCTAGCATCGGTATATAAGCGGTGGTGTATCTAGTATATAAAATCAGTACATAGATTATATCACTGTGTGTAGATATCGCGCTTGATACTGAAATCTACCTACTGAAACGCACATACCTATACATATTTGATGAAGAGCCACTGATTCCCACATATACAGAGCCGGAAACGATTACAGAGTGAGTGCGCTGCTCGGTACTTGAATCTATTCGCTTGAGTCAAACTCTGGCCAATTCTAGCGTCAAGTGATATTGCCTTCGATTTCACGCCATCAGATTTTCACGGCAGGATGCACGTCGACTGTCTAGTATAGGCACATACATACACCTACGTATCGTGTATGTAAATTCAGGGATTCGTTGTTAAAGAACGCGTGTAAAAAAATCTATTTTAATTGTTATCCGATTCCAATTTTCTGTAATCTTCTTTTGCTTAATTAATTTTCATTAGTTGTAATCGTGATGAAAATTGTTACTGACATTCGTTATAGACAGTTTTAAAATTACTTTGAATTACATATTAAACTATTAATTAAATTCAATTTATTTCATTCGATAATTTCATTGATTTGTAAAACTAGTTAATATCACGTCTAACTTTTAGAACTTTCTATACCTCTCTACTGCTGCTACTGCGAGCGTAAACTTTGTCACCAATTTTCCAAATCCTTATAATAGCACAGTCTGAGAACGTAACTATATTCCGCGTTATTTATTTATTTATTTTTTCTTTTTTATCGCAGAACAAAAGGAACAGAATGCAAAGAATTGCATAACGAGAAGTAAACTTGCGTGAGTCTACCTGTTGCTAAAAATGAAATTTTTCAATATTTTTCTTCTCTCTTTACAAGTAACAAAAATAAAAAAAGAAAACTGTGAAGGATCGGCAATAATTCACCGATGGCTATTTTAGCCTGTGATTAATCATTCGGTTTGTCATTCAGTCCGTTCATGATACACTCATTGATTAGCTCGTGACGCGGTGAAACTAGAGGAGTAGTATACAATATATGCAGACAATGAATACTAAAACCAGTGCCATGTTTCTGTTCTGGTTCCTGGTGAAACATATTTGAGTGCTTTAGACACCGAAGTCTGACAGGGTCACAGAGTCGAAAATATATTGATGTAGGTAGGTAGGTAGAATAAAACTTTTTCAAAGTCCATCCCTTAGTCCTGCCAGACTTTGTGCTTTACCATTTTCAAACTGAGCAAGGTGAACCTGGTAAGTAAAATCCAAAATTTAAGGGTAACACTGAATAATAAGCACCTCGACGTGCGTGGGCTTTATTATTCTCTGTCTAGACTCTGCAAATAGATGATGTGTGTATGTAGCGTATACGTAGGTGAACATGTACGTGTAAAACACAAAGATAAAGATAAAGAGAAGAGAGAGAGAGAGAAAGAGAGAGAACAGCTGCGAGTAACTTTGTCACGTACGTTTTTGTAACGTAATGTGTTTGTCGTAAAAGAAGGTATTGTACTGTGGTGGTTCGTTCTAGAGAAGGTATACCTACGTATGTACCTACCTACCTACCTACCTACCTACCCTATACCCACAACGTCACAGAGCGAGAAAGAATTTTCTCTGCGGCTTCAAAACGTGTCGTCTGACTTTATAGAAATATTATATTTCTTCGAGAAATAGAAAATATTATTGGCGTCTAAGAGAAGGAAAACGAAAACGAAAAATATAAAAAATAGAAAGAAAACGTATTGGTCGAGGTATGGCGTATAGAAGACAATTTTAACCTCACCCTGTTTACTTCCACCTAGTTTCATGCTTTAATTTACGGTTCCAAAGTACAAAGTACAAAGTTACGATAGAATAGGAGAAACTTAAGTTTGTTTTATTAGGATTTGTTCATGACTGTTAATTAGTTATCATTATTTTGTGGATATATTTTAGATATACTTGATATCGTTAATAGGCCAAACGAACCCGTATATGCGGTTTTAAGTTTAGTTTAATGATTCTAATCGTTTTGATTCCAAGAGTTAATTAAAACTGAACGAAGCGGCGCTAATTGGACGGAGGATACGCTCTCCCTGACATTGCCTTTATAATTCAGATCTTAATTTTATCTTACTCGACGAAAATATACCAGCTTATTTTATCCTTCTATCTCTCTATCTCTCTTTCTCTCTCTATATTTTCTCTCTTTCTCCCCAACGTAGACCGCAAAACTTCAAGACTGCCAAGTTTTAGCAACGAGAAAATAGAGACAAGCGGACAGCTCCTGCACGCTCTGAATGAAACTTGTAAGAATGAATGGGTTGGCCATATAGCAACTCGCATACTCGCTGCAGTACCAATTATTTACGAAGGTTCATCGAGACGTGAATCCAAATTCATTTCTTTATCTCAATTTTTATTTCTTTTGCAGTTAAAAATCTAGAACACACAAATAATGCCATGAAAATATTTTCACAAAACTTCAAAATTCGAACGAAATGATAAACATAAAAATTTAAAAATTCAATGTAAATTTGAATAGCGAGAGTTTGAGGGTAGAATCCCAATTAGATATCCAAGACAAATGTTATCGAGTTTATGCAAGATTTGTATATCTGTGTATAATAGTCGTGTACAGGTATGTGTGTATGTATATATATATATATAGTTTTGTATCGATTGAAAGCCGGACCAATTCGATGGTAGATTAATTGAGTTAGAAACGGAAATTGCAAGGCACGATGATCGAGTGAATAAATGGCACACCGTTCCGAACCAACAGTATAACTTAGTGAACGAACTTTTCCACTACGATAGAAAGTTAACCACATCATTATTAAATTACAAAAAAATTTCATTCTTTTTTTCTTCTATTTTACTATAAAATCTATTTCTACTTTAAGTAAAGAGAAAAAAAAAAAAAAACGTTTCGAGAAGATATAAACCAGTTCAAACACCTGCTAGATCCATTGCAGTTACTTCTGATAAATAGACAGAAAGATTCATCTACCTACTCGGGATCATTTTATATTTAACAATTGTATTATACATTAGTTGTGATTTGAAATTTGGTATAAAAAAAAATAAAAAATAATGATAATTAGGAAAGAAAACAAAGAAAACAACGTATATCTTAACCTGCATATGTGATGATTGAAAAAGTATGTGATGTATAGATTCGTTAGTGATTTATTGAACGATAGATCAGAAATACTGTACCAACCTACGAACCGCTTGAGATTAATTGGATTCCGAACTCATGGCAGACTGCAGCTTTTCTCGAGAGTGTTTCTAACCATGTGTGTGTATATATGTATGTGTTTTATATATGTGCGTGTATAGTAGATAGCTAGAGACTTGTTCAAGCGAATGAAAACAAACGTTTAATTCCAATTAGAGTCCCCTGCAGCCGCGTTTTAGCGACTTGCCAAATTTCTCTCGAATAATAATTAAATTTAGGTATACTACCATTGGCAACGACCACCCCTAATCAAGCAACGAAGTTGTTGCTGTACCTATATGCGAACCGCTTTCATTGACGGTAAAATATCATTTTATATACTGATCCGTTTAAAACTTGCCAGACAGTTGAAACTGGAAAACTATAATACTGCATCACCTGTATAATTAGTGTCAAAAAATAAATCAAATCAAAAAAAAATAAAATAAAATAAAACTAATCCAGGTAATCGTAACTAATAAATCAATAAATCTTTACACACGATCTTTTTATTTTCATACATTTTCTTCCCAATTATTTTTGACTCGTAAAACTTTTCTTTCAAAAGAATCCGTTGATCATTTTATTTCGTGTGTGGTTGTATATTAGTTTTTGCGAAAAAAAAAATTACATCAGGCTTATAAATTCTAACATTACGTACGCGATGTTCAAAGGAAAATCAAAAAGGGTGAAAATGTTTTGTGAGATTAAAAAAAAAAAAAAAAAAAAAAAACGACGCATCGTTAACCGAAAAGCTTCTGCAGTATCCGGTTTACCCGTGGTTTATATTTCTGTACCTGTAACAGTATATAGCCTGAGTTAATTCATATCGACTAATTCCCTTTTACAATAATCTTGACAAATTAAATCAAAAAAAATCATAATCTTAGGAACAGATGAAAACCTTTCCACTAATTTGCGTCCTCGTATAGCTTAATATGCGCTGTGAGATAGAGGGTGTAGGTACTTATACTCAATTGATTCTAAGCCCTGTAATTTCCGATGGAAAAAGCTCAGGATATCGGAAGGTGTAATTGAACTGTAACGATTATTACGATTTTCCAATTAGCCAAACTGTAGGACTAGTAAATTTCCTCCATACCAATTCCTGTGCCAACTTTAGTTTATTTACTTAGCTCTTTCCGATAATCGACTAGATTAAAAGATCAGGGGCTCTAGGAATGATGATATATATTATACGAGCACACGTCGTATATACATCTTCCAAAAGCCTTCCTTATAGTTTCTCTATAATATACTTAAGTGTATATAAATTGAAAATATATTCTGAAAAACGAAAATAAAAGTAAAAATGTGAATATACATTCACAAATAATGTGTTACAGTACTTTGATGTTGAAACAGCATAAAGGGTAAGAAAAGCCTTAGGCCACCCCTCGTTCTAGGCATGCTCTATCTGAGCCCGTGACGTCACGGGCAGGATTACTGGATTACTGGGGTGCTAACTATCGCCGAGTGAGTTAGTGCGTAGTAAAACCCTCTGGAGGTAGGAGCAGATATCCAAAACCAACCGCTGATAACTAACTGCACCCCGCGCGCCCTTAACCCCAAGTTAGAAAATGAATGGCAGAGCCTGTGTAAAGGTGTCTGTTAATATACCTACACCTCGGTTTCTGTATATCTCTATGTACGTATGTACGTGGGTATAACGTAAGTACTTACGTATCTCGAGCCATTGTCGCAAAAGCAACAACTTCGAATGGTAGTTGGACGCGGCCCAAACTCAATAGGCTATACTATAAACTGGTGGTTGAGATATATTCGAGTTTGTTTCTTCGCCCCTTTGATTGTCCGATAGTATTCGCGTGCAGTAACAATGTGCAATTTCTTATCTAGTTTATATATGCTGTTTTTTTTGTTTTTTTTTTTTATTTCTTTTACTAGTCTGGCTAATTCCAGGACGCATAAAATTGTGCAAATCGCGGAGCGATTATCTCCTCGAATAATGCCACCCGGCTCAGAAAAGCTTAGATTAAGTTCGAGGCATTTAAATTAGGTTTTAGATACCGACGTATCTTATCGGTAATAATTTTTTAGCGCAAAATCAAATCTCGAATATATTTTAGAGAATTTTTTTTTCTCGTCGTTTTCATCTCTGGGATATATATTTTCAGATTTCGATACACGAAGCTGCGGATAGGGAGACAAAAATAAAAAAAAATAAAAATAAATAAAATAAAATAACAAAAAATGATACATATTCTGGGGTGGCTGTCCAAACTGCCTACGTAATCGAGCCGCTTATCTATGAAAAAAGAAAAGTGAAGAAGAGAACGAAGAAAGAAAGAAAAGAAAAAAAAAAAAAAAGGATACAGGAAGAAATGGGATCAACCATTCAGCGAATGTATGTGCGTCGCAAATCGCCTACGATAACATTTTCAAACCTCAATACCATTTATATGAAAGAAAATACAACATTGGGTATCCAATATATGAATGATACTGGTGAAAATATCTTTCCTAAAACGTCATCCGTTCCTTTTTTTATTCGACTTAAGTCAAAGAATCGAAAAACACCAAAAACATCCCTCGGACATTCAAAAATTCACATCTTTTACCCAACTCTGATATGACAAAAAGTCAAAGAAGAGAATTCACTTTATCATTTGACAAATTACGGTATTGATGAGTACCGTGTCTAATTAATCATTGAAAAATATCTACGATTAAAGAATTTGTACTATACATGTTATCCGCTCGTCACATCTGTCTTCACAATGCATTTAAAAAAAAGGACATAATTTTTTTAGATTTCCAACGATAGTATAACAGCCATTGCACCATAAAAGTCTGAATGTTGTAAAGAAAATTAAACCCGGTTACACGCGTCGCGTGTTTACAAGGTTTGTACAGCCGTACATTTTTACTCTTTTTTTTTTTTTTTTTTGTTTCAGTTTTTAGATACATTTTGCAAGTTAACCAACTGTATCTGCATTATTATTTCTCAAAATCTGCTCATGCGTTATCAAATCCCAAGTATCAGATCATTGCACAATAAATTGCGTATAATATTATCCATGGATTGAATCGCAGATGAATCAAAATATAGAGATAAAAATTTTTCTTTTCTTTTCTTTTCTATATTTCTTCCTGAAAGTAAAATTTTCTTTTTTTTTTTTTTTTTTCATTTATTATCCAAACATACTTTTGGCCTCCGAAATCAATCGATAACAATTTATACATATATCAGTTGTTTTCGTACTCCTTATACGGTTCACTGGACGTCATCCAATATTAGGAATGTAGGGATATATTAAATGGTGTATATGATTGGGTTGTTTTCCTATCAAACAAGAAGAAAAAAATAAATAAAAATTGATTAATTGATTAATAATAAACATATAAAAAATACAAAAGTAATTAAAAATTTTTTACGATATATATTCACAATTGAAAAAAAACACATATAGCTGATTTTTATTTTTTATTATGTACAGTATAAAACACAATCAGGTTAAATAGCGTTTCATTTCAAAATTGTCCCTTACGTGTTATACGTATACGAGATTCTCATCATAATAGAGTAAATATTATTTTATATTTTTTTTTTTTTTGTTTTTTAATAACGAACAGTAAAAAGCTCGTTTATTGAATGTACTCGCAGTATTGTTTCGCAGTACGTGGATGTAGGCATTGTTCCGCCCTTATTGTACTTTGGTCAAAGTTTTATGAACAATTATTAGTTTTTTCCGCCCTTCGTTCCTTCCGCCTTTAACATTCTACCTTCACAATCCCCCGTGCAGAGTGCCTAACAAAGAATCGGGAATAATATTTTGTCTACTTTATACATACGAGATATAATTCTTCATTTATTTATATCTCTTTTTCTTTCTCTCTCTGTTCAGCCGCATTGCGATAAACGAAATACGAGCTGAAGAATTTTAATAATATAACGTAAACTACGTGGTTAGTGAATTAAATTTTAATTTATAACAGACTGTATATGTATGTTGTATGGGTATGAAAAAAGCCAAAGATTAAGTCCTGAAACGAGGGATCATTTGTGCGGGAATCATTAGTCGTAGCTTAATTAATTTTCTTCTAACAATCGACGCTCGACACTTTAATTAGCCAGAGTAACTAACTGAAGGGTGTCTTGAGTTTTAATGGAACAAAAATATGATGAAAATTTTTGTTATTTTCAATCTTAAACCCGGATAAACTATACCCAAAACCACCACTAGCTTAAACAGCTCAAACTTCACTACGTAGAAGATCTACAGCCCTGAATAGCGACAAACTATTCAACGATTTGCCATCAACCATCCATGATAATAGCGACCTGAATCTCTCAAACTCAAGTAACCGATATAACCCGTCGAGAATCCCACAATCTTGGCAAACTACGGTCTAAACTTGAAACGTGTAACAGCCCTAAAACGTATTTCGTAGTTCAAGGAACGCGAGAGAGTTTACCATGAAGCATTACCCATGGGTGACTAGACGTATAATCACTCGCGGTGTGCAAGATAACAATGGTAATCTAAAACGTGGTATAAGATATGGGGTAAAATACATAATTTGAAAACTTGATAATTCCACGTTATTCCAATCGCGAACGTGCAGATGATGCACGATTGTTTTATAAGGCAAAGCTCTGTATGAGCCTTTGACTGGCACGCGAACCCGTACCGTACGTTGCATCGCCCTATATATACATATATATATATATTTCCGAGTTAACAAGGAACCTCAAGGGTACATGTACGGTATTATAGTAAAACCTTGGCGAAAGGGGTTCTTCGACACGCGTATGACGTGGAGGCTGTCATTGACTAACTGAAAAGCAGCCTTTGAACGTCTTTATGCGCTACCGATCGCTCCGGGGCTTTTCTCCACATTTTCATCAACTGTGTACTAATTCTGCTAAAACACATCGAAGGTAATTTCCAAGGGTAATACCTCCGCTTCGAAGACCTGTCACTTGCAATCCATAAAGTACACAGTATATAACAAACCTTTTCAATCTATATATTCTTAATGGCTATAGGTTCTCATTAATATGCGATTACTGTATTGGAAGTTGATCAATACGTTTGAAGATCTACCATACAGTTGGATTTCGTAAAAGGTCTGCAAACAAAGGGCTGATAAGTCTCGAACCTCAAAGGGTGAACACGCCTTATCATCCCTTAAATTAATTCGGTAAATACTTGTTTGACGCGTAATTAATGATCAAGATTTCCTTCAGGCGGATACAATGAGTGCTGAGATCCTTTATCTTCGACAGGATTTCAACTAAGTAACTTCTCTTTCTTTTTGTTTGTAAATATGATTAGACGAATTGATATATGCGATCTGAAAGAGAGGTAGTGAGTATTAGGCAATAATATCCGGTGAGTAAGTAACAGTTACGGAAGACTCGATTAGCCTTGATCCTAATCGTTTGAATGAAGAGAGAGACAGAGAGAGAGAGAAATTAAAAATAAAAAAAAAAAAAAAAAATTTTTTACCGTGCTTCCCGAATATCTAATTTCCGCTCTTACGGGTGTCTTATCTCACTGTCAACTCCCAAGTCCCAAGAAATGCTGGCCGTATACCTATCTACTACCTCCTGCGGATTTGCTCTCCCACGTTTTGCCGAACATGCGAGACTGGTAAGTGGATATACGGTTCATTAGATCCGGGAATCGCTTATGCCACATCCGCCACCAGCCAATATACCTACCTTCAGAATATTTGCCTCTGTCTCTGAACCCCTTTTCTACCACCTCGTGCCAAACTCCAGCTTTAAGACGCGGTTGGGGGATGCTAGCTTATTCCTTTCGTGAAACGACACGAACCGATTAAATGTAAAAGAGATAGCTGTGCGGGGGATTCGAGACAGCCACAATCCCTATTCCACTCCATAACTTCGACCCTGAAAAGTATCTCGAAATATCTACTCAGTTAAATGAAAATATATTTTCTATTTGTGATTTTGTTTTTTTTCTTTTTCGTTCAATGTCGTCGTTTTTTTTTTTTTTTTGTTTTCAATTTGTTCTGTTTTTGCTTATCGATTGATACCGTTGAACAGTTTTGTTGATGTGCATGAAAATATTTGAGATACGATACTCGTAAAAATTTTTTTGTAAATATCTGACTGGGATTATATTGGTTTAATCGATTCAGCGATAATGTGTGTTGGTTTATAATGGAAGCATTGCATAAATTGTGAATATTGTTCATAAAAGCGTCAATTCACACTGTACAAGGGATTTGAAATAATTTATTAAAATAGGCTTACACTAGATAGTAAATATTAATTAAAATCCAGAGATTTGCGTTCGTTATGGTATACTGCTAATTAAAGGGGGCTTAGCCACAAATTGCATTAAAATGTAAATTTGAATCAGATCTCTTCACGTGCCAGTGTCACCTGGAATCTAGATGCAAACCAATCTCTGACGGTGGAATTTAACACGCGGTAATTTTGCGCACTGATTTTATACGATACGAAAGGAAATAGTCGACATCGCCTCATAGCCTATCACTTCGTTATTATCATCGTTGGAAAATCGTTTTTTTTTTTTTTTTTTTTTTTTATATTTTTTAATCTGATTACGCTGTATGAAGGATTCAACAATCCGTCAAAACTCTCTAATTCTTTATTCATAACTTATTTATCAATGTTTCTTATTCAATGACTAAATACATGAGATAAATTTGAAAAATAAAACCAAAAAACGTATCGCTAAAAATTAACCAAAATATAAGACCAGAATTTATTTATGCATTTCGTTGTTATTTAATCAGTACTATCGTATTTTATTTCAATTTGGACAAGTCTAGACCAAGGAAAGACACTTCGTTCAATCTATGTTAAAAAAATTCAACCCCTTACCCGAGTAATTGTCAGAGGTGAAATTGTGGACTGATTGTGAAACGAGGCGCAAATTGTCTGTGCGGTCTTGTTTGGAAATAAATGTGAGACGTTGCCAAATTAAACCTCCATTAGTTGAAACTTTTACCTACATTTTACCTGACTGACTCTTAGAAAGCTTGGTAAAATGAGAACGAGAAATTCTTAGTCTCCTCGTCAACGAAGCCCAAAGAAACTACAGTAAAATAACCTAACCGCTAAAAGCGTTTTGCCCTCTTCGAACCAAAAGGAAAATACCTTTTACACGAATAGACACTCTGTATAAAACTTTAGTCAACCGTAATTTAACGAACCGCGAATCAACGCCATCGTATTTATGACATAATTTCAAAACCTTTGCTTTCAGGTGTCCAAAATACTAAATTTACTTCAATCTTCATATAATTTATCAAACAGAATGACTAATCTTTATGATGTTTTCGATGATGGTAATGGAGTCGGACTTATTAGTCACGAAGGGGTTAATCCTCTTCGCAGATAAAAAACTCATCCTGTATTTCGTTTGATATCATTTATTATCAGTTGATCTACTATAAAACTAGAAATTCAGAAGCTACGCAGTATAGTCAAGGATAGAGATAGAGTTAGAGAGGCAGAAAGTAGGTTTCATATTCCTGGACTTGGATCACTGTTCAGATATCATCGCCAGACAATTCTCTAGACTAAACCAGCAGCGTTCTCTCACGGGTTTTACACTCCTCCTATCGTCTCTACTTAAATACAACCGTCCCAAAGCTCGTGTACTGTGAACATGCGTGTATGTGTGTATTTTGCATATCGTATATGAATGTACATTACGTTATGTTACAGGTCTTTGCTCTGGATCGAAGGAGCCATATTCGTGTAAAGAATTTTTAATTCAGCTGTATGAAAAGTGCAAAACTAAATTCGCTTTGTAGTTGAATGAACGTATCTGCATTGGCAACGAGACATTTTCATATCAAACTCTGACCGAATGAATCAACAACCTTGAATCGTGATTGAATTGTGAATGAAGGCTATCCCTGTACTCGATAAATTAATTGAACGAAATAATTGATCAATGGCCTGAACCTCGTCCTCGTCCTCGTCCTCGTCCTTCAGACATGATGTAGCGTGACACAACCTTAACTTGACCTTTATCTGACCTTAGTCTTTGATTTAACAGAAACAGAAATCGAGAGGTACGTGCACTGTGATGTGAGAAAAGAACAAATGTCGTCTATAGCTTCTTTCCGGCTAGACCAAGTGTGTGTTTTAGAGTGAAGTTGCTTGTAAGCTAAACTTTAAAATAAAGCTACACTCGCACCTACATTCGCTTATCTCAGATTCAATTTTGATCCAGTCTTACAGCTGAAGCATACGTCAGCGACAGTAAATTAAAAAATAAAAAATATCCAATTTATTTTATATTTTTTGAATAAAATATGTACATAGGTATAAGGTCACGATGAAAGAAGAAAAAAAATCGTTATATTTTATCGCTAAACGAGTAAAATGTCGACAATAATCCCCCATGGAGAAATATTTTGTGAAATTATGCTCCCCCAGGGCCTGGAGCAAATAACGAACGTTATTACGTCACTCAGGTCATATCAGTTCGAGGTTCCCGTAAAAACATCCCAATCTATGACCGTAGGGGTAGGTACAGAAAAAAAAAAAACAACGTAAAAAAAAAGAAGTAAAATAAAAAAAAACGCGCAGGCAGAGTGAAATTTACATAATTATCGAATGAAAATGGGCCGAGGGTGAAAACAGGCCGGATCAGAGAAAATGGAGATGAAGAAGTTTGGGACAATCGATGACTATATATTTTACGATCTAGTGGTACGGAAAACAAATCACCTTACTTTAACCCAAGCAATAAAATTGCACTGTACCACAGAGCCACAAGAGGGGGAAGGGGGCAGAAGTGGCGCGCAGTACTTTTATAGCATATTTTTTTATATTTTTTTTTTTTCGATTTTCTTTCCATCTCTTTCTTTTTTTTTTTTTTTTTTTCTCCGGTGAAAACGTCGAAGCGAATTCCCGTTTGGCCCATTTGACTAATGAGAAAGTAAAAGTAGGTACTTGTTAGCCTGGATTGTTGAAAGGAAAAAAAAAAAAAAGTGAGCAAGATCGGATGATCTTTTCCTCAAATTACTTCGGAGAAAAACCAAAAAAAAAAATAAAAAACGGGAGGGGGAAGAAAAAAGAAAGAGCAACCCTGGCCAGAAGACGAGGCAAACTCGCGAGTGGTTTAGATATAAACGTTGAATCGCATAAAGGTTCTCCGCAATTCTCGTAAAGCACAAATTACCATGACGTCTGCCTCGAGGAGCCTACGGTGGTCGCTTTAATTGAGTGTAAGATAATAATTAACTGCCACGAAATTAAACGTCTTCTTCTTAGTGGAACAAACTCCGAATACTTTGAGTGCGCAAAGTGAACTTGCAGAGAACCAATACCGATCCAACATTCGGATGGAAAGGGTTGCGATTCAATTCGAAACCACCGAACCTTACCCACCGAGACCCAAGCGTTATGGATTTTGGACTTTTCCTGTCTTCCTCTCTCTACCTCGTTCACTTTCTCTCTCCTTCTCCCTCCATTCTGACCCAGAGAAAGTCACCTTTGAGGAAACCGAAACTACCATTGGTTAATTAATTGGTAATTGTAGCACACTGAAGTTTGTACGTGGCACCCCACGGTACTGTAACATTTCGAGCTGGTTCGGGTACCTTTTCATCAAGAACTTGACATGCGGCACCATTACAACATCGGACTTTGTTGATTAAAGAATTTTCCTTCCACTGGCTGTCATCCCTTCGCATTGACTAAGTTCAATTCACGATTGAGTCTTATCAAAACAATGAACTTCAGGCTCAAGGTTCGACCTCTATAAATAGATCTCTATATAGTATTATATGGAGTTTGCTAACATCGGTGAAAACCCATCGCGAATGTTACTTCGAAATTTCGTAATCTGTCTACATATCCAGTCTAAAAAGATCTAAAGATCTTGAATAAGGAAAGTTTAGGGTCTTGAATTATATACTTTTTCGTACGCTCACCAACGCCCTAACCTCACCTCGCCTCGCCTCGCCTCGACTAGACATTAATTACTTTGTCAATATAAACCGCCATGTTTACAGTCGAGGAGAGGGAAAAAAAAGAGAGAAGGAGAGAGAGAGAGAGAGAGAGAAAGAGAGCTGAACTCTAACAAAAAGGTCGGTTTGGTGCAGCCGGTAAATTCAAGCAGATGCATCGAAAATCTATCACCATAAAGCTGAATCCCAACGAAACGAACCTGTATCGTGCATATCCCATTAACCTAGTCCCGAGAATGGATGGTATACGTGGCGAAGGTATAGAGAATGGCGAGTGTTCATGTCCGTGAATATACGTATCAACATCTATACGTATACACGTATGTAGGTATACCAACCCAGAGCCTTCTCTACCCACGGCTTGATACAGGGGGTTGTTATTTATTGGGGGGCTTATATTTCACCGGGATATAATAGAGAGTAAACTAGACTGGTAGGCTGCACCTAGCCCGGTGATAGAGCGTGTCCTTGAAGCTCCACAATGCTTATCGACCAATGAAACTCGTCCGTTTAACAACCCGTGCTTTTTCACCACCCTTTTTCTTCTCTTTATATACTTTTTCACACATTTTCGAGGTCTACTGAGATACGAGTGTACACGTTTTTTTTTTTTTTTTTTTTTTTTTCTTATTCTTTTAATCATGAGTGTGAGAATATCTCAACACTGTATAGCTAGCTAACTATACGTAGTGTGCTAATGTGATTATTATTCCCCTCTAGTTCATCATGGAAAACGTCCAAGTCTCGGAGCGTATCATTCCTAGTAGAGGCTCTACCAATTCCATACATGTCGCCTAGTCTTATATCTCCATTTTGGTCCTGGGCAAGGATGGTCGTTGGGCTCCTGCGGGATGTTGTTGGGAGTGGTGGGCGTCCAGGACGTGGTTTGTTACGGGCCCGGGTTTACGAGATCCCCGGGGAACAAGAAGCCAAGGAAAGGGGACACCGGAGAGCACAAGGAATAGGGAAGGAAAAGGGAAGTGAAGGGAAGGGAAGGAAAGGGAAGGGGTCTCTGTCATCCCGTCGTGTGTGACGCGAATAACGAGAATGACCCCATGACCTACAACGCTTTGCGAGATGGACGCGTCGGTCATCCATGATATCTCTCCACCTTAACCCTTACCAGACCAGTGATTCCGTACAAGATTACGATTTAGTTTTCGGTTATAACACACGTGTTTCCTTACAAAAGGACGAAATAAAAAAAACTATCGTCGAACAAAATTAACTCCAACTATTTCGGAGAAGCATATTTTACTTCCAATCATATTGTATTATTTACATGGCGGATCATTATGCCTCAAAGAACTCAATTCGGGTAATTAAAAAATTGCAAAATCGATTTTCAAAATGAATCTCAATTATTTGATTGCTTTTGATTTTCAATTATATTTAATAGAAGGGTGAGAACAGCCGCGTTTTCTTCTCGCATCCTGTAAAATTTACATCTCGTCAAAAGCAAAGCGTGCGTCGTGTCGCATTATTTTCTCATTGAATATTTCTAGCTGTATGATTTTGAAAAAAAAAAAAAAAAAGAAACGTCGAATCCATGGAACTGATGGTGTATAATATAGGTATTTGAAAAGAAATGAATAATGAAATTTAGATTGCATTTCTCACTGCTCTTTCATCGCCAGGGTCGACTCAACACCACGTATATCTACATAAATTCACTTCGATTCCGATTTGCTGCTATTTAAAAGAAGCGGACGTGGGCATACGAAGGGTGAAAAACTGACGCTTCTCCTTCTCTATTTTTCTCTCTTACTCTTTCACTCTTTTGCTTTTCCCCCGCTAATGCGATTACGAGATGACGGGTGTCGAAAGTATTATTAGCGGTCCGTGTCTGTCGGAAGGTGCGCGACGCTCGCTTCCCAACATCCTGCAGGGGTACAAGTAAAACAGAATAATTCATGTGTACCAAGCCTAAATAGGTACCGGAGCTCCACGATCCCCTTTCAAAGGACGGAAGACCGTGGATTTGAAATAAATTATTACGAAGCATTATGATCCGGCACCCTTTTGCCGCACTTCTCTTGGCCACTTGACACCCAAGGTTCTTTTTGCTTCCGCAAAATCCGAACTTTTCCCAAAAGGATATAGCTTCATCCTTCTCAAATTGTTATCTCCTTGAAAGACCAAACGACCTGCTCCGATTTCTGCCCTTGCCAAACCCCCATTCCTAATGAAATATCGTTGTTATTGTTCTACTTTGTACAGAGAAAGTTCGTAAATCGCATAAGCTTCGCTAAGCCGGCTTTTGTGCCGATCAAATGGACCTCGGCTCGTCTTGCCAACTCTTGAAAGTCCTGCCTCGCTTCGATTTCTATGTGTTTTTAAAATACAAGAACGAGAAAGCGAACGAACGAAATTCAGAAAAAGAAGAAGAAAATAAAAATAATAAAAAAAATTTTTTAAAAACGAACAAAATTACATTTCGATGAAGAAAATTGTTGAGTCTTAAAATTTATTTTAACATACAGAACAGAGTAGTTTGAATTTGTATTCTAGAACGCGTACCTACTCGTATGTATACGTATCTCACATTCCCTGTGTACTTATAAATGTATAAATTATTCTCTGGATGTTCTTCAGCCGAGGTAGGAACAGAAATTCGACCCCTGAGTCCTGGGGAACTCAAACGTCGAATGGAGAAAGGGACAGACAATGACAGGGAGTATTTCCGGGGTAGAATTCGCTCAGCGTTAAAGCATAGGGTTGGCTGCTAAGGGATGAGAGAGAAAACCAAGGTATGCGTCTGTGTTTGGTATACACCTACGGTTAATGTAAATTTCATTCGAACCACTGCCCAGCCCCTGGGTCTTTCAAACTTGCGGGGTCACTTTTTTTCTCCTCGAGGTTGTCTATTTTACATTCCGGCCAATCCAACCGGCAAACAGATCTCGAACCCTCAATACCTTTCCTCATTCTTTTCTCGATTATTCTTCCGACATCAAAACTCTCGCAGTTATCGAACCAACGCGGTTTCATTTAACCGGAAATACTACATTTCGAAGAAACCTCATATTCTCCCATATCCAGATTCTTCGACCTATATGAACCAAACATACGGTCAAGTTTAGAAAAAATAAATAAAAGATAAAAAAAAACTTTCACTTCTGAATAAAAGAAAAGTTTTCTGTGACCTAAGTTTAAAAAAAATAAATAAAAATAAAAATAAAGGAACTCTAAGTTATGTTGGTCGAATTGAATTCGACAGCGAAGTCTCTCGTGTCACGGACTTTGGTCACTTTTTTTGTTTGTTTATAACCAAGATCTTTGCTGAGACTTTTCTTCAAGTAGATCGTGAATGATGGTGTTTTTATTTACCTAGAATATACAGTATTACAATATATGGTATATGATATAATTCTCTAGATGGAAAATGTATGTATGTATGCAGAATACACACCGTTAAGAAGGAGACAGCAATTATCCTGGAAAAACAACTCTCTGAATTCTTGATATATTTTCAGTATAAATTTTTACCGTCGCTCAATATACCGTCGCGCTCTGCTTGCCAAGGGACAACCTGGACTCTAGAACCAGAAACATTCCCTTGGGAGAATCAAGAATTGTCCCTTCGTTAAAAAGCAACCGGATATTTCCACCCGGCTGCTCTCTTTCCCAACGACTATATCCCGTCTTTGGTATATTCTTAAAATTCCTAAGAATTTCGTTTAATCCTACAAGAGAAAGTAACAGGATTGATTAATCCACAGTATTTTAAATTCATTCGTAAAAATCATCCCGAAATTAATATCTTCGATACATGATGAAATTCACTGAATATATCGATATGACCTGCAGTTTAGACCGCAGTATAGTTCTGTTTACAGTTCATCTTTGCCCAGGGCGATGATTGGTCGTATAATTAGAGACAATGATTGCGGATCGGTGCGCCAGTCAACAAAACACAATGCTGTGCTAAGCCCAACAACCGTTCCGTAATGATAGCACAAACACGGCTTTACATACGCCAAACTCCAGAGTCCCTTCTGCATTCAAATCATCACGGCTTATACCATGTTGCTCTCGCTCTCCATCTCGTTAATAGTTTCCCAATTTCTGTTAGATATTAACCGCCCTGTGAACCGAATATCAACAATAGTTGACGAAAATCAATCATTCGAGGACTGAAGAGATATTCTGAAAATATTTTTATTGAGACATTTCTCGATTTTTTTTTTAATTTATTGATAACCTTTTTTTGAGATAGGGACAATTATGAGACACAAAAAAAGATATCTAACGAGTTATTTTGAAAATAAACATCCGGAGACATTTAGCCTTCTGACTCGGGTTCATGGATGTCCTCGTCACCCTCGTAGACTAGGAGCTATTAGCAGAGTCAAGATAAGCAGCATACGTGTAGGCGGTTTAGTCATCAGGGTTATATACTGTGCGAGTAATGACGTGAGAGAAAGGTTGACGTTCCCCAGGTCTAATTTATACACAAACTTTCTGACATTACCTAATTCTCCATCAAAACCATCGCTGTACGCATAATAATCGTTGTCTCTGGCCCCGTTTTAAGGGAGGCAGACTTGCTGATTAAGGGTGACACAAGTAGCTCTATAGTACATTATAACAGTCTTGAATACCGTCAGTTTGACTTTACGCCCGAGCAGTAATATGGTAATTGGATGACAAAATTTCTGCTTTTTTTTTTTTTATTTTCTTCAAATTTTGACAAAATTTCGTTTACACGTTGAATTCACAAACTCTGTCCCCCTTCTTTGCTATGCGTTGAAGTAATTAACTGTCTTTTCAAATCTCGAAATTCACCTCGAGAAATTCTCTGCAAACCCTAACGTACGTGGAGTGAAAATTACTTCAGCCTTAACTGGCGCAAGATAGGATACCTACGTACCAGAATTACGTATGTACAGATGTAATCAACCCTTACACTGAGACCTCGACTAGACAATTTCGATTCTCCTCGAGTTATGAAGTGTAATTCGAGTCTGGTTCTGGTATTTCTATTTCTATCTCTATCTTCATCTCTCTCTCTCTCTCTCTCTCTCTCTCTCTCTCTCTCTCACTCTCTATCTCCCATCTGATATATCCAAGAACGAAATGATTTCCCTAATCTGACAATGAGACGTGGGTATACGAATTGTGAATATTTTCAAGTTGAAAGCCTTTAAAATACTGGGAGGGAGGAGGTTTGAAAATTGAGGTGTGAGAGGAGAGAGGAAAAGAGAGAGAGAGGATGAATTATAATTACCAACAACTAAAATACCCTTGAGAGGATTTCGAAAAGTTTTATAATAAATTAAAAATAATGAACAGAACCTGGATATTTGCATAACAATTTTTCAGCAATTAAGACGCGTAATGGGAGAAAAGGGAGATCACAGGAGGCTACGACGAAGCAAATTAGTGAGATTTCTGCTAGGTGTGTCTTAACCCGGTCGGGATGAACCAGGATCCACTTTGACGACGACCGCCATCCCCTAACACCGTTAAATTATTCAATTATCGAAGCCTTTGAATTTGGCCATCCGCCAAACAAGGAGTGAAAAGTCAATTTCGCGAACAAATATTTTATAAAAACAATCAACTTTCAAATTTTTTCTCTTTTTTTTTATTTTCTTTTTCCATAGCATTAAACAGAAAAAAAAAAAATCAAAAAAAACCCAACGCAGGTACAGAATTTCATCGTATAGTTCCCTCAAACTGCGGGAATATTTTTTATAACAATCCTTATACAATCCTGCAAGCACTTAGAAATGACTAAAAGTATAGTCTAGCTATAACGACAAGCATTAAAAATGAAACACGTCCATTATAACTGCGTACTTTTATCCAATGGTTACGTAAAGAATACAATAATCATAAAAACAACAATGCAATGGTCCTCGCATAGTCTCCAGAAATCGTTTCATTCCAATTCCTAAGAACCGGAGAAAATTCGTTCTAGAATAAATTCCTATACGTATTTTCACTCCATCTTGTATGTATATGTATTACATACTGTACGTACTTAAACCTCTCACATGCAAGTTTATGAATATAAATTCCCCTCACCATACTAGCCTGCTTGACGATGCACCAATTTATCAACATTTGAGTATAATTAATTGCGTCTGGTTAATTGGTTTATGCAATTCCATATATGAGCAGCGGGAAATCACCGAGGTGAGTGGCGGGGTTACAGAAGGTGGTATTCTACCCAATGCGCGGTTCATATTATAGCTGTAAATGTAAACTCACGTGTATATGCATGCATATATTATACAGTTACATAATATATAACTATAATATACCCATACCAAAGCGTGCAGTGCACGAGAGCCAAAGAGAAGGCAGTTCTAGTTCTAGCTCCAGTTCCAGCTACAGTTCCAGCTCTAGCTCTAGCTCTAGCTCTACCATACTGGCTGGATGGCTGACTGCCGGCTGTCTGGTTGCACGCTACAATTACCGGCTGGCTACATAGATAACTTTGTAGAAGTTAACTACAGCAGCCGTAGATTTCGCAACAATACCTCTAACTATACTGAATGTTACTGCGACTAAAACCATACGTATGTATGTATCTCCCTATATAATAGAAGGAGGCACGTCGTTTTACGATCCGCAAAATCCTCTGCTAGGACACGTATGAAATAAGTAGAATCCTTGACAGATAAACTCATATACACTTAATACTGCTCTTAATAAACCCCGTAGATGTTATGATTAGATGTATTTCAAATGGTAAGATAGTAGATATCTGGAACTAGATTGAAATTTCATACGATGTATATATTTTTTTCGATTTTATTCTGTTTTTTTTTTTTTTTTTCTTTTCGTTCGTTTATATTTCACAGATGTATATACTGTCATTGATGTTTGAAAAAAAAGGTGACCGGTTTAGAGTGGAAGGGGGAAGAAGGCAATGCAAAGGAGAAAAATTAGGTCCTTGGAAGGGAATCTGTGCGCATGAAAGTCGAGCTAAATTGCGAAACTTTTCGGGAGTCGAGACGATTCAAGATGCCCGGATAAATCTTTAATTTTCCGGACCGTTATCTCGGGGGAAGGGAAAGAAGAAGAAGAGGGGTGAAGGAGAGTTCGGGGATGGGCAGGGGTAAGTATAACAAGATGGCGTTCGCTCGAGAAACGTGGCGAGACCATCGTGTAAAAAACTTACCTTACTGCTGCGTAAACCTTCCGCTCAGTCCGCCACGTCGAGGTGCCGTCCGGAAATAATTAAACCCTGATGAAATATAAGTGGATTTACCAACGTCGCGTATAACGAGGTCCAAGCCAATTGGATTATCTACGGTTACCAAAAGTTTAACTTTTCGTTAATAAACAACCATCTAGTTAACCCTAAGCTTTCGTCAATTCATTCAGTAGATAGAGACGGCAGTTGACAGACATAAGCACGAAAACACTGCAGTCAACAATACTATAAAATATTATATTTAGTACATACATACATACATTGAAATTTTTATATCAATTATTGATCCCTGATAAAATTTTTTAAAAGATTCTTCAACTCCTTATATTTCGGTTGTTTAATTTATTTCATATTCTGTATCCCCCGTGTAATGGGGCTTTGAGATTGACGGTATAAATACCGTTCAAATTAATCGAGGTACTTTTTCTGTTCAATTATTACAATGAAAGAGGTATTTGATTCCCTTTTTGATTACTTTTTTCGTATATTCATTTTCTCTCAAATTTATTTAGGTATATTTATGGATTGACCTTATCGTTCCTAATGGATAAACGACAATTCGATTGTCATAATGACACTCACATATATGTGATTTGAAAATCGATATTCCTATCCATTCCAACTGTGTATCGTTGCTACAACAATTCTCTAACTCACCCATTGTTCTATGTACAATGTCCAATTTAACCGCGTGTGTATCTTATGCCAATTATGTAGTGATTGGATTCATCCAGCAACACAATGACACGCACCGTGCGACGGGATGTCGGAACAATTTAGTCATAAGCCACTTGAGTTCTCAGAACTTAGATTAATATCATACCTTCTCCTCTTCCTCTTAAACCTCCTTCCCTCCCTCCCTTTGCCACCCATTTCAACCGACTCCTCATCTCAAAAACCTTCTCTCTAAACTGAACTCCATCCATTAGCGAGATCGAGTCTCAACGTAGGGCCCACTGTGAATTCTGAACTTTGTTTCGGTTTAGCTAATTACCTTTAGATTTTAACATTCCCATTTTACACACTTTATACGCGATTATCAATCATATTTCTTGCTCATCATAGTATATATAATCAAACGTCGAGTATTTAAAATTTGTATGATTATTCAATGATCGATGAATTTTTATTTATTTATTTTTTTTTTCTTCGGACGTAAAATTTGGGTAAAATTTTGTGGTTTATCTTTTTATTTTTTTTGTGTGTGAATTATTATATCATACTCGTTGTGAATTGTGCCTGCGTTTAACTTCTGTGAATTATTGTTAACTTTTTGAATAGGTTTACGGTGTTCACCGCAGCAAGTTGTCCGAAGTAAAAATACGGAACAATAATGATAACAAGCGCGGAGACCGGAACCACAAATCACAGGGACCGGGTGCGCGTAAGCCTAAAGTTTACGGTCGCTGTTATCATCAATAGGGTCTTTTATAATAGGATTTCATGCTTGCTTAATCTGTAACTTTGCGTTTCGTAACCGGATGAAATTTGTGTATATCATTCGGGAGGGGGGATACTCGCCTGGCAATAAATGCAGGACATTTATGCTCTATATAGTCCATATACTTATACATATACATATATAGTTATAATACAAACAGGAACAAGTAAGTGACCAACTTTAAATAGACTTGAAAAAAATTTATTGTAAACTAAAATCACAATTTTAAATTAAAATTAAACATCCTGTACGTTATAGTCAAATAATGAATTAAAAAAATCGTACTTTCCTCT
The DNA here is from genome assembly GCA_963924015.1 of Macrophya annulata. NCBI lineage: Eukaryota > Metazoa > Arthropoda > Insecta > Hymenoptera > Tenthredinidae > Macrophya > Macrophya annulata. Next base: position 27,618,074 of record OZ001260.1, read on the forward strand.
CTTCGTGAAATAATAGGGAAAGTACTTTAGGCTAGTGCAATGTCTGAGGCGTAAATTACGAAAAGTAAATATAAGTATAACTGCCTATCCCGTCCCTCACTTTCACTACTTAAATAATTCTTTTAGTTTAATCTTTTCCCTAGCTTTACTTTTAATTTACTTTTTCACCGAGTGAAACGAAGCCCTTGCCTCAGGGGGTTAGAGTCCAGGGGTTGTAGATGCTTTACAGAAATCTTTATAGAGCAATAAATAACAACTGCATAATAAATAAATAAATAAATAAATAAGGGAATCTGGTATAGGAAGAATTTTCCCTTCTTTAAACTTATACATTTACCACCTTAGGTATATATTATATATGTGTACGTTTACTTATACTCCTCGGTTCCAGCAGCTACGGTCCGATGCAAAGTAGTCGCCAGCTTATCGCCGCAGTACTTAGTATACGGTGCAGATCTATTCCGTAGGAAGTCGCGCGGTACTACTATACTGTATGGCCACCTCTACCTAGGACTTGAACCACGACCAAAGCGAAGCTTGGTCTAACCTACGGCCTACATCGTTAGAGTTATGGCCACAACGACTGCACTAAGTCATACAACCACACGTTAAGTCTACCGTATAGAGTAGCCATCCAAGAACTCCAGACTTACCAAGGCACTATATTAACTGAACGGATACGGTAAACAATGCGAAACATGACCTGAAATGTTAAGATAACTGCGAAATGGGGTGAATGATTATTTTTTATTGATAACTGACCGTTTTTATCTTCTTTATTCATTTTTTATTTATTTATTTATTTGGTTATTTTTTTGATTATGGGGTAAACGCGTGTGACAATTTCGTGCAATAAAACGAAAAAATAAAAAAGGGAAAAAGAAAATGAAGGTAGGTAGGTGGGTATATAATGGGCTTGCAATCTGTTGCTGTTCATTTCATATTTTTACTACTGGCAGTAACATCTTCCATCCGATTACAGCTTTATGACGTTTTCATATCTCTTATATAGAAGTCGTTGAGGCTTAGCCAGAGATTTTCCTACTGTAAACTTTACTGAGATATATTTAAAGAGTATAAGTGGTGTAAAAAAGGGCTTTGTCCAGTTATCAAAAGTAGTATAGGTGCAGTGCATGATATTTCAATTTTTCATTTTTTTCTTTTTTTTTTTTTGTGAATAATTTATTTAGATAATTAGGTTATAAAAATTATCTGTAAATGTCGATATATCTGCTGCAGTATCCAGCGCACCTGTTTTCAAGCTGCAGCGATATGATAATATTCCAAGATATAAAAGCAGCCAGTGTGCTCGAAAAATTAGCATAAATTTCATAAACCGAGAAAGAAAGAAAAAAAAACACACACACAAAAAAGCAAAAAAAAAAAAAAGATAGAAAGAAAGAAGAATGAGATAAAAAAGGTGGAAAAAAGAACAAAGAGAAAAAAAAAAAACAAAAAAAAAAAAAAAATTCGCGAGAACGGGTGCTAATATCGCTAATATCCTGGCTTATCGATCCACACCGGGAAACATGCTTGAAGCGTTAGTCGCTCGGCATTACGCACGCTATATAACGATGGCGAGATAAAAGACAATAAATCTCAAGTGAGAAACAGCTGCCCCACGCATTACTTACGACCGGGTCTTTGACGCAGGAATATAAACTGGGCGTTATTCAGAGTATCGAGTTATTATCGAAACGAAAAAAAAAAAAAATACAAAGAAAAAATGAAGTAGAGTAATTTACCGAAAAACTATGATAAAACAAAAAAAATAAAATAAAAATAAATATTTTTATATACATTTTTGTTGCTACCGATAGGATGTGCGCGTCTATTCATTCTCTTATCCCCATAAATTCCTTAAGGTTTGAAGAGAAAAAAAAAGTAAAAAAAAAAAAAAAAATTCAACAAATAGGTATAGAGAAAATTTGCGGTCCAAGAAGAGATCCGTTGGGTAGGATTGAATCGTTCGTTGTAAAAAAAAAAAAAGAAAAAAAAAGGTCAGACGAATAAGAGGAAAAGAGATAAGAGATAGGGAGAGTGATTTAATCGGAGAGAGGGAATGGTAAAGGGAAAAGAAAAAAAAAAAAACAAAAATACATATATACATATATATATATTTTCTTCAAGAAAATGAAACCTTCCACAATATAGCTATTCGGAAATAAAAGCATACAATTTCAGGTTTCCCCATCTCTCTTTTCTTCTCCAAGTATTTCGTTGCGTTACAGTAATCCTCTCGGTTTCAACGGGCGTTCGCCATAGCTACTTATTTGAAAAGACAAAAGTGGAACAGGAAGGATCTTTCCCATGTATATAATATAGATACCTATATACCTAAAAATATATATATATATATGTACATACATTGTATAAATATATATACATATATAAATACATAGATAGACGAAAGGCTCTGTTTCATATCGTAAATGTTTTCCCGTACCCATGCCGGAGTACGTAACATACATATACGTAGACGCTACCCCCGCATCCGGCCGCGGGGGTAAGATAGATAGATAGAAAAGTAAGAGGGTAAAGTAAAAGTATATATACATAAAGAAAGAAAACAAAAAAAAATTAATAATAATAATAATAATAATAATAATAATAATAAAAGGTATCATAATACGTAAGAGGTTTACCCCACGACCCGACGTGATCCATCTATACTTATCGAAAAACGTACGTGTAAATATATAGTTAGACGTGTATAAGTTTTTAGGTATACATATTATTACGAGACTTAAGTATATGTATGTGTGCAAGTACGAATGCGAATGGCGAGTGCGTGTCCGTAATTCGTCTTCCATTGTAAATACAAATATATAAATATATATTATAGGTACAGTAGGTAGAATAAACGCGGGTCAGAAGGACTGTAACAATTTTCTCTTATCTTTATTCATTGATAAATTCTTATCATTTTAAAAGGTTGTAAATTAAGAATAGGGAGAGAATATATAGCGATAGTTATATACTTATATATGTATACAGGGCAGAGACTTTAGGTATATACACCCTAACGGTTGACAACATGGCGAATGAGAGTTTAAAGATAACGTAAGAATTAACAGTGAGTAGTAATTAGAATAACTAGAGTAATTTACTCCAAGCTGAATTATATTTTCTCTTATACCACGACGTTGATAAAATTCCCTCTCTCTCTCTCTCTCTCTCTCTCTCTGACAATTTTTCAGTGAATATAATAATACATAAAAGAAGAAAAAATTTTATTTTCAACGTTGATACTGTACTCTAGGTTAATACATACATTTGTTTTTCTTTCTAGTCTTTTTTACGTATATAGCAGTAATATTGATTCGCAAAAACAACTTTGTTGATTCGAGTAAAATATTTCATTCGTATAAAACTGTACACGCCATTAAATAGCGATTTTGCTGTTATTTTTTGTCGTTTTATAAATTGAATTTCATGTTTTTTATTTATTTATTTATTTTTTTTTTTTTTTGCGAAAGAGGAGGGGTGGGAGTATTTCCGTTTTTTTTTTTTTTTTTTTTTTTTTTTCTTAACAACCCCTCATTTACCACGGTGATTATAGTTACCATCGAATAGCGACAAGTAATATGAGTATAAAGTAAAAGAATAACATTAGATGGATTTTATTACTTTCTTGAAATAATAATTTATTTATAGGTATATTATTAAATCGTCCATGTGAATTAAAATTTAGAACTTATAGAGCTATATGTATACGGGTTGTTATACCCACTCCTTTTCTTTCACCTAGAATTAATTTATTCTCAAGAAATAAAGAAAGAAAGAAAGAAAGGAAGAAGAAGAAAAAAAAAAAAAGCTCCCAAGTCTTTCGAGGTCGCTTAAAGCTCAACCTTCGCGCCCCCACTATAAAGTACTTACTTTGTTCGAAGCACATCTAGAAGATAAGTCACGGAATTTGAAATTCGGTCAGAATATCTATCTACTATACCAAGTACAGGCAATATTCTTAGAAGATAAAAAAAAAAATTTTTTTTTTTTTTTTTTTTCTTCCTCATCGACAAACAAGGCTATTTCTAACCAGTGATTATTGCCCCGATACCCTAAAAAGATTCGAAGCAATCAAAGGAAGAAATAAAAAAAAAAAAAAAAAATACGTCAAGTCTTCTTTTTTGTCCGCAGAAAAAAAAAAAAGCTGCAGGGAATAAAATCGTTTGAATGGATTTATAGCATCTATTCAGTACTAATTTTTTTCATGTACTTATTATGTGTTTCAATTTTCCGAGTAAACAAGTTTGGACAAGAATTTTGAAAAATAAAGGAATAATAGAAAATGCAAATCCATCAATGGTCATTAAACGGACGTATTATACTTTAGGGCGACTATTATTGAAAAAAACAAAAAAATTATAAATCACCTTGTCTCTAAACGTACATATATATATATATATACGTATTACACACAACCATGTCGTATTGTATATATTTATCTTTAACTTTATAACCGAACCTAGAGCCCTGCAGGGTTTATTAAGTGGGCTGTCCACTGGCACCTACATATCAATCTCCGTATCTGAATATCTTCATACATTATAGTTTCATTCCATTTCTGACTGACTGCCTGTCATAACGCGTGTATCGTTGTAAATTATACCGTAGCGTGTAGAGCTTAGAAGGTTGTTTACCACTTGGTCATATACCTCTGAGGAAAGTTGGAATAAAATGGTGACAAAAATTTCTTCTACGTAGAAAGAGAAAAATAGAAAAAAAAAATAAATAAAATAAAATAAATAAAACATAAAAACGAAACTAAACTAAATCCAGACTTTAGTCTCTCGTCAGCTAAACACATTAAAAACAACAAAAGATAAAAAGAGAGAAAGAAAGAGAGAGAGAGAACTACCATCGACAACGATAATAAACAGATTGTTCACTTCCATTTTCTTTGTCGTTTCATTCCCTCCTGAATGAACCACTGAGTTAGTGACCGCTACCCAACATCCCGCTCAAAGAGAACGTGCTCTTTGTCCGCCGTTTTCGTCGATGCAACAATGACTCTGACTATACCGTCATTTTGTGCCTTAGTAAGAGCTTAAGCTGCCCACCAATAACGGAGATGAATTTTTTTTTATTTTTATTTTTTTTTTTTTATTTTCTGTTTGCTTGATATTTTTTTTTTTTTTTAATACATTTTGGTTCCTTTTATTCGTCTTTTTGCTTATTTCCGAATGATAGAATGGTCTTCTTAGAGGAAGAAATTTGAAAAGGGGTATAAGGTAGTTCAGGGTTGTACACGGCCCCTAGATCCGCGGACTAACGTTGCTGAGCTTTTCAAGAGAACCATGATTTATTGCTATACGCGGCAAGTTTACTACAATGAATGTAAAACGTGTCGAGCGGTTATGCGGCAAGCATCATTAAAATTAATGGATATTGGATAGTGGCGAAGGTAGGTATGAACGGCGACGAGATGGGCTAAAAGCATTGAAGGAGTACCCTGTCAGTTGGGTGGGAAATGCGGTATACCAGTTTCACCAAACCGCGTCGCGAAAAGCCGCGGAGCGGTTTACTCGGCCAAGAAAACACCATCAAGTTTATAACATTTGATAAATACAAAGTCTAAAGTGTAGACGCTATTCCCTATGATTAAACAACGAAAGCTCCAACAGGTACGCCGCGAACAAACACAAACACACACATTCAAAAATATACATATAAAAGGAATTTCTATATCCTCGGACCCGCGAAACCGGGGCTTTCAACTTTTATACACTGTTCGTCATGTTTCCCGTTTTCGACGCTCAATCGCCTTATGGTAATCGAATTACACGCCTGCGAAAACGAACTATTCGAGCGCGTAACGACGCTGCGTAATGCTGCCAGCGCGTGAAAACCTTCCGGTTTACGGGACACTCCATATATATATAAACCTATAATACACATACATGCACACATGCATATATTATATATATATATATATATATATATATATATATATATATATATATATATATATATATATATATATATATATATATATATATATATACGCTATTAATTCATAAACTATTTCACGTATTAGTATTAATACTACCGCAACAAAACTACCCGGTATAATATTTTTCCTCGATTATTCATATCCCCATTTACTGTATACATGCACGCGGGTGTACTAATTTCAGTTTTGGTAATCTGTTGGGTTATTATTTATACGAAATAATGAGTAGAAAATTAAACCACTGGATGAAACTAATTAGGGAAAAACTTTACCGGTTCGATCATTCCTGTAGTCTATACGTGTCATGTCAAGACAAACAACCACGTGCCACGCACTGATATTATATAGTGACTGTCGAAATCTGATTGATTATAGAAATGCATAAAAATTTTATTACATTATATTCGGTAGAATGAAGTAAAACAGTTTTTTTAATCTTATATTTGGATTAAAGTTTCGGAAATAAGGATCGTCAGATGTTTGGTGATATTCGATTGATTGAATAAGGAATTTATGGGTATATATGTATAAAGGAAAGAATTGAAAAAGATGGAAATATTTTTGGTGGTGGATTGTTTTTTTTTTCTTTTTTTTTTTTTTTTTTGTTGTACAGGTACGTATACGTGTATATGTTTATCGGTGAATGTTACTTTTATTTTTCAATATATGGAGGAAACGAAAGGGAATTAGGGATTTTCAATTCGTTGAATTACCCGGTTAATTTCCTGCCACGTAATACGTTCGTACAAAAGAAAGCTTTTATCGAAATCGACAGCTTAATTAATATATAGCGAAATATATTATTCTCAAAGGTTAACAACGCTGATTAAATTAAAGACACGAAACGTACAAAAGACCTTTGTCGAAATAACAATGCTTTTTCAACTTGTTAGGAGGATATTTTCGGCCTTTACATCCGGTAACCTGGCAGGTGCAGCAGTTTTATTGTTAGTATATATATATATATATATATATATATAATAAGGTAAACGTTTGAATATTTAAAATTATGAAAGAAAATTTTCTATTTAATATATAATTTCATCTGTTTCTCGATTTTCAACCATACGCTAATATAATGTATGGCAGGTTATAAGTGTAAAGCGTCAAGTAATGTAAAATAGAAAAGTTTTAAGAAGAAAAACAAAATCGAAAATGAAAGCTGCAAAACGAGTAGAAAAGAAAAGAAAAGAAATAAAAAGAAAAAAAATTCTTCTAGCTAAAGCATTTCGATGAATAATAAAAGCAAAGTATTCGCGGGAAAGCTCAATCGTCGAATAGAAAGAGAGCGAGAGTACCGACCTTCGAATGAATGATTAAACTCGAAATTAATTACCTACCTTAATTCGATCCCCTGATTCCGTTTATCATTAATGCTGACGATGACGTCACGGGGATATGGCTGAATAGTCTTATCACCGGCACACTTTGTGGAAGTCACTTTGCTACACGAAATTTACGACAGAGTAATTATTAACAAACGCGCACAAGAAACGTGTTTTCTTTTTATTTTCCCCCAATTTTTTTTTTTTGTTTTTTTTTTTTGGGGGGGGGGGGACTTTTTTAGTTTATATTTGGTCTATTTCTTTCTTTGACGTAACGAGTATTATATCAGTTTACAATTTTGAGAGAGAATTCCAGTTTATATCCGTTTATATTATATTATATTATTTATTTATTTATTTATTTATTTATTTATTTATTTCACACACAATAAACTATTCTATTACACAGATACGAATATATTATATATATATATTATTAACTATAATATATATACATATACATATACACACAATTAATATGGTATATTTATTATTTTATTCATCGACTATTAATTAATATATTCCATCCAATATTATATTCTATAATAATTATCCATGAGTTCGTTAAATCCTTCGTTTATCTAAAAAATATTCAGTATAGATATATCCACGTTTTATATATTCACCAAAATCACACAATAATACATATATTTTATATTTATTTATTAATTTTTTTTTTTTTTTTTGTTTTCACCCTATTATGAATATCTCGAAGAAAGTACACTCAAGTTTTCTAATAAAAAATTTTCACTAACTTTATTTTAATCCATTTTTCTTTATTCCTGACATATATACATCAATTCCTCTCTTCGTTATCTGAATGAATGGTCTTTATATTTACAGTCCAGAACTTCACATAACGTTTTAAAAAAAATATCATCCCCTAGTCTCAAAAATTCATCGTTTCTTTCTATCTATCTATCTATCTCTCTTTCTTTCTCTCTCTCTCTCTTTCTCTCTCTCTCCCTCTCTCTCTGTCTCGCTCTCTCTCTCTCTCTCTATCTCTCTCTCTCTTTCTCTCTCTTTCTCTCTCTCGCTCACTCTATCTCTTTCCTAAATTTTCATAAATAATTAACTACAGTCGCACCACGATTAGACGATTAAAAAATGTCCAGTTGTACTAAAAATACAACCTCGTGATTATTATTATTATTATTATTGTTGTTATTATTATTATATATATATATATTTTCTTCTTTTCTTTCTTTCTTTCTTTTTCTTTTTTGCGACTTCCTATGTACCGTGTAATCGTGGGTTATCACGCACGCGGCATAGGGTTCAGGGATTTTACCTGAAGTATGTAATAGGCATAATGATATCTCAGTATCCGTCGCAGCTTTTTGCCGATCACGTTTAAACCGGTTAAAGAAACTTTCGACGCGCAAAATAGTACGTCGTATATATGAGGTCAGAGGTAGAGGAGGTGAGAGGTGAAGTGAGGTGGCGAGTTAAAATTGAAAAGTGACTTAAGTGACAAACTTTTCTTGGGGATATCAAATAGCGTATAGTATATATGTATATACATATATATACATACATATATATTTATATATGTATATATATATTATATTATATTATGTATTGTATTGTAATATATTATATTATATATGTATTATTATTCTAGTACGGAGTACGAGAAGCGTCGGACGTCGAGTGCGTTCGGGAGTACAGTGCGGGCGCGCTCCTTGGCTCGCGAAGAGTAACTGGCGGGGCGTACGCGACCCAGAGTCTTTCGCGTCGGCGCGTAAGCTCTCGATCCCGTCGTCGCGTCGTCGACGTAAAAGCTCTCTCTACGTGCGCTAAAGAGCGACGCAGCAGAGCAGGTATAAAGGGTACTGTATGTATGTATGTATGTATATATGTATGTATACGTATGTATGTACGCCGGTTCTGTTCGCGGTGCGTGTGCCTCTTTCACCTTACTACCTACCTTCCACGGTTCTACCTTAAACCCCTCAACCCCTCACCACTCTTCCAGCACTACTCGTCAAACCTTCAACCTTACACCTTACAACCTTACACCACCCTCCCGCTCTATACGAATACGCAGTTTTATCTCACCCACCTTTCAACGCTATTAGATGTGGCATACCGTTCAAGAATGAGTAGTACGAGACCGTCGTGGTCGGACGTGAGGCGTTGCATCCGCGCGTTATACTGCGTCTGACCCATAACCAACCTGAACTACTCTACGCTCCGTCCGACACTACGCTGATTCTTATTTTCAGGAAATTCAAGTGAACCTTTTTTAATGGATTCGATTCGGAATTTGATTTATCTAGTTTGTTTGTTAATTCAAGTTTATTATTCGTTTATTATTTTTCAAATATTTTTTGGTTTATAAAACAAATTTCAAACTCTGCAATATTCAAAAATATCATTCATTTTGTTTGTCGATTTTAATATTATATATATTTTTCGTTTTTTTTTTTTATTCGAATCAACACAAATGTATGATGTATTTCATTTTTACAAATTGATGCTTTAATCAATACAAAAAAATTTACTGAATATACTCATCTCTGTATTTTGCGGCGCGGCTGAACGTTCTATATTGTGTATGACCCATAACCGACCTAAGCTACTCTAGGCTTCGTCTGACGTTACGCTGATTTTTAATTTCAGGAAAGTAACGTAATTCTTTTATGGATTTGATTCGGAATTCGATTTATCTGGATATAGGGGTTGGACGTTTATTATTTGCTTATTATTTTTAGTTACTTGTAGAATTACAAAACAAATTTTCAACACCACGATATTTAAAATTTTATTCAATTTTTTTTTTTTTTGTTTATTTTTTTCACTTATAACAACAAAAATGTATACTATATTCAATTCAATAAAATTTATGTTAAAATCAACATAAAAATTTTAGTGAATTCTCTCAAACATGTATTTTTGTGCTAAACGGATAGTTAAAAAATTGTAAAATTATTATTGTCGTAAAAACGTGGGATATTCAACCGATGGACGAACTCGAATGTGTGTAGTCTCTTTATTTCACTTGAAACTTTTCAGCCACTTTGCCGAAAATCTTCATATAGCTTGGTTCATTCTTTTGTGAGTTGAGTTTTCCATCGACTTATATAATTTATACAGTTTCTTAGAAACAATTGGAGTTTTAATACAGGTCTGTTCAATAATATATAAAAAAAAAAATTTTTTAGACAAATTCGAGACTTTTTTTTCCAACGAATAGACATTTGTTTTGACCTTAACGAAGTTAATTTAAGGAAAAAGACTTGAAAAAGTACTTATCACATGCTTTGACGATTTTTGTTTTTCGATAAAAAAAAAAAAATAAAAAATAAAAAAACTTGTGTGCCTACTTGTTCGAGATTTAAGAAATAGAAACCACAATCATCCCAAAATCTTCACCCCTTACATCATCCCTTACAATTGTGTCTAGATACACAATATGATTGTTAAAAATATTCTCTGGTTGATATTGACAAAAAAAAAATAAAAAAAAATCAGCAAGTATTTTTATCCCCTTTGAGAAATGGCGTACCTACTTTAATGTAGGCGGAAAAAATTTGCTCACTTTGTTCTGTAAGGAGAGATGACAAAGAGATGTCGAGGCCTGACGTCTACAGAATATAACATCAGAAGCTCAAACGCGAGATTTTCACGCTTTTCCGAACCAAACAACCGATAGAAAGGTCACACCGGGTTTCTAGGGAGTAGAAACGATTACTCGCTATGTGCGAGATTCACCCTAGATGACTCCCTCGAGGTGGGACAAGGACGCGACAAGAGGCCCTTACCTGCTGTACAGCCTAAGGAAAATAATTACAACTTGAACTACAGCTTTACAAATCTCGTTCTCGTTTTTCCCTATGCTCTATTACATGATCAACCCTAGGCTTTACTTTTTATCCAGCTATTTTTATTGTTTTTTTTTTTTTTGGTTAAAATATACCCAGACCCTTAACTTCTTGATCCTTACGTATTTACGTTTCTCTGTCTGCTATATGCCGCCGAGTACCCACTTCAATTTCAACCCTTATTGTGCACGGCTACCCTTCACTATTTTCATGTTCTCCGACAGGATTTGTTCTCGGGGGCTTAATTTTGCTTGCCTGGAATTTGCGGAATGAACCTTGCGCGATCAGGAACGCTAAAAATCCGCCACTTTATAACTCGGCACAATCCGATCTTTGCGTTCTGTATCTACGGTTGTGTTATAATTTTCAGGACTAAAGCTCTCACTGTTTTCCATTCAATTTAAAACTCGTTGAAACAAAAGTCAGTATAAAATGACGAAATAATTTTAATTCCGAAATCCTATGTAAAATTTGAAATAACTTACAGATAATCAGAATCAATCCATATACTTGAATAGAAGATTTTCTTCAAAACTACATAAACTTATTTTCCTTATTCCGAAAGGTATGAAAACCTTTTTAGAGCTGAAACCTTTTCCCGCCTCCTTCGTCCCATCTATTTTCTGTAAATAAAAAAAAGGAAAAGAAAAGAAAAAGAAAAAAAGATAAAGAAAAAGGAAAAGAAGAAGAAAAAAAATGTGTACTTACATAGGTAGGTACTACGATAAAAAACGATTCGGGAGAATCGATATTGGTAAAAAAAATATTTCTTATATAAAACCCTAAGAAAGTTTTATGCGAAATTGATTCACGGTCAATTTTCACTGTGCCTAAATCGAGTTATTTTTATGTATGTAACTTATCAAAGGTGTTATAATTCGGACACGTACCACTTACTAACATACATAATGCGTGAGTTTTGAGATACCTGAAGTAGATAAGACGCGGTCACATCGTAGCTTGAGAGGTCGAACGTATCAAATACGTCTAGAGTCTAGACTTAAATAAATCGATATCTACAACGACCTGTCGCGTGGCACTTAGGTGTGAAGGAACTCACTTAGGGATTACGTATATAATAAAATAAAATAAAAAAGGAGCGTATCGTAAGTCGATCAGAGGGACTCGAACTACGTTCTGTATTCTCTAAGTATTGTACCATTTCGTTTGAACACACATACATACGTATATACATACATACATACAAATATCCAAGTACCTACGAGTGAATACGCGTATATATATATATATATATATATATATATATATATATATATATATATATATATATATATATATATATATATATATATATATACGTACCTTTCACAGCTTGCAGCTGAAAATACAAAAGTCCCAGAGAATTTTCGTTCTGGTTTTGCACCTCCCGCGCAAATTGCATCTCTATAATGCACATACTGCATAGTAGTGCATGAGAAAACTTGTTACCTGCTTTCATTAAGGACTCTTAAAATTACTACACTTTGATGCAACAGCTAAACTCAAACAACCAACGCCCATGTTAATTCGAGTAGATCTTCAGGTGAAAAACACTTTTGAAAAACACCAGATGAATTTAAGTTAGGTACTATTTAGTAGGTTAATCTATTTAAAAATATTTTCACTTGATTTCTATCTTACGATAAATTATTAAAACCCATCGAAATGCTGATAAATCGATTCAGTTTTAGCAATAACTTTTTATCTTATTTTTATTTATCATCAAAACTAAGTATCGATCTTATGATCAGAAACAGATCGTAGATTTTTTTTTTGGGGGGGGGGGGGGGGGAAGGGGGGCAAAATAATAATTTTTGAAAAATGAGTTTTTCACGCAATTTTTTTATCCATTTTAAATTTAACTTCCGTATGGAGCGCGCTCGCCCTTTGGTACGATAAATTTTCACGTTGTATAAATCGACGTGAAATATAAGAGCTGATTGTGCGCCATGCCATGCTACTATCGTGGTACATATAATAAACTAAACAAAGCCGGGCCAAACAACAACGGCTAACTTTTGGCGGGGAATAGTTTTCGAAAATTGTTATTTCGGCGTGTAACGGTTCATTATAAAACCCCGCGCTTGAACAATAGACATAATAATTATGGCTTTACACATGTTATCCTCCCTCAGGCAGACAATGCTTTAACCGTGACGTTACGTTATAACTTTTAGCTACCGCCGTTTGTATTACACTGACCATATAAAATTTTGCCTATACACCACCGTACAAATTTCATTTTGGACTTATAACGCCGTTGCTGTATTGTCGAGAAAAACTGATTAAATCGATGAAAATACATGAGGGTTGTATATTTTTAGAATTGTAATAGTAGATGGTAGAATAAGACGTTTGGATCTCGTCTTAAAGTTTGTTAAATATTTACTAGTAAGGAAAAAGCAGTGCATTCCGTATAATGGCAATAGAAAATCGTCGCTGCATAACAAACTAACCCTGAGTCTGAAAACTCAAATATTAACGTTGCGCTGTTTTCGAAGGAGTGGAACCGATCTTTCCGAAGTGGGTAGATATACTCGTAAGTATAGCGAAGGTAAATGTTGCAACTAAAGAAATAAATAATTCAACACCTATCCTATAATCATTTATTTATTCCACACTTTTCATCACTACCAAGTTTCTTAACCTACCTTAAAATAGTCTCAAGGTTTAATTAACCCTTGGTAATTCTTACGGGTAAAATTAATAACATAATTTTTAGAATTACTGTAAATATATACGTATAAGTTTATCCAAAAACTACTTGTTGGCGGAGAAAGTTATCTAGTGAATAAATACCAAAATATTCCATAAAATTCTGTCGGCATTCTGGGTTTTCTATTTATTAACTTTGTGAGCTTGAGATTCTTGAAAAAGCCCTGAGGTATGCGGGATTATTAAATAACTTGGTACAGTCTTCCCAAACCACGTATTCACGTAGTAAGCCCAGTATCTCGTTGATCGAGACAATAATTGATTAGTAGAGGTAAAAAAAAAAAATCTTCCTCTTGGGATATAAGGTAGACCTAAATCGTAAAAATAATTTTCATTCAAAGCCCGACTGGGAGAATTTAATTGACGAAGACCCTCCCAAGATTTACCAGCTCAAATGCAGCACTCTGGCTAATGGCTTCTAGGATTACAAGTAGACAGATAAATTCCTTTATTTCCTTGAATTTAATTCTGATTTAAAATTTATTTAACGGCGTAAGGATTATCGCGATAGTCAACGTCCGCGATCTATTTATCTAATCGGAAAATTGGGAATTAAGAAGAAAAAAAAAATATATATTTTTCGAAGAATTACAAATCAAAGATCTTCAAGGCCAGTTATGGGGATGAAAATAAAATAGGTAAAAGAAACTAGTGTAACGTCAGGATGGACGAGGACGTAGAAGTAGAAGTCAGGCAGACAGAGGAGCTTCGGATTCGCGTCCCTCGCGCTCTTTGCCCGGGAGAACTTGACTTAACGTTTGCTCTGTTTGGGGAAGTTTTCGTTTGAGTAGAAGCCTACCGCGCAGCCCTTAGGGTGGTGCGTTGATGGAGGGCTCGAATAGAAATACGTGATGCAAATACCAAGCCGTTGGGCCCAGCTAACTTTAAGAATCTCTGCTTGATCTCAACTTCTTGTAAAACAGTCCTTACCAAGCAGAAATGATTCAAACATACAAGAAAAATAAAATAAATACAAAAAAAAAATAAAAACAGACAAAAATAAAATATAAAAAGGACAACGGTCTACGTCTTTGATATACTTTTACTCAATCTTCATTTCAAAAGATACATGAAATGAAATACCTCGCACAACGTACCTCCATACCTACACCTTTTTTTCTTTTTATTTTTTTTGTTTCTTTCTAATCCTTTACAACTTTCTCCAAAAACCGACTAGACGGTATGTGTTTTTTTTTTTTTTCTTCTTCTTTCTTTGATTCTTTTCAACCATTCAGAATATTTCTTTCTTTATTTTCGTCATCCTCCTTTGACTTTTTCTTTACAGTTTTTTATTTATTTATTTTTTTCTCTAGACAAATAAGTACTTATCAATAATCTGAAAACGACTTTACATATATGTAAGAAATATTTTACAAATTTTACAAGCTAAATATCATCATCAGACATAATATTATACCATTTCGCAAAAAAATAACATCTCTTATATAATTATTATAATATATTCCAGTTACCAATTACTTAATTATTTATTTTTATTATAATTTCTATACGTGTATGATAAATTTTCAAAAAAAAAAAAATTAAACAAAAACAACATTTTCATAGTTTTCATTTTCACATACAGAAATCTACGATGGCGTTGAACTGCAACGAGAGTTTGTAGCTAGCTAGTGTCGTTAATACCTTTGCAATAACGAGCTTCGTACTAACTTAACGTTGCCGTAGTTAGTGAAAATCAACGAAGCGTATACAATATTAGTTCCAGTAATATAATGACAATAACACTAAATAACGTTATTATTATTATTATTATTGTTATTATTATTATTATTATTACTATTATTGTTATTATTATTAATTATTCCAAGGTTGAAACTCCACTCAGCGAACAACCACCCAGACGAATAAGTTCACCTTTATCGTTGTAATGTGTAATAAATTGTAATTGAATATCACGATCAACGTATGTACATACCTATATACTGTACATACATATACGTACGATATCATACAAATTTCACTATTATAACTAGGCGATATGTATTGCTCCAGACGCTAGCTATACCTACTACATATCTAATTTAGTGTAGTATGAGGGACGGTTAAAGGTACAAGTATGTATGTATATATATATATACATATAGGTATACCTACATTTCTACCTTTAACATCTTAAATTATAAAATAGTCTGCTAATTTCTACCCACGGTTAAGAATTTACTGATTTTGAACGTGTCTATAGGTATATAGAGTGCCATTTATACATGATAATTATTATAAGTTAATTACAAGCGAACTGCGTGTATTTTAACGATCGGAGACGATTTAGCTGGTATATATGTGAGGGAATAAAAAAAATAAAAATTTAGTATAATAACGATTGAAATTTCGATGCTTTAGCCGACCCAGTAGGAACCCTTGAACTATTTTTGTTCTCTTTTTCTTTTATTTATTTTATTTTACTTTTTTTTTTTTATATATATATATATTATATAATTATTTCGTATTTTATTTCGCGAAGTTTAGCTAACTGAAGGTTCACGGCCCGTGATATACCCCCGCGGTCATTTTTATTAGTTTTAACGACTTTTTTTGGGTTCTATAACTTTGCATATAGCCATGCTTGGTTTATCCGTATCTTTATTACTATAGAAAGTCGTATAAAAAAAAAGAAAAGAAGAATTTTCTGGGGGGGAAAAAATATTTTAACAACGGATAATAAAACTGTAACAGATTTTTAACAAACTCTTATACCGACCCCCGACCGCCACGATGTCTAACGATAATTTATATCGTTGGAAAAAAAAAAAAGAAAAAACTTCCAAAAAAAAAAGAAAAATAAGAAAATAATCTGAAATTAAAAGCCAAAAAATTTCTCACTACAACACGCAACTTCATTGTCCTGTAACTGTTCTATAAAAAAAAAAAAAAAAAAACGAAAAAAATAAACGTTAGAAAAAATGAAAAAGATGATAAGAAAAAAAAAAAAAAAAACAAAAAAACAAAACATATACTCGGACCATTTACCGTTAAATCTAGCTGATGATTTCGAGCGCGTTAAGTAGCTCTTTATTTGGCGGAAGAAATTAGTATGAGGAGAAGCAGCAGTGAGGGATTCCGGAAAGCCGTAGGGATGGGTGAAAGGGGAGTAAAGAAAAAAGCTAGCTATAGAAGGCGGAGAAGAACCGAAAAAAAAAAGAAAAAAGTAAAAAAAAAAAAAAAAAAAGAAAGTAAGAGCGTATGGAATAAGAGGGTGAAAGAGAACGGTAGAGAAACGAAGTGTAATCGAATAATTCGCAGGCATAGCACGCGATGGTGGTAAACTACAATAATTCGCTGAAGAAAACCGTAAATAGCGGTGTAGAGAAGAAATTAGCCGCTACCAGCTATGTGGTATGGTGTGATAGCTCCTCTTTGCTAGTGGGAGAGACAGAGGCCGAGAACTTTCAGGATTGGAATGAGAATCTCCGCTATTTCGATTGAACAAGAAATCAGAAATGCTTCAGTTCAGGATCGATACTATGGATTAGGCATGTCGCCTTAGGCTAGGTCACAGTGTTATTTATTGCACTCGCTTCTGAAGGGTTAAAGAGATTCACCGACGATATAAACTTCGACACTAATTGCACAACCAATCTTTGATCCCAAGATAAAGAAAAAGAGAAAAAGAAAATCTACCTGATATCCGTTCGCTCGCTATTTTATTAACGATTTTCAAATTCATCGTCCTCGTTATTTTATTTTATTATTATTATTATTATTTTTTTTTTTTTTTTCTTATTATTTCCCCCCCATCAAACTTTTTCTTTCAAAAACTTTTCTAGACACTCACAATTTTTACGGATCCAATTTTTCGCCAATGGGTCTAGATTTTTTTCAACAAATTTTTAGGGAAGGAATAACTCGATCCTTCGGACGTAACGTGGAATCCAAAGAAAAGAAAGAAAAAAAACCGTAATAGACTTTTAAAAACAAAAAATTATGGTTGTCAGTTACTTCGGTATAAAATAAATTCGATTAAAGGTAGATATAGGATATCCAATTAATGATTCATTCCTCGAGTTGCCGATTTTAATTTCAACGTTTAAACCGATTTATATTTAAGTCACGATTTTCTATAAGATTTACATTTTTTTGATTAAGCTCTGGTTCGATTCCCAAATTTATTACATTACTGTTATTAGTCTTCGAGCATCTTTCACGGTCATGGATCATTCAGACGAAAGAACTGGCTAGTTTTTGTCCATTTTTATCGGCATATGAATCTAGAGATTGTCGGATAGCGATAATCGAATACGATAGTCGTGGCTTGGTCTGAAATTTTTTCTTTCTTTACATATATTTATTATTTATCACGATCACAGGCCATTCATAACAAACCCATATATAAATAATTATATTATACAATCGTTGAATCAGTCTGGAATTATTTCGTGCTAGAATGTTTCTGCTGGTAGTGTTCATTTTTTTCACTTCAAATTAAACCGTCTGGAATATACAAAATTCAAGAACACAGTCGATGTAATCTACCTATGTATCAGGTTGGGGTAGTTCAGTGACAGAATAACACTTTTGACAAAACATACAAAAAAAAAAAGAAAGAAAAATACATATCGACTAGATTTCTTTCTAAATTATAAGTTTGAGTGGTGTTAATTAATAAATTAATTGTACCACTGAAAGAAAGAATCGTCTGAAGACCACCCCCCCACACGGTTGAACGTCACATGATTTACGAGGTAACTTCGAGCCTGTAATAATCATTAGTAAACGGTAATGACCCGAGTGCAATACCTTCTCGCGTCTATTTTACCGAATGACAAATTCTAATGGGTAGCAATTTGCTAAAATTTAATATAACAGCTAATTTGAACAATGTATACCGTTTTCACTGCACTCTTGGGTGACATAGACGTACCCGGACTTCGGGCTTAATTTCGAGAAAAAAAAAAATTAAACCTTTTTTTTTTAATTTTTAATCACCTATCCGAAAATCTGTTTAAACAAAATATCCAATTTAATATAATATTATGGGTATATGCGATGGATTTTTCATATCAAATCACGCGGTACAATAATTTTTTTTATTTTTTTTTTTCATTGACATTGTTTGACATTTTTTCTTTTTGATAATAAATTAACACACAAAATTTCGAATTCGTGTTATACGAGTCGGTTTAACGACTGGCAATGGTTACAGTTTGATTCAAGGAAATGGCTGCTTTCAACAAACTTGTTATTTAGAAATCCGACTACTGCCAACGTTGGCCTTTGTATTAGTCTGAGGTCTCGTCTTTCTCGGCGTGATATCTACGGTTTGTTTTGGTTAGCCTTCTTGTATTACCAGTGTCTAGAGCCCGTGAGTTACGACGACTACCCTTCGCTATTTCCACACCGTAAGTAATGCCGGGAGTATCTCAGAGCTCTGCCTCGCTCGAGATAGAGAAATGGAAAATGGAAAAATATATTTTCGCGAGTATTAGAGGGCTGTAAAAATTCACCCAAAAAATTCAACCAAATGACGAAATGAAGAGCTGAAAAATAAAAAAGAATTTTTTTTTTTTTCTTTAAATAAAAATATATCCGATGTCGATTCAATTTTGTTCAAAATTTAATAATAATAAAAAAAAAGATTAAAAGAATTCGGATAATCATTCCGAAAATCGTTATATCCTGCAGTGACTATTTTCATGTGGAACTAGCCAAATCATCCCTTCGACTGATGTAAATCGATACTCAACTCCAACGAACTGTCATTAATTTAATTTCGCGGAAACTCGAGCGTACCATAGGACTTCCGTTAAAAAAAAATTGGACATCCCACGTATATAGTCGAGAGAGATAGAGATACAAAGAAAGAGAATGTATAAAATTACACGTACATATCCTACTCCGGGTAATGGGTACACAATGAAAAATAACTCGTATAATAATCCCCTGTTCGTATACATATATATATATATATATACGTAGATGTACAGTTACTACGATGAGGGTGCAGGAAAAGGAATAGAAGCGGGGTGAAACGACGGCTGTATAATATATATGGCAGAAATTTAGTCGTGGAATATTTGGTATGCATGACGTACTGCCTTGACATGCCTTCTACGTGTCTTAGTTATCTCGCGGTTCGTGTTCCGTTGGTTCTTGATCATGTATCGCGTTATTTGTCAAGAAAAAGATATCTTACGTCGAATATCCTTTTCTTCTTTTTCTTTTCTTTTCTTTCACGTATATATATACCTGTATTTCGCTCCTTTTTTCACAACTACCGTGTAACGTAACTATAATTACAATTTCAAATATTACTCAAGCAAGGAATAAGTAGCCGGAAATTTTTTTTAAGTTTTTTTAAACGTAGGTATAATACGTACGATTTATTTAAACTAAGATTATCCGATTAACGATATTCTCCGGCTTAAAACTATTCCGAAATTAATTAACGTTTTATTTTTTTTGATATACATACATACGCGTTTTCTGCACCGTCTGTTTTTTCGTAAGTAGAACACGTCGCGACAGTTTCGGAGCAAACAAGTATATAGATAACGTAATTTATAGCGCAAGTTTCGCCACTATATTCAGCTAACCTCGAGCGCTTTCGCGTACCAGTCGATAAAATTTTTCCACAATAAGAAACTGTTCGATGGTTTTTTTTATTTATTAAAAAAAAAAAAAATTTTACTCGTTTTTTATAATCATATTCGATTATTTGTACAGTCTTATTCTTAGATCGTCAGTAATCATTCTCGATACTACAGGCTGACTAAACTATAGAACTTCTCTACTAGATCGACGAAAATACTTGGCTGTCTGACCCGGTATTATTCTACTGATATTCTCAGTCGGATATAGTAGGACAATTTATTACCGAAAGATGATAGATCGGTCTGAAATATGCGAATCTTTATAAAAGTTGTTTGGTACAAATAATGTTTTATGAAACCAAAAAATAAAAAATAAAACTGGTTGGCATATTTTTCGGCTGGTTTTGGTTTTAGGAGATTTTTTTATGCAATCAAGCTTTTTCTTTTTTTTTTTTTGTTTTTCAATTATATTACGACGGTGTGATAAAAAGTTGGAATGAGTTGATAGATTATTTTGATTGGAGTCAATAAAACCCTTCTAGATGGCAGTTTGTATAATTTAAAGTGTAAATCGATTTACTGGCAGTTAAATTTAACAATAAGCCATTTCCATTACTTAGATCCTATACTTCTTCTTATTCTTCTTCTTCTTCTTCTTCTTTTAAGTAGAGAGAACGAATTATTCTTTTTCTTTCAATGAATTCCTTCAGGGTGAAGTGATCGGTTCAATTGACCTTTTGACTGTAGTAAACAAGCCAATGATCGTCAAGCTTTTCTTTCGATTCTCTTACAGCTTCGCCTTTTCCTCCTCAAACCCTCCCTCATTCTACTTTTCTGCCTTTCCCTCGTCTTCATGCCGTCTTTGTCTTCTCGTATTCCCTAATTCCAACGTAATTGCCAAGCGAATCTAATTGTTTATTGACTTGTTTTCCGATCATATTACTACCCGCAACTGTTATCGTTGAGACGGGCAATTTTCATTTGCTCTTGCGAAATAGGCACTCCTTTCTTTATCGACTTCGATAAAACCCGGCCACTCAAAGCGACGTAAACAAAGTTTTTTGTTTGCAGATTACAATTCCCAATTTTCTGGTAAGCTTACTCACTTGCTTACTTACCGTATTCTTCGATTTCAAAATACCTTTTAAGACCCAGACTTTTACCCATGAACAAGCAATAAAAAAAGAAAAAAAAAAAAACAAGCTTTTGCTATTTTAGAGCAATTTTCAACGCCAAAATATGTGTTGAGTTATTTATTCGAAGCTTAGTGTCTTCTCAACTTCGATCTTCGATTTACTACATTCTTAGATTCTCCCACCTACGCTTTATCGAATAAAAAAGAAAAGAAAAGAAACATAAAAACTGGAATAATGGTTTTTTCTCTTATTCACCGCAGCAACTAGAGACAGGGGAAACAATCAGTGAAGTGGTAAAGAATCTACGCGAACTTCGCACCTATTTCTACGAGAATTATTTATAAGATACTCAATCGACTCACAACTCTGGACAGAGAATTGCTCTTTCGATGCTAAAGACCATTCGATACTTGATAGCGATTTTTCGACGTGTTTAAAACTCGATACATCAAAAAAAAATTTTCAGAAATTAAATGATTTTAATTCACAACGTTATATCATACGTATTAATATTATACGCAGCAAATTTTTCCACTGTTACATATTTTCTGACCCGAGTATTTCTCCCGGCTATTACAAATACTCGTTGGTGTATAATCACGTAAAAAATTCTCATTAATTTTACTTCATTCCGTGGTCCGGAGTCCGCAAAGATCTCTTGGGTATTTCTACTCTCTGTTTGCCAAAAGTTTGCCAAAGGATATATCAAGTGTGTGCCTTCCGTCTCAAGAGCATTAGGTATACTCACCAGACAGTTAGTTTTCACCAATTCAACCTTCGAATGTCACGATTAAAAATCACAGATAAAATAACCCTGTCCACCGATTATCATATTCCATGATAAAGTTTCAATCTCAGTCACTGCAATCCTCGGGACAGAATGAACAAAGATTCTTTTAATGATTTATATATTTTTTTTTTTTGAAAATAAAAAATTAAAGACCCCCTAAGAAAATAATTAAAACATTGACATTCAAATGAAAGAAGATGAAAGTACACACCTATATATCTTTGAGTGAGTATAAAGTAAAAGCTGCAATTCCTCGAGGCAAAGAAATGTACATTAAAATTTGAATTAGTAATAAATATCAAGGTAAAGTGATTCCGAAGGTCACAAAGATGAAATTTTACTATTTACAAATTTTTATCACGTAATCCGGATTATCAACCATCACCTAACAAATCCTCTTCCATGCAGTGTCATCGGAAACCTAGTAACAAGCTATGACCAGACGGCTGGGCAGAGCCACTCAAAGGGCCAGCTGCCACGTTTCGCCTGACAATGACGAATGCTGGGGATAATTAGTCAGACGCCCTCTCCAGCGAGTCCCTTGACGCTCAAAGTCGCTTTTGTATATACATACGTATAGGTATACATACGTAGATACATAG
The DNA here is from genome assembly GCA_963924015.1 of Macrophya annulata. Lineage (NCBI taxonomy): Eukaryota > Metazoa > Arthropoda > Insecta > Hymenoptera > Tenthredinidae > Macrophya > Macrophya annulata. Next base: position 27,640,973 of record OZ001260.1, read on the forward strand.
AACTGTGAATGAGGCATGAGCAGCCATTATCCTACGAGCTATCCGACCTGATAGTCGGACAGTTTCAGCTCTCCGATTCGCTACGAGTCAATATTGAGATTAATCGACAAAAATTAGTTGCGGTTGATTTTTAGTTTAGTTTTCTTTTTTTTTTTTTTTTTTTGTTTTTTTAATTTTTAGTGTTTTTTCAATCATATAGACGCAATGTCGCGGATTTAAATCCCGAAGCTTTATGTATGGGCGCGTCTTTCAGGAAACAACGTGTCACTAACAACTAAGTAAGTTTAAAGTAACCCAGTCAGTCACGCAAAGTATTTAACAACGTTGAATGTATAGGTATATCAAGGATCGATGAAACTATACATTAGAGTAAAATTCTCTCTCGTTTCGTTCATCCTCCAGTTATTATTATTATTATTACTTTTTCTTAATCATAGAAAATTTGTAAAAATATCGAACAATTTATTGACGAGAAAATTATGCTAGACAAACAAATATCAAATATACTTTTTCAACCCTTTTATATAACCAAGTCTCAAGTCTAGCTCGAGAATGTCCATCAGTCATTCCCGCAGATTGTCCTCTGTAAATATTACGTAGACTTCTACGAACCGAAGTAGCCCCGAACTTTGCTAATTACTCAGCAAGGTCATCTGTCATTTTCCTCGCCTCCCTATGTAGACGTGTATAGTAGTTACGTATATATATATATATATATATATATATATATATATATATATACATATATTTAATACATAGATACATATACAGCTATTCGTAATATATTACATACGACGTTTACACCTTTAATTATCATATCATTCCACGCAGGTAACACAGTTTGATTACTTTCTGTATGTATATATCAACGTATGAATGTTTTATTTATTAATTTGAAATTGGAATTTTGGGTATAGCAAATAAAAAAAAAAAAATCAAATTTGTCTGACTGTCTGATTAGGATCCGAAAGTTGTTTTCATTTTCAGTTTAAAAATGTATAGAAGAAAAAGAAAATAATTTTTTAATTTTTTTTCTTCTTCTTTTTCTTCAACAGAAATACGATTTGAAATGCGTATTCGAATATTCGTCGAACCGATATACCTACATGACCGTTTTAGTCGGGAATTATTAGTGAATATCGATCTACGTTAAACCAATCGTTCAACGATGACCCCGGTGATTTCTATAGAAGTTCGTGCCGCATTGTCAGCTCTCCTCATTTGCACTTAAATCCGCTTATCGATGCGTTGAAATAACCGTCCATTGGTCTGTCTGTCTACACGATTATCAATGTGTGCCTGTCTAGCCACCACGATCATCGTTTGTTGTTATATATTCTGATAATAATCGTAATATTCTATTCGTAGAATCTGGTATATATGCAATATACATATAGCCACGAGGTGAATAATAACAATAACGGTATAATTCGTTGGTTATACGTATATTCAGTCTGCAGATACCTATTGATGAATGTGATCGCAGGGCTGTTTTTTTTTTTTTTTTATTCTCATTTTTTTTTTTTTTTTTTGATTTTTATTATTTATTTATTTTTATTTATTTTTTTTCGTTATTTTTTATTCCATCTGTCGACTTGAGAACGCGAGAAACTCGTTAGCGTTGAAATAATTGGGCACGCACGTAATTAAATCAGTAATACGTAATTTAAAAGTAAGACGAATCAAGAACGATACCTATCATGGACGTTTTTTTTTTTTTTCTTCTATATACGTTCGTTATTATTATTTCAATAGGATAAATAAATAAAATACTCGATAAATAGACGTGAAAAAAATTTAGAGATACATTCTGTACGCACCTTTCATTGTGCGAAGTTTAGGAGGATCCTGAAGTATTTTGATTTTGTATTTTCTTTTTTTTCTTCTTCTTCTTCTTTACTATAAGAAGAGAACCCTGTTCATTTTAACGACATACATATGATCGAAAATGGCCATAAAATTTTTTTGGCAGGCAGTTAAAAAGGTTAAAAAAAAAAATTAAATAAAGGTATTGAAAACGAAACAGATAAAATAAAATAAAAAACACAGAAAAAAAAAAACATCAAAAAATTTAACCAAAAAATAAAAGGAAAAAAAGAAAAAAGCATCGCCCAAAGCAAACTGCGCAGTCTGTGTTGTATGAGTTACGGAAAACGAGACAGGGATAATAATGGGTTGCTGAACGAGATAACGAAGGACAATGGCGGGTGCTGGTACCCTCGGTATAGTCGTGGTGGTCGCTCGTCTCTTTGGGAATTAAAACCAAACTTGTTTATTCGCAATTTGGACCATTTGACGGATCTGTAACGCGAGAATAAAGGAGAATGTAATTAAAACATGAAAACCCGGAGGTAATATAGTTCTCGATGAAATACCCCTGATGAAAGTACACTCGAAAATACAAAAAAGTACCCTTCAGATAACCAATAACCTGTTTTGTTTTTTATTTATTTATTTTCTTTTATTTTCATTTTTTTTATTTTTTTTTATTTTTTTTTTACAAATTTCGAATCTCTTGAAACAAATATTGAGTTCTCAATTGGCACAACTTTATTCCAATGAAATTATTATATATATATGCTTACTTCCGGCCGTTTATATCCTAAGACACGGCTCAAATAAAAAAATTCTACTCGACTTTAAAAAATGGAAGAAGAAAAAAATTTTTTTTTTATAATATATATTATATATATATAAATAAGGTGCAGCTGATATGGCTAAACCTAATTTTATTATTACTTTTCAAGATGACTTACCGTCATCTTCATATTTTCATATCATCACGTTCGCCTCGCTTCGCTTTGCCTCGCCTGACCTCATTTTCACAATAGATGTATTGTCCCGTTGTGTATAGATTTCGCTGCAGTATAATATTATACAATGCAAGCCTGATGGCAAGGATACATTTTTATCTTCAGTAATTCAAGTCTTTCGGGGTGTGATAATAAAGAAAAAAAAAAAAAAAAAAAAGAAGAAGAAATGTTGGTTAACGCAATGGATCGAGGCGTCGCGTCACTATAGAACGAGATATGAGAAAAATAAAAATAAAAAAAAGCCCTAACAATTTCTATCTCAGCTTTGAATACGAGATATGAAATAAAAGGGAAAAAAAGTACGATAAAAAAAAAAAAAAAAAAAAAAAAAAAAAAAAAAAAAAAAAAAACAGGAGAAATAGAATTTCAGTTTAGTTCAACATATATTTTTATTTTTTTTTTTGCTACAGATTTTATATTCATACTCACCGATACCCTAGTTGTACATACATATAAAACTCCGCTTATCAGTAATACCCCATCAAGGCTGACATGCGTATTTATGTATACGTCGTTACGCGCTAAATACATCAAAGCATTGGCATTAGACTTCACAAGGTTTCATTTGATATTCAATAGAGCTTTTTACATACATACATATGCTGTGGTCGGGTATTACCTAATGTCCAATACTCTAATACCATACAAGTCCAACGTTGAATTGAACCGAGTCCTAATCGATTCCTCGTAATATTCAGATAATATCTATCGCGTGAAATCATTTGCGCAATATTGTCCATCACTCGTAAATCATTGGTGACAGCCAGTGTAATTACCTGCAACCCCATCTCAAAGTCCTCGAATACCCAATGAATCAATTTACAACCTATTCATTTATTTTTAATTCACTTATCTTATTATTTATTTTATTTTATTTTATTTTATTTTTTTTCTGTTTTTCAAAAACCCGATTATCACAATTTTTTAACCACAATTATCAAACTCTAAAAAATTCTCTACAATTCGTGCGGTTCAAGGGACGCTAAATGCTAACCCCCCCCCCCCCCCCCCCCCCCCCCCCCCGCCGAACTTCGAGCTGGACATATTCTCGAATGCTAGACATATATATCTATATCGTTCACTGTGCTCGGATGCTGCAACACCAGAGTAGTTTCACAGCGTCGCTAATACCATCCTATGAGCACCGACTGTCTCCCTAATCGTGTCTCTACTACCTAGAAGTCATAACGTCACGTGCATCCTCCAGCCTGCCAGACTAAGATACAGACTAACTGTCTGACTAACACGGCAGCCGTATCACTTGCCTTCAGGGTATGGAAAATTTCTGATGGACATAACGTTGTGGTTTAAAACAAGACATCGATTATGATTTTGGGCATTTCAATTCAATAATTAATTACGTACTATTCTTTACCTATTTTTTATTTTTCATTTGATTTACTAAGGGGGTAATTGTACTGGATTTCCTTTGTGCACCCAAGACAAAGTTTGTACACGGGCAAATCGTTCCGATTCTAAAAAGAATTTTGTGCGAGGATCCAGTGCTTTAGTGCTTCTCTACTACAGACATGAACACGATCTAAAGTCTAAACGAAAACTAAACGCTGCAGGAAAAGTAGGACAAAGCGTTATTGCAACGAGCGATTCGAGCTTTCGTTCGATAGAGCACAGGAAGTCACTCGGGAAAAAGATACGTCCGTCTTTCCTCTGAACTCTTTTCAATTTCTTTTGACCCATTTCACTATACCTACGCTCTGTAGGGACCTGAGGCTACGTATAGTAACAAGTAACAACCAGTTTTATAGAATTTTATTTTCATACATTTATAATTTATACTACTTATACAATAATTGATGATACGATTATACGAAATTATACCTTTTTATTTCATCCTATATGTGTCCTCTTCAGAAAATGATGTAAACAGCGTAAATTTTTGTGAAAAATTTTACTCGTTCTCAAAAATCTTTTTGAACAATTATTTCGATGGGGTATAAGCTTGCGGAGATATTGGTAGATTGAAATTTTCAATGCTGCTTTTGACAGCCATCAATAATTTCAGTTATTTTTTATTATAATTTTTTTGTTTTTTTTTCAGCAATTTAAAATGTTGAGTCAAAGCTGTTTAATTATACCGTTAAATTATTCCGCTATACGTACAAACGACCCTCTCAGCAAGTTCGGGCGATTGAATTTACCTATACCCTCTGTACCTATACCTACTGAACCCCGCGGTTCACCGATCTCGTCAAAACCACCGCAAAAGCTCACGGGTCTCTACCAAACTTACCAGTTTCTACAAACTTGACTATTATACTAAGCCTGCTAATGGCTCAGGGGGCGAGGTCACGCGCGTGAGCTTTCCACCGCGATAAAGAGCGTCGCGACGCGTCGCCATGGGACAGTGGCCAGGCGTTGGAGGTTGGGAGTTGAAGTAATTACATATCGTAAGCTAATCCTCGTATAACGGTGACGGCTGCTGGCCAAACGCCAACCGAGCAAGTCGTCCGAGCTGCCAACTGCACGAGAGAGAGTTTCAACATCGCTAGTGCGTGCTCCTGCTTATGTTCAAGAGTGTCTATCCGACCCATGACCATTTTCTGCCAACTATCAGCTATTTTCCATTAATTTTTTATTTTTCTTTTATTTTTCAGTTTCCATTTTTACTTTTTAAATTATTCTTAGCAGCCCTTTCAATTACCTTCGCGTATCAGTGACGTATATGCAACTACTTATCACCGTTCAAGTTCAAATTTCTACGAATACGAAATTAAAGGTAGGAACACATGCCGTTCTCTGTACCTACTATATACGGGATGTTTTATTTCGTTGATAAATGCTTCGCTGTCTGAAAGTGCAGTGCAAAATTTTTAATCAAATCCTGAATTTGCATCGCACCGAGCACGTGCCACCCGTTCCGAATACGGTACAGCTTCTCCATTCTCCTCTTGGCTCAAGCTCGTGACAATCCCATCTTGCAAGCTACGTTCGATAATTGTTTTTCACACCTGGAATTAGTCTCATATCGAAAATGTTAATCTTAGTTTATTAACAAAGTTAACACTAATTAGAATTGGAAAAGAATTATCGACACAAGAACATGGTGAATTTATCTTCTCTCGTATCAGCGAATACTGCAGCAAGTTCAAATATCATTTCGATAGAATTAAATTCCTTTCTCAGATGAGTGAAACCAGAGCAAAGTTCGCACAAGATATAGGCCGATGGCTTAGGGAGGTAATCTTCCAATACGTATGTACGTAATTGCACAGACGAAGCAAGGCCTAGAAGCTACCTCGTTCAGTTGGAAATACGTAGGAAGCCAGGGCACGTAATTACCGGGAGCTTCGCAAGGCCGGATCGCGAACTTCTATGCGAATTGGGACAGAAACAGTATTATTTGACTCGTACAATGGGTACGTACATACCTTATTTGGCAAACTGGAAGGAAAATCGAGGATTCGTTATTTCGCTCTTTAAAGGGTACGGCACGGCGATGCTACGTGACAATGTTTCGGGGTAGGTACCCGGTTAACGTTTTAATTGGTTTTGTAATTAATTTTTACCTTTTTCTTTGAATACCAAGTTACAGGAAGGAATTCATTTTATCTTTTTACTTGTTCACTTGGGGTGCAGTAGCAAAACATGGTTCGTGACAACGAGGGTCTTAAGGTTCTGCAAGATGCTGCAGGGAAGAAACATGCGGCGACTAGGGACACTGCGGCGTATTTCTCGCCGTGGCCAACAAGTAACAATATTTAAAGTTGGCCGCAAACTTTATATACCCGGGATACCGGAATGATATTAATTTTTTCTTCCCATTTCCGTTTCCTTTTTTTTCCACTTTTTATTTGTTTTATTTTTTTATTTTCTCCTTTTTTTTTTTGTTTTTTGTCTTTTTTCGAGCAAAAGGACATTCCGGTGTCGAGGGGCGTCGCGACGCTCGCCCACGTACGCTACCGCCCGCACATACTAACGTCGAATTACGAAAATTCAAGCCCCCAACGCTCCGTTGAACTCGAGCGCAGAAAAGTTGCCAGTTCAACCCAAAGCCAACCGGCAACGAAAAACGGTGTATCAATGTCTCGTTAGCCAGAACTAAGGGAATAAAAATAATACGTGTATATACCTGATTTTACTCGACGAAGCAAAATTACTGACATTCGAAACTCGGACGTGCGCCAAAACTATAGAACGAACTGTGATACGTCTCTGCAGACGCGGTTACGGTACCAAGTGAGCTATCCTACAAGTTTGATCAGACATACGAGAAACGTGATCCCACATATTACACATCACCATATACCAAATTTTACTCAATTCACAATAAAACTGAAAACTGTGTCGTTAATTATACCAATGCGATGTAATTTTATAGAATTATTTTATATATAGAATCGTAATCCGCCTAGATTTAGATTTCGTTTTTTGATGTTTCATTTTCTTTATTTTATTCTGTTATTCAGATCCTGTTCTGACTGTCTTGTAAAATGTTTAAGAAATTTAATGAATCATGTTATTATAGGAAATAAATTTATTCAGAATGATTGGGCACAATTTATGATTTATATAAAATTTATATTACTTTATATTATGATTACTTTATGCCATCTCTATACACTGGTGAAATTACGATACCAGTAGAGCCAGGAGTGTAACAGTAGAATACTTTACCGACAAAACGAGCTTTAGAATTATTGATGATTTTCTCCTGACTGTAGACAGCTCAACTGTATAGGCACAGGCATGTATACCTACTACATCAATAAATAGCCGAACAAATAGCAGAAAGAAATCTGTAAATTCCAATTGATATTTTCCGATGTCGTATTTTCCCATAAATTTGCTTTCCCATAAAAGTGCAATTCACTGGCACAAATTTTTACAAAAATTATCTTACATTAAAAATAAAAAATTAACCGAGGGTAAATATGTGTTCAAACGTTTTAAGGGAGCTTGAAAGAGCTTGCGGATACGCAGGATATCAGCAGGTACCGACTGAAATTTTGCAGTGTTGTACCGACGTTTGTTTAGGGGTTGCAGATTTGAACGGTATACGTTCCTGCATGATGTAAGAGTAGATCGAAAATAGCAGAAATTTCAGATATCCGCACGGAAGTTTTCTTATTCGTATTTTCTTCGACTATTTTAATGATATTAGAGTCACATGGAAATTCGTTTATTAATTTAAGTAAATTCTAATCCTGTGTGTGTCTTACTTTTCATATTATTTATTAGATATATATTTATTTTTTTTAATTATATGACTTACACACTATAAACTATCCACATTACCATTTAATTACTGAAGGCGTTGAGAGAAATTATTTTGTGTCGATGATCCGATTGTAGTTAACAATAAGCTGAGTTACAGTCCGTCAAGATTGCTGATTAATTTCATTGCAGTTTTTTGTTTTCTTTTAATATTATTGTTTTAAATTACTGCAAAAACAACTGTCACATCAACGGTTTTTAACACGTGAATTAGAGAAAGCGAGGTAAAGAAAGATGAGTGAAATTTTTCCTTACCTCTATTCCTTGAAAACTCTGATTTATGATTACAAAATGAAAAAATATTAGAAATAATTAAACATTCATTTACTGTACCGAAATTTATCTAGTTATACGTTCAAGTCGATAAAATAAATAGCAAAACTGAAGAAATTTGTTAATCTTCATTATGAATTAATATATTCCTCAATTTCAGATGGCTGTAAAAATAGTCGTCATAAATAAATTGGACAATATAAATTTGTATTGAAATGAATCATTTTTCTGAACGTGAGTGACAGATTGAAAAAGATAGTCTGAGATTGGTGTTATATATTCACGATTAGTTACACAGCGATAGATTTTAATTAACTTATATATGGTCCTGCTGAATCCGGTTTTGTATAAAGAGATCAAAATCTATGCTGCAAAATTAGTTCAAATTGATATCTGAGGAGTTAGCTACGTAAGTTTATGAACTTTCTAACCAGAAGAAGAATTTTTTCATTGAGTATTAAACATTAATATGATAAATGATATTCAAGATTCAATTGTATATATTGATTCGATACCCAAAATTATTCTATACAATATATCGAGAGATATACTCAAAAATTTTATTGATTTTCCTCGTCGTTCGTAAGAAAAAAGATGCTCTTAGAATTATAATTTGTGAAAACAGTCTGGAAAAATTTCGGCCACGACTATGAACTAACATTCGTGTATAAAGCCAGAGTCTTCTATAGGGTATTGTGAGAAAAAATGTTTAATCCATACGACGATGATATGATATTATTAAAAATCAATGAAAGTATAGACGAGCTTTAAGATCAAATTCTTTAAACTCTGTTCTTAATTTCAAATCTTCAGATAAGACGCTACAACAAAATGGCCAAATTGAATACGAACATCTTGATCGCCCTTCTTATCGTTACCATTATGTCGGCATACATGGGAATGGTCAATTGTTGCAGACCGGCTGGCGATGTAGTCCGTACATATATAAACTTAAATATAATAAATAATCCGCAAAGTATTTGCGCTTCGGGTTCATGCGATGATTGGGTAAATATCATTTTCGTTTCAGTGCTTAGCAGACGCTGACTGCTGTGAGCCGAACAGGTGTATCCGTTTACCCCTTGTGGATATCGGTATATGCCTACCTTTTCTCGCAGAGAAGGAATATCAATATTAACGCAAACCGTCAGTATCGAACGTTCTGAGTTGAATGAAAATTCGCTCGGGTCGTTGCAATGACGCATGGTCCAAGCATGTAAGCACAACAGCTGTTTTAAGGATTTTGCGTAATATGTGTTATTGGCAAGATGATTATTATTATTTACTGAACAAATAATCCAGAAAAAAAAAATAAACGTTGTTATACAAACTCTGATTAATTTTTTCATTCACACCAGTCACATGTATGAACTATTACGCCAGCGATATTTTTTAATTGTATGAAATGTAATAGCAGCACAGAAATCGGTGGTGTAAATCTTACAATACTACCTACGGCCCTCATGTAGGAATTGAAAAAAACAAAAAAAAAAAAAAAAAAAACAATACATGTGTGTAATTATTACGATTAATACTTCGTATATTATATATTGGCAAAGTATTATTCTTATAGATATATATTAATAACACAACATAGATATATTGTATAAATATGAAAAAGATTCTACATACATTCATACATACGTCATTGAAACAAACGTCGCTATTTTTCGTAAAGATTTCGAAAAATCGTTTCAAGATCTATCCATACGTATGATACGTGTGATGCTGCTTTATCGATTGACTTTTCTCTTCAATATTTGATGATGTTTGAACGAGAATAATTTTCAGTATACGTAATTTATCCACGATAATTAACGCTGTGACAATCTGAATAAGCGAAGTTAATTTATCTTTGAAATTAAGTTTGTGGCTCAAATAGTTCCTGCAGTCCCCAGTCATGTCAAACTGCATGTAGACAATCAATCAGAGTCCATTGTATATCGAAATTTCGAAATTTCAATAGTACGAAATCGGACACGAAATCGTCGACGTTGAATAGTTAGTCATGTATTGCATCCATAATCAGAGAATCAGATTATTTAGGATAGGGTAAGAAAAGTGAAGTTGTTCCTCACCCCCGTTCTTTGAAATATCTGCATCACAGTACCTACCAGCATTATTTCAGTAAAAATACAAGAAAATATTCAAAGTAATAAAACTGATTTACTTTGTCTACATTTTCCATCTATGATATAAATTGAGTCGTCAAAAATCAATTTCGTAATAATTTTACATTCAATTAAGTCATTTTTCCGATAACGAGTAAGAGATTAAAAAACAGATACTGGTATCGGGGTTATTTACGATTTGTTAGATGACCTTGGGTATTAATTAATTTATACATAACTAATATACCGTCTTACGGTATCCACAGGCCTCCTATACAAATAGATCGAAATCTATGCCGCGAGTTTTTCACATGCATAATAAAATATGCTGTCAACAAAAAATTTCTAATTATATTAACTGCAATATCGACAAAAAAAAATCAGTGTTGTAAATTTTACAAGACTGCCTAGCCTCGAGTAGGAATTAAAATATGCCTAATATTTGATAATATTTGATTTGATTTGATTGATATATTGTACGTGGTATTATTCTTATGAATATATTTATAACGCAACATTATACGTATTGTATAAATATGAAAAAATTTGCCGCAAGTGTAATATATGCGTCGTGGAGACAGACCTTGCCATTTTGCGTAAAGATTTCGAAAAATCGTTTCAAAATCTATCTATACGTGTATGATAGGTGTGATGCTGCTTTATCGATTGACTTTTCTCCGATTATAATATTTGATGCTGCTTGAACGGTTATATGCTTTATCGTTTATGAAATATAAAAAGATATTCAAAGTGGATAAACATTCATTTACTTCAAATAAATTTTGACTTATAGTCATTTTCTTTGAGTATAATAGAAATAAATAGTATAAATGAATACTATTTTTCTTTAATCGTATAATGTGATTTTTCAGTTATGATATAAATTGAAACATCATAAATCAATTTCTGAAAAAAATTGGCGTTCAAATAAATCATTTTTTTTTTTAATTTTTCTATCGCGAGTGAAAGATTGAAAAAGAAAAACTGACATCAGGGTTATTCACGATTATTCACGGCGTTAATTAACAAATACTTCATACATATACATATACATATACATTATCTTACTGTATCCGGCTTCTTATATAAATATATCAAGATCTCTACCAGAAATTACTCGAAATCGATCCTCGAGAAGTTAGCTCTGTAAGTTTACGACCTTTCCAACCAGAAGGATTACAATATCGATGAAAATATAGACGAGCTTTCATACGAAATATCCTTTAAACTTGGTATTTGACTTGAAAATTCCAGGGTAGACATTGCAGCACGATGGCCAAATTCATTAGCAATATCTTGATCGCTATTTTCGTTTTTACCTTTATATCGGCATTCATGGGAATGGTAAATTGCATCTGTCACCTCCCTGCGCAAACAGTTAGTATAATCTTACACCTTAATATAATAAATAATTACCTAAGTATTCGCCCTTCAAATTTACACGATCATTAACTATCGGTTTCGTTCTATAGTGCATGCGAGACTCAGACTGTTGTGGGGATCTCATCTGTCTCCATATAGCCTCCACTTTACTAGGTTATTGTAAATTTACACATAGATTTAACGTTATGGTTTGCTGACCAAATTTCAGAAAATAAAGATAAATCTTAACAAAATTTCAATTTGTTTATTATTTACGAGAGTCGATTGTATAAACTATTCTGCCAACGATGCCACACATAAGCATGTAAGTATATGTATATGTGTAATTGTGTATGTATAAATTGAACAAAAATAAAATATGGGAAGATAAAAGGGGGGGTATTCTTGGATAAGGTGGTCTGAGATGTTAAACTTTTTGTAAATGTTGATTTACAAGACAAATCGTTGGGAAATTGAAGATATCAAGAGACTCGGTAGAGTCTCGCGCCAAGTACATTAAAAAGAATTTTTAACGCACGGCGTGAGACTCGACCGAGTCTCTATACCCGCATGAGAGCTCTACGGCCTATGCGGCGACTGTGTTATCCTTAATAACTTCCGACTCGAGTTATACACGAGATTCAAATATTTATCTCAGAATATGGGTTCGAATAGCTTTCATTTAAGCCCAATTTTTATGCAATCGGAGCACGGAGAGCTGAGATATAATATTTCCGAATTACAGACACCCTCAGTTCGACCAACAAAATTTCTCCTTCTCCGTTTCCTTCGTCGTCGCCCACCGGCTATGTTGCCATTGTCAGTTCCTTTCGGAACGAAGTAGTCGCCCACCAGCAATGTTGCCATCTCCTTTCGGTCTGCATGTCATATGCTTATACGACACTTTATACGACGTGAAAATTATAGACGTATCTCCGTGATAAAAGAGCTAATATAAGACATTAAAAAATAGTAATATTTCTCATCTTTCATGCTAAAGATTATGAGATCGATATAAATGAAGTAGGTATACTAGTTCAATAAGAATTTTCATAATACATTATAATAATATATAATATAATTAAAATTAAAATTTCAATTCGTTTCTATAATGCCTGAAAATTAAAATGCACAATTCCTGCCAAGTGGCGTTTTGATTTTTTAGGTCATGGAAATAGTCACTGTCAAGTTGTCAGATGCATATTTCTGGATCTAGATGAATGAGGAAAGTACGAGCGTCATGGCACGAGTTTTGGTTAAGTATAACCCGAAAACTATACATCATACAAAAAAATGTTGAGAATAAAAAAGTTTCAGTTTAAAGTAGACGTCCAAATGATTACGTACGAAAAAATTTGTCGGTTCCGGAAAGTTGGAAAAAAATTATTATAAAGTTAGTTTTTGAAATTTCTCACAAGCCATACGCCTTTTGGGGCTAAGACTTTCAGAGAATATTCCTCTATAGTGTGAAAAGAACGTGCATGAATTTTATTGTGGACTCAGATTTAGTTCAGAAAATATGAATTTTTTACTGAATTTATTTCGAAACAAAAACAACAACAAAAATTTTGTATCGCAAAGACTTCGTATCGACTCAAAAAATCTTTAAAAACCGTTAAATAAACAAAACTTTCAACTTCGCAGTGCTGAAAAAGTTGTACTTTTGGTTCGCAATAAATTTGGTACAAAATTCATATATCTCCTAACTGAAATCTGGCTCCACGATAAAATTTGTACTAATTCTTTTTACACTATAAAGGAATATCCTCTGAAATTTTTGGATGATAAAAGACGTATGGTTGTTGAGAAATTTTAAAAACCAATTTTATAATAATTTTCTTTCAACTTTTCAGAACCGTCGTATTTTTTTGTACGTCATCACTTTGAAATTTACTTCGAACTGAAATTTTTTTTCACTTAACATTTTTCGTACGATGTGTAGTTTTCGAATTATACTCAATTAAAACACGGATATTGTCAACTATCGTGTATATCGTATCAGCTGCTAACATCTAAACGTTGTTTTAATACAATTCTACAGAAATTCATACACACTCTTATCAACTGCCACTAACATTTCTTAAAACTTGAACCAATTTTCAGAGGACATAATTTATACAATTTGTTATGAACAAGCCTAATTAGTCTGAATCGAGATGGTACAAAAAGTAATGAAATCCCCCCAAAAAGCACCTCTGGTGCAAAAACCTTTCGCCAAGTACATTAATGTGATATTTCCCACAAAAATGGTGTTGCAGCCATTCAATCTACAAAAGTATTGAAATCAATGGACATTGCCAAGTACAATTAAATTTTCCCAATTAATTTCTGAATGTGACCTGATCCTACGTTTCGGTAGGTATTTACATTTCGATGTACATAACTTACGTCACACGTACTAACATGCAATATACGCACTTATCAGAGAAGATCAATTGAGAGTAAAATTAAGAAACAGAAAAAAATAAATTTGGAGATAGTGGTACTTGGCGGGCATTTTTGGCTGATGTCTAAATTACTACAAAAATGCCCGCCAAGTACCACTACCTCCAAATTTTTTTTTTTCTGTTTCTTAATTTTACTCTCAATTGATCTTCTCTGATAAGTGCGTATATTGCATGTTAGTACGTGTGACGTAAGTTATGTACATCGAAATGTAAATACCTACCGAAACGTAGGATCAGGTCACATTCAGAAATTAATTGGGAAAATTTAATTGTACTTGGCAATGTCCATTGATTTCAATACTTTTGTAGATTGAATGGCTGCAACACCATTTTTGTGGGAAATATCACATTAATGTACTTGGCGAAAGGTTTTTGCACCAGAGGTGCTTTTTGGGGGGATTATATTAACAATGAATAGTTATACTATGCTCTATTGACTAGAAATTTTTCAAAACTGAAGAATTTTTACAAGCCTATGTACATTATCTCAAAACATTTGAAGAATAACGTGTGTAGAATCAGCTCACTTAACATTATAATAACAATAAAAATTAAGAGACGAATCTCTTGAATCGCACGTATCTCAATTTTCGGAAGAACAATGCAATGAAATATTCAATATAATGCAATAAAAAAATATTCTAAATATTGAAACATTTATTTATACCTGAAATAAATTCTTATCGTTATTGGTTTAACTATACAAAAAAATAAATGCAATTTTTCTTTATTTTTCTAAATTGTCCTTCATTTCTAAGCACTATAAATTTAGTCATGAAAAATAAATTGCATAATAAACTTATGTTCGAATAAATCAGTTTTTTCGATCGCAAGTAAGAGATTAAAAAAGAGAGACTGACATCAGGGTTATTTACGATTTTTTACACGACGTTGGGTATTAATTACCGTGTACATAATATACCGTCTTACTGTATCCACAGGTCTTGTATATAAAAGTAAATCGAAATCCATACCGCGTAATTAATAGAAATCGGTCTCTGAGGAATTAGCTCTGTAAGTTTCCAACCGTCTTAACCGGCAGAAGGATTTCGTCTTTGAGTATTTAACATTGATTAATGATATTTATAATTCAACTGTATATTGATCGAGGGGACATAGATCCTACATAGATCGATTCAATACCCAAAATTATTTGACACAATATATTATGTAAAATATCGAGAGAGTATCCAAAATAATTTTATTGATATCCCTTGTTGTTCGTACCGTAAGAAATAAAAAACCTTTAAGAATTATAATCTGTAAAAACATAATTTGAGACCGGAGTTTTTTACAATATTGTAAGAAAAAATGTCAGATCCATATCACAATGATATAATATTTGAAAATCAATGAAAGTATAAACGATCACCTTTGAGACGCAATTCTTTAAACTCTGTTCGTAATTTTAAAATTTCAGATAAGACACTGCAGCACAATGGTCAAATCGAATTTAGCCATCTTGATCGCTATTTTCGTCGTTGTCGTTATGTCAGCATTTATGGAAACGGTGGATTGTTGTGCCCGCTCTGGGGAACGAGTAAGTATAAACTTAAGATCTAATACAGTGAATAATCACCAAAATAGTAGTACGTTAAACTTACTCGATAATCGCAACTATTACTTTCATTCCAGTGCGTTTTCGACGCTAACTGCTGCATACCATTCAGATGTAAGCAATTTGACGGAACTAAAACAAGTTTTTGCGGATAGTATTTATACGAGATTACTAATTAACAATCAAGCCATGAATATTTCAACATGACGTCCTTGATCGAAGCAGAATTCACTCAAATCTTTGTACTGTCGCAGGACCGTCTATAATGTACTGCAACTATTCCCAGTGTCTATGTAATATACTGTTACTCGCAACCAATGAAAAATAAAAAAATTCTAACAGATGCTTCAATGATTGTATTCATGTTTATCTGTTTTCGAGTGTGGAGAGCCCTACAGATACTCTAATTATTATACAGAGGTATAAGCAAGTTCAATTTCATAATGATATCATGTAATGATAACAACTGTAATTCTGACAAAGGAATCAACGTTCAAGTCTCACAATTAAGACTTTCAATTCCCTAGTAAAAGAAAAAACAGCAACGCTTTAATAATATATTTACAGTACATGGCTTTATTATTATAATTATTAGATTCGTATGACAAAACAAGAATTTTGAAATATACAAGGTTTTTTGCAAGTCTGCGTCTCCTTCCTTGGTTCATGTAGTAATTTCAAATAGTCATTTCATAATCTGTGTACTACATACATACATATAAACATACTTGGCGAGCACATTTCATTCTCCAATTCTGTTCTAACCAAACCTTGTTTTATCAGCTAACTTTCCTCTGTCTGAAACAATAATTGATATTGTTTAAACGTAATGAATTTACGGTACATACATAATTCATCGACAATAATTAACATTTCGACAATCTAAATAATCGGAGTTTATTCAACTTTGAAATTAAATTTGCGGCTCAAATAGTTCCTACGATCTCCACCGCATCGCCTTCGACGCTCTAAAGCTTGCCTCAGTCGGTAACGTCATCTAGCGTAAAACGATAGAACTAATAATATGACAATAACAATCGATATATCGTCATTTAAATCGCGCGAAATATCTCGTCCTGACTTGCCTCGCGCCAAAACTAGGAACGTGGAATCGGACGGCGATAAAACCAACCATGCATGAATATCATGCCGGTAGACGAAAATGCAGTACGCGTGAAGAGCGGCAAGGTGTGGGATGTTTATTTTAAGTAAAACATACTAAATATAAAAATACTGATCAGGTAAATCTCGAGTTATTTCACCCCACCAGAAAACAAAAAAACAAACGCATTAATTAATTTCAAAAAAACTAATTCTCGTTCCCAAACTCAAAGCAAATATAAACCACCTCTGAAAACTATACTATAAATTAATTAAAACAACTAAACGATTTTTGAGGTTATCACACACACACACACACCCCGCGTCAAATTTTAACAATAAAATATCTAATATTTTTTCAATTTCCAGCCATGGAATCTAGAATTAAAGAATCACCAGATCGCAGAGTATTGCGTGAACTTAACAACATCAAAACAGAACCAGTATCTCCGACCGCAAATCTTAGATTACTAACCACGTTAGCTTCGAATCTGAAAAGTGCCCCACAGCAGGAAAAAAATCGACCTAAAATTTCCGAAAGGAATTTAAACGTTACAAAAGAGCCGGAATTAGATCCGTTCAAATTATTACCCAGAAAAGAAAAATCTCTCGGTCTATTGTGCAACAAGTAAGTCGTATTTTTTTTCGTTTCTATATTATCTTTCCAAACAACGTTCAACAAAAACCAAAAATATTTTAACCAATCTTCATCTGCTTCAGATTTCTCAGTCTCTATCCACTCTCGAAAGCCAACAACATACCTCAGGAAATTTCGCTAGATATTACGGCCAAAGCTCTAGGCACTGAGAAAAGAAGAATATACGATATAATAAACGTTCTAGAGAGTTTGGAAATGGCTTCCAAAGCTGGTAAAAATCGTTATTTATGGCACGGACACAGCTACCTACCAGGAACTTTAGCCAAACTCAAATCTTTGGCTGTTAAACTCGGTTTGAGAGAACAAATCCAAGAGATACAGCAAATAAACAGAGCTTTTACGACTGATTTTAGCATTGAATCACCCTATTTTACCACTCCTGTGTCTCAGAATCCTAATTTTGATAATATTACGGATTCTAACGCCAAGGAAGATAAAAGCCTCGGCGTTATGTGCCAGAAATTCATTATGCTGTTTCTTGTATCGTTTAAGGTGTGTGAGGAATTCTTTGGCCAGTTTTTTGAATGAGTTTTCGTTTAGAATAGAAGTTTGATGAGTTTTTGGCTCCTTTTTTACAGAATGGAGTCATAAACTTGGATATTGCGGCCAAAGTTCTTATAACTGATGGCAGCGCGGACCAGATTACAGAAATTACGGATTCCAGTGTCAGATCAAGATTTAAAACTAAAGTGAGACGACTATATGATATTGCTAATGTTTTGACGGCAATTGGTTTGATAAAGAAAGTCAGCATGTCCGATAGTTCGATAAGAAAACCTGTGTTTAAATACACAGGACCGGATGTAGACTACATCGACTTTGACGCAGGTAAAAATTTAGTATATTTAAATTTAAAGTTTGTTATTTCGAAAGTTTGATTCATGTATCAAATCAGTTCCACAATTTATTACAGAAACACCAGTCCGAGAAGGAACGAGACACTCACTAATAGGAATGGCTACTCCTAGCAGGAGTTTTACATATAGTTTTTTGCCGCAATCAGCTTGTACGAACCTAAATGATACTCCTAACAGATTATTGGTTGGATCAACCACCCCTATCAACAAAAGGAGAGAGCCTAGAAAAAGAAAGCTTTTTGGAACTGGTAAATTTGTTGACCCAAGATTTTTCTGTTTTTAAACAAATCCAGAGCCGAATTAAACCATTTTCTATTATTAATTTAAAATTGAAGTCGAATTTACTTCACAGGTAATTAAAAGTCGACAATTTAGCCCAGGCGATTGTAACTCTTTTTATTTTGATTCTAGATGAAAAATTTGGACGAACAATGAGCTCTCCTTGTCTAGATGCTGATCGCCATTTAGATCGTCTAGATGATTCAATTTTACAAGTTGCAGAAATGGAACTTGAGAAGTTGAACTCGAGTGAGCAGCCAAAATCTAAGGCTTGTGTTAAATTATTTCCTAGACACAATTCTGAATCTTGTGTATCAGCAACGCAAGTATCTGGAGAGTTGAACAGCATATTTTTGGACAGTCTACGTTCTCCTGAATGTAGTGTAATTGATAATTCAGATTTTAAGTCGTTCAATAAATTGTCAAAGGAATCTAGTACGGATATAATTAATACACAAATTGAAATTGCTACTAATAGGAAGTCGTTAGTGGCTAACGAAAATCTAGTCGAGAAAGGTGCATTTAATGCATCTAATAGTTTTCAAATATCAAAGTTTAATTCAGCATCTTTGCTTAATATTCCTACCTTAAAAGCTCAGACATCTACAACGAGTTTAACTCCCCTAAGCTCTGCAGTTCGATTAAAAAATGATACGAATATAAAAAGATTGAAAGTTAGAGATCCTAATATTATAACAGTAAATAATACAGCTACGAAAAAATTTATCGTCAAAGAACTTTTGTCGGATAATACAAGAATGGTCAGAATTGCACCATACAATATTCAACCTAAGGCTTGTCCTCCGAAATTCGTTAATCTGGCTAATTTCGATGTGAAAAAATTAATTCCGATAAAACCGAGCAACTTGAAAGTTACCAAACCTTCCGTACAACCAATAGTTGTCGAAAACCTTAGCCCCGCTAATACGAGCTATGCTATACTCACGCAGGTTCAAACTCCTATGTTATCTCCGGGAGATTTATTCAAAGCAGTTCAAATAGGTAACACTTTACAACTAGTTCCATTATGTAGTCAGAACTCAATTGAGTTTACTAATGAAATAAACAACCAGAGCAGTACTAACAGTAGCTAACAAATAAATGACTAACTTATATATTCAAATTATATTGAAGTTATTGTTATGACTTATGAAGTGACTAATCGAAACCTAAAAGGTTGATCTTATTTTTTTTTTTAATTTTTTTTTTTTGTTTTTATTTGAAAAAAAAACTGCATTAATTATATTATTATTAATATATTATAGTATATTATCGCAATATTATTAAAGCTTATAAATATATGTTTTATATATTTTATCGATAAATTTTTGTGATTATATTAGGCACATCGTTATAATTTGTTACGTTAAATACTGACAATCAGTTTAATCATCATATTAGAATTAATTATTTATTAACATTGGTGGCATTTGTTACACGATCATTGCTTTTTACGTTATAGTTAATTTCTGGCAAACGCGAATACAAGAGGAATATAATTTTTTGAAAAATATCGCAGCTCCAAAGAGTTTATTCATTTTGGATTATGCAATATTAACCAAATTATAGGAGAGCAGTTCAGATAATTATTTTTCACGTGTATATCAATTTTTTTTTCCCCAATCACAACAAAATATCGTTAAATGGGGATGCTAGCATAAATATTATTCTTATCATCAATACTTACTCATGACAATAATATCAATTCTTGTTATGTAAGTAATTTCATTATTCACTCCAGTCTGTTAATCCAGATTCTTTCAATTTCATTCATTAGAGATATCGATTGTTCTTTCCGTATATTAGAGTTTTTATGGATGGCTGAATAAACGGATGGCTGTGAGACTTCTTGTGTATTTTCTACTATATATTTTTATAATATATGAATTTCGGAAAATCAATTAGTAACTATTATATTTCAACTAAGTTTGTCTTTGCAATAATAAAATACTTAATTATAAGATATCTATATAGTTACGCGCGCACATAAACTGATTGCTAAAAATACTTTTCTGTACGTAATAATTTCGTACTTGTAGTGGTGAAACTTGCTATTATGGCACAAAAGATGTTATAGTTATAATATGAATTGTTCTATCTATATTTAAAAATTTTATCTCACAATGTTTGAAGCTTAAAGATTAATAATGAACAAAATATTACTGATTCAAATGATTAGGTGTGGCTAATATTTTGACACAGTATAAGACGTTACTTAAAAATAGTACTACTTAAAATGAAATTCAGCTGATAATTTCAACCAAGAATAAATAGTTTACTGTTATTTACATCAATTTAGATAGAATCTGCCTAAAAATGGTATCAATGAATCAACAATGTCGAATGAACTGCCAAAGTATTGCAAAAAAAGAGGAAATCAATTTATTTAGAACAATTAGATAAATAGAAATAAGAAATAAGTGGTTTTGGGTGAATACTATTAATTTAGTTATTTTCATAGCTAGAATTGCAATAAAAGGGTTGTCTTAAAAAAAAATTTTGCCAAATAATGCCAAAAGTAATAATTTCGAGTTGTATCTATATTTTTTCTTTTTAATTATTATCGATAATTACTAGTGTTGTTGGAATTTTTTGGGTATTAGACAAAAATAAAAAACAAGGAAATTATACTTATAGCTGTTTTATTTAACTATAAGAAAAGAAATAGATATATCTAAATCCATTGATGTTCTTTAACTGATTGTATCAAACACTGTATACTTTGTTATTAAACAAAACTATACATGTACATACATATTTTAACAATTCAATCTCATTTCCAATAGTTAAGACTAAATTAGGTATTTCTCTTGTATTTTTTACACACATATGAGTCAATATATTCTATCCAAGCCTTCGAACTCTTTTTTTTCATTCAAATTCCCGTTAATAGTGATGGAATTTATTCTCAACATTGTATGCTCTATTCTGCAGACTGAAATAAAATGAAACAACAAAATAAATTAGAACAAGACAAGGTCCATGTTCCTAAATTATCAAACATTTGTTCTATTCTTACTTACAATTTATTCTCATGAACTGTTTCCTCCGTTTTTTTCTAAATCGAGTTTTCGTGTGAGATAGTGATTTCTCAACTACCGTTGCATCGATGGATACCTGTTCCCTGTTTAATAGAGGTCTTCCTATTAAAGTAAAGTCCGAACTACCTAGTAACAGGACTTTTTCTAACGTCAATTTATCCCCAATGTTTGGAGGCCAACGACCTTGGATAATTATAACGTCGTTTTCAGTGACTACAAATTGCTTAGCGCAAACTTGAACGATAGCAAATAAACGGCCTGTGGACGACGTAGATATCTGGGAGTTAACTTTTTCTATAACATCTGTAGAAAAAAAAATTAATGAGATTATAAAATGCGGCGCAAGGTAATGGGTTTATTTATTTATTATGGCGTATCGAATTTCTGCTTCTTAACCTGAAACCTGAAATTAATGATACAATATACACATGATTACCGCGTGTTAATTTCTCATCCTCTTCTGTTGTGTCTTTTATTTCTTCTTGAAGTGCCGGCGCGGTTCTGTTAGCATTGAATAAATATTGCGATCGTAATCCGGCCGTCGGAGTTTTCCATAATTTTATACCTGAAAGTGAGGTTATGAAGTCGTTTTGTTATAATTCATGACAAAAGCAAAGTAATAGCTCAGCCCGAATGTTCATAAGATCGTATTTTTAACCTGTTGTTTTAACGTTGTTTAGAAGCGGCGAACCGATCCTTTTCATACAATTATTCGCGGCGTATACAAATATGCGAGAAAATCCCGCAAGCACCGACATGTTTTACTTTTGTCTGTGTAGTGTTGTGAGTTGTCTGCTATGACATCGACTATCGATAGCTATCTATAGAGTTTATTTTTGGAAAATCTTCACATCAGAATGCAAATACAAATTTTTCCAATATTTTATATACAATGATTAAAACTTTGAATGGTAATAGATTTATGCTTATGTAATGTACGTTTTCGATGAATTTCAAGACTGCCGAAATTTTATCAATTGAATTATCGCCGGAATAAGAATTATCGTGTAAATCGAACGACTCAATTTACGGAAGATTAATATTTCGATGTTTGAAAGTATTGTTTCGCGATAAATCAGTTCCGGCGATTGTAGCACTCGGAGTGGAGAGTGGCTTATACTAGTGTAGTAGATGTTGTACCATTGAATAAAATGATATAACCTTTGTTTCTTCAGTTTTAAACGTTTTAAATAAGGACATAAAGAAAATATATAAAGCGTCAAACAACCAACGTAAGTACTAGCTTTATAATCACTCCTATTATTTCAAATTGCGGTTAGATTTTAAGGCGGAATAGCGGAGAGTGTCTCGCAACGAAACTGACAGCATGTAACATGTTGGGACATTAAACGCATTACACATTTACGTATGAACGTAAACTATTTATCCAAGTTTTACACTAATTCGAATCCAAACACCGATACTCTAATATAAATAAACAGTTTAGTTTCAAAAAATTTTTATGGTTATGTCTTACCACTCAGTATCTGAGTTGGAATTAAATTCTGTTTAATTCTTGTTCTATTCTTTTTCATTTTGTTTTTTGTAGCTTGCGATTTTTGTACGTTCATTTAAATCCGTTTAGGGTAATTACTGCAATATATGGACTGATATAACATGGTGGCTGGTCCTTCTGAGCATGGGATGCAAGCTGACGTGATATTTGTCATCGAAGGTACAGCTGTCAATGGGGCTTACCTTCACGATCTTAAAACCAACTTCCTCATACCTACGTTAGAGTAAGTATATGTTAATTGAATAATATTAACATATGAATTAATTAATATAATTAATTAACATCGAGATTAACATAAATATAAATATTTCACTAACAACGAGAATTGGCCTCGTAATTAAAATCCCCATAAAATGTTCGCCGTTATTAATATTGTCGTCATTAATTTCTTCAAAAAGTTGAAGATGGAAGAATAAATTCCAAAAGAAGCATAGTCAGTGTCAAGGTATTTGGAAACTAACAGATTATTTATGTTATTATTACAAACTCTTTAGAATAATCATAAGATTCAAACCAGAATCCCAAAAATATTAAACTTGATCTGATTTTGTTGATAAATTCGAAACACTAAATGAATTTCCTCAAATGTTTACTTTGGTCATTTAAAACGGTTGCTAAATGAATTTGATTTTAACTTATTATAGGTACTTCAGTCAAGGTGGTATCGAAGATCGAGAATATGTCTCTGAGGTAAGAAATGAACAATTGTTTCAAGAATCTTTTCAATATATTTTGTAATCGTGAAAATTTCATTATAACAATAAATAAGTGACAGAGTCAACTTTTTATACTATGGGAAACAATAAAACTGAAATAATTCTCTCAATTTAATTTACGATACTTTTAACTTGAATCTTAATCTATTTTCCACAGAATAGCACAACACTTTACGGCGTGGTGGTGTATCATGCCGCTGACTGTCTTCCTGCCCCCTGCACAGGGACATTTGGACCCTATTCAAGCCCTCACAAGCTTTTGCTTACTTTAGACAAGCTTGAGTGAGTGGATTAAGTAATTTACTGATCTTAGCAAATGGTGTTAAACTTGGAAAAAAAAATAAAAACTAAAATGAAAAACAATATAAACTTGCAATTCAAATAAAATTTAATACATATATTTTCTGCCTTTTTTTTTTTTGTTTATGAGCAGAATGGTTGGCGGAAAAGGTGAATCAAATGCAAATATTGGTGAAGGACTAGCAACAGCTTTGCAATGTTTTGAGGATTTGCAATTACGCAGAGAGCCTAACTCAGCGTCTCAAAAGCATTGCATATTGGTTTGCAATTCTCCCCCTTATCAAACAGTTGTACAAGAGTCGTATAAATTTTCCGGGCACACAGTTGAACAGTTAGCAACCGTATTTCAAGAGGTAATAACAGTCTTTAGTATAAAAATAGCTTATCAGATTTATCCTGTTTAATTTTCTGCAACTTTGAATTACCCCCATTAAATTGCATTTGTTTTTATCTTTCCAGAGAAATATCAACCTTTCTATACTATCACCGAGAAAAATCCCTGCTTTATTTAAATTGTTTGAAAAAGCTGGAGGAGATTTACAGTCTTCGCAAACTAAAAACTACGCCAAGGATCCTCGCCACTTGGTTCTCCTCCGTAATTATAATCTCAAAGAACGACCCGTTAGTCCAATGGGAGCAACTGGCCATGCAACTCCTGTAAGCGCAGTACAAATTCCTCTCAGTCCTCTGCAAAGTAACGACAGTCCAAACACGAATCAAACTCAGCAGAACAATGCTCAACCTACTCAACAGCAAACGGTTGCATTTAGAAATCAAACACCTCAAAGTATCGCCTCGGTTAATCAACAACCTGCTCCACCAATGTCCGCGCCAATCGCGGGACGCGGTAATTTTAATCCACAAATTGCTGCCCCTCCAAACTACCATCAGACCGGAATGGGGCCTAGGCCTACTCATCGATGGATGTTACCTCCACAGCAAAGACCTCCGTTTATTGTTCCGGGAACCACAGCCCAATCAAATACTCAAAGTAGTGCACTCATCGCTCAGCTAACACAGCCACCCTCAGTCTTGGGACCGAATGTTAATCAATTTGGACAGCGTATGGACGGTGAGTTAAAATAAAAAAAATTTTGGTACTTGGGGAATCTTTGATTGATAATTGTGTAACGGATTTTTATAATTTGGTGAACTTTTCGTACCAGTTTCAATTATTTACAAGCTTGATGTTGATCAAATTGTCTTCAATTTACTAAAGATTTGGTTCCATTTGTTCTTTTAATTTGATTTCTAGGGAATACAAATGTTATGGCAAACGCTCCACAACAGCCACAGCAACAACAACAACAGCAGCAGCAACAGCAGCAGCAACAACAACAACAACAACAACAGCAGCAGCAGCAACAACAGCAACATCAGCAGCAGCAGCAGCAACAACAACAGTTACGTTATACTCTGATGCAGCATCAACAAAATCAACAACAAAGTCCTCAGCAACAAACGGCAATGGGTATGCCTGGTCAACCTGCACAGAGTCAAGCAGGACAACAGTTAACGGTATCAGGCGCAAGCCAGTCTGTACCCACGCAAGTCCAGCAAACTGTTACAGCTTCTCAAGCTTCTGCTTCAGTGTCCTCTGTACCTTCGCAAGTGCCGCACAGCCAACCACAAGTCAGTTTGTCCACGAAAATATATGTATATGCTTGAGTTAAAACAATGGGTATCAAGTGTTTACTTATGCTATTGGAGAGCTAGAATTTCTTATTTGACAAATTTTAGTTTGTCGAATGGAAATATTTGTGTATTTATTTTATGTGCTTGGAAAATTTTACTAAACCCCACACGATGTTATTGTTGATGAATAATATTTTTTTTGTTTTGTTTTTTTTTTCTTTCTAAAAATTTTAGGTAACCAGTATCAAGTGTAATATTCTCGTTTAATGATTCAAGGGAAATGTTGCTGGAGGACCTGTATCAGGCCAGCAAATGGCAACTGGAAGAGAGAGACATACGATTTGGCAGGGGGTTTTGGAATGGCTTGAAAAAGCGAAAAATCCTACAGATACGCAAAAGCTTACTAGGCATGTTCCATGCCAAGTATCAGCTAACTCCAAAGATGGTGAACCAGAGTTGTAAGTTTCACGAGAAACGAAATTAAGAATCCATACTAAAGTTTAGACCAGAAAATAATGAAAAACAAAATTAATATTATAACTTTGCAAAATTAGAATTTTCTTATCTATGCTCACAGAAAGGCAGATTCTTGGCCTCAAAAGCTGATCATGCAGTTGATGCCTAAACAACTAATCGGAAATATTGGAGGAGCCTATTTGAAAAATTCAAAGTCTGTTCTCTTTCATCCAACAGCTTGCGAGGCTCTAGAAGGCTTGACAAAAGTTATGAGTACAGGCTTTGTGAGTATACACTTGATATTTTATTGTCACAATTAAAGAATGCTATTTAATCGTATGTGAACATAAATTTCGAGAGGATCTATCATAATAAAAGATCTTTATCCACGCTGCTCTGTTCTCTCTTTGAAGTTAAAATGGATTTAAAAATGTGTAAGACTGTTTTCTTCATAAAAGACCTTTAATTTCAGGCTGGCTGTGTGCATTTTACATCCGTACCTTCTCCAGCAGCTTGTGATATAAAAGTACTAATTCTATTGTACACTGCAGAGAAAAGAGCATACCTTGGATTCATACCGAACGATCAAGCCGCGTTTGTAGATCGACTTCGGAAAGTAATCCAGCATCAAAAAACTACACAAGCAATAATGAGGCAAGGACAGGTGAGTTGATGTTGTATTAAGACCGTTAAACAATTCCAAAACTATATCACACGTCCAGTTATTTTTAGTCTATATATTTTGTAAAGTAAGCTTATTCAGAATATCTACATAGTCGTACTGTAATTAAAAATTAATTTCAGGCGGGAACTGGGCCTAGTAATCCAATACCAGGTGCTATGCCAACTGCGGGCATATCGCCAGGCGGCATACTCATGTCTCAGACAAATCAATTGACTATGGGTGGTGGTCAAATCACACAAAATGTTGTTTCCACAACTGGGCCACAGCAGCCATTAGCTAATCCCACTGGTCCACAGGGGCCAATGAATATGCCGGTAAATTTCATCAAAAAACAAAAGACTATACTATACATTTTTCACTCAACTTTAAATATGTACCGCCAAGTATAACAACAATTTTATTATTATCAATTGTATTTGATGATTCTTTGGCAAATCCTACTATCAATAAAACTCATTACATCCTTTCATCCACAGGGTGCCGGATTATCTGGTCCGCAACAAGTAGGTGCAGGTAATATGATGGGACAACAAAGGCCTCAGTACGATCATTTAGAAATGGCTAGACAACAGAATCTGTTGAAAATACAACAGTTACGACAGACTCTGGAAGCGGCACAGCAACAAGAAGCTCAATACAAATCCCAACTTGAAGTTAATGTATGTATCGGTATTTTAATTTCATTTAAAATATACGCTTGATTATAATAACAGCAAACTAGTTATCGCTCTGATCGTTTTTACATGTAATTTTTCTTTAAACAGTTACAGCAAAACCTTGAAGTAGCTCAACAACAAGAAATGCAGTACAAGCAGCAACTCGAGGTAATGCATTTAACATTATATAAAGATTACTAAATCCGAATCGAAACACAGTTTTGAAATTAATTAGATAATTACTTCGTTTAGGCACAACAAGCACAAAGAGCTCTAAATCCTGGAGGTAATATGGCGGGTCAGCAACCCAACGCGCAAAGAATGATGCGTCCTGTGATGTCGAATAATCCCGGACTCCGACATTTGCTACAGCAGGTAAAAATATTGGACCTTATGTTTAGCTTGGAATATCTACCTGATTCTTCGTTGTATTATGGAATAATTTTTAAAGGTGAGAAATGATTGGTTACGAAATGGTATTTTACATATGTTTACCATGTTATAGCAGCAGCCGCAATATAGACAACAAGTACTTGGTATGCAGCAGCAAATGGTCGGTCCAAGAGGCCAAATGCCAACCAGACCAATGGCACCTGGAAATCCTCAGTCACAACAATTCGAAGATGTATCGAATTATGATTTTCTCGGTTAAACTTTCTCAGATAAATATCATTTAACTATTTTACTCGCTCTGCTTTACGTATAGTATCTAAAAGATTTATGTTAACAGTATTATATACTGTATTAATGTATATCGTAAGAGATTTTTTTTTTAATCTTGTACAGATTATGTATATTGAGTTTTGTCAAAAAATTTTCAAATGTGTATAATCTCAATTTGTATTTGTCTTACATAAATCTAAGACACGTCTTATGCAAACATTCTTATTTGCCTAGATATTTTATTTTTTACATACAAAAACCACTGTTAATAAATAATATATTTATAAATATTACATCCGTTTAATACCAAATTAAACAATCCTGCTTATCGATCACTGAGGATTTCTTCCATTCTTTCAGCCTTTGTATGTAGTATTTCTTTGGAAATTTCGATCATAGTAAAAATAATTTATCAGTTCAACTGCGAGATGGCGATACCATGGGACTATGGTAGCGCCATCTAGGATAGACGTGACAACTACGTGTACCATGTTGCACGCAACCCGTATTACAAGAATGTAGTACGAGTTGCCTGCAACATGGTGCACGTAGTTGTCACGTCTATCCTAAATGGCGCTACCATCTTTCACCCCGTCTATATTTGCACACAATCATGCGATACAGATCATATTTTACTGTTAAAACTATCCAAGAAACAGTTTTTTAATATAAAATTATTTGAAATTTACGCAAACCTGGCGAAAAATATGACCATCCAATCAGAACGCATATCTCGGAATAAGCACGAAATAAAACGGTTTCATTGGCAACGTCCGTCAAGCCTCGTAACAGGCTTCGTGTTTATTATTGTTGCGCTGCTACAGTGACCCGGCGCTGTAAGGTCGGGCTCGCACTATGTAACGCAAAAACATCTTATAATCGTTAATTTTATGAATCAACAGCAAGTAAAATTTCGTACGTATCGCAATATATTGCAAATATCTATTCACACCATTAATATCTATAGGTGTAATTACTGTCCATCTATCATCTTTAATTGCATCAATCGAAAGTAGCTAAATGCACGTGGATCGACCACGTGTGCGTCCATCAGAAACACCTGTTGCATATTATCTAGTAAAATTCATTGGAACAATTTTTGTATGAATGACTTCAAAAATGTAATTACGATTTATACAAGCGTTACTCACGCTGTTATAAATATTAATAAATACTGATACATATATACGCCTGTTTTTTTCATCTACATCAGGGTTGCAGTTCGAATAATACATGTACTACCTGCTTTTCTCGAACGAATTCAATACATTATATTGTTCAAAAAGCAAATGCCGGCGTCTCATAGCTTTCGTAATTAAAATTATTTTATCTATGAAGAAACACATGTTCTACATAATGTAACGGCTTATCTTACTGATATTTTTTTTTTTCTTTCTTTTGGCAGATGATAAAATTTTGCTCTGACATCAATACATTACGTCATTATACTGTTATTCATTCTACATAAGTACTAACAGATTTATTTCACGAACGTAAATTGATAACGTTGTAAAACGATAACATCCGATGACCCCTACACTATATCGCTCAATTCACCCCAGGGGGTCCAAGATTATTATTCAAGTTTAATACCGTCAGTAACAGCTTAACTGTCAGTAAGAGCTCTAGATCATTGTTAGAATTTAAAAAATTTAAATATTTCCATTGCTTAATAGATATATGAAAGTATCGTATCTTGGAACGTATATCTTAGCCACAAGTATAATATAAACCATGGCCATCCTACGGTTTTATAAAACTCCTGGGCTTCAGTCGGGCCAAAGAATCAATAAGCTTAACACTCTGAGAAATATTTGTCATTCAGTTACTGACTTAGAGACTGAAATTTGTTACAACATTGAAATTACCCAAAACTTTACTCGCGAAGAAACACAAAGATTGAAATGGATCCTCGGCTCACCGTTCGAGCCAAACAAATTAAAGAGCTCTTCGAGTTTGGTTGAAGAGCCGCATACATTACTGATAGAAATTGGACCAAGGTAAGATATTGTAGAATAAAAATTCCATCGCAATAGGAAACATGAAATATTAATCAGTTCGATGTGCTTTACAATATTTCAGATTAAATTTCTCTACAGCATTCTCAAGCAACGCTGTATCAATTTGCAAGTCTGTTCAACTTGAGAAAGTTAAAAGACTAGAAATCTCAACTAGATACCTTGTTAAGCATAAATCAATACTAAATAATCAAACAGTATCCTCAGTACGTATGAAAAAATATGATCGAGTCAATCGATTCATTAATTCATGATCCTTGTCGGGGAATACTTACACTGACAAATGATATTCCTTTTTGATCAGATGGTCGATGCGATACACGATAAAATGACCCAATGTAGATACCTCAAACCGATAGAAACATTTGATCATGGTATTAAGCCAAAAGGATGGTTCGAAGTCGACATTATTAATCACGGAAGAAAAGCTCTGGAGGATGTGAACTCTGAATTAGGTGAATTAGAGATAGAAGGATATCGAACAAGGAAGTTTTTTCTATCAAGTTTTGTCATATTTAATCATTTTTTTAATACTCAGGTCTAGCTTTTGATGACTGGGACTTAGACTTTTACACCGAGCTGTTTGGTTCAAAGTTAAAGCGGAACCCTACAAGCGTGGAGTGTTTTGACTTGGCTCAATCGAACAGCGAGCATAGTCGGCACTGGTTTTTTAAAGGAGAGATGATAGTGGATGGTGAAATTAAGAAAGAATCTCTTATAGACATGATTATCGATACTCAGAATTATTCTAATGCAAATAACGTGATAAAATTCAGCGACAATAGCAGTGCTATCAAGGGTTTTAACGTTCGTACACTTCGACCAGATAAAACACACCAGGCTAGTCCTTTCCGCATTGATAGTGTCGATCAGCATATCATATTTACTGCTGAAACACACAACTTTCCCACCGGTGTTGCTCCGTTTAGGTAAAACCTCGATCTCTGCAATCATATACAATCAAAGTTCATAGAAAATCGAGTAAATCTATTTGGAAATTTTAGCGGGGCTACAACTGGGACTGGGGGACGTCTGAGAGATATTCAAGGTGTTGGTAGAGGCGGGTATTACATTGCTGGTACCGCTGGGTATTGCGTTGGAAATCTTTACATTCCTGGTAAACACTGTAACTTTATATGAACTGAATTATTGGACTTGAAGATTAAAAATACAGTTCATTATAAATTTCTAATTATTTTTTTACAGGCTATGACTTACCTTGGGAAGAAAAGGGAGTTTTGTATCCTGGTAATTTTGCCCACCCATTAGAGGTCATAATAGAAGCCAGTAACGGTGCCTCTGATTACGGTAATAAATTTGGAGAGCCAGTAATATCTGGATTCGCTCGTTCTTTTGGACTGCTGGAATCTACAGATGGTCGTCGTGAATGGATAAAGCCTATCATGTTTAGTGCTGGTCTGGGCTCCATGGAAGCTAACATGACGGAAAAATTGCCCGCTGAAAAAGGTGCTTACCGAAATGTCAAAATCGTTTCAATACAAATCAAAGTTACAATTAATTCTGTTTCAGGAATGGAAGTTATCAAGATCGGAGGACCGGTCTACAGAATTGGTGTTGGTGGTGGATCGGCAAGCTCCGTTGAGGTCCAAGGGGATAATAAGTCTGAATTAGACTTTGGCGCGGTACAGCGAGGCGATGCGGAAATGGAGCAGAAATTGAATCGTCTAGTACGTGCTTGTATGGAAATGGGAAATGATAATCCAATATTGAGTATACATGATCAAGGAGCTGGCGGAAATGGTTTGCATTAATTTTGCTATGCAATATTTTTCTGCATACACTCAGCGATAAAATTAACGCCGCACTCGGTACTCCGCAAAAAAATGCCCATCTTCAAAATGTTGTAACTCAATGAAAAAAAGTCGAATAAGATGATTTCAAAAAGTATTTTAAAGATCGAAATTTCATCTTTAAGATGGTTCTTTGACATTTTTTCTACGGTCATTTCTGACCTCGTGATGTAGGTTCCTACCTATGCCACGAGGTCAAAAGTGACCGTAAAAAAATTTCAAAAAACCACCTTCAAGATGAAATTTCAACCTTCATAATGGCTTTAGAAATCATTTCTTTCGCCTCTTTTTCATCTAGTTACAGTATTTTGAAGATGGGCATTTTTTGGCGGAGTACCGAGTGCGCTGTAAATTTTTTCCCTGAGTGTAAATAGATCAAATCCAAGTTGTGATTATAATAATCCATGTAAATTTTACTTTACAGGAAACGTGCTGAAGGAATTAGTAGAACCAGCTGGCGCGGTGATATTTACCAAGAAATTTGACCTCGGAGACCCAAGTTTGAGCACTCTTGAACTATGGGGTGCAGAATACCAAGAAAACGATGCTATACTATGCAAGCCAGAAGACGTTAGCTTGCTGAATAAAATAGCTGCCCGTGAACGTTGCCCGATTAATTTTGTCGGAAAAGTTACTGGAACAGGAAGGATAGTTCTCTCTGAGGAAGATGACTGCGATGCTTCTAAATACCTGAACGGAGATAAAATAGCAAACGTTAGACATCCGGTGGACCTAGAGCTGGAACTTGTGTTAGGAAAAATGCCCAGGAAGGTAGAATACAACTCCTGAAATGATATAGAGCTTTAATTATGAGCTTACATTTTCTTCTAGGCATTCAAATCACACTTTTCAAAATACCAAACACTAAATACTTCAATTTACAGACATTCAAACTCGAAAAACATCGAGTAAATTCAACGCCGATTACCTTGCCAGTTGGCTTGAGCATCGAAGCTGCACTAGACAGAGTATTAAGATTGCCTTCTGTAGCAAGCAAACGTTACCTTACCAACAAAGTGGATCGTTGTGTGACGGGTCTGATTGCCCAGCAACAATGCGTAGGCCCTCTTCACACGCCTTTAGCTGACGTCGCTGTTACAGCTCTGTCGCATTTCTCCACAGTAATAACTACTTAGAAATAAAATAACATTTTTAATCAGCAAAGACTGAAGCATTTTAACAACGATAAACATTGATGTATATTTTTTAGGTCGGCTCTGCTACAGCCATTGGAGAACAGCCAATAAAAGGGCTTGTCGATGCAGCTGCTGGCGCAAGAATGACTGTTGCAGAATCTCTGACTAATCTTGTATTTGCTCGCATATCAGAACTCAAGGTGAATTTTCTACTGAGAGTCTACTTCGAATTGTTTTTAGTAAAAGTTTAATATCTAGAACAACTCGTTTTGTAGGATGTTAAATGTAGTGGTAACTGGATGTGGGCTGCCAAACTACCAGGCGAAGGTGCAGCATTGTATGATGCCTGTGTAGCAATGTGCTCTGTCATGAAAGAATTAGGGATAGCTGTTGATGGCGGTAAAGATTCTCTCAGTATGGCTGCTCGAATTGGAAAAGATGTAGTTAAGGCGCCAGGAACGCTGGTTGTTTCATCCTATGCTCCATGCCCAGACATAAGACAGGTAAAATAAATCGTGTCTTATCATACTTTGCTATCTTTTTATGTTATAGTTTGTTTAATAGTTGTTTTTTATGTGACTACTTTTCTAAAAGACTTTATCTCATCATCCAGGTCATCACACCTGACTTAAAGGCTCCTTCAATTGGAGCCGGAGGAGCTTTAGTCTTTGTAGATCTATCAGCTGGTAAGAGTCGCATAGGAGGCACAGCTCTAGCTCAAGTTTATAAACAAGTTGGAAACAGCTGTGCAGATTTTGAAGACGCAATAACATTCAAGAATGCATTTAATGCTACGCAGAGCTTGATAAAAGGTAGGATTACCAAAAAAAGTGTACAAAAAGAGTCTTTTTCGTTTCCCAGAGCAATGCAAAATGTTGAAAGAATTCAGACCAAACATTCCAATCTTTCTAATTCAACTCAAAACCCTTTTCAGATGGAAAACTATTGGCTGGTCACGACGTAAGCGACGGTGGCTTAATAACGTGTTTATTGGAGATGAGTTTTGCTGGAATATCTGGTATAGATGTAAATATAAGCCACAAGTCAGGCTCTCCGGTAGATATTATGTTTTCTGAAGAGCTAGGCTGGATCTTAGAAGTTGATTCTGTAAACATCGACTATGTGATGAAAGTTTTTGAAAGAAATCAAGTTCCAGCTCATAGAATTGGAAAGTCGAAAGGTTTTGGCCTGCAATCAAAGGCAAGAAGAGTTAAATTCTATCTGATAATTGTCTAAAGGAAGTTTTTCCTCTATCTCAAATCTTTGCCATAATCTTTTCCTGCAGGTATCTGTATCAGTTAACAATAGCGTTGTGCTAAGCTCATCTGTGTTTTCTTTAATGAAAATTTGGGAAGAGACTAGTTATCAGTTGGAACGTCGTCAGACCAATATAGCTTGCGCTGAGGAAGAATTTCTCAATCTTTCAAAGCGAAGCTCTCCTGCATACAAACTCACATTTGATCCTTCAGTTAGTCCAATTATTACCCAAAAGCATATATGTGAGTATATTGCTCCACAAAAATTCCAACTCCTTGAATAAATCCTAATGGCAATTTTCCCAAATTTTTTACAGCTCAGATTAGAGTCGCTGTAGTACGAGAAGAAGGTTCAAACGGGGACCGAGAGATGTGTGCATCTCTGGTCAGAGCTGGTTTCGAAGTTTGGGACGTAGTTATGCAGGATCTTTTGAATAATCAGATAACTTTGGAAATATTTAAAGGCGTCATATTCCCTGGCGGATTTAGTTACGCTGGTGAGTCAAGATTAGAAAGAAAACAAAATATGTAACTAATTTATTGACCTAAAGATAATATTCATTGCAGATGTCCTTGGGTCGGCCAAAGGCTGGGCAGCTAGTCTCTTGTTTCATCCATCTTTGAAAACACAATTGCAAAAATTTGTTGAACGAGAAGATACTTTCAGCCTTGGTGTTTGCAACGGATGTCAGTTAATGAGTTTGTTAGGATGGATAGGAACCGAAGCTAATGGTACATGTATAATGCTTTTGATATTATAGTGCATACCCTTCTTCATTCAAATCATCATTTTTATTTCATTGCAGATGATGGAGTCCCAGACATTGTGTTAGACCATAATAAATCTGAGAGATTTGAGTGCCGATGGAGTACAGTAAAGATTGAAAACTCACCATCTATCATGTTGAAAGGAATGGAAGGCAGCGTGTTTGGAGTTTGGGTAGCACACGGTGAAGGAAAGTTCACTTTCCGGAGTGATAAAATTTTGAGTAAATTGAAAGAACGAAAATGTCTAGCTATAAAGTACACAGATGATCTAGGTATTCCTACTGAACAGTACCCACAAAATCCGAACGGAAGTGTTGGTAAGCTTTACGTGCTTATTTAACATATTAAACTGAAAATTTCATTAGATGAGATCTAGAAAAACTGATTCCACTGATTTTATTTTCACAGAGGGAATAGCTGGAGTTTGTTCTCTTGATGGTAGGCATTTAGCTATGATGCCTCACCCAGAGAGATGCACTGAAATGTGGCAGTGGCCTTGGGCTCCTATTTCTTGGGTAGAGATGCGATCACCCTGGCAAAGAATTTTCGAAAATGCTTACGCTTGGTGCCAATCGATATAAACCAACTCTAACTATATATTGTATTAGATAAATAAGATGGTCGTATAATATTTATGGGTCAATTTATGCCCTGGATTTTCGCTAGTTAAAAATTATATATATTCAAATTTTTTTTTTATTTACAATGTTATGCTTTACTTAATAAATAAAATTGATTAAAGAATATATCAGTAGCATTTTATATTAATTTTATATTATCTGGTATTCTCTAAATCAATAAATGAAGTAATGAAAAATCGTTTAATTTGTTAGAATAAACTAGTTAAAAAATATCTTTATTGATTCATATACCTAATTTCAAAGCCTATTTTTTGGTATTTAAACAGTGATGAAAGTTGTTCATGAGCCAAAGCGAGTAATGTTTCTGTAGAAGAACCTGCTATTCATTGATCAAAATAGCTTATCTCTATAATGTTTACTTTCTCAGCAGTAGCAGCAATCAGATATTGTTTATTGAGTCGAATCATTGCCTCTAATGCCACAATAGCTTGATTATCAACAACAACTGCTTTAGAGTTTTCAGATGTAAAGTCGAAAGTAGTTAAGGACCACGGGCTATCTACATGATACATATGCACAGATCCTGAAACAATGGAATTAATATTAGAAAAAAACTGATTAAGAAAATTCTCTTGTCAAATATTTTCGTTTCAAATATTATATTCATACCAGAATCTAATCCCAGAACAATTACGTTAGCATGAAAAAGAACGCAGGTCGGTACTCCGTGGAGTTTTGAAAGAATTTCGTACATCACCCAGTCTCCATTATACACAGATATTCCCAGAAAACCGTCTTCTGAAAAATGAAATTCCACTGTTATTAGATCATTATTTCATCTCTTCAATCCTAAATTTTCATTAAATTAAAATACATATCAGGTAAATACCAGTTATACAAACGGCAATACCAGCCCCGAATAAGTAGTACTTGCATACTCTTTTCGACGGTGGTTCAATGTACTCTTCGATGCACTTTACGCTTCGATCATTCAAGTTTACTTTCATGTTATGACCATAATCCGTTAATACAGATGCCTGACATTGAAAGAATGAGAAAATACAATCATCAGTCATTTCTAAACATAAGTAGTACAAAAAAAAAAAAAGTTTTTTCAAATATAAATGAAGAATTCTTTCAGTGTTATCATAATTAAGACCTGCACCTGATCTCCATCAGCTACTAGAGCTACAATAGTTCCATAAAGCTGAGGAAATTGGTAAATATTTTTATTATTTTTGGTCAAAACTTTCAGCTCATGTTTCATTCCGATGCAAAGACATCCATTGGTTGTGCTGAAAAGTTACAAACTGTATCAAATACATATATTTCATTTCATTTGTTATTTCTATATTAATTATACCTTATCAATCTACCATATTGTCTTTCTCCTGATGCTGTTTGAGACTGAATATTCCAAACCATTACGTGGTTCAGATCTGACACAGAAAGCGCTGTGATGAGTTTATCTGTTATGAAATATGAACACAAAGAGACATAGAAATTGAGATTGAATACAACGAAATAAACAAATTTTAATTAATCATTGCAAAAACCCTATTTTTTACCGTGTATTAAAAATTGTATGTTTGTTACGTATGCCATTTGATCAGCAATGAAAATTGGTTCATTTGTAGATATGTCGACATCGTAAAAGGCAATAAATCCTTCCGAACTACCGACAGCTATTATATTTTCTATAAAAAATAAAATCTGGTTGAAAGTATCAGGAAAATTTTCTTTTTTTTTTTTTTTTTTTTATGACGTGTAAAGTATTTACCTGATATAGTAACGCAAGTAACTTTAACTGTTGGTAAACGAATAAAAAATGGTTCAAATTTCTGGACAGATATTTTGGTTTCTTTTATTCTGTGCCAAGTTATCCAGGATTGATATATCCTAAAGCATCTCGAATAGTCTTTTGATTGAAGAAAATCAGAACAGCTGAGGTTTGGTGATAGTTTATTTAAAATAGATCGGAAAATGTCTTTAGGTATTTCATTCTCGCATTTAATCTGCCATAAGTTTGTATCCTGTGATATGTAAAATAATAAATAATAAAATAAATTTATCTATTATCATTATTCTGTGGATTTGTTTTTTACTTTGTTTTGATAACAATGCACAATACCTTTGACAGTCTGGTTATAATGCTATTCCACGTTTTGCAAACTAGACGAAAATTGATAATGTCAATACCTGTAGAATGTTTGAAAAGAATCTCGATAATTTCTACTGGAAACATTGAGGATGAATTTTTTGACTCTCGGTTATTCTATTTAATGGTTTTTGAATAATTATGTTTTCCTTGTTTATCTTTTTCTTTGTATTTAAATAGCCGTGTTTACCCTGTGATTTCAAATGATCATAAACAAAGAAAATCTTCGTTCGAAAGTTTTATCTTTGTAAATTTTCTAACACTGCCATCTAACGTCTTACTATAACAACTGATACTATTTCGGGGAGAAAATTATTTGAATCAATATTATAGAATATTTTTTTCATTCAAACTCATCCCTCTTCTTATTCTTTTTTAATACCTTCACGCCCTAGTTTTTCCGACTCTATTCAATATCTAAAAATAAGACCAAGGGTCGACCGCGATTATATGTATATACCTACACTCACATATTTTTAAATCAATACAAATACTTGTAATAGTGCTACGTCTAAAATTCTTGTCTGATCTTTTACGTCAGGTGGTTTAAGAGGTCTTTATAGTGTATGCAATCGAAGGTTTATAACAGTAGTCGCGACACGCGTTCTGTGTTCAATCAAGTTAACCTGAGTTAACCTGAAAAATTGTAAAATATTGTATATGATAGTTTGAACACGGTGTTAAATTAAAAACAAAATT
This sequence comes from Macrophya annulata, assembly GCA_963924015.1. Classification (NCBI taxonomy): domain Eukaryota; kingdom Metazoa; phylum Arthropoda; class Insecta; order Hymenoptera; family Tenthredinidae; genus Macrophya; species Macrophya annulata. The sequence goes on from OZ001260.1 coordinate 27,679,762, forward strand.
TCTTTGACAATGACGGACGAAGGTAAGATCGATAATTAAATATCTAGTTTGATGTTATACCTACCTACCACAAAATTTTTTTCTCCAATAAAGAGTTTAAAACACGCTAATTCTTTTCCTAATCAATCATCCAAACTAAAAAATAACGTTTTCTGTATTTTTGAAACATTTTTTTCATCTAGCTCCTCCTCCCCTGTCTGATAATCGCGATTTTGAATCAGACAGAATAAGCGATAATTCGAGCGGAGATGATTGGGACGAAGTAAACGACGTTGGACAAAATATATTGTGTCTTTTCTGCGATGAAAATTATGACAATTTTCACGCCGCTTTAAAACACCTTGAAATTGTTCATAAATTTAGTCTAGCTGCCTTCAAGAGAAAGTATTCACTCGACATATATTCGTACATTAAGCTAGTTAATTTTATTAGACTAAATAAGACAAAACCCGAAGAGCTTGATTCCCTTGGTCCAAAAGCTTGGGAAAACGACAAATACTTAGCTCCGATACTTCAGGACGATAGCTGGCTGATGTTAGGTAAATAAACACGTTCAGATTTTCTTCAATAAAATTTATCTATCCTATTTTATGAATCTTACTAATAATTTCTTAAAGATATCGAAGATTTCAATGAAGAAGACAGCAAAAGGCCCATCGCTTATCCAGTCAATTCTGAAAATGGTTGTGTTACTTTATCTGAAACCCATTTCGTAGAACTTCAGAGAACTATACAGTCTCTAAGAGCTCAACTCGAACAGAGAGACATAGTTTGTCAACTGGCTAAAGAAGTATGAGATTGATTGAGTAGCTGCTTGCGGTTCGGTTGGCTAATAGGCTTTTTATATTTCTAGCAAATTGATGAAATGAAAAAAAAAGCACAGAGACTTGTGCTCGATGATGAACCGATAAGAATATCTAGTGAACGTTGTGTTAAAAACAAAAGTCTGGACTGTGACGAAGGGTATTTCAACACTTATAGCCATTTTGCTATTCATCATGAAATGTTAACGGTAATTGTTCAAGATTAATCTTTTGCTTGGCTAAGTTGAAGAAATAGATACAGAAACAGATTATTCTTCATATTTTATTTGTGTTGTTGCATAAACCGGAGTGAGAATGAGTAATTTTTGAATAAATTCTTCACTATGACTTTGTTAATTAAAAGCTTTTATATGAGTAGACTTAAGTATTACTTATGTAAATTAGGTGCTTAATTATTCAAAAAATCCTTTCCATCAAAATGAATATTTTCATAGGACAAAGTTCGAACGGAAAGCTACCGTGATGCATTGCTGACCAATTCAAACATGTTTAATAATTGTATCATGTTGGATGTTGGTTGTGGAACTGGAATTCTCTCTATGTTTGCAGCAAAATCTGGCTGCCGGCAAGTTGTCAGCGTCGATCAATCAGACATCATTTATCACGCGATGGATATCGTGAGGTAATCATTACTCATTTGTTTATCACTAAAAAAGAAGACAGTTCGTTTTTCATCCAAAAATTCATCATTACTTGTATTAGAAAGAATTTCTATAATTATTTCTAAGCTCAACGGACCTTAATTCCCTTTTTCTACGTCTATTTCAGAGAAAATAATCTCGCTAATGTAATAACTTTAAAAAAGGGTCGATTAGAAGACATCGATCTACCCGTTGATAAAGTTGATGCAATTGTATCGGAATGGATGGGATATTTTTTATTATTCGAAGGAATGTTGGACACAGTTATATTCGCTAGAGATAATTACCTTGTACCGGGTGGTAAACTTCTTCCAAATCGATGTAACATCAGTATTGTTGGTAGCGGAGATACCAGTAAGTATAAATATAATAATAACCAATCAAACTCCTGTTTTCTATGAACTTTTAATTCAATATTAATTATTCTGTTCATTTTATTCCACAGACCGTTACATCGATCTGGTGGACTATTGGTCTAACGTTTATGGTTTCAAAATGAGTTGTATGAAGCCAGAAGTCGTGAGAGAACCAAGTATAGAACTGAGCCACGTACATGACCTGATAACAAACGTTTGCGAACTGCAATCCTTTGATCTTTACAAAGTAACAACTGAATGTGTGAATTTTACATCACCGTTCAGTCTTAAAGCAAAAAAAACTGGATCACTTACTGCCATTGTTGGATACTTTGACGTATTTTTCGACTTGGATAATCCAATTCATTTTAGTACTGGACCACATGCTGCTCCTACGCATTGGAAACAGACTGTATTCTCTTTAAGTGAGCCTGTGAGTGTTACAGAAGGCGAGTATCTCCGTTTATTTTTATTTAAATTTACCAGTGGTCGTGGTAATCGAATATCTTCTTTTTGTTAGTAATTTAGTTTTAACACTGTTTTTTCTTATTTATATTACAGGAGAGACTGTTACTGGGAAATTGATATGCCAAAGGCATGTAAAAGACGTTAGAGGTCTGGCTGTGACAATACAAATAAAGAATTTTAGTCAAGTTTATTACTTGGACTAATTTATAAGGTTTAGAATTATTTGAAATAATTTCATTGAAATTTTCAATTTTTTTTTTTTTTTCGTTTTGTATACGATATATGTATGTACTTTCTGGTAGGGTATTATTATTTTTTTTTTTTTTTTACCCTTAATTTCTCATTACTTACGAAAATGGTAATTATGCAAAAAGGACTTTAGTCAATGAATATGTCTGTTTGTATAATTTCTCTTTTCTATATGTATACACAGGCAGAACAGATGTTGTTTAACATTATACCTGCCGTTATTGCGTTTACTATTACATATTACTATAATGATTTATACATTAAAAAATAGATATTTAGTTGAATTTTATATTTCATTATACTGTGTTTGCATATTATTTTTATTTCCTTTCATAATAATATTATAATAATTAATATAATAATAATATTACCGCTAAGTATATATAACTTGAAATTCATAAGCTTAACTCTTTTGTGAAAGGGTATAAGCTTTGTTTATTAGGCCCAGTTCCAATGCCCTTCTGTGATATCAATTTACAATAATTTATTGTACATTGAGACTTAGCGCAGCAACGAAATAGTATTTCCTATTTAAAAGCCTACCCATTTTTACGCATATATATTATATACTTATAATATAATATAATATAATAGAGTTCATGTATTTTAATAATCAGATATGTAATGATGTATATAAAAAGGGATATTAGATTCTCGCATTCTGAAGAGATAACAAAAGAATTTTTTTTTTTTTTTGTTTTGTTTTTTTCGCTCAAAAACTATCTGAATATTGTAAATTAATATTTTAATTATAAAATTATAACAAATTTTATCTAATAGTGATACCTGCTATATTAGAGAGGGAAAAAAAAGAAACGGACATCTTATAAATATTCAGTAAATAACTAACTAGAATTTATCAGGTAAACAATATCACAATATAAATTAATACAAGACACTTCAACTATTACAAATTTCGATAAAAAATAATATGTAGAATACTTTTAACTAGTATATTTCCTAGATTCTACAATATTTTCGAAGACGATTACGTACATAATCTAGTAATTTTTTTTCTATTTAGTATATATAGATCAATTGATGATAATCATTATACTAAAGCTGTACGAATAACATATATACCTCCAATAACTTCAAAGCCAATTAATTATAAAACGAATAAAAATACTTCTCATATTATTTTTAATCACTATTTTCACCCCTCAAACCCCCTGAATTTTTTTTTAATAACAAATAACTAGTTTTATTCTAATACAATTCACACGTTAAGATGTTGGTTCTTATACAGCTCGTATACTTATTATTAATTGGAAAATAAAAGAAACAATAAATGCCTTTCTGAATCGCGAAAATAATAAAGTTTTCGAATTTCACGGGTATCGTTTGGCTTGAATAAAAAAAAATAATCTGGTTTAATTGTTGCGTCTCGTAATACAAACGATAATATTTATAATCTTATTTATTAGCTGCCTATAAAATGTTCTATTTCTTTATTTTTTTTTTGTATTATGTTTTATATTGTATGTGTTCATAATATCGAGATTTATTATGAGTTTCTCAATGATCTTCAACCTATTGTACTGTGCATTTCATATAAATAATATAATAACGAAATTTACGAGAGATTCCTATATTACTTTGGTCATCAAAAATAAACTTAAAACAAACTTGGTCCTCAATTGATTAATCAATATTCCGATTTTACTTTGTTCACGTAGTAATTCGGGTCAAAATTGGGACAGTCAGTTTCCAATCCAGTTGCCTCGTCGCCAAATTGATAAATTAGTCTTCGCCCAGGTACGCTCTCAAATATATGTTTCTTGTAATAGTATCTGCACATAATATAATAAGGTAAAATATTTTCAAAGGTTCTGTTTATTAGTCTTTGGTATTATATTATACCTATGGTTCAAACATACCATAATAATTGATTTCGATTTTTAAGTGTTGATTGAGATTGATAAAATAATGACTAATAATTTACCTCATTGCGCGACTGAATTTTTCGTAATTCATAGTAGAGTTCTCCTTTTTATTATTACGTTCTCCCCAAAGTTCAGCCAGTTTTATAGTATCAACTATGCGAAATGTTTTCTTTTCATATTCATCCCAGCGTATTATTCGTGGGCACAATTCAGGGTTTAGTAATGCGTCCCTTATAAATTCCCAGAGTTTCTTGCGAGCTGTATATGCAATTGTATATAGGTAGGTATATCCCGTATATTTTTTTTGTCTGCATATTATATATAACGCATTATTAAAAAGTTTGAAAAGGACTTACGTTCTTTTGTTTTCCGATGAGGAAGTGGAGGCCTTCCGGGTTTTTTCTTTTCTTGGTTCGAAGCAATTGGCTTCTTGTTTTTAACAGGGTAGAGATATTCTTCGGTATCTATAGTTATTCAAACCCAAAATTAATAAAATTAAGAACACGTATAAATACTCAATGCGATAAAAAGAATTAATGTCATTTGAAACTTTATGAAATTTCTTGGTTTTTCATATCAACATTTATTATTTATATCACAAGCTAAACAATTATAATACGTGGTATAATTACCAGAATCGCTGTACAGTACACTCGATGTTTCACTTTCGGAATCAGTTGTAAATCCGTCAAGCGGAGACCCTGAAACAATGATTATAATGAAACTATCTATCTTGTGTGTTGAAAAAATGCACCTTGTTGTATCTCGAATTAATATAGTACCTAATCAAAATTGATATTTAGTAAACTGTATAACACGATTATTTATAATACTTACGATATTCTGTTGAGTCTTGTCGCTCATCATGTAAGCAATCGTACAGTTTTTCGCCAAAACCTCTATCGTACATGGCGAATTGTTGTCTCGATAGAAGAAGAAGCTCTTTCCCTGGCAAAGCAAGGCGGGATGACATTCTGCCATAGGAATGCCCCATTCTTGAACTAACGCAAATTATCCAATTTATCGTATCTGTTTTATTCCATTCTTCTTTCGGTTTGTTGATCCAACCAGTGAGATCGATCTTCTCGTCTTTGTCACTGTTTATATCTGTACATAAATATGTTATATGAAATTAATATCGAGATGGTATGTGAACCAACAATATTCAGCGATATACGGATGCGGTGTTTACCGAAAAGAGATTTGTTGGCCGATCGTTCACTGCCCGAAATCGAGACGGATTCGAAATTCCATCCCAAAGTATCGGGCTTTTTATTAGATGAACTGCCAGAAACGAAATTCTGTAAATGTCGTAATCAACGAATAATATTCGTTGTATTTTAAAAAGTCATTGCATACCTATACATTAATTTGTATTATTTGTTACTGCCACGTACGTGTAGTGTATGGGCATTAAATGAAAAGTTTCTACTGCAATATTCCGTCCTAACAAAATAATATATTCCTCGGCTAGGGGCTCTTATCAGAGAAAACAAGTAGAATAATCAAATTCATATACATACATTATACGTACTATCAGACTACAAATCCAAACTTCCGGTACGTATTGTGCGATCATAGTCGCCGCAAGTGTTTAGAGGAATTATAATAAGGAAATAAACATTGTTATTTGTAACAAGTAAATGTCGCCGGTAACAATAATTGATTGTTTATTTGTATGGTGAATTTATATATATATATTCTGATGTCGCGCGCATACAGTTTGTCTGACCATTGATGAGAACTACTACTCTTTTTTCGTATACACCGTGTTACCTACCGTCTCTACTTAAAGCGAGTTTAATTCATAATTCGACGTATGAATTTGAAGTATAAATCTAGCTTCTCATGGCCAGACCGAAACCATAAATATTACTGCGCTTACGCACATTATAGATTTAAATGTCAAAGTTCAAAATTCGAACGATTGAGAAACGCAAAACTGGACAGAACGTTTCATAATTATAGGCGTAAAAACGTGTTCATTGACAATAACGAAATAAGATTAGATTTCTGCATTTAATAATTATTTATAACAATATCTAATATCTTACTTACGAAAAAAGAATCACCATCCATGCAAATGGCATAGAAATCATCCATATCCTTAATATTCTTCGGACTCGAACCATATTTGGATAAACAATTAAGCGAGGAATCCTCTTCAAAGTTTTCCAGATTCTTTTCGATATCCATATCGTAAGCTTTCATTTCGAACGAGTGATAATCAGAAATCGCAGTTTCTAAATTAATCTCAAAAACATGCTTTCACTGGATTATAATAACTGACCGTCGACTATCCCTGTACACCTCCCAAGCAATAATAAATCGGCTGCTAATCCGTACTCTGCTTTTAAAGAGGCTCATAGCAATATAGCGTGTTTGGGGTTCACAATGAGATATCATTCAGCTCCGAGAATTCCGCTGCCGTTTTGAACCAATCAGAACGTTTAAAGCTGTCAGCAACTTGTTGACGTAACCATTCTCGGGATCACAAATTAAAATATCACGACAAAGATATGCGATTGTATTATAGTTGCTGGTCGTTAAATTTAACGCGATATTTCACATCTTTTGGTATTAGATATATCCGTTGACTGTATTATAATAACACTATACACTGTAGAGATGGTTAATCTGATCACACTGGTTATACACGTACGATATATGATACATGGAGTGATGAATAATTATCAGACAAGTTATATGACAATCATTACTGTTATTGAGTTATCCAAAAATTCTACAACGTACGTTTACATTATACATATATTACGACTGGTTAAAGTGATCCGCATAACTAGTATAGATATAATTTGATACAGCCAACAGCAGAATTTCAGACATATTTTTCCTGTTCATCGTTCATCGTATGCTGAGGACTGACGCAGCGTTCAGTAATACAAATCTATATATATAGTAGGAAGAGTATTTCAGGTCCGGAATCACGTTTTGTCCGCCTTAGGCTTATAATAATCAAGGCTATCGTCGTTATTTCATGCGGCAGTAGAAGGGAAGGGAGTCTCGCGTAAAAAGTATATATGAAAATGCTATATGATTAATTATGATCACATGAAACGAACTTACAGGTGAAAAGTTGAGAGTTGAGTGAAAAGACATTCTCTTATCCGCTTAATTATTTTTCATATATTATAGTACTACTAAAAATATTATAATAAAATTTTCTATGACACCATATGGAAAATCGATTTTTTATTCATAATAATCAACTTTCCTATAGGTTATAGGATATTTGAAAAATTGTCCTGTGATTTAATTTTTCAATTTTTTTATTCACATATTGGTCATTTTCGCGAAGCAGAATGTTTCTTATTTTTCTCATCGAAAGACATTGAATTTTCAGAAATTAAGAATATTAATGTAAAAAACAGAATTTTATTGGAGGTGAATATACACGTTAACATTTTCTTTTCGTTTTTTATACCACAATATTTATTACTAACGTAACATATATTCACGAGATTTGTCAAATAATGCGGCACAGAATATCTATTTAGCTTACTTGAAATTTGAAGTTAGAGTTTTCAGTTTCGAATCCTTTTGCCTTTTTACCAAATCGATAAACAAGCCGTTCGGGACAAGACGCGAAAATCCCATTATCTTCATCCTCGTCATCGTAATAGTATCTGCACATATATTTGAGTAAAAAGACTTTAAAGTTTATTTTATATTTCATTCTTTCCTAGCCCGAAGATATGAAGGCTATACATCGATCGTTATTTCGTGATCAATTTTCTATGTAACATAAATCAATGAAAGAATTATTATAAATTCGTACCTAATGGCACGCGTGAGTTTATCGTAGCTCATATTTTTTTTGTTGTTCATCCTTCCCCAAAGATCAGCCACTTCCTTATTCCGAACAAATCGGAATGATTTCTTTTCATAATCCTCCCACCGTATCCATTTCGGACAATACTTTGGATTGAGTAATAAATTTATTATAAATTTCGGAAGTTGAGGCCTTTTAGATCGTCGTTCTTTGGCCGAACTCGAGTCGACTTCTGGAGATACAGTGAAACTCTAGGGTTATTTTTAAATGCAGATCTCCTACCAATCGTAATCCAATTGATATTTCGTGAATTAAATGAATAATTATTATAAAACTTACGGGAGATTTTTAGATCGCATCTTTTGTTTAACAAATCGTATATCTTCTTCCCAAAATGTGGATCGTATTTGACGAAATCTTCTTTCGTTAAATGGAGAAGCTCTTTCCCTGGGAGAGCAAATTTAGGTGACATCATTGCGTAAGCTTGTCCTAATATACATCCAGCCCTAAGAAGCCAATTTATCGTATCTGTCCGTTCCCATACTTCAACTGGTTTCATTATACAGCCATCTAGATCGATATCCGTCTTGTCTTCATCAATTTCTGAAGGCATTCGTGGATGTGTATAATATAGGACATTGATGTAAAAAATGGTCATATTTAACAAAATGAAAAAGAAACTTACCAAAAAGTGATTTTTTTCGCGATGCTTTGTCCAAACTCCACTCTTCAATCGATTCTACTTGATTCCATTGGATATCTAAGTTAGACGAAGAAAGTTTGCTTTTCTCATAATAGTAGACTTTTAGCAAATCGTTCACCTGCAAACGATAATAATATCTAAAAATAAATAAAACGTTAAGTTTCCTCCGTATAGGTATAAGTTTCGTCCCCGCAAAAATTATTGCCAGGCTTCCCGAATTCTCGTCAGAATATAAATGAAACAAATAAACTATCATCGTGAAGAAAATTAAATTTCACAGTATAAGAGCGTTAATTATTTATTAGACGTTACAATTGAACTTTGTATCATTAAAAAATTATATGGCAAGTAGGAATATCCTATTGTAATATTATGTTATAATTTATTGAATTTTGTAAAAACTTACGGATGATGTATTGTCATTAATGGAAAGACCGATAAAATCATTTTCAATATTCGTTGTGTTCGAATTATAATCAAATAAAATATTAGACTAATGTGTACATATTTAACTTTAAAATTAACGATACCAATTAATTACTAAGTTTTCCGCTTCGTTATCGGACCAATAAAAACGCTGCAAATGATATACTCGAATTATATCTACAACTTCATACCGAGTTCAGAGGTTCTAAAAAAACATCAATAGGCCACGATACGTACACAAAATCTTACATAGTATACGACGTTTAACTGCGCGGGTTGAATCTAATTATATGAAGCTCCTAATCATCTTAAATTTAATATTTCAAACGGCAATGGGAATCATATTATTATTTATTATTATCAAATTTTGTTGAATATCACGGCGAGGACGTTTTTTACGTAAAGTTTTTCCACATACATCGATAACAGCATCAACATTTCTCACTTATACGAACCTATAGTTAGGGATAAAGATTGAGTCATTATGAACTGCTTGTGCTGCTAACACTGGAACGCCTCGATATATGCAGCCTGCACATCATTCTCGTGATTTTTAACTTTAGATTGCATGTAATAAGGTACCCAATTTTTCCCGCCAAAAATTTCAGCACACTTCTTTGGCTCAGATGTTCTCCTGATACCACGGGATAATATTTGATTAAAAATTTATATAAGTCGATAAATTCAAGCCTGATAGATTAAAGAATTAGAAATATCAAACACCAAATTATCATACCTTAGGGTCTCGAACCCTTCAAGAACAGCATGCAGACATGTTTATTATTTTCTAATATAACTAATAAATTCTGTCGTTATAAAAAAAAAAAATAGTTTAATCGATTTTTCAGGTAGGTATAGGTTTAAAGTGTAATTCATTTCGTGTATTTTAATAACGAAAAAATATGTAACAATGTATAAAAACTATTACATTCTCAAATCTTGTGGAGTTGAATATGCCATTTCGTTTAAATTCCAAAATACAATAAATTTATACAATCTGTTTAAAATATTAACAAGAATAAAAATAAAAAAACGTTTTACCTAATAGTACCATCGTTAATAACGATCATCTTATACATTATAAAAAATAAAAATAAACAATTATAAATTATTAAGTAACACGTTAAAATTAGAGGTATTCACGTCTTGCGTTAAAGTGTAAAGCATTTGTTAGAAAATTCTTTCATCAAAATATTTCCACATACAATCCGATTGGATCATACGAGATCTTAAGTACTTTTTACTAATTCTATAAATATTATAACATACAGTGTCAATTTTTAAGTATAGATCAATTTAAGCATGACCATCATTCAAGCTAATAAATTATATTAAAAAAATCAGTTTACCCGCGGAACATAATACGGTAAAATTATAATTAACTTATATTAAGTTTCTTAAAATAATTATTAAATGGAATTATGGAGAGTAGTTTTTTTCTCTTATGAAAATACAAATTGAGCGGTTTTTTTTTTCTTTCTTTTTTTTTTCAAATTCTTTTCAAATTAATGCCATTGTATATAGTATTATAGAAACAAAATATTAGAACAAAAAGCAATAAATACTTATATATGCACAAATTAGACGGTGCAATTGATAATATTTTATGGTATAATTTAATTATCTTCTAATATCATTGATAGGTATTATAGGTATAATGTAAGTATTGATCATTATTTCTATCACTTATTGTTATACTTATGTATAACATACCATTAATTTATATAAGACCTTGAATATTTTCCCGGAAATGCAGAATTATATAGTATAATGTGCGTTTATAATACATATAAATTTGGTAGCCTATATTAGTGATTATTGTCAACACATACCTTAACCTGTATGCGTTACAATTTTATATACCTAATCATTTACCTGCAGCTACCAATACGCACAAAATTACATAGCATACCAGTGAAACAACGTATATGTATACGTATATATATATATTCTATTTTTTGGCTATGTTTATATAGTATATATACCTACATTATATCATACATACATATATAATACCGAGATTTATGACTGTGTTGATGTTTGTCAACCTATATCGTAATATATAATATATTTTTTATAAATTATAGCGTAAAAAAATAAAATATGGATATGTTTAAGTAATGATATGATATAATATGTCACGTATATATCTATAATAGATGGAGCGAAAATAAATGCTATTTACAAGATAGATATAGATATTCCACATACCGATCGAACAATTAATAAATTTTACAGCTCGCCTTAGCCAGGTGATTTTTGTGATATTATAATCTCGATCTCATTTTATTCTGATTGTAGTTGGGATCAAAATTTGGATTATCGGTTTCTAATCCTGTAGCTTTTGCCCCAAATTCGTAAACCAATCTACGACCGGGAACAGCCTCGAATATATGTTTCGGGTAGTAGTATCTGAAAATAATAACAATAATAATATAAAAGTCATTCAATTTTATATTGATCGTTGTATACATTATATCAAGATAAATTTTAAATTGTTTTTTGAAAATTTTATTCAAATATTTACCTCATTGCACGACTGAACTTCTCATAGGTCATTTGCTTGTTGTCTTTACGTGCTCCCCAAAGCTTAGCAACGTTGTTACTTTGCACAAAACGGAATCTTTTCTTACTGTAATCGTCCCAGCATATCCATAATGGGCAATACTTAGGATTTAGCAACAAGTCTCTTATGAATTCCCAAAGCTTTACTTTTACTGTAAAAGAATAAATAATTAAATAAATAAATAATTTATAGAGATATCAGAAATCACGTTATCATAATTTCAAATTAAAGCCTTTTAAAAACAAAACTTTGACACTTACCAACTTTTTTCTTTGGATCGAGGATTCGGGGCCTTCCAGGCGGTCGTTTTTTTATCAATTCTCCACTGTTCACGGAATCTCCATCTACAATTCAAAAATACATAATAATCAGTAAAAATAAAGTCATATATTAAAATTGAATTATATACGACGTTTACGTATTCACTGTCATTTAAGTATTATATATGTATCATAAATATAACGAGCTAGAGCAACAATATGTGTAATAATTACCAGAGTAATTGTTTCCGCTTCCAATCGACGTTTCATCATCAGAAAACGATTTCAAAGTATCGAATGAAGGTACTGAAACAATAATTATAATTATTATATACGTTATATATATATAATCATAATTATGAAGCTAGTTATTTTATTGTATTTAAGAAAATTGACATCATCGTTCAAATTTCAAACAAGTGAATATGTGATTAGTGTCTCGTATACGTTCAGAATAATTATAAAACTTACGAAAATCTGTCGAATCTCGTCCCGAGTGTAACAAATCGAACAACCTTTCTCCAAAAAGTCTATCGTAACTTGCAAAATCGTATTTTGTTAAATGGAGAAGGTCTTTCCCTGGCATAGCAAGGGCAGGTGACATATGCCCATAAGAATGGCCTAATTCAACGCCGGTGCAAATGAGCCAATTTTTTGTATCTGATCTTTCCCATTCTTCAATTGGTTTCATTCTCCAGCCTTGAGGATCTGTTTCTTCTTCTTCGTTAGTACCTACAGAACCATATAATAATAAAAGTTGTAAATTTCGTTGATGACAAACAGAATAAAAGACGATTTTTATTATCGTAAAGATGGAATTAATATACTTACGGAAAAGTGATTTCTTGTGCGGTGGCTCTTCTTCATAATTCACTCCGTAATATGGAGCTTTTCTTTTATTCTGATTGTCAAGATTTAACAGCATCAAAGGTTTCGCATCCTCGTCGTAGAAATCGCGTTGATAATCGACCTAATAATAACGATGATAATTGTATTAGTAAAATAAAGTTTAATACAAGAAATAAAATTACGAATTCTCTCAATAAAACATAATTAGTAACATGAAATTAAAAAATCGTATCATTATTTCGAATTTTTATTAACAAAATCATTCGTAAGAAGATACAAAAAAACATACAAAATTTTTAACCGACTTTGTCTGAATACTTTATGTCAAAAAATTCGATTATTTGAACCTCTAACGCCACGTCTGACCACGATAGACGTTACTACTAGTCGTCGTGCAGGTGCGGTCTTACTCTACTTGCTCCGTAAACTCTACGCGCGCTTTGGCAGGAGTGATTCGATATTTAAAATTCAAAAATATTACCGCGGGCTTTTTTACGCGGTTTATAAGAAGACTTTAACAATTACGGATAACTTGTAAACTGATTGAGATGATTGAGATTAGTAATTGTAATAAAAATTGTCTCTGTCTATTCCGAATATTCAAAAAAAAAAAAGACAAAACGGGCAAATATGTATGTCTAATATTTAAATAATATACTCACGCGAGAAATGGTATTGTTAACATAAAAATCAATTGCATCGTCGTTTATACTCGGTGTGTTGATATTATAACTGAATATACGATGTGGCATAGTCCCATTTATTCTACCCGAATATTTTTCGTCGTCTTCAATTTCGAGTTTCATTTTTGATTATTAATAATAATTCTATTTGTAAATAAGATCGGTATCGATCCTGAATGTATATTGTTTTTAACTCAAACCGTGTTTATTAACTAAACCCTTTCAGTCAAATCGACGGATCTCTGAATATAAAAGAACCTCACGCACTTAAGAGCTAGCGAGTACTACTCAGGATTGCGGAAAGTTGACAGGTTTTGGCGCACCTAACCGCTCTGGGAATTCCCGCTCCTCTATTCAACCAATCAGAAAGTTGAAGACTCGACTGCATCAGGCACGAATGACGCAACTAAAACCGACTTATAAATAGTATATCTATACACTATACTATATCGTTGTGCATATACGTAAGTTATCGTAAAACTCGACTTAGCATCGCTGCAACAGGCTGCAGTATATAGAAAACATCGAAAAATTTTCAGGGAGGAAATGCAATCGAGATAATATGTAGCGATGTACTTTTATCAAAACGAGATCATGCTGATCGTTACTTTTTTTGCACCTTTGATTATTGTAAATTGATCAAGTTCCATATCATTAGATCAAGTGTATCGAAATTCAATTATGCAATAAAAATATAATATTGAAAAAATATTTCAGGTGAGTGGCTGATGCGGAGGTCTACGTGGTATATACCTTCCGGTAAAATGCGAACCCATGTGAGCGGTTTATCACGTTCCATAAGGAATATATCCGTTCGAAGTTTATCACTTCATATTAAAATTTAATTAACGTTTCTATAAATCTAATTGGGAATAACCCATTGATAAATTTTTTTTTTTCTATTCGTCATAATATAATTAATGATTTTTTAAATATACTGAACTGCTTCGTTTACTTATATATCAGTATAATAAATCAAGCATCGCCCAGTTAGTTAAACAAATAATTTTTATATATGTATATATTTTTTTTTATTTAAATAAAATAAAGTTTTTCTGTGCAGAAAAACGAAAGACTTGTTTAAAAGTATAATTATATTGTTATATCATACGCACGTACTAATTGTCTTTTTTATTTTTTCTATTGATATATTTTTCTTGTTTCATTGTTGCTAAATTAATATGGATTACTGGATATATACAGAGTGTACTATTTCAACTTCCCCAGGCCAATTTTTCCCAAACTAGAAGAAAGATATGAGAAAATATTTCGGAAAAAAATTTGCAAGGATCAAACGGTGACAGAAGTTGGCTCAAGTGAAACAAAATTACGTAATAAAAAATAAGAATTTATATCTAAGAAAACAAAGTTGATACCTTCCCCTGACTTTAACGACCCTTACACCGAAAAATCCAACAACGCCAGTTTATTTCCCTCTCTGAAATCAGCAACTTTTGTCCGAAATCAGAACTATACACCCTGTATATACGATGAGTTACCGATAATTGTTGTACAGATATATATGTATACTATGTATAGGCATATCATGTCGTAATAGATATAGAAAATTGCGAATGAATTCTTAACTTGCTGTATAAGAATTTATGGGGGAATAAATATCATTGGATAGTACCAAAATTTGACAAAAAATAATATTTATATAATCAATTATATAGAGAAAATATTTTAGCATAATTAATTTCATAATTTATACACTTTACAATGATATGTATATACAATAAATATAATGCACTTATTTTTACGGAAAATATCGTTAATATAAAAATAACCACAACTTATGGTTGAAAAGCGGAATCAGTGACGCAGTTTCTCGACCATGTTCTGGTGTTTAACCGCAAGGCATTGACGTCACAGATCTTGAACTGGTCGAACGTGTTATGTACCCATGTATACCTATAATATGTATAGACGCAGTGATCGCGTATGCAGTATGCAGTATGCAGCGGCGAATGAGAAGCATATACGATATAATAAGAATTGAAAAAAACCTTTGTAGTCCAACGGGGTCTAAACACCAGGTTCTTAATTCAAACTACCTGATGCGTATACTTGCAGGTGGGTAATATCTGACCATGAATCATAACGCCAAAGTCATTTGTCGAATTTGGCGATGGAACCTGTATTATAGGCTTCGCGTTGGGCCAATCCGGCCATAATAATATATATATATATAACGCGGTTTGCTTTATGGTTTTTTCATGTATGTATATACATACATATAGGTATACATATAAGTGTTATTACTTATATTGCATATACTTACCGCGCACATTGACTTCTTTCATATTTTATCACTCCTTTTTTTGACCTTACCATTAAAAGGACGAACTGACCGATCCACAATGTTTTCGCTGCGCATATTCTTTTGCCCCCGCAGTTTGCAAAGGTCATTGCAGTTTATAATTTCCACATAGATGTATATATATGTGTATAAGGTACCGCGTTAATTAAAAATTGTAAATCAAAACTGCGATCAATGTAACGGAATTTAATGCAAAAAAAGGTTTTTGTTTTCATCTGGGAATAATAAATCCTATATAATTTGAAAATATAAGCAAAAACCAGTAACCTGTAGGATAAATTTGCATGATTTCATTAAGAACCGAGGAAAGGTTACCGAGTGCATGATCGTTGTTTTCGAATAATTCGAGCATCTCGTTGTACCTTGAAATCGAAGATATACGAAGTGAACTCTGTGTTTTATTCTATTTTGAATACTTATAAGTCATTAACTTGAATCAAAATAAGTAATTAAGAATACCAAATTCATGTGAATAGGGTTTTTTTTTTTTTTTTTTTTTTAATCATATATCCGCAGCAGCGTGAAATACAGATTGAACCTGTCTTACTGCAATGAAATCGTGTGGCTTTCACTTGAGGTGAAGGATTTTTCTGTTTTCAAAACACGTACGGTGAAATATTGGAGTCATTGTATCTATTTACGCATCAAAATTGAAATAAAAATTAAAAAAGTATATACTAAATGTGAATTGTAATCTATTAAACCTCCTTGAAATATTGATTCATTTTTTATTTTATTTTTTTTTTTTATTTCTTTGAATTTTAAAGAACTGGAGGCGAAAATGCAAGAATAATAATTTCAAGCGATCATTTACCTGCAAAATAAATAAATATAATATCGATGGTATAAACCTGCGGTTTATTATCTAATTCGCGTCTAATTGAAAGGCGGAAAAAATATTTGAATACGTTTATCTGAATATGATTTGTTATCAAGTTCCAATTCGTGAATTCCCGTTGCATATATATTACATACAGTGAAGTTTAGTTGAACATTTTACATTCTATATATTTTTCCAGAGAATTAATATTGTTTTATCACTAAGTAATTGAAAAAAAAAAAGATAAGGGAATACTTATTGATTTCCGACTATGTTTTATTGAACCTGAATCATTTAAAAACAGCTGCAGCTACTGTTGAAAGACAATTTTTATCATTCTGTACCCGCATTACAGAGAATAATTAGTTTTGATACAAAAATTACTATAAGGAAAAAACATGCGAATAAATAAATTATACATATATCATGTGTAGTTCCGATTGATTCAATTCTTGGAACAAATTATTGCCAGAGGTTTCATAACTTTGAATAATATTGTATTTTTTTTTTTTTTTATTCTTCAAATTGCAATATAAGAAATAATATAGAAATTATTTCTATGTATATAGGTATGTATATATATAGTACATCATAGGCTTGTATATAATTAAGTATATAGAGCACTATATTTGTTAACTTCCGATTGGTCAGAGTTATAGGATCACGTGAAGGTTTTTATCAAGTATGAATCAGTCCCGACGTATTCCTGCTACCGCAGACCAGCAGTCGCTATTGCCACGTCGCGTCAATGAGGAAAAATCTAATTTAATTCGCAATTCTCAAGCTCCCCTCCGTTTTCGTATCGTAATTCTCCGTATAGAACTCATTAAACATAAAAAAAAAGCTATATACACTATAGGTAGCTCCTAATCTATTTTATGAATGACTTGTACAATAGCGTTAAAAAAAATTATTCATTATTATCATTTTATGAATTTTTGAAAAGTAGAAAATCTCCGATGTATCAAAAAAATTTTAAATAGAAAAAAATAAATAAATGAAAATAAAAAACAAACTTCAAATTAAGTTTTTCAAAATTATTCTACCCCTTTTTTTACGCTAAATTATCGGCTGTAGAAAAAAAAAATGCACTTAATCATCAAGGTGCCTGTAAAAATCATGCATATTGCAGCATCCACTTTTAGAGCCGATAATTCTGTGACAAAAAATCGGAGCATAATTTTTAAATGAGCAGATTAAAGCTTGTTCTTTCTGATTTGAAAAATGGTAAATAATATATAATCTAAATACGACTGAAAAGCTTGTTGTTTTTTCATAAAAATGCGATTTTTAAATCTTTTCTGCGATTTTTATCGACCGAAATATCGCAGGTTTTCTTCTCAACGTAAATTAGAAAATTAATACCGATTTTTTTTTTTTTTTTTAAGAGGAAGGTCTTAATCAATCCAATCGAGCTAATAAATAGTCAATAATTGTTGACTCAACTGGATCGATTAAGCCCTTCCCGTTAAAAAATTTACAATTCCGAGTATTAACTTGAATATATGTGTTACCGAGAGATACCGATTTTTATTTCACGTTAACATGGTCATTTTTCAACGTTCGACTTCGTGGATTTATTCGAAAATTTTTTTAGCGATGGTACTGACAAAATCAGCGGACACCTGTTTTGGGATTCACAAATTTTTCGACTGTGTCCAAAGTTATGATTAAAAAAAAAAAAGTAGTAAAAAAATATTGACGAATTTGCAAATTAATAATAATCGTCAATCATTACAGTTAAAAACCAGTTTTTACTTAAATGCGTTAGATTTGATTTTATTTGAAATCTGCTACATCAAAATCAAATTCAAAATGAAAATCAAAATCAAAATTCTATTAGAAATTAAGCAATTTTTAAAATTTGTAAAAAGAATTTTTCCAAAAAGTACACGAGATATATTATCGATGTGATTCTTTGAAAATACATTAAAACTGAGATCATGAAACACATGCACGTTCAAATTTTGATCTGATAAATAATAAATATGAATGACTCCCTGAATATGTCTATCATTTTTAAAAGCCTGGTCACGCGTCGTATATTAAATACTACATACTATAACTATAAATAAGTCTCATGACTAAATTAGAAGGATTACTATAATGATTAATGAACTTGAACTCTGAGAGAATTTCCTCTTGTATGTATTCTCCGGTATACTTACGATTTTGTTTCACGGTCATAACATGACATGTTCAATATCAAAAAACTGCATACCTAAAGATCATGTTACATAAATGGGGAAAAGGTCTAAAAACAAAAATGTTGAAAAATATTATTTACAGATCTCAAAGATGCGGCTCACAGTTTCTACGAAATCAATAATGATATAAACAGGAAAAGCTTAATTATTCTAAAAGAAATTAACTGTTTCTGTAAATTCTGTGAATAATGATTTTTCGATAAAAATTCAACCGCATATCTTAATCTTCGAGCCCTGAAATTCGAATAAATTTAGTTTAAAAATAGCTATTTGAATTCTGCGTCAAATACAACGCCTATGACGTCACAATATCTTGCTCGCACGCATATTATGGACCCAAATGACGTCAATGAAACTAGTTTCATTTTTATCCTTCTAATTTACGGTCACTGGGACACATTCTGTTCAATTTCGATCATTTTTTTATAATTTTTTTTTTACTTTTCCTAAAAGAAAGTATTTATACGTCACACAAAAAACTTATCGAAATTAAAACAAAATTTATCAAATTCTCTGTTTGAATTTTTGTTTAATTTTATATGTAAAAATGTATAAATATTTTAATAAAATTTAACTAATACGCCTACGTTTTCTTGCTTGACTTCTTTACTTTCCTCTTTTATTATTGATGGGTAAATTTTTATAGCATAAAAAAATAATTGACGAGATCTTTGATTCGATATATTTTCGAATATAATAAGGAATTATGTATGTATGTATCTCTATGTATATGTATTTATGTATGTAGCGATTGTTTTTACCGTGTAAATTTGGCATCGAACCGGTTTGAGAAACCGAATTCAGCGTGTATACATACATACATAGGTATATTCATACAACGGTGATATGGGTATCTCGAATCACGGTTTTGAAATCGTATACATATACTATACATAACGTAATTTCCAAGAATCAAGTACGTGGCTCAGATCTTTTTCCTTAAGCAGAATTTCTTTCCTACGTATTCTATTTTAGTCTGAAAGTGGAATTAACCAGCAGCCACGTATATTCATGAGATTTTTATCTAATATTACCACAAAAAAAAAGATAAACAAAAATCCAACCAAATGTAGTTTAATTTAAAAAAATTATTTTTATTCTTATTCTTAACATTTGTCTTATTTTTAAACAGGTTGCTTATTTATTTACTTATTTATTTATTTATTTATTCTTGTGCTCATCGTAAGCTATTTGCGATGCAAGATTAGCAAATTTAGCGAGATAATCAACGCTGTTTTCTCCCATGAGTCCCTGCATTTGGGAAACAACCTGTAAAACATCAAAACATATTAATGTAACATCGATATATAATTATATTAACTTTCAATTTCATTTTTTAACTTGCTAATCGATTATATGCATAAATTTATCGCATATAATTTATCATTTATTTATTTATTTATTTAATATCCCCACGTTTGATCCCTCGGATATTTTTATTTGCCAAACAGTTCACGATCCTCTCGACATTAGCAATCAGATCATGAATCACTAGAAATCTCCGGGAATCACGGTATTCCCGTTTAACTGTGCCTCAGGTATAGCTTAGGCATAAATATAATGATATTTGCATTGTAAATTAGATTCGCTCTAGCTGTTACAACATACTATTTATTATTTATTTATTCATGTTTTGTCTTAAAATGATCGATTTTTGTTCAGAAATTCAACGTGGGATTGAAGCATTATCCAATAGATCTTATATCTTATCAAACATTTCTCTTCAAAGATGGAAAAAGAACAGAAGAAGATTCATCAAAGACAAAATAATTGCGTAATCTCAAATTCAAAGAATGATCATCAAATTCCAGAATATTTTGATACTATGTTAAGGAATCGCAGATCTTAGGATTACTTCGGGACTTCTGAATCTGAATCCAAGCCCACTGAATATCTTTTTTAAATGCATATTAACAATCAGAATGAAATATAAAACGTAAAATCCATTTACATCAGATGCAGGTCGACTATCCTCAACACTATGACCTCCAGCTTGACTTTGTTGAGATACTTTAACAGGTGAATCAAGCTGTCCCAGAAAGCTGCTAAGCGAAAAATCAGCGACCTAAAAACAAAAAAAGACGAAAAATCATGATAAGGATTTGAATTTATAAAACCGCGTCAAATGCATTTAATACTTAATTAACAACCTCGCTGTTAAGCCACTGCTGTTCTCCTTCTTTAAGAATCTGAGTAGCACTAGTGATAATAGAATTGCAGGGTTTTGCCTGAACATCATCTGACAAAACGCCCAGGAAATGTTTTCTCTTAGTATCACCAGCCGCTATTTCTTCGTCAGGATTTTTTTGCTCGCTATTAATTGTCCCTAGAATTTGATGTCTAGTAGATTCTTCCTGATTGAAATTTCCCGTTACGTCAGTTGCATTTGGCTTAGATATCTGCATTGGTAGAACACGCTGAACTAGATTCTTCTGCCTCACTGTTCTCGCTCTTTTTCCATACCGGTATTTAAATTTCTATAATTCAGCAAAACAAACTACATTAAATTGCGATAAATGCTATATTATTTATTTATTTTTTTTTTCAAATATTATTATAATTCTCTAAAGAATTTTTTCCTCCTTTTTTCTCCATTCTTTTAAACGTTACTATCTATCACCGCGGAAGTTGGTGAGGAGATACGGGAAAAAAATTACTTTAACGGAAGCTACGTGGTTTAATAGGAACGGCAATGAGGTTTTATCAATTCCTAAACGGAAATTCCTCACTGCGCGATTCTAAAATTGAATTTTAATTTGAGGAAAATTTCTTATTTTTCATATTGCAAAATTATTTGCGTTAAATCTATCACCAACTCCCTCATAAATCATTAAAATGATATTAGAGTTTCAGATTCTGGTGAACTTTTCAATAAGGTAAAAATTTTATGAGAAAATATCTAGCTCACATCCAATTGAGATTTGAAAGAATCCGAAGGACCAATTTTTTGAAAAGGTTGAGGAATTAGGGGCTGTCTGAAGGTCGAATCCTTGGTGGAGAGAATGCGAGAAGAAACAACAGTTTCGTTGCTCCCTGAATTGTTTTCGTATCCCTAGAAAAATAATTTACATAAATGAGAAGTCAGGTTTGAGAGAATCTTATATGTTGTTGTACGTTTTGATCATCAACGATTTTCATTGAATTTACTTTACTCGTTCCATAGCTATGCTTTGCTATCGATAATAATTTCTGTAAAGCCAAAGACAAAGTATCGTCGTATGAGGTGCTGATCGATTTCGGCTTTTCTGTAGCCTGTGTTTGCGACTCTCGGTGCGGAGGGTCCCACCAATACTCTAAAACAATTTTAGAGTCACGACCAAACTGTAAAATAATGAAAGGATCAATGTATAAAAAAGAATCGTTTAAATTCTGATATGCTTATGAATTTTCAGTATTTCTAAGTTTATAAATTCTAAAGACTTAAACTCCTTATTAAAATTTGTATTAACTTGGTTGTCCGAGATAAAATTCATTTAAAGAACAATTTTTTTTCTCTTATTAAACCAGAGAAAAATATTCATATTGCTTATTTTATACCATAAGATAGAGATCTCCAACTGTGATGGTATTGGCTTCTTCATTATTCCACCCCAATCGTATTCTGGGCACATTTTCCCTTCCAGGAAATCTGTTGGGTTCATTAGGGTGGTCTGGGACCGTCCGATCACTTCCAAACAGAGTTTTATCCAGTAAAGTTGAATCCGTAAGATCAACATCACTGTTATTATCTGTGGGATGAGGTGCTTGATCTTCTGTCCTAGTCGACAATCTTTTATCAGTCCTATTCCTCTTAATTCCCTTTCTCCCAACGCCTTTAAGGTATTGTACTGAGCCTAGAAGTTCAAGTTTAGATCCCTTCAGCCCTAATCGTTTTTCATAAGTGTTTAAACTGACGCTATCACTGGTCAGATATTCGCCAAGATTGACGGTGGGTAAAGAGATTTTACATCCCTCCGAAGGAGCTACACGTAACAGTCTTGAATCCTTAGCATCTCCGCCAGCTTGGCTATCGATGATCGAACACTAGCTATAATTTAAGGGCATTTATTCACATGTAAATTAATGATACCAAGTTCAGTTTCTGACGATACATTGCACTGAGCTCAAGGATACGCTTTTGTACTTTGCAGGCCGCCATCGTTGCTGTAAGAACGTTAATAACGTCGATAGACGACGCTGGATTGGAACTAGAGCACGAACTCTCGGGTTCATTGCTGCAGCCTGGACCTGCCACCAAGCCAAATTATTTCCTGGACGTAATTCTATGCTCACTCTTGATGGGAGCTTTATCTCTTCCTGCCAATCTAACACGACGATATTTAATATTAACAAAAATACCGAATGGTAAGAAAAAATGAGAAGAATTTAGCTGAAGGAAGAACTATGAGCTATGTATCAATTAAAACTCTTAAATAAACGTTTTAAAGAAAATTATTTCCCATTTTTGTACTCTTTTACAAAGTTTAGAGCTCCTTTTCTAAAAACTGTGCTACTTTACATCTACCAAAAGTAAGAATTGTTGTTAATAGCAATAATTTTGTAAAAAATAATATTTTAGATAAGGTATTTAAGTAAGTTATTTCTGCATCGAAAATCCCTTTTTATAAGATCAATTCATCTGTTTTGGGTGAAGAAACATGGTTTAATATTTGTAGTTCGTTTTCCTGATAATAAAACTAAGCATTATACCTTCAAGTTGATTCAATTTTCTCAAAGTTCTACAAATAGGTGTTTTAATTCTCATAGTTTTTCCCCTAAGTCTGACTTGCGTTGATCCCCAATAAACCAGTTCATTTAATTTCAGATGAACTTTTTCGTGAATACGAGGCAATTTTCGCCTCAATTCGCCATAGTTTATTAATCCATATAATTCTTGTGAGGCTTTTTTAACGTCTGAAATAAAATCACTTAATAATTCAAGAATCTCTCTCCTCTAATAAATGAAAACACCGTCCAAAACATATACCTTCGGAGAATTTAAGATGCTTAGAAATTTTGTGCCAAGTCCTGTAATAAAAATGTCGTATCTGTTCCTTATTTTTAATTGTATTATCAGGTACACCCTTTTTCTTTCCTTGACTTAAAAAGAAACTTTGAAGAGCGTCAAAGTCTTTGCCATATTCATTTATAGCTTTAAAAAATGTATTCTTGTCTTCCATCGACCACAACTCGCATGATCTTTTAAAAGATCTTACAACTTTGGCCTCTATACTCTCATCGTCCTTTAAGTCTGCAATAACATCATCAGTTTTATACCCAATTGATGTTGATATACAATTTTCTCTGTTTATCAAAGAAAAATTAAACTAAAGATGTTAAATTAAAACAAATTTGATCTTTGCTTGTAGACCTTTCTTATCGCTTGTATGACTAGAGTCCCCAGAATCAATCCTCATTTTTTTAGTTCCTTTAACTATACGGATTTGTGTGTTTTTTGGGTCTGTTATTGTTGTCGATGTAGATGCTTTTGGGTCTGAGGCTGAGCCTATTTGAATTGGTATTAACGAGGCGGATTGCTTTTTTGAAGATTGATTATCGGCGTGGTCTGTTAAATCTTCATTTTTACTCGTCATTTCTTGGACTTGATCTAACTCCCTGATAAATATCATAAATTGATAAAAATAAAACGTGAAAAGTTATTCTATTTAAATTAGGTCAATAATCAACGATATTTTTCCGAAAATGTTATGAACGTAAAATACTCACATGATGACAAATAAGTAGAGCAGCTTATTCGCTCTTTTTGACTTATAATAAATAAATAAATAAATAACGTATCTAAATTAATTTAACAGTACTCGGAGGTGATGTTGAAGTTTACATTATCTCTGAATATCACTTGCTCAATTAATAATTATTACTAATTTAATATTACGATAAAAAATGAGGCGCTATACATGTATCGTCTCTTTGCGAATTGATCTTGATGCTTGGATTGGGCTTGAATAATAATGACTCATTTATATTTATAAAAAGCGAAGATTTAGGTAGATTTTATTAGAATTATAAACGATTTTCAACCATTTTTGGAACGCATTATTTAAGGTAGATACAATTCACTTTTCGAAACTGTTGTAAACGTCAAATTGTATGATAGGTTATGTTGTGTTGTGAGAGTAGAGAGAACTGCTCAATGCGCATACGCCAGAGTGCCATGTGTTGATTCAAATTTCAAACATGAATATAAGAATGACATGATATAATATTTGGATTGTTCGACTTCTTGTTGAATGGTTTAACAATACAGTTAAATATTTAGTTTCCAAAACTTAGGAAACTGAACGGAATTGAGCAATTTCAAAGATTTTTAAGAATTATATTGTTTCTAGCGCGGAAATAATTATTTTTCATTCAATACAATGAAAAGACTTTTTTAAAAATTGACTCAATCAATTTGTCTTGGTTCATCGAGTTCTGTTAAATATAATTAAAAAAAAAAAATATTATTTCTCATTATAAGTCGTATGAATTAATGTTTTCATATCTTTGTCTCATTGATTTCCAGGCGCATATATTTATATGCTTCATATCGATATACCTAGGTGTATTAGGATACAAGTATAATAGTTAATAAACGAAAGAAAATAAAACGTATGATTATCTTGAAATTCCCACAAACTTATGTGAATGACGTGTCTATGACGAATTCTTGGGATTCTAGACGGAAAACTCGTTCCTTATATTTAGATTAACCTATTTATAATCCGCACCGCATATCTTGATAGAGCTATGGTGAAACTACCCAGATATCACATCTTAGCTGACTTAATATAGTATAACAGATATTATAAAAGTACATGTGACATTAGATGTATCTAGAAATTTACCTGAATCAAACTATTCTAAAGATATTTTAGCTAATCTTGTTAAAGTCTTCATTATGTCAAACTCTATTCGTTCAATAAAATATAGTCTAAGTACGTCGACTAGTTATAATGCAATATCTAGGTATACATAAGCTATATGTAGCTACATTATGTAATTCACATAAAATATATAATTACATCCCATGTATTCGTACTCTTCCTTAATTATCCTAATCCTATACGAATCGACTTCTAATGTTACAATAAAATAATATGTCGTAGATATATCTATACTATATATGTATAAAGAAATTCTCAAAGTTGCAGTATTACAGCTTGCCAACAAAAAAATAAAAAGAATTTCGAGTTTTTAATTTTTATGATACATTTATAGCTTCATGTATCATTATCAGGATTATCTTATACAAATTGTTACGAGCTATCGCAAACACCGGCAAAAGAGTTAGTGTCTATAAATACAGGTGAATTTCATGATAAAAGCAGCATTACGTTTTTTGTCGCATCGCAAATTGTATATTGCAATGACAGGAACGATTACGAAGTATTCCCTTGAGGAAGTTTCAAAATGTGACGGAAGTAATGGATCCAGAGTATGGATAGTAATAAAGGATAAAGTGATCGATGTTACAGATCAAGTAGACCAGGTATGCATACATTGGTATATACGTTCAGAACTTTAAAACATGTTTCATGATTTCAAAACGTAACTTATATTGTAGTATAAGCTGAACACAGAGATCGTGTTTATATTTTCAAGGTATATCAGTATAAATAAATTTATAAAATTTCCTTTCGAGATGGATTACTAATTCAAATGATTAATCGTACGAAAGTAGAATCCGCAATACTTCCGTAACAAGAAAATATGTATCACATTTTTTTCAGATTGTACATACATACACCGAAAGTCTTACGAAATTATTATAATACGCCCCACACAATTATGTATTCATATCGTTAGTCATGAGATTATTAGTCACATGTGTTAACGCCTAAATGTTTGGTGCTTGTATCGCGTTCGTGAGACTTTCAGTCATGACTCAATTACACCAACATATATATTTTAGTCGCTACATGTTTGATATCAGAGTTTTGGGTACATATACATGCATATTTCGATAAGTTATCTGAAAGTTGTACATACATATGTATGTATGTATGTACAATCAATTGTGACGTATACAGTTGGCCAAGCCTCTACGTTGCTGCTAAAATCGATAAATTATATTTAAAACAAATACGTAAAAATTTTACACTCAGATTAGACTTTTTTAAAACTTAACTCAAAGATAAGAAATAATGAAATACACCCGCAGTAGTTTCAGCCGTAAGAAGTCAGACGCTACGCCTAACGTTAGGCAACTCGAGTTACTATGATCACGTTGATCTCGTATTTAAATACCATTTTATTCAAATCTTGGATAATTTAAACGAGTTAATATTTTACATTTACTGATTTTAGCATCCAGGTGGCAGTGAAGTGATAATGGAATATGCAGGTAAAGATGCTACCAAAGCTTTCAACAATGTAGGTCACTCCTTGGAAGCACAAAACTTTGCAAAAGGTGCTACGATTGGAGAATTGATCGAGGTAATTAAAAAATATAACCAATTGATTAAACATAGTTATACTGTTTATTTTTGCATGACAATTGACGTTCCAGTTTGCTAACATATTTATTTTATATTGTTGATGTTAGGAAGACAAATTGGCTAACCGGACGAAGAAGAACCAACCTACTCAAATCTCAGACACAACTTCTTCTGAAAGGTGAGTTGTGGATTTCGTCGCTATTGTATATTACACTTCGTGTAAGATCAGGTTCAGCGATATGTAGGAAGGCTAATAAACCATGTGGAATTTGACAACTCAAGATCGGATATATCGATTTCAGTTAAAATGTTACCAGTTAAATGACATTTATGTCCTCTTAATGCACCAGCTCTGATATCCGGAATCACATGGCTACTAAGATCAAGTGCATATCTTTAATTTATTTAAATTAATAAAAGCGTTTGGATAAATCGATGAAATCTTGTTACCTCCTGAAGAGTTCAAAAAAGATTTACCACACTGGATCATGATTCAAGTGAAATACGACAATTGTTAAAATTACGAAAGTGCCCAAGTGCTTTTAAAGACGTGATATTATTATCTTATATTATAGATAAATAACAATAGGGATGTTGATTAGATTTGAGAGACAGTTGAACGAAGTGTTACACATGCTTGAAAAAATTCTATGCAATAATGACTGATAATCATTGTTATAGTTTGTAGTGTGACAGATATTTATCTATAATTATAAATTTTTTTTATTAAGAAATTATTATCAATGCGACGACATTATCGAGAATAAATCGTCACGTATGCCAAATTTATATACGTCCGGAAATGAAAATGTGATAATCTATCAATACACAATATCCGCGTAATAATTTGATTAGATATAGCCACATGTCAGTCGTCAAAGCCTATGGGAAGCCGGTCGAAAACTACCGAATGAAATCAGCTTTTCTCTACCATACCTTCTGTGATGCAAATACTATTATTAAATAAAAATTTGGAATAAATGAATGATGCTAAGCAAAGTATTTTTCATAAATTTTATAAATTAATATATGAGTAAATAATTATATACCTATTGTGTTTTTTACAGGAGTTTTTTGTCAAAAATCTCTTGTGGGATTTGCACGTAATCAGAAAAACTGAGAAGAAGGTATCTTACCAGGTAGATGCTGATTGCTGCTGAGCTATTTTCGATATTAATATAAACCATGTAATCAGCATATGTAATATAATTAAATTATTTTTTAAATATATAATGCATGTGCAGTAACATCACCATTATCTGTTATCTATCAATTCCCAAAGCAGTGTTATAAATGTCTAAACTAAATAATCTTTTTAGATTACCTACTTCACGGGCACCCCTTTATATTATTCCTCGATCCACTATATATAAGCGTTGTAGTTCATACAGAGTTTAAGAAAAATATTTCACAGTGCACTCCGAACATTTCATTTCTGAAATATTCACGTTCTTCTCATCGCTGTACATACAATACGTTAATTATCATATCATTTGACTTCTACTTCTCTCTAAGACCTTTAAGTGATTGATCCTACGAGTATTGAAGTATTGAAAACCTACGATCTGTATATGGTAAATTATTATTATTCATACTCACACATACTTACGTATATTAATACATGATATCAATTTAAGATCTTATAATTTCAATATTAGAAAAATACATATAAATTGTGTATCTCAAAAGATATAGTTAACCCGATGGATTTTATCATAAGTCTACGTCATTTTCAGGCTCGATATTTTATCAATCAATTATCAACAGTATATGTAAAATAATCAATCAAATGTTTATTCATCTATGTATGTATGTATGTTACATTAGGGTAAGTAGGATTAATATGCCACATGAGGGGTAAAAGCCATTTTCAAAGAAATAATTCGTTAAACAATAGATGTCATTGAAATCTATTGATTAATGAATTATTTATTTGAAAGTGGCATATTCACCCTACTTACTCTGTACATATACGTTCTGAGTAAATAATAATAAATATAAAATGGACCCTATACATACATCGAAAAACCATTATCATACATCGTCATATTCGGTTATATAATCTGTTCGTATACTTATAATTGTTATAGCATAACATGTGTTCACTGCAGAGACACAGATTGCACAAGTTGATATTTGTATTATTATCAGGATCATTATCTTTTGCTAATTGATGCGGGCTCTCCACCCCACACTTGCTAAAATGATCTATAAATACAGGTCAACTTAATGATTAAGGCAGTACTCCGATTTTCGTAAAATCAGATCGACTTTAGTATGACGGAAACGGTGACCAAGTACTCCCTTGAGGATGTCTCAAAGTATGATGGAAGTAATGGATCTCGAGTATGGATAATTGTCAATGACAAGGTTTACGACGTAACAGACGAAATAGAAAAGGTAATTACTACTTCATATATGCGCGAAGTACTTTATTAAATTTATTTTCTATAGAAACACTTTATGAAGATATAGGTATGAATAATTTCAATCTACTTCCTTACTCGTAGACTAAAATATAATTACAATGATAATCAATGAAACGATAGACAAGTCAAATATTTATATAATTTACACTTCTATCTTTACACATGTATTTTAATTCATATAAAATAATTGTCAACGACATATTCTACTCACGAAATATTTCTCATCGTGTATTTCAAATATAGACATATTTTATTAGGACTTATCTAAGACGCTAGACACGTACATCAATTATGACGTGCAATTCGATAAGTCTCAATAGTACCTAGACTGATAGTATATCAAAGTGTCTACGTGCAAAATGTGTGTGCAAAATCAGATCGGAATTTTTTTAAGCTAAATAAAAAATAATAAGAAATACATTCTCAGTAGTTCGAGTCGTTAGAGATCAGCCATACCACGCCTGAGAGTATAGGCAACTTGGGTTACGGATAATTATGCTGATTTTATTACAACGTTTAATATGGGTATAATGTGTTTTACTTAATCTTGTATTACACTTATCGATTTCAGCATCCTGGAGGTGGCGAATTAATAACAGAATATGCAGGCAAAGATGCTACCAGAGCTTTCAACGATTTTGGTCATTCATCGGAAGCGATATCTGATCTAAAAAAATTACTGGTTGGAGAATTGATTGAGGTAATTTAAAAATCTATCAATTTTCTGTGAATTAAATGACATTTTTTTTTGTTTTTTTTTTTTTTCATATACTGAAGAGTAATGATTATTACGATTAATTAACACGTACATTTTTATCCGTTCTCTTTATATATAGGAAGACAAAAGGGCTAACAGGAAGAAGAAGGCCAAACCTGCAGCTGAAAGCACTACAGAAAAGGCTCCAATTCATAGGTAAGTTTTAGATATCGTGGCTATCCACGTATATATACATACATACGTATGTAACATATACGTCTCGGGATTAAACTTGATAATCCCAATATCAAGTTCCCAAGTGATAATTCGATTAGATATATCTGTCTGCAAAGCTTGTCGGAAGCCTGATATGAAACCATTGAATGAAATCGGCTTCCCTCAACGTTTATAATTTAATGAACTTTAAGTTGTCTATAATTAAGTTTTTTTTTTTTTTTTCTTTCAATTCTCAGTCAAGTCTGTTAAAAAAATTGTTCCTGAATCTAATTACCGAAATTTTGATAATGAATAAATAAATTTTTGGAATGAATAAATGAATAATGCAAATAGGAATAATTTTCACTTCAAATTTGATAAATACATATATGCAAATAATTAAGTTTGGTTTCTTTTTTTTTTTTTTTTTACATTATATTGTGTTTTCTACAGGAGCTTCTTGTCAATAATCTCTTGCGGAATATGCGCGTAATCAGGATATCTGGAGAATCAAGGCAGATGCTGGTTGCTGCTGTGCTGTTTCCGGTGTACATTATATTTTAAAGTATATAATAATAATAATAATAATAATAATAATAATAATATATAATATAATATAAACTATGTAATACAGTATAATAGGCAAGTGTATAATTAAATTATTTTCTTATGTATATATGTATATATTGTATACATATACCTATGTATATTACTCACGTGTGTATTTAGCTTAAGGTTAAATCTGAAAAAAAACACACACAAATAAAAAGAAAAAATTAACTGAAAATTCGATTACAATTTTTGCTTTTCCGTACGTATCTCATTTTCAAATCCATTAACTCACCATATACATATATATTATACTTGTTTTAGATCTACAATAAATCATTTTTATAGTAAATAGCGATAAACAATTCTCTATAACAATATTTTGAACGAAATTCATTTTAATATATACGAACGTATGTATGTATGTATGTATGGTATGTATGTACGCTATAAAAATGATATACCTATACCGCATAATACGAAACAGCTGGCTGGCATTGAAAATATTCCGGTCCAATTTATTAGAAAATACAATTATATCCATCCGCCCATCATCTGTCCAGTAGCTTTCGATTTTCCACGAAGTTTTGTTGTAGCTATAGGTCCGGTCTCTGGATCCTGACTTGTCGCTGTTTTTCCGGGTGAAGGCGCTGGCTTTTTTGGTGGTGATGATTTCGAGTCCTGGGGTGCTGGAGTTTTCTTAGGCGGTGAATCCTTCTCCTTAGAATCTTTCACAGGCACCTTCTCCTTCTCTTTCTCTTTCTCATTATCCTCCTCCTTGTTATCACTCTCATCCTTATCCTCATCCTCCTTATCCTCCTTCTTCGATTCTTCTTCACCCTTTTGTGGTTCAGAACTGGATCCAGCATGGGTGGGTTTTGTCTTCGGAGGTGATACACTACTCCTATTCCTTGCCGTATCTTCCTCAGGATCTTCTGGTATCGGAGTAGGTGCCCTGTGCTCTGTTGCCTTTGGCTCAAGAGTTGGTCCTCCATCACCAGCCTTCTCCATGCTTATACTTTTTATCAACCCTTTTCTAATCGATTCCGATAAAGACCCAGCAAGGGAAGGAGTTGCAGTTGCCTGTCGTTGTAGCGGGTCATGTCCTCTTAGTTTGATGCTCGACCTCTGAGATGCATTAGCACTGTTTGCCGATGGAGCTCCTGTGCAAAAAAAATGGTAAGTGGATTCTAAAAAACCGTGAAAATTATTGTATAAAAAAAGAAACCGTCACATCGTGTACTACAGACCTTCCGCACCATCGGCAGGTGTTTCGTCATGTTTTATTCGGCTCATTATGAACTTTGCGTAGGCGATTCTGGTCGTTGGAGAAACTACGCTTAGGTTTGGATTGTATTCCAATAAACGGTCCGGATCCATAGAGGCAAGATCTGAGTCTGGAAAGTTCGAAAGATGACGACGTAAACTCCTTCTCGATTGTCTGATGTAAGCCTCGTTTGTACTCCCGATCGGATCACGGGCCACTGTGTTCTGTCTGACAACTGCATTCCAATCCTTTTTACTGGTTCCGCTACTCCGCTTTCCAATCGCTCTGGCAATCTGACTGAAGACGTCCTTCGGTTCCTTTTCACTGGTTATAACAGAGTTTACTATACCCTCGACGATTCCGATCTGGAAGTCCTTTTGTAGACGGCGTTCCATCACTCGACCCTTTTTGCCAGATACTGAAAAGCAATATAAATCATCAATGAGAAAAGTTCATTGTCCTAATTACCGCAGTTTATTTCAGTTAAATTTCTCACGTGCAGCCTCCTGCTTGTCGACATTTGGAGTTCGCATTCCATTCTGCCTTAGTATGTCGATTAATTCATATCGCAGGGTGGATATATCCTGGCGAATTTCCATCACGTCATCTTCGGTTATACCAAAATCATCGCGTTTTCTTTGCTCGGCAGTTACGTAACGGCGAATCAAAAGCCGCATTACAGTGTCGTGTCTAGCTAATGCCTTTTCTCGAGATTTTTTCTGTCGGATATTAAAAAAGTTCATTTTTTATTCTTTTCGTTATTTTAACAATCAAACAATGATAATTAGAATTTAATTGACCCCATTTTGGGAGGAGTGAAAAACTAATTATGTGATAACGGTATATGCGCAATTGCATGTACTTAAGGTAGCTAATAATTTCTAGTTTCTTATTGTTATCCTGGGTGAGAAGTGTTCCTTCGTTGGTGTTGGCTTGCCTTTAGCATCGTGTGAAACTCTGAAATGCGATACTTACTATGATCGATCTTGTTGGACGACCTCCCTTGCCGCAAGCCAAGAGTTTGTTGAAGGTTTTGCTGGTCGGGATCATGTTGAAAGGTGGTGGCACAGTGTCACCATCGTCGAAGTAACTCATCCATAAGTGACTTCTAGCAAACTTCCATTCGGTGTCAGCTCTTTCCTAACATCAAAAAATTAACAAACAAATAAAAAAATTAATAAAAAAAAAAAAAATACATAAATAAATAAAATTTACGATTTATAATCATTAGCTGTTTATAGAAATAAAACTCACAGATATTATTTGATACGAATTTGACATCATGGCAATGAGCATGTTCAGTAATACGATAATATTTATCACGGAATATGAACCGAACATAAGCAGAGCCCAGAAACGAGTGAAACTTTTTATTCCAGTTAGATCGAACGACATTAGATCGACCATGCCAAAACTGGCCCAAAAGAGAGACTGAGATGTTTCAAAGAGGCTGAAAATGTAATAAGAATTTATTGAGATGATTTAAGTTTCAGTTTTTCAGATAAAATATTGACGAAATTCTCACTTTGCAAATCGACGCCATATGGAACAAGCTTTTTCTTGATTATCGAAGTCTGGTAATCCGCTTGGCAAATGATAGCACTTCATTTTTTCGAGGTCAGCGTAATACCACATTAGTTGATTCATACCTAGTCCGAGGGAATCGGGTTTGTAGATTAGCTTAAAATTTTTTTTAGTTTTTATGTAAACGAAAAACGAATAAATTAATGAAGATATAGTTACCACATCCAAAGGCGAACAATACGAGGGTGTAAATGAAGAAGAATTTAATGATGTCGATAATCATTCTGCCCAAAGATATTTGAAGAGGTCCGAGATGGGGATTTACGCTGAATATATGAACGAGCTTCAGAAAACTAAAACGGGTAAATTAATTAATCTTCATTATAACTTGACGATGATAACGAGATTTTCAAGTTTACCTGAAAATCATCCCCGCCGCAAAAGCTCCCTCCGAAAGAAGCATTGGATCAAAAGCGTCCCATTGATCACGAGGATACCAAGGGTCGCTACCGTTCCAATATTCCCTCTGTGTGTGAGAAAAGAAAAAAAACAGATAAAATGATGGCAAGAAAAATTGTTTGATCAAAAAAAAAACAGGATATTTTTTGGCTCACCTGAACAACGAACCAAGCTGTGAATCTCAGACTTATCCACAATACGTAAAATACGTTTTGAACAAAGTCAACGATGTTCCAAAGATCGGAAACGTATTCGAGTATACCAGCGGACCAGAGAGATTTCATTTCGCCAAAAAGTAAGCCTGATTAAAATGAAAAGATGCAATGAATTGTAAGATAAGATATAATGATTTGTGTTCAATGAATTTTGGATAACTAACTTATGATATACATGATGACTCCAGATTCTACAAATCCTGGTATGCAACCACGTTCTCTCCGTTTCCATCCTGCTAAAATTTCCCTCATCCAAGCATTGCCAAATAATTCTATAGCCAGATATTCAACCCTCTGAGAAGCCATACCAAGAAGCACTGTAATTAAAATAAAATGAGGTTAAAAATTTCTACAATTTCTGAATATAATATCCGTCGTAATTGTAACACATATAATAATTAGTCGCGTTCAATTAAGCTCCCAATTATCTTCAAAAAGTTGTTTCTTTTTTTATTTTCTTATCTTAAAATACGAAAAACCATTTGCTAAGTAAAAGAAATTAAATTTCTTTACTTTCCAGTGCAGCAAGTTTGAATTTTCCTTATAAAAAAAAAAAATATCCGCATTATTCATTGAGCTGTAACTAAAGTTTAAGACATACATATAAAATACATAATGTATAAGACACATAAGATAAATAAATTCATCGGATATGTAAATATTTAGGTAGATTGTGTCTGGGGTGAAAAACCTTATCATATAAGTTGTATATACAAGTTGCAACATGTTAAACTCAAAGTTTAAAACTTTTCTATTTTACGGTGTTTAATATCCTGCAACCTCGACGAACAAACTTAGCTAAAAACTTACTGAGAAAAAAAGCGTAAGAGGATGAGTGGCAGATGAACTTTACGAACGGCTTTTTCATGAAGAGTCCCATCTTCGAGGTAGGAGCTAACATGTAAATCGAACTATAAACAGGAAACATAGCCCCGAGCTTTCCGACGTCAATCAATTGTCCGATCATACTTTTCCTCCTAAAACCAGGCAGTCCATCGTACCAAATAGCCGCCAATAATTGCTGTACGTTAGGATGAGCGACAAACTGGAGTATCATAAAGTAAAGTAGATCATTACACGTTTATTAAATATTGAAGAATTTTATAAATTACCGAAATAAATAATCACCTGCTTCTGTTTATATTTTATCGCAAGTTTTAAACGATCCAAAGTCTGTCTTTCTCCTGGTTCCCAATTTTCTCCAGTTGGATTATAGTTTAGCATGACTTCGAGCTCGTGGGATGTCCTGGCATGGTCTAAGAGTGAAGTGGCGAAATTTTGGCACAGTTCTCTCATTTCCTGTTGTATTAAAAATGAAAAATTTATTAATTTATCAATTTTTAATAGAAAATTTTTTTTTTTTTTTTAACTATTATACAGTAAGATTCT
The DNA here is from genome assembly GCA_963924015.1 of Macrophya annulata. NCBI lineage: Eukaryota > Metazoa > Arthropoda > Insecta > Hymenoptera > Tenthredinidae > Macrophya > Macrophya annulata. The sequence continues at coordinate 27,715,981 of OZ001260.1, forward strand.
GTATCACGAGATAAATAAGATTCATTTATAAACATTACAAGCCGATTTATTCGTTTACTGCAGTTACTATGTCTGCCTACATTATATTCAGCTCGAAATTCCTGTTCCATACGACTAAGACGTCGCAATTCCCATGACAATTCGAATGCTGTTAATAACGGATCTCTAGATGACAGTGCTATCAAAGAAGACGATGTCAAAGCACGATAGGCGTTTATTCGAGATTGAGAATGCCTTAGGGAGTCTTGTTCGCTTGAAACAACGCATTCGTCGCATCCACACCTGAAATTCAATCAAAGTACGTTAGATAGTTATGAAATACCAATATTACAGATCAAATCTTACTCCCAAGAGATTAGCCACCGAGAATTCTTTTAGCCAATTATATATTTCGCACAAATATATCCCGAGCTTAGGTATTGTACGAGAGAAATTTTTAATTAGCTAATTCATACGGTAAATTATGCTTACCGAGCATCGTGTGGAGTCGGTAGAGTGGCCCCTCGATCTAATAAGATTTTTAATATTTCATAATTATTTTTGTGCGCTGCTAATATCAGCGGCGTTATATCTGGGGTAAAGTTTGACGATGATCGGTCTACCGCCTCCCAACTCTAAATATAAATAATAAAATTATTGTTTGAAATTCTTGCTTTTAGAAAATCGTCACGTTTTAACGCGTTACTATATTATTACTTCTATTCATAGAACAGTCATACTTATTTAATAATGATATATAAATCGCATAATAATCTTACGTAAGGTTGTCCAGGCACGTGTGATCTTTCTTCAAATTCTAGTAATATCTCGACAGCTTCAACGTACTCTTCTTTGATAGCGTGTAAAAGCGCGTCCTATACAAAATACCGAAATAATAATTTTCCAAACCGTTTTTCTCGATCCTTATTAAACCATTTTCGATATTTTCTTATTCTATTTTTTCTCCACTTACCTTGACTTGAATTCCCAGGTCTAAAAGTAGTCTGATTAATTCAATGTTCTCATTTTCAATAGCGGCGATCAGTGCAGATCGATTTAAAGGATCGACACAATTTATATTCAGTAGCTCCGGATGGTCTTTGTGCTCCTCGAGGAGTCTAAGAACGTAAAAGAGCATTCGAGGCGGATAAATATCGAGGAAATTATACTTCAGTGGGGGGAGAATAATTTGTATTTTTCTTTACCTTTTTACCGTGGCACAATCACCCCTTTCAGCACTTAGAAGAAAGTGTTTTTCTACCGAACCAAGGGTGTACTCAGCCGGGGGTTGCAGAGAAGCTACAGATTGAGCCCTGGCTTCAGTGCCAAGTAGATTTTGCTGTGAATCGGACGTATTCATGATGGATATTCCATCAAATCAGGTATATAAAAGATGGTAATATCTTGCTGATGTCTCGATGAGTATTGTCACCGTTTCTCGTAATCTGAATGTCACGCGTGGTCAAATTGGATCAGCATACGAGATATATACGCAGAAAATAATTATACTATAGTTGTATACACGCACGTGTTAGTTTACCTTTAGAAAATTTGTGCACATACACCTACTCTACATTCTAAACGCTAATCCGAATTACTCTATGACCCAGAAAAGGAAATAAATAAATAAATAAAAAGAAAAAACAGGAAATAAAAAATTCTCAACAATTTTAGGGAATTTATTTTAAAAAGATAGGCCAGATTTAACATAAATAATCTCACATAACCGCATCAAAAAAAATACAGACAAGAAAATTTTAACCGAATCTGTGATTTTGGTTTATAAAAGATCTTAAAATATTTTCTACAAATTGAAGAGGGAAGGTGATAAAATTCTCAATATCACACAAGTTTCTTCAAGAATAATTATTTTGTCTAATTTTAATTACAAATAATGATGAATTTATCGTTATTCAAATTTTCAGAGATATTAATTATTATACAGTGAATTAAATTTGACGTCTAGATATCATTGAAATTCAAGGTCATTTTTATAGGGGATGAAGTGTTGAGTAGATAAAATGAAATGGTTAATATAAAAGAATTTAATTCTGTGTATAACGAAGATAAAAAAATATTTTTATAATAATATGGTGAAACTACTTGCCTGCATTTGAAGTAACTAAAAATCTTTAACTAATATTTAACAGCTGTTACAGTTAGAGTGTAGAATGAGACTGACCGCCACACGTACTTTGCTGAATCCCTACGACATTTTCCGAGTGGGAGAGCTTGCCAGTGGATTAAGCACAAATATATAGGGTTTGTTAAAAAGAATTCTCTAGTCAGTATAATATAACATTGGATTACCAAAGGTCTACAGTCTGCAGACCGGTGGTCAGTGGATATATTACTAACGGATTACGAATCATGCTTCGACGTTACCGATTAGGATAAACCTATAGTCACATAGTCAGGTTATTTGTTTACGAAAAGGAAGCCTAGATTTGGTTTATATTAAATCTGTGAAAATCTCATTTCATATTATACTCATATTTCAACGATTTATACATGGAGAAATAAAAGTGACGAACTTACGTTTTACCGGATTTTTACTCATTTAAAAAAAAAAAAAATAAAGTACTATTCACTGAGGCTAGTTGAACGACCGAAATACACAGCGTGACCTCTTGCAAGTGCGCTCAAATTTGATTAGCTATTTGGGACGATCCATTTCGAATCGATACCTTATGAGCTTTCACCCTATATATGTTCTGCAGACGTATAGGTATGTATATATCTACATGTGGAGGTGGGGTTTTAAAGCATTTTGTTTTTTAATTTTTTTTTTTTTTGGAATATACAGATAGGAAATTCAAGATCGAAAATGGGGAATAAAGGATGAAGGAAAGTGTGTGCAGAATGAGATTAATAAAACTTCTGTAAATGTCCAGCCACTTTTGTTTAATAGTAGGTATATACTTAATAAATTTACATTTTGTTTACGAATTGTATTTGTAAGTGTATAATGTACAATATCTTATATTAATTATCCTCATTTGGTTTCTCTCTTATTTTCATTATCTTTTTTTATTTTCTTATTTTTTAGGGGGTATTTATCGTTAAAGTCAAGGATTTCCAACGCGTAGTATTAAATAATATTAATTAGTGCCATCGTACATTGCGACTAAATAAATAAATAAAATTCCAAAAAAGGAAAAAAAAAAAAAATTAAAAAATTAAATTAAATTTGAATTCAGCGCAACGAACAATTTTAAAATATATTAATATATATATATACAGCTGAGGGTATATAATCTAGGATCAGTTCCCTCATTTTTCCCTTATTATACGAACACGCTTAAATATAATTACAGAATCACTATAAGCGAAATACCTGATGTTATAATCTTAAAAATCAGATCTAAGTACATAAAAACCACAAGAACCTAATAAATAAATTATCAACTATTGTCTCACACGGTGTTAAAATAGATCAATACGTTGATTATTACTTTTCTATAGTTGTTAACTAATTCGCGGATATGCCGCACCTATATTTCATGATTATTCCTTCTCTTCAGGGAAATTAGCGAACGTGCTTGATAAGAAGAAAAAAAAAAATACGAAAAAATACAAAAGTCCCAGCCCCAGATATTCGCGATTTGAACTCGAGATTGAAATTATAAAATAGTTCGTCGCGCCGTTGTCATAATTTAATTGGCAGAAGTAAAATTGTAAAATTTATAAAACTGCAGCGTGAAAAATCGACTAATATTAACAATAATATTAATTCAGGTTCCAAATTTAAGTACATAGAGAAAAAAAGCACACGGATTTTAAATTCGCATTATCATTAGGATAAGCCCAGCCATAAATTAAATGAAAAACAAAAAAATCAAAAATATATAGAAAGTATCGAATAAGATTGTCAAAATTTTAAGTCCGTGTGATAATTCGCTCGTTGATTTCGATATAGATTATTAAAAAGCTTGTCGATCGATATCCTAAACCGTTTCTCCGTTGCCTTCGATAAATTCAAGATTATTTCGATGCGAATTATCGTCGTTCCTGTCGCCATTAATTCCGTTATTATTGTTGCAAATGTACATTAGTTTTGCAAGATAAAGTTGGAGGTCTTCACTACCGCGTGCATCTTCTTCGACCAAAATATTCGGACATAATATAGCCATTTCCGCTTCTGAAGGTACGACGGAATTAGTCGCACTTCGACCGAAACGGGCCCATTCGGAACTTCCGCTCTTACCAATCCTCACAAAACTACGTACTAATTGATTGATTTTATGGTGCGGAACCTTCAGGCTTGATCTACCAAATCTTACTGGAAAATCCGATCTTCCACGGGCCGTTTTTTCACCAGCTTCGTCATTGTACCCGTTTGATTGTTCCTGACTTCTACCAAAACGGACAACAGGTGATCCTCGTGTATACTCCGATCTACGGCTACGATCTGCGAAATCTAAAGATTCTCGAGGCCTATCGCTGCTTTCGTGTTTTACAACGTATTCAAATGGCTCGATATCGTGAACTGACGGATTGTAGAGAAGAAGAGAAGCCGCGTCGTCCCGGATCGGAGAAGACATCGCCGATGCCTTTACGAGGACCTGGTCACAGGTGAAGAAGATGAACCCGTAAATCAGCGTGTTGATGCTCTGAAAAATTTGTAAAAATTATAGGAATTAAATTTTATCGAATTAAAAAAGAATTTATTTTCTTATTTTTTTGTTTCTTTACGATTAGGGATAAAATTGGGATCACTGATCGTTAAGTAATACATTTGATGTATAAGAGAATTGAATTGAATGTAATTCGCATCTTAAGATCCTGAAACTTCTAATTAAGTTTAGTAATAATTTAACGGGTCACCGCAGCTAACTAGACAGGCGTAAAGTGAATCAAAAGCTAACGAGAAAAAAATGCCTCAACCCGTTAACCGCTAAAGAGTTAAGACTGTGGAGGAGTTAGGAGTAAAGGGTCGGTTTGGTTATAACGAACACCTTCTCTCGTTAACGTCGAATTTACTTTGTGATCGTCTAACTCTGGTAATACAGGCCCAATTACGACGGCGTTAGAGACGCAGGACTCCTCTTCACACATTCTTACAAAGCACAGGATAAAAAAAATTTCTTTTTTTTATTATTTGATATTCAGTCTTAAAACGTGTTGCAATTTTCGTGTGGGTGTAAATCAGGATTATGTTTAAACTACAAGAACTACTTAGAGAAGTAATAAAACGAAGCAAAACCCTGATACATATTCCATCTATTCATTAAACGTATATTTTACAGCGTCTTAATTAGGATTCAAAGATTCTAGAAACGGTAGCTCATTCATCATGAATAAGTATCAAAAAGCTTTGAATTATCGCTAAAACTAGGTATATGAAAGCGTCTAATTATCAAAAGGAATCAAGGATTAGCCGGGCGCCGTATAGTACTCGTACACAACATAGGGGGAATTAATAACTTGACGGTTCGTGTAAAAGGACGAGAGGTGATTGATCGATTGAGGAAATTGATCGGGCAGAGAGTGGCTCTGTTCAATAACCTCGAGGATGTCTATGAGTTCCCTACACCTTCACTGCGTAAAAAGATTTTCGATAAAATTCATATTTTGAGATACATGATGGATTTTTTTTTTTTTTGTTACGAGGATGTTAATTCGTAGTATGAAGATGTAGATATTGACATTATTGTTATTTGAGAAATATGATAAGCAGGGGAGGCAGAATATGTGATAGAAATATTTTTTTCAAATTTAATTTAGTTAGGTGATAATATTACGCTTTTCCAATAATCGTTTCTCATATATATCGAATGAGATATCGCGTATCAAAGAAACGAGAAAAGAAGAAGAACAACATTTATTCGAACACTTGAGGATTAATTATGTATACTTTATCGTATAACCAATATACGCGCTGCACCAACGCACAAATCGACGAGGGGTGTCACTTTCCCACAACGCGGTAAAAAGAATATGTAAATTAAAAATATATCAATTTCCGATAATTTTTAATCCTATTCTAAATGTTAACTACAAATATTATTCACTTTCACGTTATAATCACAAGCTGAGAATATACTTTACAATTCACACTTTGAATTTATCGTAAATCGATCCCAATGTTCTTTTTTTTTTTTTGGTAACTCGATTTCATCTTTTGAATTAATTTTGTTTTATTTTTTGTTTGCCTGTCAGAAAATTACATGAATACCTTATTGAATTAAACTGAAAGAATTTTCTGTTAATTATTTGAATTGTAAAATTGAAATATTGATGGATTTTTTTGTGAGGGAAAATGATGCGTAAGTATAACTAGAATTTAGAATCCAAAATGAAAAATACAAAATCCCTGATCTAGAAATTATTTAACATCTGCGATATCTCTTCGTTTTTAGGATAAATTATAAAACAGATATCTTACAAAAATCGAAGAATTTATAATTGCATATTGATATGTTATAATTTGGGCCGTTTACAAATTGGGACTTAAATATAGAAATTCCAATCTAAAGTCAGGTAAACTTTAAGGTCTGTCCCTCACGTAATGTAGGAAGTAAAAGATTCACGAGATGATATAGTTTTGCGGGCAGAGTACAGCTCGTGACCAAATTAAGATTGCAGATACTGAAAAACAGAAAAGCAAAATCATGAACATCTATACAAGCAATCAAAAACAATCTTTTTTTTCCCAAATCTTGCACAACAATTCTCAATAAGAACAAAAATAGAAATTAATGATAAAAAAATTTTCCAATACGTAAAAAAAAAAATATCCAAATTCAAAAAAATTCACTTTCGGATCTGGAAATATTTCAAAAAAATCCATAACACACGTTTTCGAATAATTATCGATATTGAATCGAATATTTAGTTACAGAAAATAACGAAAATTATAAAGTGGCTTTCTATGAAGTGATAGAAGCAGCAGGAAGCTTCGAGGAAGACGCTAGGGGGGCACCATAAACTAGGAAACTGTATCAATCGCAACGACACTAAAAGTACCAATGTTTTTTTTATTTTCCAAAATTGGGAATGGCGATTTATAAAAAATGAAAAATAAAATGCAGCTTACCATGACGTTGCAAGGGTTGGACGGTTGGTTATCAGGTTGCTGGCAGATGTGGGGTATGGAGTATGTGGCTTGGGGTACAATGAGTTCCTCGGTTAGGGATGACACGCTTATATACACCGCCGCACAGCCACCGCGCGGGACTGGGATAGCTTCACCTGAGTTATGATTGGCCAAGCGTATAACATGATACCTCTACATTATTTTGATTCAATTATACCTTACCTACCAACCTACGTAATCTCCTTTATTATTTATGACTCTTGGCAAATAATAATAATTGAAGAATCTACATACGCATTTTACATATACGCCCTGCAGCTCTCACTCGGTTACCATCCTTATAGTCAACGTCAGACTTGTTATCTCTAACCAAATAGTGCACCGAAATTTTAAGGAACCTTATTACCTGATTTGGCTTTCTAAGAACACTTTCATCAACCGATAAAAGAACGTCGAAACCCCTCAAAACAATATTTTTCATTTTATATGTACAGTTTTTGAAAGATTTCAAGATTCTAGTTTCTTCGTTCATGATTACCAAAATTTGATATCCTGGTATCAGTGTGACCTTTACCTACGTCCCACGTACACTCACAGTGTCAAGGATACAAATTGATCAAGAATTAATAAAATGACCGATCGGAACAAATACTTAGGTATATTTACCTCTGAAAAATATTTTTATTTATTGTTCAATTAGAGCATTGAAATTGTCTTTAAATAGCCGCAAATAAAAGTGTACAAATTTTCTCAATCGATAAATTATTCAGCGAATAAAAAAATATATTAATTTTCTATGAATAAAAAGTCCTGATATTGTATTTTGTCGTAATGTATTTTAAGGAGAAACGATAATAAATGCCTGCAGAAAAAAAAGGAATCAATTCGAAAGAAATTACCATTTTTTTTTTTTTATACTCCTAAAATGACAGAAAAAAATTTAGAAGGAAATCCCACGTGGGTGAAGCAATGCTTCAGCTATTGGGTATACAGTTAATTTCACGCCTGTTGCTGCTTCGTAGTATCAGGTCGAAGAAATACGAGGGTGAGGGTTGGGAAAGGGTACAGAAGCGGTTGTAGACCGTCAGAGGAAGGGATGAGCTTCTCAAATTCGCTCGTTTCCTTCTCAAATGTCAGGCTTGTATGTACACAAACACATACGTGATTAAAATTGGTCTCAAAATTGTTATACTATACGTATGAATAGGCGACTACTACAGATAACTTGAGGATTTTGGATTTTACTTGCATTCTGCAAGCCATAATTTTCGATAATAAAATATATTATCTGTATTTCCGACCTCCGCCATTTCCCATAATGTATATAGGTATATATATATATTCGCGTGTGCAGATATCTGTTGCGAACAATGCAGACACAGACACTTATCTTGAAATATGTTCGTCCTTGGCTACCCACGGCCATTGTACAAGGGATGCGAGTATAATCCGCTGTTAAATCGTAAGACGAAAGTTTCGCGAAACCTTCTTGGCTTTTCTGTGCAACTGACCATATATCCTTGTTATTATTTTCTACGATTCGTTTCAATTTTATTCATGAATAGAAAAAAAAAAAAAAAGGACTTTCTTTTCAACTTTCCAAATAACAAACTGCAGAATTAATTAAGAAAACGAACTTTTTTTAATTTGTATTCTTTGCTATTTATATTTTTTATGAAAACATCTTAGTTATTTATCCCGATAATTATACAGATCTTAAAATGCCTTTCTCAGACCTGGATCTTGTCTAACAATATCATCTACATCGATGAATTAATTTCGCTTAATTAACATGCTATGATATACCCTTGACAGCTATTTACGTTCGTAATCATTCGATGGATACCTTGTCGGATCATATCAGGATACAGGTATCCTTACTTGAAATAACTTGCAGGTACATACGTATGTATGTACATTGTTCGTGAAAGTTATAATTAAAGTAAACACATGTAGAGATCATCGTAAAGGTATAACGCCTTCGTGTATAATAATTAATCTATCCCAAAGATTGTTATTCAATAAAATATATATAAAAAGCAATAACTATTATCGTAATTAAACAAAAAATAAATGTCTATAAAAAACGAAACAAATTTTTTTTTTACATTATTTGTCATCTAATTACCTCGTATGGATTATTATTTGTTAAACGAAGAAGAGAATACACCAACAAGTAGAAAAATCCAGCATTGGTCAGACACGACGGAGTTCGCTTAGTAGAGGCTGTTAATTACGCAACTACGACTTCTCTCTATCTACTTTTCTTTATCTTTATGTTTTTTTTTCTGGAAATTTTAATGAAATAAAATCTTAAAATTTTTTTGGGAATCTTATAACAAGACAGATGAATAGTTTCAGATAACATAAACGTATATACGGATGTGCGGAAAGAATTTATTCAATTCATTTAAATAAAAGATTGAAGATTAATCATCTGACGAATAAAACGATTGATATTTATTTTTATTGATCAATTAATATATATATGAGATAATTATAATTACCAGTCATGATACAATAATTTATTTAAAAGGGAAGCCGTATTATTGTAAATATTTATAACAATTAACAATTATATCCACTTATTTGTATTAATTATTATTATTAGCTATTATTATTGTACAAATTTTCAAATACGATTAAAGCCATTGTAGTTGACATAATTCAGACATATTTATTTATTTCTATATATAGGTATATATACTCGTTTATGAAATTTTTAATTGAAATAAAATGTCGAAGTCACATACAATTATATCGAGTATGTATTAACAATCGTATAGACTTCCGATATACGCATACGGTATATATAATAAGTACATACTTATTTAAAAATTTATAGAGATTTTTTTTTTTTTTTAATATTATTCTTCAATCATATAGTAGGTATATATAACGTTTAGAATTATATATTAATACTCAATAAATACAGTAAAATCGATTTATGGTATTTATAATACCGAATTTCGATTTACTGAATGTATAATGTATGTATGTATATATGTATATGTATGTATAACGATTAAGGATGAATAAATGTCTTTGGTCAATTAGTAAATAGATATACAAAAATTCGATGAAATATTAAACATATCGCAGAATTATTGTCACGATAAATAATCATTTATATGATATATAACAATTAACAATAATAATAATAATAATAATAATAATAATAATAATAATAACAATAATAATAATAATAATATCAATAATATCAATCAACTATATAGTTTTCTTCGAATACTTCTTTTTTTAAAATAATTATTTCAAAAAGGTTTGAATATATCATAATATTGAACATGTGTATGTATACATGCGAGTATAGATAGTGGTATGGTATGTTTAGTACCTGAAATTTTTTAATTTTTTTTTTAAATCACAGAAAATTAGTGATTCTTGATAACTATTTATATAAAAAATAATTAGATTATTAAAATACAATTTTATATGATATATCATATAATCTCTTTCATAAAATGGTATTAATATATACCTATATATATATATGTATATATTGTACTTCTCATAATTTATAACATGATGATATGAATAATATTATACATATACCTGTACATATACTATATCAGAACGATCGGAGATAGTAGTATTATATAGATATAGGAAATATTTAATCTGTTTTTAGACGTTACCTATAATTTTCTGTGCTAATACGTCAATGTATATTATACGAATATAAAATATATATTTATGATGTTTTTTGCATTTTCATTTTGGTTTTTGGGTTTTTTTTTCTTTTTTTTTTTTTTTTTTTTGTTCGTACTAGACTGATTTTGATACAATAATATCGTTTACAAGATATATTATATATTTATACATCTATAACGAAATTTGAAATTGTGACTAAAAAATATTTTCTTAAATGTTATTCTTTATTATTATTATTATAAAACATGTAGGTATGTATATGTATGTATGTATATACGTTATGCTATCGCCACACACGATGAGATATATACTTACAACTTATCGTAATCAATACAATTATACAAACACACGATCCAGCCCCCTTTTTTTTTAATTAATACAAATTTCGATGAGTAATTATATTATTTTCTGAAATTATTCTGAAAAAAATGCTGTCAATGTAGATGATCTGATTTTAAAAAAGATAAAAAAAAAAAATTGAAAATAAAATTTATATTCACGATAAACTGATCCGTAAAAAGATATACATAAAAATGTGAAGAACATGTAATTTGAAAAAAAAAAAAAAAAAAAAAAAAAAAAAAACACAATTAATAAAGATATAAATATAATTGTTGAATTAAAGAAGATTGCAGGCGTTACTTTGATGGCGGGGTTTACCACTTTTTGTAAGTGCAAAACCAGGGCAGCATTGATCTTGATTTATGGGTAAATGCCGCTTATCACTCGTATGAGGATCAGTGATCAGAGAAAATTCACAACTAGGAATTCCTGATACTCCTCCAGCCTTGTTGAGGTCAAAATCTGATACATCGACGTAATTTTGTTCGTTCTCTTCTTCGTCTGGCGTTGAATGACTCTTACGATCACTTTTGCAGTTACTTTTACGCGATGCCAATGATCTAGCTTCTGAATTTTTAAACTGTGGTGAAGTAACACCGTCCCTATGCAGTCGGAAATGTTCCTCAGTGTCGCTCAATAGGGAGCCAAAAACGTCAGCTGGATTACGAACAATCGCAGAAACTGCACCAACTGAATTTGAACGAGATCCTGATTCAAGGACAAAAAACAAAAAAAAATGATTTTAGTTATTTTTTATACAATTTTTTTGATTATTTTTTTATCATGATAATAATTTGTCAAAGAGAATAATTCGGTTTTTGACAAACTCGTAATTCAAAACTCTTAATAAAAGGCACGGGTTAATATTTGATTAGAAAAAATGATTAAAATTGTACACTGCTTTTTAACGGTCCAAGGAACTCAGTCGCTGTTAATATTACAAAAGCATCTCATTTTCTTTCCCTCATTTTTATTTATTTATTTTTATTTTTTTGTTTTTTACTTTTGCACCTTTTTAAGTGGTGTGTAATTTAATTTTTAAATCTAAAAATTTCTACCTGCTGTATGCAGGGAATATAATTATTCAACAAAACTGACCCATTATAAATGGGTAGATGTATATATACACCCCATCAAAAAGGTTTAAAAATAAATTACCTATCACGTTACCTTTTATATTGATGCTTTTTATCGGTGAATTAGCAACAGACCGACGTGCAACATCCTGAAAAGTAATCGGCGAATAAATTCGTCTATCTTCAGATACAAGACCGGATCCTGAACTTGGAGGTGCAGGTGAAGAAACTCTCGAAGTCCTTGCAGAAGCCGAAGAATTTTCCACCCTACGTTCACTGCGGTTTCCTGTACCCACGACACTTATAGACATTCGTTTATCGACTGCACGATTATTAATCCATTGAGGAGGCTCATGGATAGTTATTCCCTTCGTCATCTGGGAACGTTCTTCCCGTTTTTCAAGCCAATAGGTTTTCATAGATCCTGCATTATCACACATGGAGAAAAGTTAGCGAAAAAATTATATCTTTGTATTAAAATCACCGATACGATACGTGTTTCAAAAATACTAAGTCAAAATTGGAAAGTAAACGAACAGATATAAAACCCACCTTTACCTTTCACCTGAATTTCGCCACGCTCTGTGACTTTGTATGATGTGGAAAGCAGCTCTTTAGTTGGCTGTGAGATGTGGATTTGCATCGCTTCACTCGTCGCCTCCATCCTAGACGCAGTGTTTACTGAATCACCGAAAAGACAATATCTCGGCATTTTTAGACCAACAATTCCTGCAACTACTGCACCACTATGTACCCCTACACGAATTTGTAAATGTTCCCCTGAAATAGAGTAAAAACAAAAAATACAAATAAAATGGTAAATAAAATTTATGGAGAAGAAATCTAAAAACTTCGAAAAAAAAATTTGTTCTTCAATTTTTTTAATTCTTCAACAAACCTGTTGATGGATCTTTCAAATCGGTTATTGCCTCTACCATATCCAAAGCCATGTCACACACGCGGTCAGCGTGATCATGCTCTTTCTCTGGAGCTCCGGAAACCACCATGTAAGCATCTCCGATTGTTTCAACCTTAAAAACGGATTTAATTTATCTAAAAAATTGTGCGAGACTTATGGAAAAATAAAATAAAATAAGAACAATCCTCCGGAAACTCGAAATGCTATGAATTCATCGATCAATATCGAAAGACAGCGTAGAAAAACATAGAAGAAATATAGTAAAAATGTAAAACCAGTGTGTATTTTTCTTACATCTTTTGTTCTCCCAAAAATTCTAATTCTGGTCTCTAATATAAAAAAAAAACGAGATCCAAATTACCTTATAAACACGATTTCTTTCGGTCAGAGTATCGAATATGGAGTACATGGCATTGAGCATGGAAACAACTTCCATTGGAGTGATCCTGCTACATATTTCGGTGAAACTAACTACGTCAGAGAAAAGTATCGATACGGAATCAAACATCTGTAAATAAATGATGAATGTGATATTTTTCACTATTTATAAATCGATAAATAACTTATCGCGTTTTTTAATACCTCGCAAGTGTCGATAGGACTCTCGCCATTCCTGAGACGGTCAGCAACTTGTTTCGGTATCATTTGGTAAAGCAATTCATCAGTTCGTTTCATCTCTGCGTCGAGTTTCCTCATAGATTCTTCAAGCTTTTTGCTTTTAAGTTGTTCTTGGTCGAGTGCCAGTTTCAATTCAACCGACTGCTGGGTTCCAGCGAGCATCAGATCTCTTTGAAAAATAAAATGAAACAAGAAAATCTTAAGCGTCATAATTTTCAATGTTATAATAGTGAAAAATATCCACCTGCTAAAATCGTGCATTGACAAATCGTTTATATAAAGTCCAGTAGTTATCAAAGCGTTTAAATCTGGCATCACAGGAGTCCCGAGGTACATCATCATCCGCCAATTGTCCATGTAGATCATTTGACCTAAGGATGATTAAGAACTGGGTTAAAATAACACGCGTTTCATTAAAAATAGTAAAATTTTTTTACTCCTCCTCATTCCGTCGTCGCCTACCTTTTAATCTCAATGTGTTATCCTCTGGGTTCTCCATTTCGTCGCTTAAAATTATTTCATTTCTCTTACGATCTCCTGGCCGCTCTGTCAGCACTGGTTCAACGGTTACCAGCTCGAATATGTTATTGGTTCGATTGAGAATCTGAAATATATAATACGAAGTTGGGTAATAATTAAGCGGACAGAAACAGAGCCTGGATTAAAATAAAAATATGAAAAACTACTTGCCGTTTGAAATTTGAAAGCGATCAAAGGTCTGACGAGATCGAACCAATGGGTGATCTTCTTTCCGAGAAGATCGGGCAGGATTACCATCAAAGAATTACCAATGCTTCTCACGATCATATCGGACCTGATAAAAAGAGATATGAGAGATTTTGGGTTCGCTGATGAGGAAAAGTAGAAAAGTTTCTTATTTAATACAGACCCAAAGACAATGCAGAATGGAAAGATCTCAAAAAGCACGGAAGCTCCTATTGGTAAATGTTTTTCTTCCCGGGTCATGGCAAGAGATGCGAAAGTGAAAGCTCGGTTATCGAATGTCAGATTAAAAGTGACGTGTACGGTATCGAAAAGAACTTCTTCGCGTACGAGTTCGATCCTCATTTCTTTGTGGTAAAAATGTCGAGCTACTTCTCGGATCTGTCCCATAGTGTAGTAAACGAATCCACGCCTTTTGCTTCTGTAGTGAAGAGTCAATCCTGTTTAAATGAAAAGAGAAAAATAAAAATCAAAATAAAAATCAGAACCATATGGGCATGATTGAAAAAATTGTGTTGACTATTTATTAAGAATTATTACTACCGTGACGGGTTTCGTTTTCGCAAATGAAGGACGGGGCTCGCATTCTTGGATATGAAAACTTGAGGTACTCGTGGAGATTGTCGAGACCATTTAGAAAATCTCTAACGTGACGTCCAAGGACGGATAAAACACGATCGTATCCATACTGACCAACGAATCCAACGAAATGAACACCCATTTGATCGAAGAATTCTCTTTCTGTGATGCCCAGTACCTAATATGTGTCAGTCATGCATGGGAATTCTCATTTCTGAAATATTCTGTTCTCTAGTTTTGTTCTTTTTTTTTTTTTTATTTTAATTTTTCTTTTATCTATTTTATGGCTACTTACCTGAATTGCTTTTTTGGCTAAACGAGGAATCAGGGTCTCAGGGTAAACCTGATGGACGCTGAAACTCGGTTGTTCTACGGCAGCCTGTCGGCGAATTTCTTCCCAACGATCTTCGCCGTATACTTGCTTTATAAACTCGGACATATTTTCCAGGATTAACCCGTACATGATTGACTATTGTGTTGAAAACCCTGAAAAAGAAATTATTTTCATTCTTTTGAGACACCTAAGACTTTTTTTTTTTTTACCCTTTTTGAATTACATAATCGAAAGATTCTGCTCAAAGAAATTACGTAATATTTTATTATCCCACTTCCATTTTTTACTATCACTTTTCATAATCTTATACAATAATAAAAAATTCAATTTCAATAAGTTTTTACGAAAAGATTGAACCCGATTCAACACGATGCTTGATTCTTAAAAAAAAAAAAAAATGATATAAACTGATACCAAACAGCCAAAGATAAAGTTGCAGCGATTAGTTAATTTGAAAGTTCAGATTATTTAGTTCGGTTAATTTTAATCAGCGGAAAACTTACCGGAAACTATAAACGAAATCAGATGTACGAAGATTTTTAACGTAGATTAAAAAAATTTTTCAATACTAAACGAAATTTGGATAATTTTATCGACTTTTATAATCACTGTTTAAAATATTGATATTTGATTTAGGATTGAACTGCGCAGAAATCGCGTCCGCTCTGCACGGCTATTTATATTTGAATGCAGCTTATATTGAGGGCTGAGTAAAGAGTCACTAAAAAAATATCCTGAAATAAACACCGTAATTTATTCCCATCAATTTTCAATCTGATATTAATTACAAATTATATATCGGCGGACTATAGTTAATAAAAATCACAAAATCATTATACACTTTATCACAATTATGAAAAATACCTTTTACGAAAAACTGTGCATTGAAATATAAATAAAAAGACTAATTAACAATAAAAGAAAACAAAAAATTGACTACCTTCGTAAATTTCAATAATTTTATAACTTCTCTTCGATTCTTAAGATCCGACCTTTTAATTAATTTTTCCCCTAATTGCCTTGAGCTTTATTTAAATTAACTTCTAATTTTGGGCTTATTTATATTTTATTCAACGTTCTTCATTCCCTGATATTAATTCGCGAATATTTTCTACACTCCTGAAAGAATACTGCGGTGAAAACGTAAGAATTGAAACTGAGACTACATACGAACTGGGAATAGCGTGCTTTAGATTATTAAATGTCCAATGAGACTGGACAGTGTCGACTGTTTGCTTTCCTGGTTCGTTTTGTCGGACCTGTTAGTTAATAGGTCCGTTTCTCCCAGCGGTAAGCAATTTCTCGCGTGTTATAGATTGCTATTGTATAATGCTCCAATAGTTTAAGTTTTGCAGGTTCAAAATTGTCCTTATAACTTTAACGTGCACAAGGGGCCATTATTACTACTGCTTGACTCCTAACAGAGAAAAAGAGAGAGAGAGAGAGAGAGAGAGAGAGAGAGTAAGAGATCGAAAGAGGCGAGAGCGTAAGGTTAATTACCTCTAATTGCTTGAGATTAATTGTTTTGCGCGCGTAACTGCTCCACTTTAATTAGCAATAGTAAATAGAAGATATACAAGCAGTTTTATGTGTACTTTATTACCGAGTAAAATATCCTACTTTGAATCTAAACCTGAACCTTTTATTTATCATATTCATTCGCAATGTTTATTCAATTAATTACCAATAAATATACGTACCTCGTTTTGAACATAATGAAATTTTTCAATGCCAAAATTGGCCCAATTTTATGTAAAAAATTATCGAATTTGTGTGGCAGAGAATCGACCTTGAGCTTCCTTTGACCGTCATTATTTTCTCAAATTTGAAAGACATTCTCGGACTGGAATAGAAAAAGAAAAAAATTTGATTAAATTGACGAAAATTTTACGAATTTAAGACAAGTTTTTCCACTCGTTATAAGGACACAAATTTTTTTGATAGAAAGTAATTAAGTTATTGTGACTGACTCCATGATCCGGAAGTATATAAGAAATCGATCACGTAATTGACGATTAGCAGCTGAGGGACGTGGCTATTAATTTTCTCTTCCTATATCCGTGAGCCATTTAATAATACTAATTTCACAATTGGGTATACAACCGAGACGAACTGTAATTCACAATCGACCACAAAATATACTAATTTAATTATGGCATACAATTGAAATGAAGAAAATAGGGGATCGATTTAAACGTAAATTTATATCAACGAATTTACTTAACGAACACCGAACAAACTCCACACGCACTATCACATAGATGCAGATATATATGAACGATTTTAGAATAAATTTTGAACGGAAAGAGACCATGGTCATCGAGGATATATTTTCTTAAAAAATAGAATTACAGAAACAATTATCAAATTTATGGTAATAAATGAAAGCTTCAACTATATGTAATCAAATGATTTTTTGTAAATTATAAGAATAAAATGATTTGTTTAAAATTGTTAAAAATCAAAAATCTGACAAAATATTGTAATAATTTTTCCAATAGAAATACGACCGCAAAAATTTAATGACGACATTTTTATAAATATACTCCTTGTAGAGTTTGGGGGAGGGGGGGGGGGAAGGGTGAGGGAAGGAATATTTTAATGACCGGATATCCGATCTGCATATTATTCCTTTGAATATTGAACAAGTTTGATATAAATCTATCGAAAGTATATATATTTTTTATTTATTTATTTTATTTTATTTTTTTTTAATGTATATATTATACCAATATTACGGTGATTCTTGCGCGCAATATAAAAAGATAAAAGATAACGATAAAAGATCCTCTCAAATCACAGCTGCAGAGAAATACTAACCACGTATATGTTTTATCGTCTGCGAAAGTTGTGTGTCTTGTGGCTTGTGGCTTGTGAGCTTAGAAAGATGAATGGCGATATATAAGTAGCGGAAGCAATTTATAGGTCCGCCAAAAGGCAGGCGCGTGTAAATACTATGTGTATGCGGTTGCGTGTGAGTAGGCGTAGAACAATGTGTGTCGAATCGCCTTAGTGAGCACAATGCGTAAAAGGAATGCGGTTCGGGTTGTCCGTAGTAAGAAAAACGGGATGAAATATTGTGGGGGAAAAATAAATTAATTAAAATATATATTTTTAGTGCATAATATGATAAATCTTATAAAAAAAATATATCGTACGCTATAATTATGTATATTATGTGTGTTTCTATTACCCTTACAGTAACAATACATACCATCGGTATTCGTATTGTATATCAATGTTTTAATTTATTGAAACGATTTAATCAGTAGTGATGTAAAAGCATGTCATGTACGCTGTTAATTGGACAATTAACTGATGACTGATATCACGAAGTCAAACCGTACGTCGTAATTGATTCGCCAAAAATAAAAAAAATAAAAAAAATAAAAAACACCATTCACAACGTGAAACAGCTTTGATTAATTAATAAACCGCGAGACTGTAATCACCAACGTTGTCAGTTATTGTATTGTAAATATTCTACGCGAATTGTGACAAATGTAAAATTGTACTGAAAATAAGGAAGGTTTATATTACTGTGATGTATGTAATAGAAAAGAATCAACAGCATGACACGTGCAAATATCACACAGAGAATAGAAGATAAAAAATAAAATAAAAAATAAAAAAAAAAAAAAAAAAAAAAACAAGTGAGATAAACAGAGATGACATTTAAATAAAATTTTTAACATTCTTACTAAATTTTCAATTTAAAAATCCACGACCAAATCTATATAAGCGCAAGCTGCAGTCCGGGGAATTGGGGTAATCAAAGGTCGTCTTTGTTGGCTCCAATTAATCCGAAGAAGAATGAATTCATTCCAGTCTCCAATTGGCGATTAGAGATGAAACTAAAACCGGTGTATGAACATCGCTTTAAGATTTTCTAAATCAGACGTGAAACACCACCTTTAACTTAACACGAGCTCCCGAGATCAATCTGTTTGGCGGCGCACGTGCGCAAAAATCAATTTTATCAGGCGCGGCACCGCCGCAGATAACGCAGCTAGACAAACGCGCATATTACGTTTAATGGTCTATATGATCTTGTTATTATTAAGCTAACCGTAGTACGCGGAATCAATGAATTCCTGAATGAATAAGAAATTTACAATATATTTATATTTTTTTTTTTTGTATTACTAAATTTAATTTCGATCAGAATTGAAATTACCACGTATTCCGATCACTTGTAATGTTATTAAACTTTTTCTATTCAGCAGAAAAAATTTTATTCTCCTCCTTTCGGTATATAAAATATAATTAATATCCAATCCTTCGCGACGCGGTTCAAGTTATCTGTGTAACGATCAAAACGTTACTAAGCAAATCCAAAGTGTTACTTCTTCTTACAAGGCCGCCATTTCCTGCTATTAGCACCTCGATACCCGATCGGAAAGTCAAACAGGCATCACGTAGATGGTTTTAAGAATTACTCGTGATGCCTACCAAGTGGTTCACCTCTCCATATCATTGTCGCTTTTCGAAACCGGCGGCTATAATAAGCGCAACTCAGTTTCATGCGCTTTTTATAGAGAACTCGGTACACATAGACATTGTTATATCGGTATAATGTAAATCAGCGACTGCAGATAATGAGTTTTATTATAGACTAGTACTAAGCTACAAGTCAGACGTTTTTATTTTTCTTACGAATTGTGTATTTCGCACTCTTTGTCTATAGTTTTGTTTTCTTAGCATTTTCAGGATCCGCTGATGCGAATATATACAATTATAATATGGAAATGTACTGTAATAAATCTTTAAAAAATTGATATTTAGTTTTGCGATATCCAAATACGTACGCTTGTCTGTTGTACTATACCGTTTGCTTTCATATACTGTGTGCAGTAAATCGATTCCGAATAATTTTTACCTTACCGCAATTGGAAAACTACGTCACGAATGACGTGCATTCGTAAATCTGAACGCTAAACGGGGTATCATCGTGACATTAAAATTATTAAAAACGCTTCCTGGATGTGAAGAATAATTATTTAGATACAGCAATAACGAATCATGTATTAGTACATTTATTAGCTTCGTTGAATACGTATCTAAATTTTTTTTCAAACTCATTAATATAATATAATATCATTGTCTTATCTATATTTTTACTATTATTTTATAATTCCTTAGCAAAAAGCCGGCTAACCGTTTCATCTTTTTCAAGTATTTTTGCAAACGTGTTTCAAATCTTTTAAAGGATATTGAATATACATTTTAAACACAAACAAAGAATTGATTATATTTGAAAAGCGAGATACGCGGAGAATTTCGCGCGCCGCAAGAGAAAGGTAAAGAATAAAAAACAATTTTAAATCTGCCGTCTTATGGCGCTACCTCTGGATAGAATAGTATAACTAATAAGTGTTAGATACCGCGCAATCGGTCATCATCTGATCTCGTGGTAATTTTTTCATTCCAAACAATATTTCCAGTGTATCGCCCCCCGAACCCCGAGAAAATAATAAAGGGAAAGATAACTATATTATAGAATCTAAAAACAGATTTTCCCTGGTATTCTATAAATTTCCCGTCCTTCTTACCGGAATCAATAAATAAATAAATAAATAAATAAATAAACGCAGTAATAAAATCGTTGTTATAAAATATAAGTCAATTTATAACAACCGTTGTTCATTAACCCTGCACGTTTTAACCAATTTCATCCACGTCTACATTAAAGCGGTAGTAGCATCGTATCGTATCGTATTGTTATAATAACCAAATGTGCATTATAGCAGAGTGACTGTATCCACCGTTATCAATGGGACCAGAGTTATCTAAAATATTCACTAATCTAACTCGAGTTAATAGGCTATAAAAAAATCAGTTAAAATAAACTCTACAATATGTGTCGAAATATTATCCCACCGAATGTCATATCGTTGACAATAATTATGACTTATTTAACCTCCCTTGTATTAGCCGAAAAATCACCCTTCGAAGATAAGAACACTCACTTCTCAAGCTCCTCGATGGTAAATATCAATCCTTCCAATCTGAAAAAAAAAAAATAATTTTTAAAAATTTTGTTCTTTTGTTTACTTACCAATTTTTTTTTACAGAATTCCGCGGAAACTACGTCCACACAGCCCAAGGGCGATTTGGGACTTCTTCATGCCTTCGTTGCTTCGCTTTCAGTTATCGTTGTCTCAGAATTGGGAGATAAAACGTTCTTTATAGCAGCTATAATGGCCATGCGACATCCTCGATTAACAGTTTTTTCCGGAGCTATAAGCGCTCTCTCTTTGATGACTGTTCTTTCCGGTAAAATAATAAAAATTTCAATGTTATTTACTCAGAAAATGTAAATAAAACTGTGCAAAACCCATCGTACCACCTTCAGCATGGTTTGCGTCAACAAATATCCAAGAATTTTGAATCCAGATTACTGAAAAGGCTGATATTTTATTCCTAACTTTTCATTATTCATCTATTTACAGTCGCTTTTGGTTACGCGGCAACTATCATCCCTAGGGCTTATACATACTACATTTCTACTGCACTGTTCGCTATCTTTGGTTTGAAGATGCTGCGTGATGGTTACTATATGTCTCCAACCGAGGCGCAAGAAGAGCTTGAAGAAGTTCAATTAGATTTGAGAAAACGAGAGGACGAGGTGTGTGGTAATAGATCTGAGGGTTTCTTTTAATAATTCGGTGGATTGTGAGCTTCTGATGATTTTCATAATGAACTTTATGCATTTTCAGTATGAGAAAGAAGCCAGCACTACCATAGTCCATGATCCTGAAACAGGTGTTATTAGAAAAACTTCAAAATCAAGTGTCTGGTTGCTTGTTTCAAGAGTTTTTCTGCAAGCTTTTACTCTCACGTTTGTTGCCGAATGGGGAGATAGGTCACAGCTTACAACAATCATACTTGCTGCTAGAGAAGTTAGTTACGTTATATATCTTCGTGGATATTCAGATTTTATTTAATTAATTGTTCGAGGAAGTTTCATCAAAGCGTTGATCAGCGAATAACAATTTTACACAATTGTTTAAATCCTTTCAGGATGTTTACGGCGTTACATTGGGCGGGATATTGGGACATTCATTTTGTACGGGATTGGCGGTACTCGGTGGACGAATGATAGCTCAGAAAATATCTGTTAGAACAGGTAAAAGAAAAATCTTGAAAGAAAAAAAATGACTGTCTATACATACATACACATATTGAATTATTAATTGAGAAAATTAAATGCGATATAATCGATTGATTTATTTGTTTCAGTAACGATTATTGGAGGAGTTGTGTTCCTGTTGTTCGCAATAACAGCGTTGTTTTTCAATCCCAATGAAGACATGTAAATAGGCATTAGTAGACTTAAATTAAAATGATAGATTCTTAACGTAAGATCGAATATTGATTTGTGAATACTTTTATGTGTTTATACATATTTATAAACACGAGATTATAATAACAGTGTTCTACCAGCGTGTCCATAAGAAGAAATTAATTGTTGCCATTCTCTTAAATCCCGTTGTTGTTAACATAAATAACTACATACATATATTTTTGGAATTTGTTTTTTTTTTTTTCTTGTTTTTTGCTTGATATAATTATTACATACACATTAACTAATCAAATCTTATATTTATACACGTCTTTCTGATTAGCAAAGGAGATTACCCAATTTTTTAAAGAAACTAGCTGTTATTTAGATAATTATACTGTGATTATTGTTTAATTAATCGTAAGGACTTAATCGATAACAGAAATTTTTCTGCATTCATTATTCCATTTTAGTCAGAATAGTACATGGCATTTTTTAAAAATGGAATTTATTCTGTCATTAAATATACATCAATGACTATACACAGGTGTACGTTTAGAAGATCGAGAAAAACATTTCTACGGATAGAATTGATAAGAAACGACCCACTTATTTATTTATCATTTTTTTTTTTTTTTTTTTTTTTTTTCAACAATATCGTATACCAGTGAAAATTCATCTACATTTTTTTCATAATTGTATTTTCTAAATAGCAGAATTAAGGTGTCAGGTATTATTCTCACTATTGTTGATGCTACCTAAATCATGTAAATTGTAGATTTATTGTAAAGTTTTTATAAATAGTATAACGGAATGGACTTATATTTTTCTTCCCATTTTCATTGTTTCAATTACATAATTGTATTGTATTATATTTTTGTAAAACAAATACGAAAATGAACAAAGTATTAAGATAACAATTTATTTTTACTGTAAAGATTAAATTGTAAAATAAATATTTCTTGCGATAAATTTATAGTGAGTTTTTGAATATCAGGAATTATAGTAGGTATTTGTTACATTTAAAACTACCCTTCCAGAAGGAGATTTTTTTTTCGTTCTTCCACATTCATCCATTTTCACTTACCGTTTTTATAGCCAAAACAACGTTTCCACATTTTTAATTAAAATATTTGTAAAACTAATAAGACTGACTGCATTATTTCTTTCAGGTTGGAGAACAAAGGTAAAAGATATGTTTAGTGAAATTTGAAAGAATAAAAAAGAAAAATGATATGATAGATGCTGTGTGTAAATTAAAAGCCAAGTATATTGATTTATTAGGAAAATAAGACAATTTTAAAAAATCAGTTTACAAAATCAGTCTCAAATCACGAACTATTTTTCTCATATACTTTTAATTGTTTCTGTAATTTTTTTTTTTTTTTTCAACTCATAAATACCATTAATATTATAACACATTAACAATACATTATTAATAATAGTGTCAACTATACACAACTACTGAGGAAATGGAGCAAAACAGCTACTGTTAATCTCGCACTGGATGTCGAGGATATAATGTTAGGTACATGATTATAGACTGTTTGCTATACTTTGTAATCCAGTTACTTAAGCACTGCAACCCTGAAAAATATTACATTATACATTATATTTTCAAACTTTTTGCACATCTCTAATAAAGGAAATTTTAAAGAAATTTATACAAGTTGCGACAATCTACTTATTCAACAAAATATTGCTTAAAGTTCAAATAAACGATCGTTAACACAAATGCAAATAAATATTCAATCTTTATGAAGGGTATGATATGATGAAAGATGAACATGAAAATAAAAATTAAGTATGATGATAGCAAATCAAATTATTTTTACATTCATTCTCCAAAATTTACCTAAAATATTATTGAAGTATACAGAGAGAAGTTCATTCATGTTTGGTTCGACTGACTCGGTGCAGTTGGTTTACATCTAGCTTCCAAGTTCCGCAGTCTTTCGAGCCTGGACATTGGATCCATCATAGTTTTCTCTTCTGTAAGAGATCTAGGAGGTCCGGAAACTTCTGTTAAGAAAAAAAAAACATACGTGTTTGATCAATGATCAATTTTATTTAGTTTATTCTTGTAAAACAGCAAAACCGCAAACGAAATAATTCATGGATTTACCTGTGACGTATTGATTATTAGGTTGCGAAATGAGGGTCTGACTCTTTCTTGCTTGGTCAATATCCCTCAATCCTTGTTCAATATAGTCTTGAAAAAACTGATGTGATTTAAGTAAGAAGGGCTGAACGTATATATCCGCTTCCGGATACTGTAGTTTAAAATCGTACAATTGTGCAAGACCCTGAAAAATGAATATGAATGAGCAAATATGATCAAAAATTTGTTCAAAAATTCTATTCATTCCATATTTACCTCCTGTGTATGATGCCTTGAGCCAATTTTTTTGAATATCTCAGACAACTGTTGATGCGTTAACTTGGACAAATGTTTTTGCGTCCTTGCAATGTTACTAGACTTTGATGTAGCTCGCGACGGTGCGTTTGTATCATCTGGTTTCAATGTCTAAAAAGAATTGAGTAAAAAGTGAATTTTTTTACGTCCACATTCTTTAGATTCAACAAGGAAGTTTAAAAAACCCAAAGAATTAACTTACCGCGATAAGTCTTATGAGATAAGAATACAATTCAGATTCGTCTGTGTTAGTTATCAAACTCAAATGATTCAATATGGCATTCCCTTTCACTCTTGTCATGCTGTGAAGTACTGTCTTAACTGTCCGCAGTGGAGTATCGGACCTTCTCTTCTTCCACCACGTAGTTGGATAGTCCTATGCATTAAACACTTATACATATAAAACTTATACTATACAATAATCGGTCATTACAGTTCACAGTATCTTGCATAAAGATTAGTCACCTTAAAGAAGTAATGTACTTCTCGAAGGATTGTGTCGTAATCCAAGTCCCCAGCCCAGTTTGGCATCATTTTAACTATTTTCCATAAACACTTCATCACCAGTTCCTCATATTTTGGTGTTGCATTGGATTGGGCGCAACCATGAAGCAACTGAATCAGTACACTGTAATAATGTTTAGATAAATTAAAAGACGATTTAAAATTACGTGAAATAGCAAATCGAGTCGCGAATTACTTACCAAATAATTGTTGTGTGGTTCGAATGATCTATCACCTTCACCACAATGTTGTTAACCACTCGATTATAAGCATCCGCTTCGTTCAATCGATCCAGTTTATTCTCAGCTAATAAACTGATCAGTTGATCGACTAGCTCCTTCAATTGTGGTGCTGGCACATTTTTTCCCAAAAGACCAGTTTCGTAAAACTGTTAAAAATAACATGAATAAAGCTTGGGGATATAAAAGGGGAAATTTTATCTAATCATTCGATAAATATGAGGAATTTTTCTCACCGAAAGTATGACCATGAAAGTATTTCTAAAGCATTTTGATACGTCAGCATTTCCTGAATGCAATGGATAAGTCTGCAGCATTTTCAACTGCAGATTTACAGCGCTTATAAATTTATCTTCCTTTGTCTGCAGCAAGCTGGCTTGATGTGATTTTAATATCTGTAAATAATAAATGGTTAAGTGATGTAATTTTGTATCCTAGATTTATCTGTTGATACTAACAGTTTCAATTTTGTTGAAAGCCTGAATAGCAAGCTGGAGATCTGTACTAGACATCGCTATTATTTCACGTTCTAAACTATCATCTTTTCCAGTTTGAGATCCTAACGAAGATAAAATCGCAGATTTTGGGACTAACAGTTTTGGCGGAGAGATTGGAATTAATCTGAAAATAGTGTTCCCAGTTAATTAACTTTCTGCAAACAGTTGTAACGGAGATAATTTGTCTATGCATATAAGAATTACTGACTGCGCAGCTGTTCTGGTGTTCAATAACTTCACTGGTTCGTTAAGATCTGAGATACAAGGTTCCAGGAGTTTTGGATTGCGAACTTTGATCGGAGCGCTTGATTCAATTCTCTCTAACCATTCCAAATCAAGTCCAAACGGTCCGGTTACCTTAGGGCGTAGCGGCAGGGCTGGAATCCTGAAATCACATTGCAAGTATATTATACTATCAAAAAAATGGGGTAAATTTTTCAAACAAGACATAACTCAATACCAACAACTCTCTACATCTATAATTCTACATCAGGATTACAATATACCTATGAAAAGATATTGAGTTCAATAAAAAGGATTGACAAATATATATACTGCGTCTATAAAGTTGTACGGGTACATAAAGGGGGGTTTAATGGCTTGAGCCATTAATTTATCAATTGCTATAACAGTAAGTTAGTCAATGCCTTCACTCACAGTCATTCTTTCTAAAATAAAATACATAAATATAAATTGTGAAATAAAATCAGATGAATGAGATGAAAATATAGGAGTAGGATTTCAGTTTCTAAATAATCCTGAGCTTGGAAACATGCAAAGGCATCATCAAACATGTGTAGATCTAAATAATATCAGAAGTTTAACGATGTTATTGATGCAGAACTTAGAGCTGTGTTAGATCCAGGAAAATATGAAATTCAAATATACATGAATGAAGCTTGATTGAGAAATGTTAAAATAGTAACGCAATTTTTTTTTTCCGGATGTATAAAAGTCATTCGAAAGAAAATCTCTGAACGAGTCAAAGTGTTAGTAGCCGTAACCGATTAGTTATAATATGAACCCAGAAAGTAGACACACATAAGAAGAGAAATGATCAGGAAGACAAACGTTTGAATATTATCATGATGCAAAATATCGGGCTGATGATTTTGTGAAGCAGATTCTGTTTCTTGAGGTTCAGGATTTTCGCTAACTTCCTTATCCCCTTGTGGTGGATCAACCAAATCAACTTGAGGAGTGCCTTCGACGGCCTCGCAACTCTCATCCTTTATCGCTGGTTTTGTCTGATCGTTGTTTCTGCAGAGCCGTTAGAAAAGCAAGCGCATGCAGTCAGACAAATTAATAGTTTAAATAATCGTAAATAATGAATAAAAAATAAAGAAAAAAATGCAACTCTTATACTCGTTTAGCTTAGACTATTCAGATATGATAAATGAACAATGAATAACAATGCGAGAGGTGAAAATATGTTGTTAAATTAAATAATTCTTTCTCATTCTCATTTTCTACAAAAATATTCAACTGCTGTACAATAAAATCCAGTTATTATTATTATAGAGCCTAAGGAAAAGATTGACTTTGACTATGTGTCGTAATCACCTACCAAAACGTAAAGAAGTGTTATTTTGCAGTCCGCATCCTATCCGCAGTGTTTAAAAGATAAAAAGCATATTATAATTCGTCACATAACTTACAGATCGTGTATCGGCTCTGGTTCTGGTTCGAAAGGCTCCTCCTCCTCTTCTTCATCGTAATCAGGTTCTCCATCGTCTGATACGTTGTTAGCAGATGCTGTAGGAGGTATGACGATTCTGGCTGAAGAGGCAGATTTAGTTGGCCGATTTTTAGCTGCCCTCTTGATACGCTCGTCCAGCAATGATTGATCCTTTTCTGATATCTATTACAAAAAAAGAAAATATTCAAATATTTGAAATTGTTGGATGAAGTTATCCTATTCTTAAGACTCAGAGTTCATCATTTCACCTGGCCGATAAGTTTGTAGATCTTTTCCCCCTCGAGAAAATATGCTTGTACAATGCAATTCAAAGCCGCATTTCGAACGGAATTATCTCTGTCTGCTATTTGTTTTGCCACTTCTTTAAGCGCTACAGATGCATTAGGCTGGCAAACGGACACTCCATAGTTTTCAATAAGTGATCCTAATTGATCCAGGCATTCTAAATAAAGAGAATTATATTAACTCAAAGTTTTATCTTCGATAAACAGAGTGCGATGACCAATCTTTGTGTATACCTGTTCTCTGACGAGCATTTTTAGATTTTATTCCCTCCATAACGTATGAAAATAATTTGCTAACTGGAAACACAAGGGCTATTTGTTTAAACAATGCTCGAACCCCATTCCTAACTGCGTCTTTAGGATCTCCGATCTGTGGATATAGTGGGAAAGATTAATCTCCTGTACTTTGAAACGTTGTAATTAATTATTAATTATATAGTCACCTTGGTCAGGAGATAAGGTATGAAAGAGGCAGCTTCATTTTCAAGCATGTGGTATTGGTCCTCTATGAGTAGATTAAATACTGTTTGAAGATAGTCTAAGCCTTTGAGTAATACCGAAGGATTAGTATCAAAGAATCTCAACGTCAACCACTTGAGAATAAGGTCCAAATTTGACACTAAAGCTTTGCTATTACCGGCCAAATCCTGGGGAAAAAATGAAGATTAAAGATTCCATGATAAAAAGATCTTAAATACTATTTAGAAACTAAAGCTCTTAAAACAAAGCACCTCACCTCCGTCAACGATTCTATAGCTTTTAAATGGTATCTAAAATCTGAATGAAACATATTAAACATCAATGTTTTGTTAACATTAGCAGCAGTCATTAATTCTTTCAGTAAATCCACAAATTCTTCTCTTGGAGTAGTGAAGTTCCATTTTAAGACCTTCATCTTTTGCTCGTCTATAACTCTTTGATGTTTCAGATTATTCGTTGCTAACAAAGGACTTGTATCCACGTCATCATCCTTCTTGCGAGCACTGCCAGGCTTGGATGTGTTTCCAGCCTGAAATTAAAGAAGCAATGTTACAGTATTTGCGATTTATTCAAACTACTATTTAAATCAGAACCAGAAATCAAACTACTTTGGTTTTGACCGCTGCTTTTCCTGCCTTAACTGCTCCCCCACTTTTTACTGTTTTTGGTTGCGATGTGTTTTCTACAGGCTGTTTCTTAGGGAGAGGTTTCACGGGTAAACTAGGCCTAGATTTGTCCAAGGCGGCGAGAACTACGGCTTTTGATCCAGGCTGGAATAAAGAAACAGGATGAAGTGAAGATTGTTTGTTGACGTAAATGGGAAAAGAAGATCTTCTACCTTCAATTTCTCTGAACTTCTTGCCATAGCGTCATACGAAAGGTGAATCATGAAACCGAGCACAGCTTCTTGGGCATTTTTACGAACATCAGAATTACGATCCTCTAAATTGCTGAATAAATGCGGTAAGCAGACGGTAAGCTCTTCTTTTGGTATTTGTTTGACAGTAACTGTGGATAAAATTAATGAATTAGATCAGTTTTCCAATACAATAAAAGAGAAAAAATGTAAACATACTCAGTGGCAATTTCTGAGCTAGCCAATTCCATAGCTCAGATCTTAGGGTCGGTGATCCAGACTTCAAAGCATCCCCGATCATTTCTCCATCGAAGAATTCCTTGTAGCCACACTGATCGCCCCAAGTATTCATGCAGGCAATTGCTGCGGTGCGAATCCAGGTCTAAAAAGGTTCGAAAAAGTATTGGAATAAAAAATTCTGGAATGGATTTTGGATCTAATTAATTCTAATCAATTGAGGGGGCAGATTTCACCTTAGAATCACCCAGACATTGAACAAATCCTGGAAATAGTGTGCGAATGTGTTGTTTAGCAGGAGATCCCATAGCTATGGCCAATGTCTGACAAACGCCTAATGTTGACTGAGCTATCTTGCTGTTGCTGTCCACTAATCTCAGGGCTAAACCTTGCGGAAGTTCTCCGATTGATCCCTTAATGAATTTTGCTTCCACGAGTAGCGTGTTGATTTTCTGAAGTCCTTCATTGCGTACCTTAAAGTGTGAAAAGAGTTTAGGAACGAATTGGGGAGATCATTGAAGTGTGATTTAATTTCTGTGAGTTTAAAGCTTATTTATTTGGGTTTGAAGAAATTTTCATTCATCGGACCTTCCAGTTCTTATCAGAAAGTTCATTGAGTAAACTTTCTGTAATTTGATTGCTGATGTCTACTCTGGATACTAAATCAGCTATTTCAATTTGTGGGGTAGATTCTTTTTCCTCTATGTCTCCTTCTTCGTCTTCGTCAACTTTACCCTTCTTCCCTTTGCTGCCGCGGATTGGCGCCGGCGGAGAATCTCCAATGCGCTAGAATGATTAAAATGTATGAAAAGTGAGCCGATTTGTTGAAACCCATCAAGTTTTGATTCTTCGATGATTAAAAAACCGAGATATATAACTACTAAAACATTTTTAGCCCATTAATCATTCACCTTATCACACTCTTGATCGATTTGTTGCTTCAAAGCCGGCTTTTCGTTCTCAAAGAACACGAGCAGCGGTTTCCCCATGTAAACATACAACGTGCCCAAAAGAGATATAGCAGCAGTGCGTACGCCAGGGTTTGTTGCAGTCACTGCTTTCTTCATATTTTCCATCAAAGTCTTGGCGTTGATACTTTAAGCAAAACAAATAGATCCGATAATTATGAGAACGGGTATTTTATATCGTGTATTTAAACATTTTAACAACGTAAAACATTCACTAACACAAATCCAAACTCTTCAACGGCTCTGGCAAGCCAAGACAAAGTTTCCTGCTGAACCTTGGGATTTTTCTGATTAAAAGCAAACTCCATTACTTCATTAGCAACCGATTCTAAACTCGTGGCTTCTGCGATTGAAAGCAGAGTCTCAGCAGCTGCGGCACTGTTCTTAGCATCACCAAGCTTCTCAGTTATGTCCATAACACAGTACTCGGCGACGGTGCTGAAATGAAGAACAATCAAGAGGTAAGAAATCAATGAAACACGAATTCGGTTGAAAATGAACTCTACAAAAAATACTTTACCTCGAAAAGCTGTAATTTTCAGCCAACATTTTCACTGTTTCTATACGCAGCTTGAGAACTTGAAAGTTAGTATCTTTGAGGCCGGGCTTTTTAGCCAATGTGCGAACAATTACTTGGGTAGAAACATCAGCAGTCTCCATTTCTTTGACGACCTAATCAATAGAATAAAAAGCTCTTGTTATCAATCCATTGATTACTATTAGTTAAAATGAAATGTTATGAATAAATAATGTCCCACAATCACCTGAATTAATTGTTCAACAGCTCCCAAACGTGTTTTCCAATTGCCATCGGTTAATCCAGACAAAACTTCCGGGGGTAAAATTTGGGCTGCTAATTCGTCGATCTCTTCACTACTAAGATTTCTCTCGACTTGCACCTTTGCTGCTGAGGATTTCTTTGAAGCTAGATAAACAGGAGGATAAATTGGTTGATAATCGGACAATAATCATCTATTTAATTAGCTAAAGTCCTATTCAACGCACCTAAGTTCGTCATTGAAGAAGCGGTAGCTTTTTTAGCGGCATTCTTCTTAGCCGCAGTAGTATTCGGCCTCTTGGTTTTTGCCGGAGCTGAATTATCATTTTCCTTTGATTTAGAGGGCGATTCTATCTTTGCAGGAGCAGTGTTCGGTCTGTCGCCACCTGCCTTTCTAACGGTGGGTAGTTTGACGATTATTACGGCCTTTTCAGAGCATTCTTTAATCTGTAAAAGCACAAAGTAGATTTTAGAAGCCGAAATCAATACACTGATCGTTATTTTAAATCTGGAAAGTCAATTTCTTGCCTTAGCCATTTTTAAGTTGTCCAAGTCAGCTAGGAAAGGCGATATCGCTTTTTCACCAACTAGTTTCATCGCTGTACCAACAGCTTCTGCAGAATTATCTCTAACGATTGGATCTGTGCAAAAAATATGAAAGGTATGTAAAAAAGTTTCTTTCTTTCTGTATACAGATTGTATTCTGAACTCCAACTACCTGGTTCATTTAAAGTCTTGATCAGCATTCCAGTGTATGCTTTTAGCAACTTTTTGTTCAAACTTGATGGTGGAGTACGTGTAAAACAACGAGCCAGAAAGGCAGCGGTCTCCGCCTTGACAGAGGGATTCTTGTTCTCTAATGCAGCTAGAGAATCTTCCATGATAGCTTCGATACTTGTCTGTAAGCCGAATCACAGTATTATTGCGATTTATTGTAGTTTAAGGATTCAGAATCCCTAACTTTGTGTGCCTAGAACTTACACTGAGAAATATTGCGTCAGCTGCTTCCCTCAAGGCTAGAACAACGTTTTGTTTCTTTTCACGAAACTTTTCTAGTATCGCTGGTAAGCAAGCCAAAGCATAAGGCTGAAATCGCTTTTTCAATCCAGTTGCTAGTCCAGCTAGACATTTTCCTGCTAATGCTACTACCAGGACGTTAGAGTCTTTGCTTATGATCTGTAAATGGAGGAAAATAATTAATTAATGATTGCAAGGAGTCAGTTTTCTCTACAGCAAGTAATTTTGAATGTTATCTTAGAACTTTTGAGACGTCAGGTTTGAAATATACCTTCTTCAAGGCTCGTATAACGTCTCCATAATCACCGCTTTCAAGTTTTGGATTTTTACATAGATTTTCCAGAAACTCGACTGCCTCCTTTCGATCTTGCCATTTTTTTGCCTCAACTTTTTCAAAGAAATCTTTTGGAAGTTTGGACAGAATATCAACAGGATCTAGTAGCTCGTATGGATCGATGTCTGGAGCTGCTACATCATCTTCCTCCTCTTCGTCGCCTTGAATATCAATAAAAGATGATTAAAAAATGGTTGAGTCTTGACAATTTATCAATATGTATCACCATTTGGTACAAAAAAGAATTTTGTTCCCTTGTTGGTCTAATTTAATGAATTAAAAAGAGGATTTTTGATCACCTTCAACGTCTCCTGGTACCGAGTCAACCACGCAAGTTATTTTAGGCTTTTGTGACTTGAGATACCGAAGAGGAACAACTTTTTCGCCCTTAAGATTGTTGAATTCTGTTTCCAATTCTGTTATCTGTACTTGTTTGAGCGTATTAAGCTGCTGTTTCAAAGGCACTCCGATCCACCTGAAGAAGTACAGTAAAATAATCGAGAATTTGTTTATTTTTGTACAAAATCAGACGAGAATGAATAATCAGATAATTAATTTACCTGTAAATTTCTATGACCATTAATTTGCCCTCTTCTCTAACGGCCTTGTCTCTGTCCTCCAAAAAACTTGGCATCTTTTTTATCAGAGGCTTAACGCTGATCACTTTGGACCCAAATTCTCTGTGAAAAGTAAAGAATTTCATGAAATTAATTGTGAAATTTGGGTTTTGAATAACTTTAGTCGACTAATTTGATAGCTGCTCACCTCAGAGCACGTGTCAGTGTAGCTATACAAGCAGATACTATTTTTGGGTTCTTGGCTTCTGTTCCTTTCAATAACTCCTCTTGAACAGCTTCGTGTTTCTCTATCTCAACATACATCAGAGTTATCTGTACAGCCAATTCCTTAGTCTTTGTTTTAGGGGCTGCGATACATTTGGACACAATACCGCTCATCACTTCTCCTACCGTCCTGTAATTTAGAGACAGTAATATTAGAAAGGGAAGGAAAATAAGGCTTGAAACACCCTATTCAAAGTGAAAAATCGAATCTTTGTCATTTCATTTACTTGATAATTAATTAACTCACTTTCCAGCCGCAGCAGCATTCTCAACATAGGCCAATACCGCCTCTAGCCCTTTCTCTTGAGCTACTGCATTGCTGTCAGTAACAAACTTCTTCACAAGACCAAGAAATTTGTTCCATTCTGGTGATTTTTCGTCATCAATCCGCTGAAATATCTTGGTGCATTCTTCGTACCCGTGTAAACGAGCTTTCCACAGCTGAAGAATGATTCTTTCTTATTATGATGCTTCATTATTATTTAAAAAAATGGGGAAAATATGAACTGGCATGTTTTTACCTTATGCACGCAGCGATCTTCGACAGACAATTTAGTATATTCCGTATCTTCTTCCATTTTAAAAAATCTGCAAAGAATAATTCAGATTCCAAAGAATTCTTACGAAATCAATTTTCTGGAGTTGTTTTACTGTTTTTAGTTTCGATTTTTGAATATTTGGAGTAATTTATTTCCCCGAGAAAATTTTTTGACTTTTTTTTTTTAATTCCGAGTAATCTTTACGACTATAGAGCGGAACAAAATATCATAAATTTCGTTTTAAAAATCGTTAGATATAGAAAGCGATTGCTAGTATATAATGTGTTGAATATTTAAATATCACATACTTAACCTGAGCTAATGATAATAAAGGTTTTGTGTTTAAAGATAGAAGAAAAAATCAATAATATTAATTCCGTAAGACGTAATAATTGTTGATTATTAAATCGGGGTCAAGATTAAATCCGTATTTGGTGTGAAAGATGTATGTAATCGACCGTTAAGGGATACAGAATAGTGTTTCCTTAAGAAAATGAATCATCAACAGAAAATGGACTTACCTTCGAGATCCTTAAGGCACGAAATTAAATAAGGGAGATAAATTTTACACAGGTTATAAAAGTGAATATAATACACAAAGTTTGTTATATAATGAAATAAATAAATATTATCCGAAATAAGGAGACGAAATTTGCGAGGACATCAGCACCCCCACTTCAACGGCGATCGTTTTTATTATAATTTTCAAATTGATAATGCCGTGCTCTCTTGTAACTGTCAAGACAAAATGCAAACAAAAAAGACAAGGCGTTATGCCAGGTTTATATGATGAGATAAGATTCAGGAAATGTGTATAGCGATGGCGTGTTCAGACGTTTCCGTCGCCCGTTTAGGATGCTGCGTCTATCTACAGAAGAGTCACAGAAAAGAGAGGTATACAAGAGTCGATAAGCGCGGCGGGAAGCAAATTTGAATCTGACGACTGGCGTTGATTGTTGTGTAGTAGCGTTATCTCTGGCATTGCGTCAAAACTATTTTACTCCCTGCTGATTTGGGGTGTATCGCTGTTTTGCAAAGGACGTAAGCGGTTTCTACGTTGCAGAAGAAGAAAATAATTAATTTTTAGAGAAGCTGCGTACGATCAGGCATAAATCATAATCGTGAAAGATCAGGCTTCCAGAGGAATAAAAAAGAAACAGAACCAAAAATCGACAAGTAATAATTTTTCAAAATAACACGCTACCCTAATTATTACGAATTATGTATCAGAGAAATCATTTTAACTTTGGCCGCTGTTGATTCGTGAGTAAAAAAAGTACGTGCACTCGCGCAAGAAATATAATGAGATAAGCATGAATTAAATCGAATGTTTGGACTGTTTATTTAAGTCTTAATCGCTTTGCCCTCTGACATTAAAAATGCAGATAAAGTATATTATGCTTCTTTGCAGAACGTGTGACTGCGCGTCGATAAGTCGAAAGTGACCAAAGTTCTAAAAGCAGATTAAGATATCGCCAGTGAATAGGCAGTTTCTGCACTGCAAATTGGAATTGTGCAGAAGATAAAGTCGTAACGAAAAAAATAGAGTTAACTGCTACTTTGAAATGTGAGATCAAAAGATTCTGAAAAAATTCTAAAAATTGTATTTCAGTAGCAGAGAGTACCGTTCCAAAGTTTATCCAAATGTATCTTAAGCATGCCGAATTCACAATTTTTTTCTCAAATGTTGAAACTCCCTTCACGTCATGCCTATAAAATGAAAATAAATTATTGAAACCATGAATAAAAATTTTTCACCGTATGGCGTTTAATTTACTGCAGTCTTTGACGAGTATTAACGGCGTCGTCACCGGGAATTATCTTCGTACATACAACATACACTTTTGTTCTTGGTGTCCAAAACGATAGAGAGAGTGTGGAAAATAAATGTTGTGGAACATGATTACATTTCCGTATTTAAGTATCGTTTGTTTAACGATCCTGAGACATATTATATTATATTACATTTATCAACTTTTTATCATAGAATAAGATACAGGTTTTAAAACAGTAACACTAAGTCGTGAGTATCGTGAGACAACATGTCCATGCGTCTAGACTAATAGAAAGATTTTACAATTCTACCGTATCAAAATCAAGTCTAAAGTGGAATCAGCTCCACTGTCTCCCCAACTGTTGTATTACCAACAATTATAATCGGCGACTTGGAAAGTCCGGCGAATCTATCAAGTGGTAAAGTGTGAATTTTGTTATCATACAAATCAATTTCACGTATCTCCGAGAGACCTTCGAACACACCGGCTGGTAAATCGGAAATCTCGTTATACCTAAGTGTTAGCGTCTTCAAACTGCTCAAACCTCTAAAGGCACCGGAATTGATCGTGGCAATCTTATTGTCACTGAGAGTCAGACGGTTCAATTTCGACAATCCTGTGAAAATGTTGGGTCTGATTTCCGTTAATTTGTTTGAGTGCAAGTTCAGTTCCACCAATTGCCCAACGTTTGCAAAAGACTCCGGTTCAATGCTAGCAAGCTTATTCTTATCTAGTCCCAAATATTCCAACTTCAGAAGTCCATGGAATGTGGTTCGATTTATAGCGGAAATATCATTCATGTTCAGCATTAGGGAGGTTAATTCAGGTAGCCCGTTGAAAGATCCATCTCGTATGTGGTTGATCTTGTTATTGCTCAACTTCAAAATGCTCAGGCGCGACAGGTTTCCGATTGGATTGGGAAAAAATAAATCAGAAATCTCATTGTTACTAAGGTCTAGCAACAATACCGCAGTAATCAGATCAGTCCAAGCGTTTGGATGGATCGTAGCGATCTTATTATTTTGGAAATGCAGATACTCAACTTCCGGCAATCCTCTGAAAGCATTGCCTTTTATTTCCGTTAAATTGTTACGGCTAAATTCCATTTTAAGTATGATATTCCCAAAGTTTGCAAAAGACTCCGATGCAATGTTGACTATTTTATTTCCATGGAGAGTTAATGTCTTCAGCCCAGAAAGTCCATGAAATGTCGTTTGATTTATGACGGAAATTTCATTTCCAGCCAGGTACAAGTCTTGCAAATTCAGTAGCCCATCGAAAGACCCATCCGGTATGTGATTTATCTTGTTATCATTCAATTCCAAACGCGAAATCCGTGATAACTCTTTAATTGCAGCAGGGAAGATGGAAATCTCATTATTGTTGAGTTCCAGATTCAACAAATTGTTCAGCCCGATAAAAGCACCCAAATGAATCGTGGCAATCTTATTATCATGAAGATGCAGGGTCTCCAGTTTCATCAATCCTCTGAAGGCATTAGGATTTATTTCCGTTAGATTGTTGTAACTCAAATCAAGCTCCTCCAATTTTCCAAGACTTGCAAAAGAATCAGATTCAATGTTAGCCAATTTATTGTGACTTAGTCGTAATATTTCCAGATGCGGAAGTCCATCAAATACGGCACGATTTATAGTGGAAATATCATTATTCTGTACCTCCAACTCTACCAATTCAAGTAGCCCATTGAAAGTCCCACTTGGTATCTGCTGGATTCCAGCAGTAACGATATACAACTGCCTCAAATGAGACAATTCTTGAAATAAGTCAGGGATCAGCCTAACATGGCCGTATTTGATGACAAGAGATCTTAATTCGGGTAGTCCAGCAAACACTCCAGGTTGCAAAGTTGAAATTTGGCTCTTTTCCAGGGTTAAAAATCCGATTGTAAGATTTTTGAAGGCCCCAGGTAGGATCGATACCGAACTCAAGTTCCGGAATGACAGGACGTACATTTCATGTGCATTATATTCCGTCACGTTAATTAAAATACTTTGATTGTAACACGCTTGGAAAGATCTGTTCTCGTCCACGCACGTTGGCTCTATCTGAGCCAGCGACACAGCCAAAAGCAAATTGCTAATCACCACGATACGAAACATGACTAACTTCTCTTGTGCCTCTTGCTTCACTGATCAAACAATTCATATGCTAAGCTCACATACATTGAGATATAATCTGGGCTTCATTCGCTATTACGTAATGAGTGGGAAACTAAATCTCCTTTCGTAATCAACATAACAAGATAAATACAATTTAGATATAATATTCCGGGTATATTCATCCGTATCACAATTTTCCACTATTATCTGAAATACATTCATCCACGAGTAATCGATTCGACTCATTACCGCGCGCTTCATGTGCGGCGAATCAATTTTCATTAAAATGACAATAAATTATTGAAACCATTAACAAAAAATTTTCACCGTATGGCATTTCATTTACTGTAATCTTTGATGAGTATCAACGGCGTCGTCACCGGGAGTTGTCTTCATACATACAACATACACTTTTGTTCTTGGTGTCCAAAACGATAGAGAGAGTGTGGAAAATAAATGTTGTGGAACACGATTACATTTCGGAGTATCGTTTATTTAACGATCCTGAGACATATATTATATTACATTTATCAATTTTATATTATAAAATGAGATACGGGTTATAAAATAGTAACACGAATTCATGAGTATCGTAAGACAACATGTCCATGCGTCCAGACTAACAGAAAGGTTCTACGATACTACCGTATCAATCAATTCTAGTGGATATCTGCTCAAATACTCTCCGTCCAACTGTTTCATTACCAAAAGTTATAAACCGCAGATTCAAAAGGCGATTGAAGCTATGAAGTGGTATAGAGTAAATTTTGTTATCAGACAAATCAATTTCATACATTTCCGAGAGTCCTTCAAACGCAGCGGCTGGTAAATCGGAAATCTCGTTATAGCTGAGGTCTAGTGTCCGTAAACTGCTCAAGCCGATAAAAGCACCGGAATAGATCGTGGCAATCTTATTGCCACTGAGAGACAGGCGCACGAGTTTCGACAATCCTGTGAAAATATTGGGTCTAATTACCCTTAAATTGTTTGAGCTCAAGTCCAGTTTCACCAATTGCCCAAGGTTTGCAAAAGACTCCGCTTCAACGTTAGCAAGTTTATTTCCATCTAGTTTCAAATCTTCCAGCTTCGAAAGTCCTTGAAATGTGGTCCGATTTATTATAGAAATTTGATTTTGGTCCAGGAATAAGAACTTTAATTCAGGCAGCCCGTTGAAAAACCCATCTCGTATGTGGTTGATCTTGTTATTGCTCAACTTCAAACTGGTCAGGTACGACAAGTTTCCGATTGGAATAGAAATAAGTAAATCAGAAATATCATTGTTACTAAGGTCTAGGTACAATGTCACAGTACTCAGATCAGTCCAAGCGTTCGG
Source organism: Macrophya annulata (assembly GCA_963924015.1). Lineage (NCBI taxonomy): Eukaryota > Metazoa > Arthropoda > Insecta > Hymenoptera > Tenthredinidae > Macrophya > Macrophya annulata. The sequence continues at coordinate 27,755,465 of OZ001260.1, forward strand.
ATGGATCGTAGCGATCTGATTATCCGTAAGATTCAGATATCTCATTTGCAGCGATCCTTTAAAAGTGTTGGCTTTTATTTCCGTTAAATTGTTAAGACTCAATACCATTGCAAGCATGATATTCCCAAAATTTTCGAAAGACTCCGATGCAATGCTAACTATTTTATTTCCATGGAGAGTTAATGTCTTCAGTCCAGAAAGTCCATGAAATGTCGTTTGATTTATGACGGAAATTTCATTTCCAGCCAGGTACAAGTCTTGCAAATTGAGTAGCCCATCGAAAGATCCATCCGGTATGTGATTTATCTTGTTATCATTCAATTTCAAACGCCGTATCTGTGATAGCTCTTTAATTGCACCAGGGAAAATGGAAATCTCATTATTGTTGAGTTCCAGATTCAACAAATTGTTCAGCCCGATAAAAGCACCCAAATGAATCGTGGCAATTTTATTATCATGAAGATACAAGGTACCCAGTTTCATCAATCCTCTGAAGGTATTAGGGTTTATTTCCGTTAGCTTATTGGAGCTCAAGTCAAGATTGAATAATTTTCCAAGATTTATAAAAGAATCAGATGCAACATAAACTATTTTATTATTGCGTAGTTGTAATTGTTTCAGATTCGAAAGTCCGTAAAATGAGACCCGATTTATAACGGAAATATCATTGTTTCGTAGGTACAAAGCCGTCAATTCCGATAGCCCATTGAAAGTCCCGTTTGGTATCTGCGGGTGAATTTCAGCAGTAGAAATTTGCAACTGTTTCAAATGAGACAGTTCTTGAAATAAATCAGGAATCAGCCTAACATGGCCGTTTTCAATACGAAGATACTGCAATTTTGGTAATCCAGCAAACACTCCAGGACGCAAAGTTGAAATTTGGCTTTCCTTCAGGAGTAAAGATTTTACTGTAAGATCTTTGAAGGCCCCAGGTAGGATCGATACCGAACTCAAATCCTCAAATGACAGGCGAAATTTGTTATGTTCATATTCTGTCACACTAGTTAAAATATTTTCATTGTAACACACTCGAAAATATGTATCCTGATCCACGCAGGTTGGCTCTGTTTGGGCCAACGCCACAGCCAAAATCAAATTGGCAATCACCGCGAAACGAAACATGACTAACTCTCTTCTGCTCGCTCGCGTCAGTAATCGAACTATTTATACCTATCTGCCAAGCCCACATACATTTAAAGATATATCATTTGGACTTTGTTTGCCATTAATTAAATGAGCGGGAAGATAAATCTCCTTTCGCAAGCAACATAACAAGTTAAACATAATTCAGATACACAGTCGGACCTCGATAACTCGAATCTCACGGGACTAACATTTTTTTTTCAAATTATATCTATATTTCGAGTTAATAAAATTCGAGATGTCAAGGTCGAGAATCATGAGACTTTGACTTATCGAGGTTTTAAATGAAAACAATAACCAATGTACTGAATTTCCATTTCTAAAATTTTGAGGGACTAATAATTTACGAGCTATGGAAGATCTTAGTTGACCAATCACAGAACCTACAGCCAATCAAGTTAGGGCTAGGTCAAAAGTATGAGATTATAAGCAGTGCTCGTGGCGAATCGATTTTCATTCAAATGAAAACAAATTTTGAAAACCACTAGTAAAATTTTTTTACCGCATGACGTTCAAGTTACTGCAGTCCTTGATGAGCATACACTTCTTTCTCGGTTTCCAGATTCACTATGCAGTTTTTCGAGGTCCACCACACCCGAGTTTGATAAAAATGAAAACAAAAACTACGATGCGGTGGACCTAGGGGACAAGAACTAAAAGAGAGAAAAGATCAGCCTATGGGATAAGTAAAAAGCATTAATGGAATATATAAAATTATTGTGGAAAATAAATGTATTGGAGCATGATCACATTTTCGTATTTGAGTATCGTTTATTTAAGGATTATGAGACACATATTAGATTACATTTATCAATTTTTTATCATAAAATAAGATACAGGTTATAAATAGTTCACCAGACTATAATAGAAATGTTCTACTTCTGTCGAAGAATAATCAATGCTAGTGGAAAGTGCCAACTGAACATCATTTCGATTAATTTCGGTCAAAGTGTTATTAGCAAAAGTGAGGAATTCCAACTTGGAAAGTCCGGCAAATAAACCAGTTGGCAAAGTGTGAATTTTGTTATTATTCAAATAAATATGTTGCACTTGCGAGAGTCCTTCGAACGCACCAGATGGTAAATCAGCAATCTCGTTATTGCTGAGTTGTAGTATCCACAAGCTACTCAGACCGGTAAAAGCGCCGGAATGGATCGTGGCAATTTTATTACCGTTGAGAAATAGGTGCATCAGTTTTGACAATCCTGTGAAAATGTTGGTTCTGATTTCCGTTAGATTGTTTAGACTCAGTTCCAGTTTCACCAATTGCCCAAGGTTTGCGAAAGACTCCGATTCAATGCTAGCTATTTTATTTCTGTCGAGAGTTAATAGCTTCAGCTCGGAAAGTCCGTGAAATGTCGTCATATTTATGACAGATATATTATTATGAGCCAGGTACAAGTTTCCCAAATTGAGTAGCCCATCGAAGGATCCATCCGGTATGTGATTTATCTTGTTATTATTCAATTCCAAACGCCACATCTGTGATAACTCTTTAATTGCAGCAGGGAAAACAGAAATCTCGTTATCGTTGAGATTCAGAATAGACAAATTTTTCAGGCCGATAAAAGCACTTGAATGGATCGTGACAATCTTATTATCACGAAGAAAAAGGTACCTCAGTTTCAGCAATCCTTTGAAACTGTTAGCGTTTATTTCCCTTAGCTTGTTATAGCTCAAGTCAAGCACCTCCAATTTTCCAAGACTTGCAAAAGAATCAGGTTCAATGTTAGCTAATTTATTGTGAATTAGTCGTAATGTTTCAAGATTCGGAAGTGCGTAAAATGCGGCCTGATTTATAGCGGAGATATCACTATTGTGTGCCTCCAACTCTATCAATTTGGATAGCCCATTGAAAGTACCATTTGGTATCTGGTGCATTTTAGTTGTCGAAATACACAGATGCTCCAAAAGAAGCAATTCTTGAAATAAGTCAGGGATCAGCCTAACATGGCCGTTTTCAATATGGAGAAATTGCAATTTCGGTAGTCCAGCAAACACTCCAGGCTGCAATGTAGAAATTCGACTCTCCTTCAGGAATACAGATTTGGTTGTAAGATTTTTGAAGGCCCCAGGTAGAATTGATACCGAACTCAAGTTCCAGAATGACAGACCGAATTTGTCATGTTCATATTCCGTCACGTTAGTTAAAATATTTTCATTATAACACACTCGAAAATATGTGTCCTGATCCACGCAAGTTGACTCTGTCTGGGCCAGTGCCACAGCCAAAAGCAAATTGGCAATCACCGCGAAACGAAACATGACTTTCTTCTGCTCGCTCGCTTTTCTAATTGAACTATTTTTATTCCAAGCTCACATATATTGCAGATAGATATCATTTGGACTTTATACACTCTTGTTACCCTGCAATGAGCAGGAAAATAAATCTCCTTTCGCAATTAGCAACATAACAAGATAATTACAAATTAGATATAATATTCCGAGTATTCACTCGTATCATATAGGATTGTCACTATCTGAAATAAATTCTTCCAAGAAAGATCGAATCAATTGTTTACCGATCCATTTGCACATCCAGGATGAAGGTCAAGTCAAGTGGTACCGAAGAAATTGTGTGGACAAGATTAAAAAGTTAATTTCAAGAATAAACTACGTACACTCAGGGTGACCTCAATTCATTCATCTTTCAATTTTTGGCAACGCGATATCTTTTACATCGTTTGACATAATATAATATCCTTAAATTATATTTTGAAAAATTTCTTAGCTCACGATGGTACAAAATCATGATCGTAAAAAATGAGGCATCCAGAGGAAAAAAAAAAAAAACCAAACAAAACATAGAACCGATCGAAAATCGATAAATAATAATTTTTTCAGAATAACACGTAGCCCTAATGATTTCAAGTTATGTATCAGAGAAATCATTTGAACTTTGGCTACTGTTGATAATTCGTAAGTAAAAAATATGCGTGTACTTCGAAATTCGATTTCTTGCGAAAATCGGTAAGCCGGAGAAATATTACATAAGCATACCTAACGAGGAAAAGTAAATTGATTTTATTTTTCATAACAGTTTAGCTGTGGCAAGAAAAGCTTGTGAGGCTATGTGGGGCAAACAACAGAACTAAACACCCTCTTTTGTAATTAATTTTCCAATCAAAAATGTATGTTAATTGATAAAATCGATTCCTGTCTTTAAACATATTTCTCTGCATCAAATCCATCATAATAACTGTTGTTTTGATGAAGCGATTAAAAAACCGTTATAGATGATTGAAAATTAATTGAAATAGTTTTTTGTCGCATCATTTTTCTTCTATCATATATCTCCTGTTAATTATATCTCCCCGTGCTATGCATATAAATAGTCAAAGTATAGCAAAATAGATAAGCACAAGAGAGTCATTTAGTCATGTTTCGTTTTGTGGTGATCGTCAACATTTTTTTGGCTGTTGTCCTGGCTGATCCAGAGCCAACTTGCAGGACTCGGGATGACTTCAACGTGTGTTACTTGCAAGGGATTTTAACGGACGTAAGGCAACAGAGAGACAATCTTCACCTAAATATCGATTACTTGAATTTCGTATCAATCAAGCCTGGGGCTTTCAAAGATCTTTCGATCGAAGCCCTGTTGTTGAACCATGGGAATCAAATTTCAACTCTACAACCTGGAGCTTTTACTGGACTGCAAAGATTGACCGAACTCGATCTTGGTTACAATTATGTTGAGCTAATTCCAAATTTATTTCATGAATTACCTCACCTAAAATCTCTGAGTTTACCTCATAACGACATCAACTACATACCAGATGGAACTTTCAATGGACTATCGGAATTGCAGAGCTTGGACCTTCTGGGAAATAATATCACCGCAATATACCCATCCATGTTTTTTGGACTTTCGCAGCTGACTGAACTATGGCTACAGTTCAATAGAATAACTGAACTTGCGTCTCAGTCTTTTTCAAGCCTTGAAAAATTGGAATATCTTCATTTGGACAAGAACAAAATAATGGAAATAAGAACCAACGCTTTCGAAGGTTTGACCAAACTTAAACATTTATCTCTTCATGGCAACGACCTAACGTCAATTCCACGTGATACTTTCAGAGGATTGTCTGAATTGCATTACCTATATCTTGATGACAATAACATTTACACAATACATTCAAACGCTTTTATTGGACTGAATGCTCTGCTCGGGTTAGATCTGAGAAAAAACAAAATTTCTGATATCAAAGTTGGCGCATTTGAAGGACTTTTATTGTTGCAAGATCTTCACCTGGCTCGTAATAAGATCAACTATATGCTAGATGGAACTTTTATCGGGCTATCTAAATTGAAGCGCTTAAGGCTATACGATAATAAAATTTCCATGATAAATCAAAACACATTTTCTGGTCTTCCAAATCTGATATATTTATCCCTAGATCGGAATAAAATAACAACTATTGCACCTGAGTCTTTTGCGGATATGAAGGATTTGTATTCTCTTCAATTGAGTCATAATAAAATGAGGGAAATACAACCCAATACTTTCAAAGGCTTACGTAATCTCCGATACTTATCTCTTCGAAAGAACAACCTGAAATCAATTCCATCCGAGGCATTGAGGGAATTGCGGGAATTAAAAACATTAGAACTTGATGGTAATAAAATTTCCTCAATTTATTCAAGCGCCTTTTATAATTTAGGTAATTTAGAGGTACTCATTCTTAAGGACAATGCCATTTTGGATGTCAGAGCTGGTGCATTAGATGGACTCAAATCAGTGAAAACGATTGACTTGTCCGACAACAAAATTCACACTCTACCAAATAATTTATTCGCCGGACTTTTGAACTTGCAATCTCTATATTTAACTGATAACGCTCTGCCTGATATTGAGGGAGCAGATCTTGAGTTGCCAAACTCAACATTCCGTGTCTCTCTTTCCATATATCGTTAACCGTGATAATTGTGTGCTGCTAATTTGATTATTTCATAAAAAGCTACAGCTTAAGACTGGAGCATTAAATTATAGGAATCAGTTGATCTCAAATGTAAAAATAAAAGACTGTAGCATTAATGCATTAAGAAAAAGTATTTTTAGCATAATAAATGTTTAATTAATTGATATCTATGTAACAGATAAGAATTCCATTACTTTTATATCACTATTAATATTTTATCAAAAATTAACGAAAAATAAATATTTAATGATTCGAAATGTGAATATTTTTTCTATTTCTCATCCATTTTTCAATTTATGATTATTGTAGTTATGCGTAAATCGTGCTTATGTCGTTGTTTTTCTTGAAAAAGTAAACAAACTTTATCACCTATATAGGTATAATACGGTAATAGTGACTAAAGTATATGTACAAATGACACATCTTGCAGTTAGGGTAGTAAAGCATGATAGCACGAGTGAGTCAGTTATTCATGTTTTGATTTATGGTGATCACCAACGTCCTTTTACAACAAGTCATGGATAAGCTCTACAACTGTAACGTTCTTCCTAAAAATGAATCCGGTCAATCTTAGTTCAGAGAACATTCCAGTTGGTTGTGATGATAATTTCAGAGTGAAATCGCAAAATAAAATGTTTTTTGTTGTTTCATTAGGAATTTGTGGGTATTTCAGTAGTCCTCAAGGCGAGCAATTATATTTCGCGCCTATAAAATTAGCTTGCATATCGGGAAATAATTCAAAACCGCTCTCATAGCAGGATAAACAATTTAATTTTTCGGGACGATACTACAACAAAGAGGTGATATTCGCTCAATGATACTATTAGTATTCCTTAATTATTAAATGCTATAGTTATGGATATTTTATTGCAAACGCTACAGATTAATCTGTATAATTATATGTATATAAGTATTTGTAATTAAATAAAAATTTCAATAGAAGATCTATCATAAGCCTCGCATATGGTTTCTCGTCTCCTGATTGACAAGAATATAACTATTTTATCTTTTTATTATTTTATATGATAGAAATATGATAGAATCATGTAGTGGGAACGGGCAGAATTAATAGCTGCTATTCAAATCTTGAGTATTCAATAATCGAAAAAGACAAAGCCTGTGTTAGGTGGGGTTTACATCAAAAGCTGCAGTTATTCCATAAACAGCCATCTCAAGTTTCCGTCGCCCATTTACATGCGACTATCTACTGTTCTGAGTCTAACTAAACGATCGGTGTAAACAGTTAGACAAATAATCTTCATACAAAAAAAATAAATAAAAAAAACACAAAAAACAAAAAAGAAATGAACAAAACTGGGCATAGAAAGATCGTCGTTCGGAACGTGGGTGTCTAGTCGAGGCCATATTGATTTTTTGAAAATGTCGAATAGAGAGGTGTGGTTAATTTGCTCCTGTATAATGTTTTCATGTATGAAATAAGGGGCCCGGTGTTGTAACAAAGTGTTGTGTTAAAAAAAAAATGTGGGAATTAAACGTGTATAGGTATTTATTTAGAACATAAATACAGTGGCAAACCGCGGTGCCACATAAATAATCCGCGGTTTAAGTCATGTATATTAGTTTTCTAATTTCATTCGATTAGGTTAGGAAATCGTAACCCTTATGATTATCCGTATGAGAATTAAATATCCATTAAGCTACGGCTATACGCTCTGCTACTCAGAGCTAACACAGGTATAACCGTCTTGTGGTGGGGGTTTTTATTTATCATCATCGAATTCTGGCGCGTGGTAGAGTGTCGTCCGAAACAGCAGCTAGTAGTTTATTGTCACAAACGGTAGTCCAAATCTCCGTAAATAAGAAAAAAAAAGAAAAAAAAAAAACAAACAAAAAAGATAAGAAAAGAAAAAAAGAATTACAAAAAAGCCAAAAGAAAAAACAAAAACGCGCACCGTAATTCGTGCGTAAACTTAAGCAAGAAACAAAAAAAAAATCAACACGATTCCGTGGGCGTACCGCCGCGTGTATAATGAGCAGCTGGACGGAGAGGATGCATCGTCGAGCAGCGACGTTAGGAAACGTGGTGACTAGCTGCGGTCACCCATCGTCGGTGCCGCCGTATCCTCGGCGTCTCGAAAAGTTCGTTTTTCACATTCACTGCCTACTTACAATCTTTGAAATAAATTACATCAAAATTTCGAGATTAGCAAAACGTTACACACATACTTATTTTTTTTTCTTTTTTATTTCGATAAAAAAAACAACAACAAAAAATCAACTATTCATAATATCTCTCCGTATTTTAGGGTGAAATTCGGAGCCCCTTTAGACGAAGTATGCAAAAATGATATACCTGGTCCGTTATTGGTAAGAATTACATACTGGACTATTATCTAAAAATTATGATCATTTTTTTAATAATATTTTTATCATTTTCTTATTAAATTTAAACACAAAAGCATTGACAATTTTTTTTTTTATAACTTTCGTTATTTTTACTATTATATTACATTTTTTTTTTTTGTCAATGTTTCAGGTTCTGATATTAAAATTAAACAAAGAAGCGCCGTTGAGAAAGGATGTGTTCAGAGCACCGGGTCATCAAGGGAACATGAAAAAGTTAATACACTTTTTACAAACCGGTAGATTAGTGAACATGGATAATTTCAGCGTTTACACAATAGCTAGTGTGCTTAAAAAGTTTTTAAGAAAAATACCCGGCGGTGTATTTGGTAGAGAAGGTGAACAGCAGCTATTTACCGTTATACAATTGGACAGCGTAGAGCAACAGAGGGACCAGATTCATAAGCAAGTATATTATAATTAAAAAAGCTTTATTTTCAAACTTTAAGACATGAAAGAATGTTCGTATCTAAACGTAAACAAGTTGTAGATAAAGATAAGAAAATGACGATTTTTTTTCCCGTTCTTATTTTACTCCTTCATTATCAAGGCTCGTATCATTTTCATTGACTGGATCATTCACTTGTTTACGCATTCTTAATCTTTTAAATGAAATTTCAGTATCTTCCAGACTTTGAATTATTGGAAATTAACGGCGGATCAATCTTTAGATAAGAAAAATTAATTGAATCTAACATTTTCTAGGAGTTAGGAGGTCCAATTATTCTTATATCGGTCTATGATCTAATAGCAAAACTAATTATCAGCTAAAAGTGCTTCTGAATTAAGATAACGATCAAAGTTTGCACGATAATCAGAAGTCTCATTATTTAATTAGACATTGAGCAGTTCATTTCTATAAAAAAATGGAAAACTAAGCAAAGAATCTAAATGGGATGATAATTTTTCAACAGATTAATCACATCTCTACCAGTCTACACTCAGCGTTTGCTTGTATTATTGTTTGGGACGTTCAGGGTAGTTGCTGTTAACAGCGAAAGAGCTCGTACTGGTATGTCGAGTGAAGCTCTTGGGGTTTCTGTGGCTCCTTCATTTTTCCAGAGCTGTGTAAGCGATGGGAAAACAGCCAAGATGGAAGATGTACTCAGGTTTAAGGTAGTCCATATTTATTATCATTTAATAAGAATAAAAAGATTGTATTAAAAGCAGCAAATAAATAATAAAACGTAACGTACAGTAGCGAATTGGGTAGAACCATAAATAAAAATGAGTGAAATCTTTGATAATTCTTTACCATAAAAATATTAATTGTATAAAACAAATTTTAATGCATGAAGAGCGGTGCTCAGTTGCTATGCTATATCATATGACCATATTTGTTTTGTGTTTGCCTACAATCACCATCAGGCGGAGGTCTCAGTAAGTTTATTAATTAAAACATTATCAATTGTGTTACACATATCAACATGTTTGACTTTCATACTATTCTACCAAGTTTGCTGATACATATGTATTCTCTTATTCTCTGTTACTTCATTGTGTACTATCTTTGTGTTTGATAGTGCAAAATATAACATTTTGATTTACAGGTAATAGTAAGCTGCTATTGCTATGTGTCCACATTAATTGTTTTGAAATTTAATGCGCTTATTCTTGTATTGAATATTCATTCAGTTTTAAATCTCAGAATCATCCATACAGCTACAGCATAGTTGAATTTTATTGTTCACCAGATTAAAAATCTAATCCCAGTTATTCAATTTATTATTCAAAATACATTTCATCCAAGTTGTGCTGTTTACATATACTAAAAGCCAATGATTTCACTTATACCGTCTTTTAAGCATGCAGCGTGAAAAAATTCATCCCAAACTTTCACAGGCTACAGTTTTATCAAATTTTCTCCATTCTGCACTTGTCTATGCGTTTTTAGATCTGCACATAATTAGATAATAGTATGCCCATAACTATCTCCACTTCTAATTGTTTATTTTTAGTTTTAATCATTTTAATTTAGTATAACTTGAGTCACTTATTCCAAAAATACTGCTACTACCATTCTATTGTGAAAACCAGTGAATACATTTAAAAATTTTAATCACAAGTTGGGAAAGAGTATTTACTCATGTTGAATTTTCCCAGGTCGCAACACGAATAATGAAGTTTATGATAGACAATTTTGGAGTGTCAAATTTGTTCGGGAGAGAAAACTACGAGTTTTATGCTCGAATAACAGGGAGAATTTTGAAGGTGGAAGAAGACTGGATTTTTAGCTTTCGTTACCCCCCTGATACGGTGGTTTCTAGTAAGTATTTCAATCTGACAAAATCATGGTCAGTTTTTGCTGATGAAATTCATCTACGGAATAATATCTCGTTACTATTGAAAAGCCATATTATACTGTGTGTGTAAACTATGATACGATAAATAGGATTCATTGTTGAATGAACAAAGAAAGAAAAAAAAAAAATAGACGGAAAAGACAAAAAGATATGAAATTTAAGTCCGATAATTCAATTACAGGACAATTATCACTAGAAGCAGAAAAGACTTGGCTACAGTATGAATGTGAAAGATGGGGCCTGAAATTTAATTTAGAATGTAAGTGTAGAAAAAAAAAAAAAAACCAAAAAAATTTTCCTTCAATTTAATTATCCGCATGCGTAGAAACTAGAAATTCGTTTTAATTCATTGATAGTTAATAAATTTGTAGAAGACTTCTAGATTTTCAATGGGTGGAAAAAACAATCTCTTAAAAAAATATCGCAAATCTTTTATTTATGTATTATTTTAAAAGAAACCTAATCTTTTTCTAGCTATGTCTCACCAAGAAGAATCCCAATCAACACCAGCTTTAATCCACGTGCCAGAATCTTTGGATCTCACTTCGTCCCTCGGAATGATACCCGAAAATACTTTGCTCGAAAGTTATACACGGCTTTCAGTTAGTCTTGAAGAAAACGGATTATTTCAGGTGAGGTTTTTTTTTTTTCTATTTTTTTGGGTAACTTTGATGGATTTTGAAGAAATATCTTCAATATCTTGATTATTTTTTCTCAGGCATCAAGCAGATCGTCTAGTAACGGTAGCCATCACTCTAGGCATGCTGGTATGACGTTAGATGAACTAAGAGCAGTAAATCGGTATGCGGAGAGCACGAAGAGTCTCAGTTATTTGCCACAGGTAGGGGTGGGAGAGGCATAGAATTTTAATATTGTAGACATTTGCTTATCATATGTATCTGACTTTGAAAGAAACATTCCAGTTTCGTTTCTAAAGTATATGTGTACAGAATATTATCAATATTCTGAGACATATGCTGCTTGACGTTAAAACACAAGAATCTCAACCGATATCTACGGTATCAGAATAAATACACACTTCAAGTAAAAAAAAAACAAAAAAAAGAAGAGAAATCTACGAACATAATGACTGACCATTAATATCTATTTAATTAGAACTAAAACATGTTATCAATTAACGAAAAAAACTTCACAAAGAGAATGTTTAGTCTGAATAGAATAGAAGCGAAATATTACGAAAGTTTAATCATGGATACGAATTATAAAGACTTTACAACAGTTAAATGAAAAGTTTACTTCGACGATAAATGATCCAAATGTAAAAAAATTATATTCTGCATCTGCAGATAGATTAGACCCAAGAATCTTTATAATCTTATTCCATGAAACGACATAAAAGTTTGTTAGCATTAATCATACATTTGATGTTCAAAGATGCTGACAGTATTGTTTAGTGATTTAGTGGGTTCGATATTTTTGTAGCTCTGTATCTCTGTCTTCCCTTTCCAAACGTAATTTTGGCTTCAAAGTTCTTTGTTTAATTTTGTATTATTACGAAGATATTCTATTTCTTTTAATTTTGCCATTGATAATTTTTCTATACCTTTAATTAATGTTAGATAACAAAAAGAAAATTATTCAACTCGATCAATTCATAAGCATCACAAAAACAATACCAGTTCGCCTTAGTTTAAACCTGATAATATGCCATCAGCAGTATTAATTTTTTACAATAGAATATACAACTTGACAACTTGAATATAGATACCTGAAAATTTTAATAACAAAAATTTAGCGTCTCTTTTTTTTGCCTTTTCGATATAATTTTCGTTATTTAGGTACATACCTAAATTACAACATATTTAACTACAATTATATTGTCTTACATTATTAGCTTAAATGTGCATGCTTATTGATATATTGCTATTAAAACTATAACTATATTATTACTGCACTATAATTAGGGAAGAGAACAAATGGTCAGTGAATAGATTAGCTTAAAATTTATTTCATTATGCATTTATACATATTATAAAGCTTGTTACTGTGTAAGCAATCTTAGAATAATCGCTTTACCATACCGTATTCAAAAAAAATAATGAATTAACCAAAGAAATGAAAAGGAAGAAAGAAAAAAAGAAATGAAAAAAAGAAAAGTACAACTTGTCACAAATGTTTAACGTAGTTTAAATTATACATATACCGAAAATATTGTTCTTTTGAAATTTATTTACTTTTGTAATGTGAAGGATACAATTGTTTAACAATATTCAACGGCGGAGGCTTGATCTACCAAAGATGATGGCTTATGCTTTTTTTTTTAATACCATTATAACATATTATTACTATTTACATTATTATTATTATCATTATCATTGTCATTTTTGTTGTTGTGATTATTTAATTATTACATACTATAATTATTAGGCATTAGCCAAATTTGCTTTTGCTATACAATGTGTTTGTAAAGCACATCAGCATATGATTTGTACATTTAATAATTATTATTCTATGTCACTAGTGGTGGCGTGGTTTATGTATGTATTTTGGTATTTTAGAAGTAGATAAACGTAGCTGTAAATTATATACATAGATTAACGAAGTTCACAAAAATTACTCATACCATAACAATAAGCATAACATATATCTAATCTCATGTTTAATTTATTAAATAAGTAAAGCAGGAATGAAGCCCATAGTTTGAAAAAAAATTGAGTTTAGTCCAGCTCTAGTAGTCTCAAAAAAAAAGAAATTATTCCCTTTATATTAATCTCATTTTATATCTACTTCTAAATACCGTGACGTGCTTTTTTTTATTCTATTGGCTTTGATTTACGCCCGAAAAAAAGAAAAATAAGATTGTTACTATTTTCTTTCTTACTACTGATTAAACTTTTTCGTAAAATTCATCATTCCTACAAGTTCTATACTGTTTTTCCTCGGCATTTTTATTTTTTTATATATAGATTTCTTTTTCCAAGTATCTCAGACTGTGTTCGAAGAATTTGATCTGACTTTAGTTTATTGGATTAAAAAACTCGAGAAGAACGGTCTCACTTTTCTGATTTCGGCATAAATCTTTAATTGTATATATATATAAATGATTCACAAAAATAATAATGCAAGCATTGCATGATTGTAAAATGTAAAACAGACACAAAAAAATAATAAGGAGACTGATACCTTTATATAATTTTCTTAGCTTACAATAATTAATTAAACTACACACTACATACCTTAATTTGTATATACAAAAAAAAAAAAACAAAAAAAAAAAAACAATACCAAGAAAAAAAAACCTTGTATCTCAAACATTAATAGAAATTAATACATTTATGAATTTTTGTTGTTATTTGTTGTTTCAGTGCACACTAGTTATTTTCAAAATTTTTTATCTTAAAATCAAAAAATTCGTGTCATGCACATATTCATTTTGATATTTTAGCTATTTTCTATCACTTGCTTCAAATGCATGTTTTGCACGTTGATTTAAATCACTTATTGTTGTATCTACTTTTGAAAATAATTAGTGCCACTATTTATTGGCACCTATTTTATTTTCCTACATCACATATACTTACTAGTTAATGTTACCTATACATTAAAATTCGATATTTATACAGAGGAATAATCTCTCTGTACTGTTTTTTTTTTTAAATATATATGACTGCAAAATTAATTAATCACGGTATGTATACGTACCTCGCGAAAATATATGAACAGATATTCTCGCATCGTGATTATATTCAGTAACATGTCAATGACTATAATTCATTATGGAATATGATGAAAAATCACTTCAATTATAACACTATCTATTAAAATAGTCACATATTCTCATCAATGCCCTCGATTATTCCTTTAAATCTATTTTAAATAATGAAACCTTTGTTCTCTAGGTGCACGAAAGACAAACAGCGAGGATGAGGACTAGATCGGAATGGTTTTTAACCCCAGTTGGTGAAAGAATCGCTACTACAGACAGCGACCCAACAGCCATGCATATCTTGCGCGGGTCGAACAGATCATCTTCTGGTAATATAGGTAAGCATCTTTCAGATTCAAGTATGAAAAAAATTGGTGAAATAAGAGGAAAGGGTATGTTTTTGTATTTAATTGACTCTGGTGATATTGAAATTATTGTTTTTCTTTTATTCTTTTACAGCTACTGGGCTTAGTGCAAGTGCCGAATCTGTGAAACGACCAAGTTTGCGAAGAACATCTTCTAGAGAAAAATCACGTTTACATAGGAGTTCGTCTCGTAGGAATAAAGAAAACGGAGCAAAGGTACGAGCTGTAGAAGCTTCTAAATCTCGTTCTTCAGAAGTATCCAAAGCAAAGACTGTTAGAGTTTCTTTAGATCAACCAGCTGAGAAAATGTTAAAAAATAATGAGGAAATGCCAAATGAAAGGGACGCTTCATCAGTTGCACAAAGAAACGATAGTCCAATAGGGCCACAGGATTGCACAGAAATGGACGTGCAGACTTTTCACGTAACGTTAACTTATAAACCAAGGATATAGGCAGCTAGTTAAAAAAATACAAATAATAAGAGAAAAAGAACAAAAATCTATCGTTTACAATTACAAAAGAAAAAGTTTAACATCGATTTGTTTCGTTACGCAATGCCTCTTGAATAAAGAGACGCTTCTGCTTTGTAATGAAATAACTTGACATCAAACTTTTTTCTTGAAATTAGGGCTTGACTTCAGTTCAAAAGAATTGAAGTAGACATTATAATTTATGACTTTAAAAGAAGAGCTATGAGCTGTTAACAATTCAATGCTAAACTATTGGGACAAGAAAAAAAAATTGTGTGAAGAATACGAGCAGATGCGATATAAACATATGAAAAATTTTTGCATTTAGCATTAAGCTCTTTAAAAAAAAAAACATTTTTACACTTTATATTTCTGTCCCAAAAAAATTGAAAATTACCAATTTCACCATTCCACACGCATTTAGTACATCCTAATTTAATTATTTCTATAATTTAAGTAAATTATGGCAGCAAACTGGGTTTTCAAATTTCATAAAAAGCTTGAATATTTGATTATTTCAAATTATCCATGACTCAAAACTACATAGGTAATTAGGTATACCCATGTATCCTTATCCATATTTTTGCACAAAGTAATCATCGCCCTAAAATCTATTCAATTTCTATACTTTTTTAAACTACCATTATGGTAATTGTAAGTAATTGAGACAATATTAATGGAATATTATTATTTTTTTTTTTTTTTATCACAATTAAAAGTAAGTTAGGTACATACATACATACATGACCATTTTTCTTCTTTCTTTACTTTTTATTATATTATCATAAATATCTCTCAGCATCGGATAATGTCGAATATCATTTAGCCACTACAACAAAAGTGTTCGTGAGTTAGATTAAATATATGAAATAAAATGTGAGTGTTTGATTTGGTGTGGGTACGTTGGTAGGCACATGTTCGCTCTAAGTATCGACTATGCCTAGTATGAGGGAATTTTATTAACATACACAAATACAGACATAACAAGAGTTTTGATGTATTTGTATATTTATCGAATGGGTGAATTGAATTTCTATGTACCTAACTGTGTAACACCAATAATTCAGTAGTACGTAAAAAATACGTGTCTATAATTATAGAAAAGAAAAAAAATTATTACCTAACTTAATCGTAACTATAAACTATTATTAATACGTATTAACTCACAGAATATTGATATACCCATACCTAAAATGCTAACTTTGTCAATTCATATTTTTTAAACTCAAGGAAAGATATTGCGGTACTGAACGGTCAACGGTACCCGACTAGTCTCTCTTTAGGTGTTAATTATGAATTGTGGATTTAAGCAAGCACCCACCCCCCCACCCTAGACTAAATAATATTGAATGAAAAGTGATATAAAATTTTTTTTTTATGTTTCATTAATTCGATAATAATCGGTTAAACTAAAGTCGTTTCATTTTTATATAGTATTATGTGTATATCTATTATTTATGAAAAAAAAAGTCTTGGGAGCAGCTATTTTATATGTATTATAAATAAAGACTAAAGATATACCTATAAAGGATTAGGAAAATTTCAAATCGTTAAGCCAACACTAAATTAAAAAGAAAAAAAAAAGAAAAGAAAAAACTTTTATTTAAATATGTATTTAAAGTACCTAAATAAATAAAGAGTGTTAATGGCTAACGAAACATATCCATCTGCGCAATGGGAGCAGCATATTAACAGTTTATTACATACGGAGCTAAGGAAATTCATTGAATCTAATTGTTTTATTATATTTTATTTTATTTTATTTTTTTAATAACAGAACAAATTAAACTGATATGACGAAGCGCACAGTTGCAGCTGGAATCCAACCAAATTACTTATTATATTAAATAATTGATTATTATTCATTTATTCAAATTAATGAATTAGCTAATTTTTCAAAAGATACGTATTTATGCATACACAAATAATGAACAGTTACACGATGTAAATTCAAAGCCTATACATACATAATACATTTGACTGAACATCTTCATCCATTTTTTTCTTCTTTTTCTAGTATAAAAAAAATTGTTAAAATCCATTCATATTTTATCTTAACAGATTCGAATTGAAATAATTCGAAGGATTTTAATATTAAATGTGATTGCGGATCGTCCGATTTTACATTTTTTTAAATTATATATTGACAAAACAGCATGACATTGCATATATAGGTATAAAATTCCACATTATGACAATGTTGACTTTTTGCTATCACCAAAGAATTACTTATTACATTATTTATTTCCTTATCATAAACCTAAACATAGCTGAGAAATCTCATCCGTAACAAAAATAAAAAGATAAAACAGAGAAAACAAAATAACTAAAGTAGGTGTGTAAAAAGAAAAGAAAAGAGAAGACTTTCATTTTTGGGGATTACAGGTTTAAAATTTATAAGTACATAATTTATTTCTTGCATATCATTAGAATCTAGTTATTTAAAAATACATTATTGTTACATAATATCATTTAAAAATAGATTATTAAGTTCTCTTCAATTTTATACTGAATATATCAGCGCAGCCAGCTATTTTACTACTTTCATTTTAAAATGATGTGTGTAGCATGAAACTAAGTAACCAACTGTATCTTATTTACTGTATAATTTTTCATCACTACAGATAGATAAGCATACGAGAATGAATCCAAAAAAAAAAAAGTAAGAAAAAAAAAACGTTTTCTTTATAACGTTGTTAAAAAATTGATGAAAACAAAAACTTTTTTAACTGTCTGATAATAGAAATAACCGTATCAATTACTAAAAAAAAAAAAAAGAAAAAAATACTCTAGTATCAAGGCAGAGTGTCAATAGTAATGAGAAAATTTACAGTATTTTAAATAAATAGGGAAACAGAAAAAAATAAAAAATGATTCGTTGGTTTTTTTTTTTTTTTTTTTCTTATTAATAATAATGAACATAAGAAATTGTGTGAGAGAAACAAAAAGATTAAAAAATAAATAAATAGATACATAAATAAATCCGTAACAACGATAACCATGACGTTATAACGCTAATCGCTGCCGATTTGGAAATAGAAAAAAAAAAAAGTATTGAGTAATATTATAGTACAAATAATATTTCTTGTTATAAAATTTTTTCAATGTTATTAATTAAACTAAAATTCTTTTTCCTAATGCTCGATAAATTTCTAAAGTTACTTATTTTCATTGTTTTATTATTATTTAAATATTTTGTTTTATCATTATTATTATTATTATTATTATTATCATTATTATTATTATCATTATTATTATTATTATTATTATTATTATTATTATTATTATTGTACATACATAGTTGATAAAAATCCATTTATATAGACTTTCCACATCAAGGTTTTTCGTACGTCATAATAACTATAACTGTGCGAAGCATGGTTGAATATAAACGTGATTTCCTCACATCCAACAAATGCCTTTTTCATTAAATACGGATTTATATGGCTTGCAAAAAAATATCATTTTTTTGCGCTAAAACGAAAAGAAACGATAAAGGCCATAGAGGGATAAGCAGGGTAAAAATGATTTTTGCGAATATCTTCATGATATTTTATCGATAAGTAGGTAGTATAGAGATACTAAGATCCTGAAAGCATCAGACCTCAGTCTCAATTGATTTTTGAGAAAAAAAAATAAAACATTCAAAAAAAAAAAAATTTTTTCTTAGGATTGACTAGACCGATTTGTTTGAAGATCTAATATCTCAACAAGCCGATCCTCCTGAAGGGGAAGGGTGAGCTGCTGTCTTTTTTTACATATTACATCTCAAAAGATTCTCGAAATTCTAGTTTGAACATTCGAAATAAGATATAACTGCTAATGAGAGGGTGGTTTCAAAATCTAGGGCATAAATCGGGGGTAGGAGGTGTTCAAGAATCTTAGTATTTTAATAGTACCTACTCGACGACTTGATTTCGATTACAGCAGATTTATTTAAAAATGTTTATTTTTGAAGCAATATTCATAGTGATTAGAAAAGTAGAGGTGAGTGGTCGTGTTACTCAAGTAGAGTAGAATGCACGAACTGCTCTCTAAGAGAAGGGGTGTGAGGCCTAGGTCTCTTAGTATTCAATTTGCCAAAAAGTAATATTAGAAAAAGATAGAAATTTTTTTGAAAATAATGACGAAAAAGTCAGGAAAACGGGACCAGGTAAAAACCTGGCACATCAGCGATGTCTAGTCACCAGATTTCACATGGCCTTGTGACAATGATCGAATATTATTTTTCCAGGTACCGCAAAATAGGGAAAAACACGAAAAAGGTTCGCAGGTAGAAGAAGTTATGACAGATAGCGAGAGACTAGAAACAGAAAAATATTTCCAACCTTGTGTCATTGTTCGTATATTGTTTGGTCTAGAGAAAATGAGTGAGTAATATGTGTTAATGTATGTGTGGTTGTGTGAGCGACGAAGGCGTATGTGTCCCCACATTGCAAAAGGCATTTTTTTACCCTGCTTATCCCCGTATGGTCTTTCGGTGAAAGAGGAAAACGAAAATAACGAAAACGGAAAAACAAAAGAGAAAAAAAAAATCATGGCATGAAAGACTGTCGAGGATAATAAAACGAGTAATATATGGTATGCTATATGAGCTTAAGATGACCAATGGTCCAAAAAAAAAAAAATATGCCAAAGTAGCAGAACACGATCACTCTGTGGTTCGCGAGGTCCTAGTATATGTATAGTAGTATTTGCAGTCATGCCAGAGTTATTTATATTTAATATATATAATTATACTTATAAATTAATAGATACTAGATAAACAATTAAATAATATATCGTATTGATTAGCTCGTTGTAATAAGTCGCTGCCTAATTTTAACTAAAATTAATAGGAAAAAATAAAATAAAATAAATAAATAAAAATACAAAAATAATAAAAATATATATATGACGAACACCAAAGGATTAAACAAACAACTGCCGTAAACGAACAAAAGTATATATATATACAACGGAATTTTTATTTCAAATAAAATTTATATAATATATGTACGTAATTTGACAATTACAATTATAATTATATTATTATTAAATAAAATAATATGGCTCTTATAGATATATTATACATATTATATTAAAACGAGTATAATCAATACGCGATACTATGAATTATTATTATTATTATTATTATTATTATTATTATTATTATTATTATTATTATCATCTATATACTGTAGCTAAAAATCCTCATGCGCCAACTTTACACTTCAGTATTTCATCTTGTCCATCCTAGATCTCTTGTTTATTAAATATTAAAACGTCAATCTTATACATATATGTGTATGTATTTATATACATACCCTAATCTATACGTGGGACAATCCACGTCAACTTGACTAATGATTTTCTCTCACCATTATTGATTCACTTCACGATTTTTCTTAGGATACTCATATCTCAAAAAAGCACTCCTGAATGTTCTACGAGATTTTTTTCTCAAATTGTTCATATTTTTATGAATATTAAAATCTATCTACATTTTGGCAATTTTTAAAAATCTCAAAAAATTCTCTAAAATCTTATTCTTCATTCCGATCATTTTGAAAAATAAAAATTGAAAAAAAAAAAAAATTCGCCCATCGTGGGTCAGGTGTAAAGATGATCGGAATCGAAAAAAGGATTTTTAAAAATTGCCAATTTGTAGATACATAGGTTCGAATATTCATAAAAAATTAACGGTGGGAGAAAAAAATCTGAAAAACTTTAGCTGTGCTTTTTTAAAATAAGAAAATCGTATGAAAAATCGTGAAGCGGTTAAAAAGAGGGTGAGCGAAAATCATTGCTCGAATTAACACGAAATGCCCTATGTATATATGTATAGGTATTTAATATACCCTTTTATTTTCTATATAAATTTCGATAATGTAATTATTATTATTATAATTATTACTATATTGTTATTACGAATGACACAAAAAAAGAGAAAAAAAAAATAATAGTAATATAAATATACTTTATAACCTATGGGGAAAAAATTATAAGTCTGGATTTGCACTACTTTTTATTGAAAAAAAAAAACCAAAAAAAAAAAATTATAATAATTGCATATTTATTGCGATGAAAAAATTTGTATATTTCAATGTATTTAAAAAAAAAAGAAGATGAAAAAAACACACAAAAAAAAATAACCAAAAACAAAAAAAAAAATAACAATTATATATGAAAAATAAAAGACTTATCTACACACTTAGATCTAATGATAAATATTCTTATGATCATTCAAATATCCCATCCCAAATTATCTAACGCGAATAAGTAATCGCATATGGACCTAAAAGTTAGATTATTTATATAATTAATTAGATTAATTAAAGGATTTTTTTCTTACAATAAAAAAAGACTTATCCATCAAAAATGTAAGACAAAAGAAAAGAAAAACAAAAGTGAAAAGTTTTTTATTTTCATCGATTAATCATGGTAAGTCATTTTTGAAATTCATTAATCACTACCACATTATTAGCTGCGTAATGTTATTCAAATATCCCGCCCTGGATATTCTAACGCGAAGTAATCCTACCGTGGACAAATCTAGAGACCACAGTCGGTACACGACCGTGCTAGAGACCAAGCGGGTTACCAGGTATCGATTAAGTACTAAAGTACAATGAATTGGAGAGAATTTCCACTGAAATAGAATATTTCAGTGATCATAATGAAGTTTCAATAATCTATGAATCAGATATTATTTAGTTCTAGCAATATTGTATAGTAATAAGCAAAACTAATCTATAGGTGCTTATTCGGACGTCACAAGCGTAGCAAAAAAGTAGTCCGCCTTGCCTTGCCTTGGCGGCGCGGCGCGGCGGCAGCAGCGGAGGCATCAAATCTGGCATTAGCTTTCCTCCGTTCCTCGCTTCATTCACCCGCGTAGGGTCGTTGGTAAAGCATGTTGTCCGTAAAGTTTCATATCGTATTTAGTAACGGAAGGTGAATGCTGTTATTAATTTTGTAACTACTGTGCTCTGATCGGTAATAGAATAGTTGTTTAAAATGTATGAGATGCCGTAATAATTTATAATAAATAAACAAAAAAAGTGTAAACTGTTAATATGGTGGGAGAACGCCTACTACCTATTAGGCATGTGTAGGATTAAAAATATACCCAGGACCTAGGATGACTAGGATAAGTCTTCGGAGCATCCTGGCTGCTTGCATTTTGTGCAGCATAGCCGATTGCGATGGTAAGTTATTTTCTATTGTTTTAACTTTTCTTTTATCTTTTTCTATCTATCTAGACTCTTTTCTATTCTATTCATACATTAACGAACCCCAGATTTCCATTAAATTTCATACAAAAGTATTTTCGAATATCTCTCAGTGTATTTATCTATCTGATTTTCCTCGGGTATAGTTGACGTTTGTTTATCAACGCTATTAGCGATGCCTTGTGATTACAGGCGTTTCAACCGTTCATCACGAGATATCATGTTTTCTTTATCCTATATACTTGTTTTCCTACACGCTATACGGATAAATATAGAAAACTAATAGATTAAAAGCAGATCAGAGTTTAAGGTTCGGTTAGATTGGATTGGGTTAGAAGTTGGGTTATGTTAACGTTAGGTTAGGTTATACTTTGGAGGCTGGACTCCCGCTGTGGCGTGAGAGCGTTGGACCCGCAAGAAAACAAGTGCCCGTTAAATTTGTTATCTTATTTTGATCTTTTCTAGTTCATATAGAAAATAAAATATTAAAAGTATATCGATGAGAGTATAATCCGAGGGAAAAATATTTCATACCGATACACAACAAAATAAAAAACAAATATCCATTAAACTTTAAACAATCTGAGATCTATTTATTATTATTTTCATATTACATAGACAATGAATAATACAACAATTTTTACTTTATTATAATAATATTAATCATCGCTTATTTCTCGTTAATAATAAATAATAACCTCTATAAAATCAGAATGAATATATCCGAGCATTGTGAAAACATAATTCTATCTTCGGGCCCCGTAGCATACGTACGAACGGACCCAACCTCAGGAATGTAGCCCTCTCCCTCCCGTCCCCTCTTTCCACCCTCTTCTAACAAGCTACAATATAAATAAGGTTTCCAGGTGCTCAGGGTCCGTCTGAGAATCAGGATGCGACCATGTACAGTTTTCTTAGCTAGAAAACAGGCCTAGGTTAGGGTTAGCATTGAGTGAATATTTTTTTTTGAAGGTAATTAATACTAAAAATAACATTAAGAATACACCGAATGAAAATGAAAATAAACAAATGAGATAAGGATGCAGATTGTTTATAGAAATAATAAGAAATAATATATATAACAAAAATTTCATCAGATTTTGGTTACTATAAATTATTGCGGATAATTTAAAGTTTAGTAAAGGAATGAGGAATAGAGAGGAGTTGTTTGTATCTACACGGTTGTTTACCGAGAGTTTCTTGCCCGCATATACCATACGTATATAACGTACATGTAGATATATATCTGTTCAGGGTATCTTTCTCGACTTGGTATATGGAAGTTACAGAAATAACTCTTAAGCCAGCCTAAACAGTAGTCGATAAATTATACGCGAGTTGAATATATTTGCTTTCTTGAATTTATTTATAGGATGAAAAACAAAATGTATAATATCTACTATGTGTATATGTATGTGTAGACTTATAATGCTCCTCTTCTTCAGCAGTGATAATACTTAGATAATACAATTGCGATATCATGTCCGCACATTACACACATGTATTCATATATCTACATTTATCTCTCTTCTCTTTAGTTCTGCGATTTGTTATTGTATGCGTGTGTATAGTAAAGTTTTGATAACCCGACGAGCTTGGACCGTCCCGACCCAACCCTTAATCACCACCTCAAAACTTCGCTCGTATGTACGCGAGTTTTAACGAGTCTCATAATTAATATTTAATCATATCGCGAGAGGAGGTGAATGTCTAACTCGTTAACTTTACGCGGGCATATTTATTAATTTTATTCATTAATCTGGACTTTTTAATAACGAAAATCTCAGAATCTATAATTATATTTATCTTTTCTATAGAAATTTCGAGTGTTGAAATCCGCGTTATACATCGCAGTTTAATATTAAAATAAACAGAGAGTTATACAACTGCAATGACTTAGGCGGGTATCCGGTTATCTACTTCCCGTTTGTTACCGAATAAATATATAAATAAATAAATAATTAATTCTGAAATAATATCAAATCAGTATTTTGGCCAAAATCATTCAGCCCCCTCTCCTCCTTCCTTTCCTTTCCATTATTTTTTTTTATTTACTCACAAAAAGCGGCGTTTCTACAAAGGTTCGAAAAACACATACAACACAACACAGGGCTTCTATTATGTGGACTCTCTTGGAAGTACTTGAGATAACGCAAGAAGAAGAAGAAGGCAGGCATCTGTGCATGCATCTGCACCAGAGCCAGTACCTACTTACTGTAATAATACTCGGTTCCTCGAAGCGGTATAGAAACACTCGTATATATTATATAAAAAACCGTTAAATATATAATTTATCTATTTCACATAAAATAGAAAAAATAAAATAAAAAAAAAAACTTGGATATATAATATATATATAATAAAAAAAACTTGTAAATATAAAGTAAAGTAAAGGTAAAATATGTATATATAGGAATTCTGATTGGCTCGCGGTGTTTCAAAGCATTGTTTACTCCAGATCAAGAAGATATAAGGTAGTGTCTTCTGAACGCCTCGAGCCATGCAGTAGCACATACGTATATAATTGTACGTTCGTACATACATACATACATACATTTAGATGCATGGTATGAACTGCAGCACTGACACGTGCTGCGAGGAACAAACCGCGGCTAAATGCTGCATATTCATACCATACAAGATATGAGTATACCTATACATACATATGTATACAGTACACAAAAAACCATTTCGAAAATAATGCCTGCGGAACATAAGGCGCGAATAATTCTTTTCCGTTCCGGCTATGTAGCTTAGAAAAATTTTTGAAGCTCTACGAGTTCTTTCACAATATACCTACCTCCATATAATACGTACCTACGTAAAACCTACATCATGAGTAAAGGAACGCGCTTTAGCTATAGTCGCGGAGTTCTTTTATACTGACAACATATGTATACCTACGTGTATATGTATTAAGAAAACTTGCAGCGGAAATTTTTCTTCAACGAAAAAAAAAAAAAATAAAAAAAATCTTCGTTATTATTATTATCATCATTATTCTTTTGTTTTTTGGGCTTTTCTTTTTCGTTTTTTTTTTTTTTTTCTTTCTTTCTTTCTTTCTCTCCTTATACTCAAGAAACAAGACGATCTAGACTTCTCCAGGCACTCGCTCGTTAGCGTTTATTATAATTTATGTACCGACGCGTATATGCTATTATTATATCTATAGACGCGCTGAGAATATATAGGTATATACCTCGGTATATATATACATATTATATATGACACATACCTATACAGAAGTGTGACATTTACATTTCTTATAATTTCATACGCAGACATAAATCGCTCTTATGCATTATTATTCATCTGTCAAACTGTCTCGCATATACAATATTCACCAATCAGCTGGCTTTATATAAAACTTTTTTCATATACCTATACCTATATCTATACATATAATATATAAGGATTTTTACTCTCAAGTTCATATGATGAGCGAACGATAGTGATATATCGATCATATATCATATTTTTATAATCATGCAAAAGTTTGACGATCTTTGAACTTCATTATAAGTATATAGATATATATGTATATATACATATATACTGCTCAGGAATGTAAGTTTCGTTCTATACAAATTGGCAATAAAGAAGCGCGTGTGGCGCGGGGTTTTTAACATCGTAAAATCTCCGGTGGACTTGTTTATTATTATTATTATTATTATTATTATTATTATTATTATTATTGTTGTTGTTATGTGGATCTTTGAAAACAAAAAATTTTTTCGAGAAAAAAGTTTACAGATTTTTATCATCCCTAGAGAGTTAGTTCTATACATACCTACCTATGTATATTTGAAATTGAATATTTTCAATCTATACTGAATTTGTGACAAGTTTTAATATATAGTCTCTTTCAGTCGAGTAAAATTGCTTTTCCAACTCGCGATGAAAGGAAAACTCCTTCTCTATATCTCGGAAATTTTAGGATTTCAAGAAAAGAGGGTAGACGGAAAGAGGGAGAGAGTTCAGATTGCGATTGAGCGAGAGTAGAGATAGAGAGAGACAAAGAATATATATACTATAGGTATTATCAGGGACAGAGAAAGAAAGAAAGCAAAGCAGCCTTTTCAAGACGAAACTTTTCTAACCACCGTTGGTTATAACATTCCGTGTATATTATTTTATTCAATTAAGAATCTTTATGAATAATTTACGATGAATAACCACATTGCCATGAATAATTATGAATCGGGGTTTTCATATGGGTGCTTATCTCTACTTTCGAAAACCAGTATCTTTCTACCTCCTTACGTATTTATCGTTAGTCGCTAAAATATTATAAGCGTGCGGAAACGACGACGCGACGAAGTGGTTTTATTTATTTATTTTTTTTTTTCTGTAATTTTTTTTTTTTTTTTTTTTCTTCTTGCTTTTTACGTTATATACACGCGCATAACCAGGCTACGAATAATATTCAAATGAACTCTATGGAAACAAAGGATGCCTGGAAGAAAGAGAAAGATAAAGAGAGAGAAAGGTGGAGGAGGCTCGGTCGAACGAGTTCTGGGACCAAGGCTGCAGAGTAGGCCCCCTCCCCCCAGCACAACACAACCAGCGGGCCCCCCGAGATCTTGCGCTCGCTAACAAGACACGGAGGGCGTGCGCAAGGATGACTACTGGCTCCTCTCGCAAGTTCCTTTCGAAGATGAACGTTAGCTTTCATAGGCGTAGCGTGGCTAAGAGACTAATAATTTTCTCGAAGAATAAAACAATTATTCTTAACATTAATCTTTTTAATGTTATACGTATACATTTAATGTCCTATTTCTTCTTTTTATTTTTTTTAAATATAAAAAGATACTAATCAAATTCAGCAGATGAAGAGAAAAAGACAAGAATAAAAAAAAACTAATAATTTTTCTTTGTATACGAATATTCGATCCGGTTAGATTTTATTTTCTCAATTTTTAGTATACCGCTATAACTTCAAATTCGTCTAGGATTT
Source organism: Macrophya annulata (assembly GCA_963924015.1). Classification (NCBI taxonomy): domain Eukaryota; kingdom Metazoa; phylum Arthropoda; class Insecta; order Hymenoptera; family Tenthredinidae; genus Macrophya; species Macrophya annulata. The sequence continues at coordinate 27,782,865 of OZ001260.1, forward strand.
ATTAGAACGGTTGCTTACAGTGCAGCCGGGGCGAAAGTCCCAACGGTACAACAGGTTTTGTTGTACCTATACCTTTATACTATACCTATGTAAGCAGGAGAATTTTCAACCTCAGGGGAAGTATTTTCTCGCTCATCGAATTTAACTCACTTTAGAATTCTATTATATAAAAAAAACGAAAAATCATTTTATAATCATAACGCTACACGACTATTTTTTTGGGGGTGGGAGGGAGGGAGGGAGGTAAAATTATAACAAGGATTTTTAAATCGAGAGAACTGCAGATGCTTATATTGTTGAACAAGTCTCGCTTCAAAGATATAATATCTCGGGAGGTATATACGACATACAAATCGTTTACATATACAGTAACAAAAATAAATAAATAAATTTTAAAAATTTTAATAAATATTATTTAATTTAAATACTAGTTTAGTAACTCTCGAATTATAATACTTGTTATACGTATGTATGTATGCACGATGTGTTTATACCTACGCCCCGGTCCTCTTTTCTCTTTCTTCCATGTATCAAACATATGGGTGCATCCGGTGATACTGTTATAACTATACTACAAGACCATTAAAATAAGAGCGGAAGAAGAAGAAGAAGAAGAAGAAGAAGAAGAAGAAGAAGAAGAAGAAACGATTCTTTATTCTCTTCTATATTTCGTATATAAAGGCGAACTGTTCCATTTTATTAGTATTGATTAGTATTCATCATACATATTTTCATTTTATTTTTTGTAGTTTTTTTTTTTTTTTTTTCAAATTCGATATCGTCTCGTATAAATTCCCAATTTTGACCGCTTGGAACTTCGACCCGATCCCACATAAATTTCTTATCACTGCAGACTAAACTACAACGATTAAGAATAGAGAAAATCATCAGTTTGTTTCAGAATTTAATAATATATAAAATACTTATGTACATATTATGGCCATTTGGCTTACTATATTAACTGCAATAAATTCTTCGAAAATTGCAGTACGAGTAGATACTGTACTCTGCATGTTGTCCTATAGTATACTTCCCGAGGCGGTTAGTGCACGAGTAATTGAGACTGGCTAAGTAAACCTTAGCTCTTGAAACACTCATGCATCCTCCTTCCTGAAGTCACGCTAGTTATTATACCTACATATGGTATACGGAAAGGAGATACAGAATAAATATTAGCGCACTCGAGTATTATAGGTATGGAGACAAGAATCATGGAACAAAAATACCAACGCGTAAAAAAGTTTTAGCTTTAACTATAAATACCGTTCCACAATATATTTTCCACAAATAATAATAATAATAATGATAAAATGATCGAAATTGTTTTTTGCAAAATTATGTAAACACTTAAAAAATTTTAATTTTTAACTATTTTATTATTTTTGTCACGATAATGCATGAAATATCTCGGTATATAACTACAGTTAGAAAAACACAGCCTTTTGGCGAGTCAAATATCGTTATAACAGCGACTTGCAAAGAGTCTTTGAGCTCCGCACTGGCCTGCCGCGTTAAACAGCACCAAAGAGAATAATAATGTGTTAAAATGCATAATGAGGTAAAGCGACTCGTTTGTTACTATACCTGGATCAAAAGCTGCAGCAGCGAAAGTTCGCACACTTCTCTCGAAAGAGAATTAACACCGCGTTTATACCTACTCGCAAATAGAGACGACGACGTGAAGTACATGTATACATATTCACTTCTAGACGACAAATACACTAACAGCATTATTCTCTTTGATCCTTTTGGTATGAAATTTCTTTATGAGCTCCTCCCGAAACCGATGTATGAATTAATGAACTGATCTTAGAACTAATAGAAATTTTTTCGTTTTTTTATTTATTAATTTCAGCATCGCCGACGCTCCTTTTCGCAACCCACAGAGACATAAGAGTAGCCAACGTATCTCGATCTAACAAAGTATCAACCCTTGTAAAGGATCTGTCAGAGGGTGCAGCTCTGGATTTTTATTACGAACGTAATTTGGTCTGCTGGTCAGACAGTGGTCTTGAAATAATACAGTGTGTAAAATCTAACAGCACGTACACAGGCGATAAAATAATGATAGTTAACTCCAGCCTTTCATCACCCGATGGGTTAGCCTGCGATTGGTATACCGGTAAGCTCTACTGGACAGACGGTGAAAAAAATCGTATCGAAGTAATCAGTATAGACGGTTTACACCGTAAAGTACTTTTTTGGACCGAAATTTATCAGCCGAGAGCAATAGCTTTGGTACCTATGAAAAGCATACTGTTTTGGACCGACTGGGGAGACACACCGAAGATAGAAAAAGCCGGAATGAACGGTGACCCAGAAACTCGTGAGGCCATAGTACTCGATGATATATTTTGGCCGAATGGATTGACGATTGATTACGAGGCCGAATTGGTATATTGGGTGGACGGGAGGCTTAGATTCATCGCGGTTATGGACTACAACGGTAAACATCGGAAGAAGATAGTGAGCCAGGGGCTGGATTACCCCTTCGCAATCACACTTTTTGATAATAAATTGTACTGGACGGATTGGAAGACGTGGTGTATTCACTCGTACGATATTCAAGCCCAGAGTAATTCACATCCTAAGGAATTATTCCACGGTGAATATGTTCCCGGAGATATCGAGGTCTGGGACCAACGGAGACAGCCTTACGGAGACAATCCCTGCAGATACAACAACGGAAATTGTTCACACTTGTGTTTATTGAGTCCGAAACCACCCGGGTATACTTGCGCTTGTCCTACAGGCGTTAAATTAATAGACAATAAAACCTGCGCGCAAAGATCCGAAGAACTTTTATTGATCGTCCAGAGGAACGAGATCTGCAGAATATCTTTGGACTCGCCTGATTACACTAGCTTCGGTATTCCATTGACGGGAATAAAGCATGCTATTGCAATCGATTTCGATCCAGTCGACGAAATGTTGTATTGGACTGATGAAGAGGCCAGAGTTATTAGAAGAGCATATTTGAACGGTACGGGTCAAGAGGACATCGTCACTACGGAGGTCGAGAATTCTGATGGCATCGCGATTGATTGGGTAGCGAGAAATCTGTACTGGACAGACACTGGGACAGACCGAATAGAGGTTTCTCGATTGAACGGATCGAGCAGACGGGTTTTGATAAACGAAGACTTGATGGAGCCCCGCGCCATAGCCTTGGCCCCTGAATTAGGGTGGATGTTCTGGACCGACTGGAACGAAAAGCGGCCGAAAATTGAACGTAGTAATTTGGACGGTAGTGAGAGGGTCCTGCTAGTAACCAAGGACCTTTTATGGCCGAACGGAATAGCGCTTGATCTAGAAAGGAAGAAAATATACTTTTGCGATGCAAAGACTGATAAAATCGAAGTTTGTAATATGGACGGCACGGACAGGAGAGAAGTTATAACCGACGACCTGCCACATTTATTCGGTCTTAGCATTTTGGGGGATTTTTTATACTGGACTGATTGGCAGAGAAGGAGCATAGACAGAGCCCATAAATTGACCGGTGATCAAAGGGAAGTAATCGTTGATCAAGTACCGAACGTTATGGGTTTAAAAGCTGTGCATTTGGGTGTTATCAGAGGCACCAATCCATGCGCAAATAATAACGGCGGTTGTAGTCATTTGTGCTTGAACAAACCCGGGGATAAATATGTTTGTGCATGCCAAATCGGATACGAACTTACCAAGGATGATAGAACTTGCGTTGTACCGGATGCTTTCCTGCTTTTCGCAAGGAAGGAAAACATCGGTAGAATTAGCATTGAGAATGCTAATAATGACAACATTATTCCTGTTACTGGCGTAAAAGATGCAAGGTAATTTTAATACGACGTTCATGTCGTATTCGTTTGAATACTCAATGATTTTAATCGCTCGCTTTTTCTCATCGTCATCTGATCTCAGAGATTCGAATGTGCCAAAGCACAGATTATCTCGATATCAGGTGAGGATCTGATGGCGGAGATAAAATGTTGGAAAAAGGAAAACAAAAAATCGAATCTTTTGCGTTTTACAGCGCCCTAGACTTCGACATGACCGACAATCGGATATACTGGACGGATGTTAAAGTAAAAGCAATAACCAGAGCGTTTATGAACGGATCAGAGATGGAAAGGGTTGTAGATTTGGGTCTAGAAACACCAGAAGGCCTGGCTGTCGATTGGCTGTCTCACAACTTGTATTGGAGTGATACAGGAACTCACAGAATCGAAGTAGTCCGGCTTGACGGATACAGCAGACGAATACTTCTGTGGCAGGACCTGAGCGAGCCGAGATGTTTGGCATTGGATCCAGAAAGAGGGTATCTAAAATATCTAGTAATAAGTTATCCACCTTCGAACTCTCTATCCCTACAATCATACATTTCAAAACTGTTTTTTTTTTTTTTATTCCAGACACATGTATTGGACAGAAGCTCAAGGATCTGGAAGTATAGAAAGAGCGGGGCTGGACGGGTCTCGACGATCCGTAATACTGTCCCACATAGGTCGAGCTCACGGTTTAACTATCGATCATAATGCTCGGCGTTTGTACTGGGCAGATCTCTCCACCCCTGCAGTGGACAGTTATGATTTGCAGACAAAAAAGAGGAGAGCAATTATAACTCAGAACATAGTGTACCCTTTCAGTATAACTCAATATCAAGACTACATTTATTGGACGGATTGGAACACAGGGGATATCGAGAGGGCTAATAAAACGAACGGCGCTAATAGGACTAAGATTCATAGCAAACTAGAATCTGTTACAGATTTATTAGTCTTTCATGCTTCAAGACAATCCGGCTGGAATCTTTGCGCTACTAATAACGGAGACTGCAGTCATCTGTGTATTGCTTTGCCTGGAATCGCTGGAAAGACTTCAACCACTTCTAAATGCGCTTGTCCAACTCATTACAGCCTTGCTGTGGACAATAAAACCTGCATTGGTCAGCAGAAATGGCATTTTTTTTACATATATATTTTAATTATCGTTTGATGAAGACAAACTTAACTAATATTTCACTTTATTTACAGCCCCAAGAGCCTTTATGATCTACAGTCTTCGTAATGCGATAGGTCGTCTTTTACCAGACACCAATGACTGTCCAGATACAGTACTGCGAGTACAAGGAGTGAAAAATGTTCGTGCGATAGAATTCGATCCTATAACTCAGTATATTTTTTGGATAGACGGTCGTCAGCCAGCGATAAAAAGAGCTCTTGAGAATAAATCGCACCATGCAGGAGTGGTTATTGCTGCTGGATCTGGGCAGCCTTATGACTTGGCCTTGGATCCTTTGGGGAGATTGTTGTTCTGGTCTTGTTCAGAGAACCAAGCTATTAACGTGACTAGACTAGACAACGGATCGATGCTAGGAGTGGTGGTAAAAGGCGAGGGAGAAATGCCCCGAAATATCGCAGTTCATCCTGAAAAACGGCTACTTTTTTGGACTGATATTGGAGGGAATGTTAAAATCATGCAAAGTACAATGGACGGCAAAAACCGTGTCGTCGTTGCATCTGACTTGGAAATATCGACGAGTATAACAGTTGACACGACTTCTAATCTCATATATTGGACTCACGGGAAACACATTGAGTTCGCCGATCTTTCTGGCGAGAATAAGAGAGTTTTAATCTCTACTGGTCACGGGAGCGTAATGCATTTATCAATATTATTCGATTACCTTTACTGGTTTGATAGAGATACTCAGCAAATAGAAAGAGTTAACAAGAGCACAGGAGCAGGAAAAAAAACATTGGCAAATCGTTATCATTTCACCGATCTTGTAGCGGTGAAAACTCCCGAGGATAAACTAATGCAATCGCACGTTTGCAGTCCATTAAACGATCATGGAGGCTGCTCCCACATTTGCATAGGTGAATCATCGGCTAAATGCTCCTGCCCACAGTCTCTCATACTCTCAGATGATGAACGAACCTGTAGAGCTGCTCCAGCTTGTGGAGCAGATCATTTTACTTGCCGAGCTCCTAGCTCGGCTAATGCTAAGGACTGTATTCCAGCCACGTGGAGATGTGACGGACAAACTGACTGCCCTGATAGCAGCGACGAACTTGGATGTCCCGCTTGCAAACATGACGAATTCAGATGCCAGAGCGGACACTGTATTGGTGAGCTTAAGAGCTTAAGACAAACAGAACCCAAACTTCATTTTCTCTATTATTAATAATCAAACATTATTTCAGATATGTCCTGGGTCTGCGATGGAACACCTCAATGTCACGACGGCTTTGACGAAGCGCACTGTTGTCTTCCTGGACAGTTTCAGTGCACAGGTACTAGGGTCTGTATCTCAGGTAAAGCCGTTTGTGACGGTTGGGAGAACTGTGCGGATGGAAGCGACGAAGCTCCTCCAACTTGTGCTTCGGCCAATCATAGACAGGATACCGGTTCTTCTATAGAGTCTGGTAAAGGTACCTACGTAGTTGCCGTTCTCGTCGTAACAGCGGCGGTAATTTTGCTCGTGGTAGGTTTTTACTACTGCAGAAAGAGACTGGCCGGCAATGAAGAACTGCCTGATATTCTACATGACTCTGCGGGTGATCCTCTTTCTCCAAAGCCTGGGAGAGCTGCTAAGCCAATGCTGGTTCAAAAGAATGGAAGAAAGGATTTTAAGACCGGTGCCGAAGCTCTTAGATTATCTACTTTAAATGGGAGCAGCATTGGCTCGAGTTACGGCCGTAGCCATATAACTGGGGCCTCAAGTTCTACCAGGGGAAGTTCAGCCGGTGGATATCCTCAAGAGACTCTAAATCCTCCACCTAGTCCAGCAACTACTGCTAATTCGACTAGATGTTCGAGCAGTAATGCTTCTAGATACAGATCCTATAGATATTATCAACCTCCACCTCCTACCCCCTGTAGCACAGATGTCTGCGACGAATCGGACAGCAATTATCCTGCAAGGTATAGATACGAGAGTGAACCATTCCCTCCGCCACCTACACCAAGGTCTCTTTATCATAGTGATGCTGCTATGAGTTGTCCACCTTCACCTAGTTCTAGATCTTCGACTTATTTTAGCCCCTTACCTCCACCGCCTTCTCCTGTACCGTAGACTAAGGTTTAGTTTTTAAGGAGTGGAGTTTTCAGTTTTTTTTTTTTTTTTGGTTCTGACGGACGGTAAACTACGTACGGAAAATTAGGGTAATATATAACGAAGTGCAAATACTTGGTACATAGATAATGTTTTTTTTTTTTTTTGTTTTCATTTTGTATATTTTTCCTCGTGTATATACATAGTCCTTACCATTGTGCCTCGTAGATATGGTCTAATTTTTGTACAGATTTTTCGACTGTACAAACGGTAGTCTTTTTTAAACCTTTGTAAATAGAGTATGAGGGAATAAATGGATTAATGAATGAATGAATGCATGAATGATGAATGAAAGAAAGAAGTATCAGATAACGTATTGTTAAAGTGTATAATAATTGTAAATTACTTGCATTTTTAACTTAATTAATAATTGAGAAAAACTACACATGTCGCGCCGCAGGTGGATCTTTCCTGAGTGGAAGTTTTACCCTCATTTTTATTCTATTTTTCTTTTTATTTTTTTCGTTTTATTTTTTGTTTTTATTATCTAAACTCCGTTAATTGTGATATAAACTATATCCATACATTCTTTAGATATTATATCAAGTATGTTATATTATTACCATTAAACATACCTGCATTTTATGTTCCTTACCTGTGACGTAGCATAAAACCAAAGGCTGCTCTACTGTATTGGGTATTTTATTACGCATTTTAAAACTATTTTTATTTGATTTTTTTTTTGTTGCATACTACAGTTCTCTCAGGCTTTTAAATAGTATTGAAAAATAATATGTATGAAAATAATCCATCAAAATAAATTTATAATTTTGATTCTTTTATACTGTAACTAAGAATTTCTAAGCTTAGTGATTACAAAAATTTTGCCTTTTACAGTCTATCGCGTACGTTATCAAAGGAAATTTTTTTCATCGATTCACCTGATGCCAATCAGTGGTTTTCGAAGTATGTAAAAAAATGCAATAATCATTTTTCCCCATATGCCTTCTATGAAAAACGAATTTTATATCAAATTTACTGCGAATGGTTTTTTTTTTTTTTTTAGGAATCATTCTCGTAATTATTAAAGAAGAGACTATTAACTTATAAATAATAAAAAAAAAATCGCGATACGATGCATTCTAACATATCATTATAAAAGATAACTAAGACGGCTAACTAAGTTAACCGGAACCAACATCTGTTCTATTTTTCTTTTAATTAATAGCTTTGTGAGTGCTAACGATTATACTGCCATAGAGATTAGGATAAAGTAAATGTATATGCATAATTATAAACTTGTGTGGAACATTGTGATTCGTGAGCTGCTGATATAGTATATTAATTATTTTACTTCAACTTGTCATGTGTAATTTGAATTATGCATCTATATTGATTGAAAATTACTTATGAAATAATATAGGATTCAAAATTTTCATAGAATTTTGTTTATTTTTATTTTTTTCCTTTTTCTGTTTTTTATTTTCATTCTTTTCTCATTGCAGTTTAATTGCAGGTTAAATTTTATCACGCAAGTGGGCACAATTGAATAATCAATGAAATCTCAAGTTCTATTCTATGACAAATTCACCGATGCACAAACTTGTTTACATAAAATAAAATAAATTTGTTCCTGTGACTTAATTAAATTTTTCATATACAATATAGAAAAAGAAAAAAAAATAAATAAAAAAACCCGTGCCATAGATAATTAATCATCGTAAATAGATACTCGTCTTATTAAAATAAAGTAAAAGAAAATTGTCATTTGATAAAAAAATCACAAAGCTCTATGTACTAAATGATGTAATCCAATTATTTGAATATATTTTTACCTCATATTTAAGCCGTAACTAAAAATACCTTGGGGTAATTTATTATTAAATTATTATTCTCGTTTAGATTTTAAAGACTGAAATTACCACCTATATATTTTTTTTACATTTTGCCATCATTTTATCACATCCTATCTGTATAATATTTGTACAAAACAAAAAACAAAAAAATAAAATAAAACTTTTGTTAATGTATTTTAAACTAAATCTTTTTTTATCAAATTCATTTCTGCAGTCGTAAACTTTTAAATAAATATCCTATACCAAAATTCTATTCATATCCTAAAAAACAATTTCTTATAAACATTTTAAAAATCTTTTTATTTATAATTTCACAATTCAGCAGGATCCAGACTCACCGAATACACATTTTTACTTCCATTTATTTGATTGCATTCGAAATTTTCCAGTTGGATTATCTCTCTCATCTTGAGCCGCCAACTCTTCATCCAATAGTAGCTCAAAATTTCCCATTGCCTCAGGTGAGGGACATTTGTTCCATCTGACACTGTTGTAGAACAAAAATCAGACCAAATTCAACTCTTATTACTTCTCAATTCAATCAATATCAGCAAAAATCACTTACTCAGGTACTCCATCAGGAGGAACTACCACAGATACTATATTATCAATTAATTTATACTTTAGAATCCGGTCATTCACCGTAGTCGAGGTCAGAGACGGCGATGCATTGACCTGAATCAAGGCAAAAAATTACTAAAATATTTATTTCTTCATAGCATCCAGTCATAAACGTGAAAAGTTCTTTAACAGACCTCTATAAGCCACGGCTTAAGCTTATTATCAATGATAATATCGTAGCCATAGCATTCAAAGCAATGCCTATCGTTAGCCATAACTGGAGCGACTGCTTTCAACGAGTGTACAATGCACCATGAAATATTGGCAAATAATTTTTCAGTAACAGCCTTTCCTCTTGTACTTTCTAAGTACAATCTTAAATTTTGTACGCTCATTTTTCCACCGTGTAAACTGTTGTATTCATCCTAGTAGAGGAGACAGTTTCTATATTTATCGTTCATTATTTCCTAGATCTACGTATTATTCGATGGAATATTATGCGTTTCAAACTCTAAACTCACCCCGTGTTTTTGTACAGACACGTTAGTGAGATGAACATACATGTTATCGAGTTCCTGAATACTAGTGTCATATTTAACTGTGCAAAAACGGCAAAATCCAAGCTTGAAAAGATAGGCTTTCAGAGGTCTGAAGGAAGTGATGAGAACATACAAACGTAGATCAAATTTCTTACCACCGATTAACAGAGGATTATCGATGTACCTATTAGTGAACATACGTTTTTATCTATCAGAATTACTCAAGACTTGAAGAAATAAATTTGTATTGCTGATTATTAGAGTTTATGTGTTATACCTAGATATAACGTATGATTCTTTGGTAAGATTTGGGTTGAATGGATTTCTGGCTTCCCGAGACCATCTTTTTAGTTTGCTTAATTTATTTATAAGAAATATACCGGCCCCCTGTGATTTACCGCATGGTTTCATTATCCAAGTACTTTGTGGAGATTTTCGATACTCCTCAACAAACATGTTGTAATCTGTGTGTAAAATAAGATTTCGAATATATTCTCTCTTTATTTTTAGTATTAAAGAAATACTTTCAATTTCCAGACCCTCATTGGAATACCAATTTAATCACCTGCTGGCAAGACAAAGGTAACTGGTATAAAATCAAGGTGAAGATATTTTCCAGGTCCATCTCCTCTTTCTGCTAGCAAACTTCCCTCTCTTTCCAAATCTTTTCTGTATCTTTTTATGTTTTTTACCAACAAATCTTTTCGCGATAATTCATAGTGGTTTGGAAAGTGATTTATTGTTCTGAAATTTGATAGAAAAATGAACAAAGTTAGTATTCATATCATTGTGGCTTTCCATTACAGTTCACAAAGTTAATACTGTTTTAGCTTACTGATTATCACTCATTCTGTAACCAGTTTCAACGCTGAATATATTTCTGCAGGATTGTGTAACAGCCCTGAAAAAGAGTTGTATCATGCATGTTAGGATATATTAATTTCTGATAATTACTGCTCTAAAGATGATTAGATTTTTTACCAATAAAAATTCCAATCATCTTCAGGACCAACTTGGGTCCAGCCCCTCTTTTCAAAGTTGTATACTATCACGGATTTGTCCATATCCGTGCAGAAAGTTACCCTCATCTTGTCTGTTCCGATTGTTGGCACTCTGGTAATAAATATGTTTATTTATATTTATTGAACAATAAGAAGAATCAGTCTTAACTTTATGGAGAAATTGAATAAAACCGAAATGTGTAATCACATAGGTATAGTGTAATTATATTGACTAGTTAACAAAATGAATAATAGTTGTATGACTGAATATATTTCTGATTATGAATGAGGCTGTAAATATTATTTTTTTTTTTAATTTGGAAAATTTTCACTCTTTTCACCTGCCATAGATTGTAGATAAATTATTTGTTCCGGCTCGTTTGTTATCCGCATTCGCGTTCGCCATTGTTGCTAGACGCGGTGTTTGATCAATTATATTATTATTACCGCGATCTCTCAGGGGATGATAAAAATCTTCATAAATAATAACGAAATAAAAAATATTCGGCTCGCACCACGTGCGTTTGACTTTTACAAAAATTAGTCCAAAATTTAATGTTATGTAGATTATGTATGTATAGAATACTGGTTTTTGTTTTTTGTGTACGATAAGTCTAATAGTTAAAAAGAAGATGCATTATTTTTACGTTGATAAATTGGCGAGAAAATTATTGCGGAATAATAAACAACGCGCGAAAATTTCGACTGATTTAATCGAACAGTCAAAAAGATCTGTCAAAGAAGTGGGGGGAGGGGGTAAAGGATAGCTTTGAAGTTGGTTGATATCATAGGACTCATAAAGTCAAAAGCCTCGTGTTGGATTGTCCAATCGACGATAATATGTATATTCCAACGATAGCACAAGCGAAGTATAAATAAATCTAAAAACTTGGGTCATAAATAAAAATTAACGAACGAACAGGACATTATGATAATAATTATAATGATAATAAGAAAAGTACCTTAATTTTTGATGACATAAATAAGTCTTGAACCGAGTGTTCTGCAATGTTTATTTTTCGGACCAATAGAAGTGTCTCATTTCAAACGCTTACAATAACAAAGGAGATAGCTCGAAGAAGTGAATAACGAAGGAAAAGAAACATCGACGTGAAAGACTATCTTCATTGATTTAATTACGTCTAAATAAATTTAAAACCTAAAATAAAAATCCAACACAGGATAATAAATGAAATAAAATAAAGAAACAAGGTACTCTTCTTCAATTAAGTACGTCTAATACGGACCAAGAAATATTAGCGCGTACTCCCACGCACGTGTGCTCATCATACGATCGCATCAAATTCGCGATAATCAAGACTCAGTGAGTTCATATCTGCTTACATACACATGTATACATATCTTATTTAACAAATAACGGAATATCAAAAATTGAGAAAAATCAAATAAATTTTGTCGAAATTATTCATCTTATTTGTTAAACGCAAATTATTATCAACATCCGTGTGTCTGTTGTGTGTAAACATTTATAATTAGCCGTCAAAGTATTATAATAACAATTTTAGCCCTCGTCATCGACATGCCACCAGCAGCAACCCTCGGAAGACATATGGGACTGCGTCCCAACACAGACGTAATAGCTCAGTATGGTCGAGGTCGAGGCATAGGTATCTCAACATTACCAAGTGGTGAATGCCTTTGCGGGCGATCGCATTGCCATGTCATTTGTCATGTATGTGGATACGTGGGGTGGGGTAGAATTCGATATACTTGCCCGCAGCACCCACAGGTTCATATTTGCCAATGAGCTTTAGTTTCTTTCTATTTCTATTTTTGGGATGAGAATCATCCTTTTTTTCAAGTTTTAGAAAAAGTGTTTAATTTAATTACTATTTTTCTTTATATTCATTTTCAGACAATCTTTTTGATAGATATGTCCCAGTGCCCAACATGTAGGGCATACGCCTTTATGATGACAGAGTTTTGAGTACTACTAAACCAAAGACTAAAAGATGAGAACCAAACTGAAGATATATTTTTAGTTTTTATTTCTATTTCTTTTATTTGATTTTTTGTTTGTTGTTTTTTTTTTAGAGATATTAGTATTTAATAAAATGTTTAATAATTATTTATAGAATTGACATTAATTAAACATATGGAAACTGATGAAACAAAAATATTTGGTATAAAGAAAGTTAGAGACTTCTTTTTTGTGATAATCATATGTTTAATTTTTGCCATGTCTCTTCAGCACTTTTTGCACATTTTGGTATCCGCTGATAAAAAAGTATAAACTAATAGTCGCTATTTGAAAATAATACTTTTGAGAGTATTTGTGCCTTACTCGTTAAGTTTTGTCGTTATCATTCTATTTCTACAATATAAATAAAGCAATATTTAATATCTAATTGTAAGAGTCATAGAATAAGATATATAAATAGGTATATACCGCTGAATAATATATAAACATTTCATCACTACGCAGCATTATCTAAACAATGACATAATATTAACACTACTAATTTGGAAAATATGGATTAATTATTTATGTAATTAACGCAGCTAAGAAAAAAACGTACTAAAAAAACATATATAAATTGTGTAAATTAACTGAAAATGACGAAAAAAAATTCGGTATAAAGGAATTAGGAATTTTTCTTCCATTTTCATGTTGAATTTAGCCTTTCTATCTACGTTGAATACCTCTTCTAATACTCAGTATTTATAATTACAATACTATTCAGAGTATTTTGCGCTTTCTACTTCTTGTGTCGTTAATTTTTATAAAATGAATAAAAAAATATTTAACATCTAAGTCGTGATGTATGATGTACACCTTACAACGATGCACATGTTAACTTGTTTTTTTTCATTTCTATATATAAAAACAATTGATATTTTTGAATAAACGTTTATTCTTGATATACATCCCACAGTTTTCTCAATACATTATACCCACAAGTAAAGGTCTAACACTCGGTCTAACAACAAATAAATGACTCAAATATATTCATCATTCTTTTTATTATCCACTTCTATTTACAGTTTATAAAAAAACAAACTGACTAACTATATTGTAAACCAATTTGGTACACCAGGTCTCTCCTTGTTTCTATCCACGTATTTCTGAAACGCATTTTTCATATCTTCCAAAGACTGTTCACCCTCTTTTAGAATCTTGTTCTCTTTGTCTTTTGGAAATATATTAGGAAAAGTGAATTTCTGATCTTTGGGCTGTGAAAATATAAATTAGGTAACACTTTTTCATTCATTATGTATAGATTTTTATCTCAAATTTATAAAACTGGATGAAAAATAAAAAAAGATAGTTTTTGAAGTTTGCAATTCATATTCACCAGGGTAACGTAAGCTATTTTAACATCCTCATCTTTCATGACATATCCTTTATGAGGTTCTCTTCTAAATTCACCGATAGCGATTCTCGTTCTGACATGAACAACTGGTACGTTATAAATCTTTGTCAAATAGTTCGTTATGTCGTATTTAGTCATTTCCATTGAACAATGAAACTGAATGACACATTCTGGCTGGTTAACCTCAGGTTTGACTAACTTCAACCAAAAATTTGGCATAAATACTCGCAGTTGTGGATTTCCCCTTTGATAAATCGGGTACCTAAATATCGGTGAAAATCCAACGAAATATAAACGTTTGCTTATAATAAACGATACCTTGGAATCGTAATAAATAAAAAGAAGATTACGACATTCAATGTTATCTCGTTTTTCGACCTGTCTACTTACCATCTCGTTGACATTTTTAAATCTTAATAAACTCCCGAAAGAAAAATTATTTTCATCCGTTTTAACTTATCTTATAATTAAGTATTATTAAAAAAAATCGGTTTTTATTGGTTATGATAGCCGTTCGTCTGCTTCTACCGTTGAGTGAAAAACTTGCGGCGAAAATAATTCTTTATTTTTCCACTGGACTAATAAGTGGCGCCATCTTGTACAGCATTACAAACACAGTGTAGCATGGTGATTATATCAAGAGACTCGGCAGAGTCTCGCGCCAAGTATGATGATATACAAATAGGATTTTTTTTTAGTCAGCCCCGCGATCGCATTACTTTTGATCGAATTTGACGTTAATCGATGTAAAATTGTTTATAGGTGATTGATGGACCATTTTCACGTAGAAAGTTTCGATATTTTCCCAATAATCGCAGTAAGAACAAAAAAAAATGCCATCTGAATATCTTCTGCAAATCAAGAAGGAAATCAAGAGACAAATCTCGGTCTGACACAATGTAGTTTATATTATAAGAACTTGTATAGCAGTAAGCCAATACAGATTACTCGATAATTTGCGATACATATAACATTTTGTACGTATGTAATTGTATGTTACATACATAGCATTAAAAATGAGAAACATTGTATCGATGCTGCAGCAATAAATTCCCAGATATACCTATAATTTAAAATTAATTCGATATTTTCCACTCCCCCCTCCCTGTGACTCTTTATTTTAAGTATTAAATAAGGTAAGTGAATTAGAATAATCGTAAGACACGGTGCAATTTGTCGATTTACGGGAATTTTAAATCGAAAAATAAGGTGCGCCTAATGATATGCAATGGATATTACACAGGTGGTGGGTGGGTTGCATGTAATAAGGCGCCTGATTTTTCCCGCCAAAAATTTCAGCATACTTCCTCGGGTCAGATGTTCTCCTGATACCAAGAGCAATTTTTCGACTTAAAATTTTAAAAACTCTGAAAATTTGTATAATTAGAATTTTTCAAATTTTTAGTCGAAAATTGCTCCTGGTATCAGGAAAACATCCGACCCGAGGAGGTATGCTGAAATTTTTGGCGGGAAAATTTTTCACTGTACAGGCATGCGTGCATGTATACATGGCTTAATACAAGTTGCTATGTCTCCATATACACTAGCGATTTTCAGAGTTTTCAAAATTTTGAGTCGAAAAATTGCTCCTGGTATCAGGAAAACATCCGACCCGAGGAGGTGTGCTGAAATTTTTGGCGGGAAAATTTTTCACTGTACAGGCATGCGTGCATGTATACATGGCTTAATACAAGTTGCTATGTCTCCATATACACTAGCGATTTTCAGAGTTTTCAAAATTTTGAGTCGAAAAATTGCTCCTGGTATCAGGAAAACATCCGACCCGAGGAGGTGTGCTGAAATTTTTGGCGGGAAAATTTTTCACTGTACAGGCATGCGTGCATGTATACATGGCTTAATACAAGTTGCTATGTCTCCATATACACTAGCGATTTTCAGAGTTTTCAAAATTTTAAGTCGAAAATTGCTCTTGGTATCAGGAGAATATCTGAACCAAGGAGGTATGCTAAAATTTTTGGCGGGAAAAAATTATCAGTTACAGGCATGCAATTGTACAGATGTATACGTCTTTATTACAGGGACTGAGGACAGTTTGAAATAAGGCAACTTGTAATTGTATCTCAAAAATAAATATGTACCGATCGCAATTGATAGTTTCTTTATTTGCTTCTTGACATACAAGTTATCTTAATATATCTATAAACTACATTTTTACTACAATAATATATCTAATACAACTAAGATTGCAAAGACTAAGTTCAATATGCACTCATTCGTTGCAATGGGAACTTGAAGTTGATTCATCTGTAACAGAAGAACGAGTGTTTAATATAAATATCTGTTCGGAGTATTCATATTGAATTCGTTAACACAGCCCCCATGTGAACTCTTTGACGCCACCAGGGCCACTGACCCCGCGCGAGCAGGTGCCGCTATTCAAGTTCAAGGTCGTTGCTCTCCATGCCAACGAGATTTTGAATGGATGAATTATGAATGAAATGGTATTGCCATCTCGCGGTCGAAATACTTTTGCCGGTAAGAGCGGTATCTGGCGTGACCGCTATATCAACACATGTGTTGTAGCTATGTTATAATTCTCTGACACATGATGCTGAACGCTGCAACGCTGACGAACGACTGGCAGCTGAAATATACTCTCGAACGTCGCTTCCCCCACTCTTTAGACCGACGTTTGCTTGTGCTTATAGAAAACTGAACGGCGCTGATGATCACTGTCAGCCGGTCAGTAGCCTTTCTCTCTCTGCTCCAAAGTCTGCTCCATAGATGGAGCAGCAAGCACTAAATAGAAGTCGAAGTTATGCATATATCGTCACATGTGTTTAGCTGCATTACAATTCTCTGACGTCAGACGCATGGTGCTGTACGCTGCAACGCTGATGAACGACTGGCAACTAATATACTCTCGAACCCCGGTTCCCCCACTCTTTGGACCTAACGCTGCTTATAGGAAACTGAGCAGCGCTGATGATCATTGCCAGCTGGCCAATAACCTTTCTCTTTGTACTGCAAAGTCTGCTCCATAGATAGAGCAGCAGGCATTAACAGAAGTCCTTATACTTACATAATCGACATAGCTATGATGCGAATGTTTATAATCATAACGCGTATTATTGCCTCTATTTTATAAGAGAGAAAAAAAACGAAATTATGGAATCCCTGCTTGGACAACAATCAATCGGACAAAAGTTATTGAATAATTTTAAGATATCCTTTGACTATAATATAGTCAAAGCGATGCCCGATTAGATAAAAGAAGTGTCCATTCGAGTTTCGTATATTGTGTAGCTGGGTATACAATCTTGCAATAAAAATAGACACTATAAGATGAAACAAGTTTTCATTCATTCAGTCGCGCTCAAAATGGTTGCAATGTTTAATTCTTGTCAGGATTCAAATTCCCAAATCAGATAAGCGCCGCCATGACGCGTCCTCGTCGCGAATCATCATTACCAGACTCCCATCTGTCAAGATTTCTGAGAACTAACAACACGAAGCCTTATCAAATGTCAACCACGTCTGACGTTTCACAGCAGTAGTTAAATTCCAACAACTTAACAACATATTACTAGTAGAATAAAATATATTTTTACTCAGATCTATTATTAAATTGTATACATAGCACGACTGAATAATTAAGAATAAATATTCGCGATAATGATAACATGTGATTATAATACAGAGAGTGTATTTTATTCCCCGAACATCTGCATATAACAATTATTTTCAGATTGTATATAATCTTCTTTATGGTGATAATTTTTTAATCAGAGGTATACTATACAATATATGTATATTATTTATTAGCTTTATCTACTTATCAGCAAAGTTATTTCATATCCATCAATCTAGCCTGACGTGATTAAAAATCTCGATATATTATTCAGTTTATAGTTTGTTAATTTCAATCCTGTAGTATATACACATATCATATCAGTTCATCATGGAAGCAAAGCCGATAGATGAGGCTGATTTAAAGGAATTGAAGGAAAGAATGAGTCTCATTGTAAGCGCAGATCCATCCCAATATCACAATGAGTTTTCGCTGAAAAGATATCTGAGAGCGTTCAAGACGGTCGATGCAGCATTTCAGGTAATAATAATAATATATTTATTTTCCGCACGGTTTTTTGCTGAGAAACTTTTTCATTTTCATCTCATTTCATTTAGATTCAAATTCTGATTCTTGTTATTTATAATTTCATTAATTCGATTTTGTTTTTCATTATATCGTTAGGCAATTTTGAAAACCAATACCTGGAGAGTAAAGTATGGAGTAGCTGATTTAAATCCAGAATCACAAGCCGTTAAGAATAACTTGAACAAGGCGAGGGTTCTTCGGCATCGAGATATGCACGGACGACCAGTCATTTACATACCTGCTAAAAATCACAATCCAAATGAAAGAGATATCGATGAATTGACCAAGTTCATCGTTTACTGTTTGGTAAATTGTTTGATATAGTCTAGAGACGTAGTTCTTGTCAGAAAAACCTCACTACTTTGTATATATTGCTTTATAAATACAGAGAATAGTTTTATTTTGCCTCTATGAAACTGAAAAATTAAATGCTGGCTTAAAATTGTCTAAATTCATCATGTGATGATTGATAATCAGTTAAATGTTCTTCAGAAAACTATTATTTATCATGTCATATTGACTAGCTTCTGCTAGCTAAGTGATAAAAGCATAATAAACAATAGTTTTTCAAAGTAATTGCAAAGGAAAAAAACGAAAGTCTCAGTTTTATAACATCCTTAAAATTCTAATGAATTAAAATTTTGGGATCCTTATAGGAAGATGCCTGCAAGAAATGTTTTGAAGAAGTTATCGACAATTTGTGCATAGTTTTTGACCTGAAAGACTTTGGCATAAACTGTATGGATAACCAATTGATAAAGAACTTAATTTGGTTACTATCACGTCACTATCCAGAACGCCTTGGTGTATGTTTGATTTTGAACGCACCAACGCTTTTTTCAACGTGCTGGGCCGTTATAAGAGGATGGTGAGTAGTAATGGGAGATTGAAACATGAACTCTGATAGAGAGTTAGGCGTTTGTTCGTCTCTGAGCAGTCCCAACACCGAATGTTTAATTATATCTCACTTATACTGTTTTATTTGTTATCAGGTTGGATGAGAACACATCAAGCAAGGTGTTGTTTATCAGTTCGGATATTGAGCTGTGCTCGTATTTGATTCCTGACATTTTACCATCCGATATCTAACGTGCGTACAGCTCAATTATTATTATCAGAAATAGAATAATATGTAAATTGAAAGCTGATAAGAGAAACAGTCGATTAGCCAAATACATTCTTTGAGATAATGGATTTACAAAAAAACTCTAATATACCTTGAGATTCAAAAAACTACCTGAAAGCCGATTATACATATATCCCAGCGTAATTAAGTCTATCGGTACCTGCAGAGACTTAAAGTTTTCTCAACCTAAGAGTATACATGACAATAGTGATGCTACAGATAGCAATTTTATTTTTTATTATTTTTTTTTAACTAAAGGCAAGAAATTGTTTACTTTATTACAGAAAGACGAAAACATATTAATTAAACAAATATTCAATGTAGTTATATATAATTTATCAACCAGTGCTTTTGCAAGACATAGTTTGCAGAGGTATATCACATTCCGCAGAAAGTATTACTGTATTTTAACACAAAAATAATACTAAATTTATTCAATTATCTGGCTTGAATTCGGATTCGAACTGTTTATAGTTGAAGCTATTTGACTAACTCCTTTCTTCTTCGATTCTTTATAAAGCAATTGGAGTTAATGTATAAATTAAAGACATTGCATTGAGCTGTTATTCAGTACATATCATCGTGCTACGCAGGCTAGTCCTTAAGCGAAATAGATACACAACAATGTTGAATTTTAATGAAATTTTATTTATGTTAAATCAATGTGTTAGTATACTTGAACGGTCTCTATTCTATCAAATCTGTCAAATGTATATTACCATTTATAGTATAAGAAATAAATTGATGATTTTGACTCAGAACTCATCGGTTTTACATACAATGTAGAATAAAAATGACATACTTTTGTCTTGGATTATTCAATTTATCGCCAATAAATATATTTCAATCGACTGTATTGTACATACATATTTACGCGGATAATAAAATATGATCAGCCTAAACAGAAACGCAATGAGTTCTGAGTCACTGTTATTGTTGTAGATTTAATAATTGAAAGCATGTCAATAAGATCGGTTTTATCTTGAAGTCAAGTTATCTGAAAATCCGAATTATAAGATGAATATAATAATAAGGTTCCGTAATAGTTCTTGGCTTATTGGAAATTTCAAATTTTCCAATGTAGTGGTTATTTATTTGATGTCTCTATTCTCGTTAATCGTAGACACTGTTAATAATGTACAAATCAATCCTGATTTATTTCCCGAATCAAATAACTATTATTATTATTATTATTAATCGTTGAATGTGTACTCTTGTATATGTCGAATTGGTGTTTGTTAAAATTATGTATACAACGCGTATGTGATTTAAAAAGGAAAAATTAAATATTCAAAGAACTGCAGTTATTTCTTAACACCGATTCTTCACGCATAGAATTTCATCGCCATAGAAACTATACGTTAGTTCGTGATTATACCTCGATATATTTAAACTATTATCAACAATGCAAAATGTATTTTTCAATAAATTATTTTCAAGTGTCGCATTCTTTATCTATGAATATCTACACACACCTTTCTTTGGAGAATTATCCCCATCTCTTCAATTATTGTAGAGAAAGTTGAAGAAAATTTGGCACACGTATTATTTTCAACTGAAAACAATCCCTTGTGCTTTTCAAGAGCATTAACTCATTTTTCAACAACCTAGCTTATTTCATTAACATCTTAAATATGAAACTTTGGAATAATCATGAACGTTGTAATCTATGAAACAATAAAAATCGAAGATGAATATGCTGTTTTTAAAAAACTTATTACGTTATTTTAGGATCTTCATTTCATAACACATGATACAGATGGATCCAGATGAAATAGAATATACCATACACAAATTTTATAGACTGCAATAGTATTTTAAAGCATTTTCTACAGTAGTTTTACAAAATTAAACGATTCGTAGAGGTCTTACAGTTAGAAGATATAATTCTAATATAATTTATTTGCACATTTTTTTGTGAGTGGCAAAAGACCCTACTGAGAAGTTTAGCTTGTGGCCAATTCAGTTTAAAATTCGTCCTTGTTTATTCCACTTTTGTCTATCATTTCTCGAAACTTATATTTAATTGTAAGTTTCTGTATTTTTATTTGGAATGATGGTTATATACATGCTAATTGTCAGTTAATTACCCCCGAGAATTTTAATTAATGATAAGCCTTCTTATCCGTAGCGTTGATTAACTTCTTCAAAGTTATTCTTGTCTATCGAAGGAATGTCGTAATAACAGGGTGATAAGAAATGGATTATGGAAGATAGAATACGAACTTAAAAGGATATAGGGGTATATGTATTTTTAAATCATTTAATCAAAGATTCCGTAACATTATTGTGTTACATTTATAAATTCAATATAATGTTAGAACATGGATCGTTAGATAGTAACGAATTCCGTACGCATTGAAAATTAATACAATGTTATACCTAGTCAGTATAATAGATCGTAACGGAATTGCTCAAATCAATGTAAGTTCGGTCAACTTCGGTCAAATTATTGCCGGTCATATACAGAGACTCTAATTCGTCAAGTCCAGTGAATAATCCATGTGGTAACGTTTGAATTTGGTTATTGGACAAGTATATATCTTCCACGTCCGAGAGTCCTTCAAATGCACCACCTTCGAGTTCAGAGATCTCGTTGTAACTGAGGTCTAGCAGTTCTAATTTACTTAGTCCAATAAAAGCGTTAGATTGTATCCGAGCAATCTTATTGTGTCTGAGATTCAGAGACTCCAGTTTCGGCAATCCACGAAATGCTTCTGCCGGTATAGACGTCAGGCTGTTGTGTTCCACGTATAAAGATTCAAGTTTAGTCAAACCTTTGAAGGCGTTGGGTTGTATTGCCGATATTTTGTTGAAGTCCAAACGAAGATCTTTTAACTTTCCAAGGTTTTCAAATGTCTCAGATTCGATGCTAACTATGTTGTTGAGGTCTAGCAATAAACTTGACAACTTTGAAAGTCCGGAAAATGTTCCTTTAGATATTGTTGAAATGTTATTCTGGCGTAGGTTCAAGGTGAGCAGATTCGAAAGCCCGTTGAAAGTCCCATCTGGTATTTCGTTGATATTGTTATTGGCCAAGCCCAAGATCTTCAGCTTAGGCAGTTCTTGGAATAAATTAGGAATCAGTCTAACAACGTTGTTATTCAGAAAGAGAGTGGTCAATCTGGGAAGGCCAGTGAAAGATCCAGATTCCAAAGTAGAAATATGGTTGTCAGTAATAAGCCATAATGATTTTATCCCGAGATTTTTGAAGGCGCCAGATTTTATTGATACCAAATTCAATTCTTCAATTCGTAGGCGATCATACCGTCTATGTTCAGTCACCTCAGTTAAAACACCTCCAATTTCACACGCGGTATAGCCAGTCTGAAGCTTGCACGTTGGCGTTGTCTGAGCCAGCACAATAGCGAAAAACAAGTTCGCACTCAACACGAAACGATACATGTTGCTAACTCTGTTTTTCTCGCTTAAATGTTGCGAATAATCATGTATGTACCGCTTATATAGATCAGAGAAATCGTTTGAACTTTGGTCGCTGCTGATTAGTGGACAAAATCAGTGCGTGTACTTACGAAATAAGCATAAACCAGATAAACGCAGCTTGAATTGAACTATTCGGCTGTTTACTTAAGTTTCAAATCCTTGACCCCACCCCATCGGATGTTTAAAATGCTGGATGGAGACGCGTGTCATATTTATAAATTCATTAGTATAACATGTATGTATAATCATATGGATGGAAATACAATAACATACAGCACGCAGATTTGAAAACAAGATGTTACTGCATCTATGAGTGATAATCTTATAGTAATAGCTGCAACGTCAGTAAAACTTGACAAGTGAACGTCAGTTCGATTAATTTTGGTCAAAAGATTGATGTCAAAATTTTTCTTTTCCAAATTAGGAAGCCCAGCGAATAAACCAGATGGTAAAGTTTATACTCTCTTGATAGACGAGCCAATGGATATCAATGTCGAAAGTCATATTGGAATGCACGATCGATCCAACTTCGGAAATCTCGTTATCTTCAAAGTGTAAGTCAACAAAACTTCAAAAAAGAAATTTAGATAATTAAGGCCACTTCAGGTTTAAATTTGGCCTTTCTTATTCTTTGTCTTCGCTTCACCTTAATAGATGTATGCATTTTTAAATCAATTATTTAAATATTCCGTATTATTACTGTGTTACATTGATAAATTAAATATAATGTAAGGTGCCAGATTTTATTGATACCAAATTCAAGCTTTCAAATGATAGGATATTAAATCGTCTATTTTCATTCACCTCAGTTAAAACACCGTCAATTGCACATGTGGTATAGAAATACTGAATCTTACACTTTGGCGCTGCCTGAGCCAGCACAACAGCGAAAAGCAAGTTCGCACTGACCACAAAATGAAACATGACGCTAACTCTGTTGTTCTTGGTCAACTGTTCCGAATAATCATCTATGCACCGCATATATAGATCAGAAGAAATCGTTTGAACTTTGTTTGCTGCTGATTAGTGGACAAGAACAATGCGTCTACTTACGAAAGAAAGATAACCGAGATCATAAGCGCAGCTTAAATCGAATGTTTCGGTATGACCTCCCGATGTTCAAAATGCTGAATAGACAGAACGATAGGCCGTACACTTAAGGTGGTCCTTATTTTAGTTATTTTCGAATTTTGATGCTTCAATCTGTTTGAATTCTCCGCATCGTAATGTTTATCAATTAATTATCCTTATAAGATGTTTGAATAACATTTCATTCCCCAATATTAAAGATTCCGCAGTTGATTACGCGCATTATCTTAATGGGTATATTCTTCGACATTGCCATCACTGATGATAACAGGGAAATGAGTTGTCTAGTCGCAAAAATTCTACTCGATACCTCTGCAGGCCTCATAATTTTCACGAGATATCGAGCATCGGATGAGTCATCTTTACCGTATCTTTTGACAAACTCTATGTCTGCCGTTTAATATTCTCTCCTTCTCTCCTTCACGTATGGCTGGTAACATATTGTGCATTTTAATTGGATTTTGACTTGATGCTTATATTGAAATATGCGTCCCAAAATTGGGAAGTGATCTGGAGTAGGGGAAAAAATAAACGAAGAAGAAGGTCCTTATATAACAAAACAAGCTTTTATATAGCTACATTTTTATATACTGTATATATTTGGTGTGGCGAGGTGAGCGAGTAAAAGATTGTTAAAGTCTTTCTAAAGAAGTCCAAATGATATCTTGAAATGTATGTGGGCTTGGCAGATAGGTATAAATAGTTCGATGACTGACGCGGGCGAGCAGAAGAGAGTTAGTCATGTTTCGTTTCGCGGTGATTGCCAACTTGATTTTGGCTGTAGCGCCGGCTCAGACAAAGCCAACATGCATAGACCAAAATGCATTTCACGTGTGTTATAATCAAAGTGAATTAACCATCGTAACGGGATACGTAGATGACGCTGACTTGCTGATAATCAATAACTTGAATTTGGTATCAATTGCACCTGGTGCCTTCAAAAATCTTACAATCAATTATTTGAGCCTGGCTGGAAGCCGAATTTCAACTGTGAAACCTGAAGTGTTTGTTGGACTGTCGAAGCTGGAAGTATTAAGACTAGATGGAAATGAAATGGTCAGCGTTGCTTCAGAGTCCTTTACCACTCTTGGGAAATTGAGGAATCTTCACTTGAACTCGAACAATTTAACGGAATTGAAACCGAATACTTTCATTGGATTGCAGAACTTGAAATATTTGTATCTTCATGATAATAAGATTACCACGATCAATTCAAGTGCTTTCATTGGTTTGACCACTTTGTATTTCGTGGACCTCAGCAATAACCAGATTTCTGATTTCTTTTTTTCTGATTCAATCGGAAAGCTGCCAGAGCTGATGATTTTAAAATTCACTGATAACAAGATCAACCATATACGAAATGGATCTTTTAACGGGCTACCTGCATTAAAGTCCTTATTCCTAGAGAAAAATGAGATCCATGCTCTAAATCGGACTACATTTTATGGACTTTCAAATCTCAGCGTATTATGGTTGCATGGAAATAATATATCCAGCATTGCATCTGAGTCATTTGCCAATCTTAGTCAATTGCAAATTCTTCGCTTGGAATGGAACAATTTAATGGAAATAAAGCCCTACACTTTCATAGGATTGACGAAACTTATGATGCTGAATCTCCCGGATAATAAGATTGCCACGATTCATTCAAGTGCTTTCATCGGCCTGACCAGTTTGAATTACTTAGACCTCAGCAATAATAAGATTTCTGATATATTTTTCTCTGATTCAATTGGGAAGCTGCCGAAATTGTCAATTTTGAACTTGAATTATAACAAAATCAACCACATTCGAGATGGGTCTTTCAACGGGCTACCTGAATTGCAGCACTTAGTCCTAGACCATAATAATATTTCCGTTATAAATCGGACAACATTTTCTGGATTGCCGAAACTGGGCTTGTTATTTCTCTCGTATAATAAAATTTCCACGATCAATTCAGGCGCTTTCATCAGTCTGAAAAATTTGCACTTACTAGACCTTAACAATAACGAGATTTACGATTTACGTGCTGGTGCATTCGACGGACTCTCCAGGGTGCAACTTATTTGGTTAAATAATAACAAAATTCACACTTTACCAAATGGTTTATTCGTCGGACTTTACGAATTAAAGTATCTACTCCTTGCTAATAACACTTTGACTGAAGTCAATCGAACGGATGTTCAACTAGCAAATTCTACTACCGTCGATTTTGACCGCAAAGATAATCCGGCACGGACCACACGTTCTGACCATGGCCTTCGACTTACAGTAAATTAGTCTCTTTGAAAATTCATCTCCTTAATTGTCAATTATATGCTTCTATCGATTTTAGAAATCACTTTCAATACCCACAAAACGTTTGTCTAGTATCTTTTACTGTATCTTAAGATGTGCTTATCTGTCTACATATAATATAATATTATTTTATAATTTGCATAATAATCATCAATCTCTAAATAAATTTATAAATATGCTAATATATATTATAATTAAGAGATTTGTCTGATGTCTGGTGTTACGTTATTTTTCTACTTACAGAAAGCATGCGAACTATATATTCGACTAATCATGTAATTATGGAAATTATAAACTCATGTATAAACAATTAAAACTATTTTATTCTAATCGGTAATAAAATGTCCCAAATTCTTATATTGTTTATGACAAAAACGTGGACAAATGATAATTCGTTAAATAAATATCCCAGAACAAAATTCTACATAAAATAATAAAACATAATTATATATACCTATGTGACACTGTATGTTTAGGGATATTGTATCTGTTAGATTTTTGATAACAATAAATCTTAGTATTGTTTAAATTAAAAAATTTCATCAAGCAAAGATACGAGTAGGAAGATTTTTCTACTAAATATAATTGAAAAAGAATACAAGAATCGAAATTGATGGGTCAAGAAGTGCAATATTGAAGATCAATCGTTAGGGTATACTATAGTATATGTATAATTGTATACATATATAAATTAATAACTGATTATAAATATTCAATTCAAAAATTATTTATACTTTTTTATTATTAGCCTGATATACTGCGGAGTAAGTGATACACTACGAATGCTGCAATTTCATCAGATTCAACAAATTAGGTAAATATATAGGTATGTATATGTATCAAAGTAGATACATAACGATAATGTTTATATCTGTATAATATGTATATGTATGTAAAATAATGTATTGCGTTTTGGGGGTAAATCTGTTGTATTGCTAACACACGAGTTGAATATTACGATGTAATTGATGATTTGTTTTTTTTTCTTATGAAATTTCTTGCGCTATTCATCATCATGATCTTCTTCTTCTTATTCTTCGTCTTCTTTTGTTTTTCCTTGCCATATAATATAATATATAGATATTTACAAGAATGAAATTTATGCTAGTACTATCAATTAGTTTATTACATACAAGCAGCCTATTACAATTGTTTATTTATTTATTCATTATTTTTCTTCTTTTCTTTTTTTTCTCTCTCTCTCTTTCTCTTTCTCTTTTCGTTTTTTCTTCATCTCTTAGACAATATTATGTAATTTTATTGAGAATATAGGAAGTAAATATGATAGTAATCTTAAATGCGCTATGTGACATATTTATGGTGTTCGAGTTTACTCGTTATTACATACTTCTTGACTTGAGCATGGCTTGTATACATACATACAATAATACATTCACTAATATAAATGTTACTTATATATATATATATCAATCAATTCATACAAAACTTGATGCAGTATAATATAATGCTCATTATATTAAAGTATATATTTTATTTTATTTTATTTTATTTTCATTATCTTGTATAAATGCTTAGTACAGCTAATAATTGCATTATATTCGGCATATTTGGCAATTATATAAAATTACTGTTTACCTATTATTATTATTATTATTATTATTATTAGTATTATTATTATTAGTATTATTACTATTATTATTTTTATTATTATTAACATTATACAATGATACACACTTTACCTGCAGCTATAGGGTTGAGTATCTTCACCAGTTTAATTAAGGGAGCTAATAATACATTATTTAAATGCAATATTACAGATCAATAATCGATTTATCAATATTCTATATTTATCCTTCGAAGGGATCATAGATCAAAGTACTTTTACTCTTACTCTTGTCTTTTTAGGTAATAACGCACCAATTATGAATCAGAAAAACTTTGTTTGTACATTTTCGAAAAATAAGTCTACTCTGCTTTTATACAGTTTAATTACTGTATAAACTCGAATGAATTAGAATTGGTAAGGTTTTTTTTTTTTTTATAACGATCGATGAAAGATAAAAAGATCTACAACCCCCTCATGTCATATGCACTTGGACCAATGTGCAGATATTCAATAATGAGATGATGCTTATAATAATAATAATATATAATGTTTTTATTGTTAAGAAATTTAGGAGAAAACTATTATAATGTTATAATTATTATTACACAGCTTAGATGAGAAACATGTTGCTTTCTTCTTTTAATCACAAAGTCCAGGTGCAAAGGTTTTTTTTTGTTTTTTTTGTTTTTGTTTTTTTAGTTATTATTTGTTTGATTGAAATAACAAAAATTTACTACAGAATTTTATGTCTATATAAATGACAACAAAAAATAGAGAGAAAAAAAGTAACTGGTTTTTATTATTATTGTTACCAGATTGAAATAAAAACGATGATTTATATACCTATATAGACTTTTATCACATAAAATGAACATGGCAGTTCGTAGTTTAGTTTAATGATAAAAATTAATCTTAATCATTCTTGTATACAAAATTTATTACATTTTTTAACATGCATACAACACTGATATTTAAAGAAAAATAATTATTATTTTCTCTTGACTTTATTGGAATAATATTTATATGTGTAGTATGAATTCCAAGTTCGGTTAATTTATTCTATATCATCATCAGTTACAATCTAATTCAGATTCATTTATTTATTTTATTTTTATCTATTTTTGTTTTTAATTTAATTTTCAAATATTTCCATAGATAAGATGTATTTTTATTTTTTTATTTATTTTTTCATTCGGTTCTGCACAAAGTGCGTAATCAGATTTTCATTCATAATATTGTATTCCCAATTCGAAATTTGTTTATTTAATTCTTTTTACTGCTTGGCTTAATTGAATCGAATACAAAGTAAGACCATCTAATTTTTTTTTTTTGTTTCTTCAATACATCGTAGTTTATAATTACGTATCTAAATTATAATGAATAACGGTACAATGTGGTGTAACAGCCATTAGAATACTGCCTAAAATTGGCACACTTTCTATTCTTTTTTTTTTAACTTTTTTTTATCTGTTTTACGTTGTACAATACATACAATTAATCTCCAACAATATAACAAAGATAGTATAATTGTATAAACATCGTGTAAATACATAATCCTGTATATTATACTAACGACTCGTAGATATAACTTCTATCAATCTATCTGACAAAGTAGCTAGTATTTTACGAGAAATATACGTATTTATTACATGTATAATTTTCCTAACGTTCTGTTTTATTCATTTACTTATTTATTCATTCATTTTCTTTGTAATTATTATTTTAATTTTTTTTTTTCTTTCGTTTATTATTTATTTCAAAATATATATGGTGCACAGTGACAATTTTATTTTTTTAAAATTCATTTACGTTTTTTCTTTTCTTTTTCTATTAATACTAAAAAATTACGCTCTAAATTCATTTCATGACTGATTTTCTTTTGTGTTTTCTTTTTCTTCATATCAACAATATAACAGAATATTATACTTTACATTGGCACCGAATATATATTTCATAATGTATTCTACCGACTGCTGCAGATCCAAATACAGTATATTAATTTTCTTTCAATAGCTTGGTCTTAAAATACAATGAATAACTTATATAGATCGATGATTGTTCCCGACTTCAATTCACGTGGAAAAGAAAAAAGATTAGAAAAAGAAAAAACAAAGTAAAAAAAATACATAATAAACTTAAAAATTTGCATTTAATAGAGATTCCGTATCCAGTCCATAAACCTATTATACGTATATATACACAACTACAAAAATTACTTCACTAAATACATATTATGTATTTTAACAATGCTTTTTAAAAGTTTCATTTAATTAATCACAATAAAATACAAAAGGACACGACGAAAACTGCTTCGGTTTACGCTATCTAACAATACGATAGTAGATTGTTTGAAAAATGAAATAGAAATGAAGTAATAAGAAATAGAAATTAATATCAGCTGGTCCCTTTAATATAAAGAGTTCATTCGCATAGTATATCGTACAACGGGACAGCCATTCAAGTCGATATGAGATGTTGATTTAATTCGCTTGAAGCCAGTAAACCTTGTTTTTATTTTTTATATTGTTTATTATTATTTTCATTTACGGAAGACGAAGTAGAATATGTTTCATATAAATAGATAATTTATAATTAAAATGACAATAAATGATGAAAATTTCAGAACTAAAACGTTCCGCGATAACCGAGATATTTATAATACTTATAGAGTGAGAAATTATATTGTTTATAATTAGGATTAAAAGAAACAAATTATAATAAAATAAAAGAATATCATATGAGTTTTCAGTTTCAATTAGGCATGTTGATTAAAATATAATAATAAAGACTGCATCAGGATACATAATTACGCGAAATAATATACCTATATCCCTCTCAACTTTTCTATACATATACAAGCTAAGTGGTTTTTTTTTTTCTCTATTGTTGTTAGAAATGTACGCTTCAGATCATACAGTTTAAACTACTGCATGCTCATACCTATAAACTGATTAGTATTATAATATAAATTGAACAACAATACATAATTTTAATTCATACGATAAAACGCACTCGCCTAAATTCACGATCAGATATCAGATATGCAAGGGAACGTGGAGCAGACAGTGTACACATTGTTCGCTCCTATTATTAGTAACGACTAGCTTATGCTGTAAGGACTTGCGTATATTGTCTTCACAGGGTCCATATTATAAACTCATTGAATTTGTTAAATATATATATATATATATATATGTATATGTATATATCCTAGGGTATGTATAAATGTTTGGTATGGTAAGATAAGATAAGACAAGATAAGTAAGTATTTTATGAATTTTTTTATGTATGTATTTTATGTTTAGAGATCTTAGGTCGTGCACCTGGAGCTGTTGCTTAGTAAGGCCAATATCTAAATTTATTGTTTAAACCTATTATTGCACATCATATGAAAGAAAAGAATAGAAATACAAACATAAACAAAATAATACCAAAAAGAACAACATATTACTAATGCATACATTATAAACGTATTATGCACTCCGTCACGTCACGAGGAACAATAAATATTATCAAGCTGCTACTCTCGGGGCAAAGTATCAGTCGTATTACAATAAAAAGCTACTCCTCCTCTACCAATTAGTTATTAACATTATATTATTTGATTAAAAAATTCTTTACTATATCCCCAAAAATAATCAGCTAAATTTCAACACTTAATACTCGATAAACACCAATTCCTTCTTTTATAAGATTAATAATTTACTAATTTTAATCAAGGCTTAGCGGGGCCTGTCCCATTTCGTTAATTTATTAACTAAATCGGTATTTTACTGAATGATTTTTGAATACGATTTTTTTTTTTGTAGATGGAATTTCATTTCTCTCAGGAATCTTCGATCATATGATCTTGATGAAGACTAGCTGTTTCTTTAATTTTTATCTTTCTTCTTCAAATACACAATATGATTATCTTATTCCTCTTTAATTTTTTAGATTGAATTCCAAAATTTCTTTCCCAAAGAGTAAGCAATAGTATAATAGGTTGAAACAATATATATACTCATTTGCCACGAGTGGCACGTATGGCCTTACATATTTCGATCCACGGATGACCGTAGGAGCTGCATATGTCGCATACGTCTGATGAGCTAGATGATGGCTGACTAGCCAGATGACCAGGTGTGCTTGGGGAGGATGAGCCACCTCTTTTTAATTTAGGTGATGATGATGATAAAGGAACTACGGACCCAGCTGAAGAAGGTAGCGATGCTGGTCCCCGTATCTTATGTGAGGCGGGCAGCGTTGCGGAATTGTATGAAGTATTTGACGAAGGCAATATGGATGGGGATCGGCCAAGCGATGGTGATTTTGGTGCCATAATAGACTGATTCGATGGCGAGGACAGGCGCATACACCGCAAAAGGTTGAGTCAATCATTGAGCAAGCCCTGAGAGACGTTGATCAGCTGTTCCTTAAGGTGACGGAAAGAAGGTCGAGCATCCGGACAATGGGACCAGCAATTTCTCATTACCTGTAATAAATAAAGTCAATTTATTGATTATAACCGCGTTTTAAAAGATATTACAAAGCACCGTCAATTAATATTACATCGTAAACTTCTTTGAAGCAGGCCTTAGGTTTTTCTAGGACTATTCCCCGCTGGACACGGTCAACAACTTCAGTGTTCTTTAGTCTACCATAGGGCATTTTACCGCAGGTAAACACTTCCCACATGAGAACTCCGTACGCCCATACATCAGACTTTGAACTGAACCGAGTGTAATTCAAAACTTCAGGTGGTGCCCATTTTATTGGGAATTTTGTACCTCCACTGCTGGTGTATTGATCATCCAGCACATACCTGTGTTAATAATTATCACACAAGCATTAATAACAATTAATTTTGATAAATAAACCACAAAAGAATTAAATTATTACAGAATTACCTAGCTAGGCCAAAGTCAGCAACTTTGACCACATGTTCAGATCCAACAAGACAGTTACGTGCTGCGAGATCCCTATGGATGTAATTATGCCTTTCTAGATATGCCATTCCTTTGCAGACCTGAAGTAGAAAAATTTCAAATGCTTTTCCCCAATTGAAAAAATTGTTTGAATGCTAAAGTACGATGTAACGGCGAGTACTTGATGTATATATTATCTCATTGCTTATTTATGCCACGGATTAATAATAATTATACAGTGGATTCAATTGCGATGTACATAACTAATTCACCTGTATGCACATGTCTAGTAGCAAGCCGACATTTGCTCCCAGAGAAGTTTCATTACGGCGGAGGTAGTTTAAGAGCGATCCATGCCGCATGTATTCCGTGACTATGTATATCGGTCTGTGTTTACTGCAGACACCGTACAACTGTACCAAGTTCTGATGTTGTAGTTTACTGTAAATGTATAAAAAATAATTGTAACTTTAGTATGTAGTCTAAAATCTGCTTTAATCTCAACTCAACATGAAGATTCCCTAATTTCAAACTTACGTCATGACTTTAGCTTCCTCGATAAAATCGTCTTCGGACATGGTACCCTCCTTCATCATTTTCACAGCCACATCTATCGAACCGCGCCATTTACCTCTTTGGACAACGCCGAACTGTCCAGATCCCAATTCCTCGAATAAGTGCAGTTCTGTGTGATCGATTTCCCATTTATCTGCAGGAATGCAAAATCGTTAAAGGAATCTATTGATGTCATTATAAACGGGGCACATATGTAAACTGGAAAATGTTATATAGATGAATTGGTCAGTTTATTTAAGCCAGAAACTCACCATGACTGAGACCAGCCGTTGGTGGAACAGGACGATCACAAGGACTTGTTTTCAGTCTACTGGCAAGTCCGCCGCTGTTGTGCCTGTGATAATTGACAAGGTCGGGTATGGAGTTGCAGCAGTGTTTTTCAGACAGGTAAAACTCTCCTCTAGTATTCTGTTTTATGTGATAATGTTTGACGTGGGCGTGAGGACTGTAAGAAAAGAAAATTTAAATAATTATAAAAGAGTTTGGATAGAGATTAAGCTTGTTTTAATAATACAAGTAAAGAAAAAGCCTTGCTTTATGATAAGAAC
Source organism: Macrophya annulata (assembly GCA_963924015.1). NCBI lineage: Eukaryota > Metazoa > Arthropoda > Insecta > Hymenoptera > Tenthredinidae > Macrophya > Macrophya annulata. The sequence continues at coordinate 27,816,853 of OZ001260.1, forward strand.
TTATAATAATTCGTGTTAAACGTTTATATCGATAACATCATCTTACACTTTTGTGTACAAAGACAATGTGTAAAGTCCCTTGGTGGAAGAATTTCGTACAACAAAGCAGCCCTCTTTGTCTTCTTGTTTTAGCAAAGATTCTGCCCGTTGACGCGACATGTCACCTACGTACCACCTGAAAGGGTGCCAAAGGGATTTTAATTTCAGATAATTTTCAGTTTTCTCTGCAATGAATTTAGACGTGGGATTAAGTATTAGGTGAAGATTAAATGTAGAAATATAAGTAGTTGGAGTCTCGGTTTGAATTTAAGTACCAAAATTTTCGGATGAAAAATAAAAAAAATAAAAAATAGATAAATAAATCGCGCGAACGAAGAAAAAAAAATCAGATGATATCTTCACTGAGATAAATCGGAAGAAATAAGCCGCAAGCTTTTACGCTTAACAAATAACGTCGGGTAAAAAAAAAGTATGGAAAAATACAGAAAGAAATGGAAAGAAGAAGAAATAACGGTAGGAGGGCGGTGAATATCTGATCATAAATCACCCCGCTTCGATATATCATCTCCATATATTTACATCAGTTACAGTTAGCAACGTTCGATAGAGTTCTGTATATGAGCGATAAGAGTATCACCTATTGTTACCGTTTCAAACCGTTTAATCCGGCTCCGAGTTGATGTTGTGACATACATGTATTTTTTTTTTTCATTATTTTTTAATTTAGCGTAGATGAAGGTATAGATGTTGAGGATAGGTACTGTTGGATTCAGAAATTCCGAACCCACGGATGCATTTCTCGAGAAAAAAAAAAACTCAATAAGAATCGTATTACAGTTCAAAGATCGTTGATTTTTCTCTCTATAAAAATAAATATCCGATGTCTTTCCCTATAGTATACTTACTCGTATTTTTGGAGACCCAAGAGTTCCTTTTCCTTAACGTAGTTGCTCGGAATGTAGCCAATTGACCTGAAATAAAATGAAAACAAGGGTTGATATCATCTGAAACCGTTCAGAAAATGGGCTTTTTTCTGCGTTTTGATTTCGTTTTAAATCCATCGTAGAATTGAATCAAAGATGTCTAAATATCTAATATTGAAACAAAAAATGCTGCAGTCCTCGCGATTGTTAGAATCTTAGAAAAATTTGTTATGGACGTTGCTGTGCTGTTGAAGAAAAAAAAAAAAAAAAACACTAACAATAAGTATGTCGAATTTATTTTAGAGCCAATCAATTCTTAGCCGTATTTAAACTTCGATCAAATCGGTTTAATCGAATAGTTCAAAAGCTATTGTTCATATGACAGCTAGGCACACAGTCCGAAATTTTTGCGAGAGAGATTAAACCATTCTCAACCGTAATCCATATTTTCGATTTTCTGACGAGAGAACATCGAATTTTCAAAATAAAAAAAAAAAAAAAAAATCGATTAAATCAACATGGAGTTTGGCAAAGTTAAAGTGTTTTTTACGATTATGCTGATGGTTTGTTTAACCGATTTGATAACTGCTAAGTTATTTGGTAGATGCGAGTTAGCTGCAGCTTTGTTAGCTGAGAATGTCCCGGTAACGGACGTGCCAATGTGGATTTGCATGGCAAGCCATGAATCAGATTTCGATTCCAGAACTGTCAATGTGAAAAATAGTGACGGAACTTGGAATCATGGCCTATGGCAAATTAATGATGAATTTTGGGTTGGGAGATACGCTCCTGGCGGTTTCTGCGGTGTTTCAGCAGAAGATGTAACCGCAGATGATATCGGCCCTGCTGTTAATTGTGTCCGTATGATTTTGGATGAATATAAACATGGCACAAACGATGGATGGTTGGCTTGGGATAGTCATTCTAAGCAAGGATATTGCAGAGATGATTTGAGTTCTTACGTTTTTGGATGTTCAGGATTCTGACATTTTAATCAATTTTAATCAACTAGTTAAGCCCGATTGTATGTCTTTAATCTGTAATTTGAATAAATTAATTGAAACTTGTCAAATTGTGTAAAAACAAAAAAAAAAAAAAATTTTATGTCAATATATAAAAATAAAAATATTTTTGTTCCTCAATTTTAGATCGAGAAAATAAATTTAAAATAAATATAATTTAAGAGATAGATGATAAACACGTTAATTTTTAAGAGCGATAAGAATTTTTGTTTATTAATATTTCTTTGATAAATTATTTCAGCGAGAAACTATGTTGTGTGATGTATTTACTACCGTTGTTATATAATTGTGTCAAGTTCTTTTGAACACGCGGTACGATTTTGAAGAATTTAATGAAAAGGTTCATTTTGTCGAAAGTAAACATTCATAAAATTGCCAAAGGGTTCATGAGGAGCTTTTTAAAAATTTCAAAAGTCACACATAGACGAAAACCCGTACTCTACTAAAAGTTAAACACACAAAGATGTGTCATAGAAATTAATGACAATTATGAACGGCTCTTTTACCTCTCGTACTTAAAAATAAAGAAAAGAAAAAAATTCATATACATTTTTGAAATAAAAAGAAAAATAGAAAAGAATTATTCAAAGAATCTTCTGCTCGATTAAATAGAAACCGTTTTTTCTTTTTATTTTTCTTCATTTTCATTTTTTATTTTTTATCATTAATTATTTACTCGTTTATCAATTTTAGGGGTAGAAGTGAAGGAACGTTTATCTCATTCTTTATGAACGCCATTAGCAGAGGTCGGAAAGGACCGCTAAAGGATTGACAAGACCGAGTCAGGACAGTGTCTAAATCTAATTCTATCTGGGCCGGACATGGCGGTCCGAGTTTCCGTCGGGGTTCAAATAATTGATTACATACCCACCTATCTAGTATGCGCGCTCTCAGTACTCGGGTAAAATTTTCTACTAATTATATTTAAGAGAGAGAAAAAGAGAGAATCCACACCCATAGACAATAAGATATAAGTGATTTAAGTTACGTTATAAAGTTTGAAGAGTTTTACCGCGTTTAGTTCATTAATTTTTTTTTTTTTTTTTTCCCAAAATTTTAGGATCTTTTTTATGTTCATTTACTCGTATAAATGTTTTCCTTAGCCCCCCTCCCCCCTTTTCCTGTCACCAATTTTTTTATTTTTCAAGTACTTTTACATACATATATACATATTCCACAATAACGAGTCTACGAAAGCATTTTTCATCTTTTCCCGCAAGTGGTTTCGCGAGGTACCGAGGTACATACGTGTGTATGTATGTATGTACATACATACGTACCTCTGTACTAGATATGAGATCAAAACGACGTCATTATAACTTTGAACGTGCGAGTAAATTCAAAGTTCTTCTTACCCATGCTCGTCTTTGACTTTCCACCAGTGCTCTTGAGAATCATCCAACACTTCGTATTCAGCACCCTAAAATCATAATTATTTTGAACTGCTCGACTAGAATTACAAAAGGGGTTGAGAATATTTGCAATAAGAGAGTTTCAGGGGGGTGGGAAGGGGAGGGAGGCTACTAAAATTAATTGGGTTAATTAGTCGGGCAAGTAATCATTTATCGTATGTATGTATGTACAGTGTAAGGTACTCTGCAGTGTCATGGAGCGAAAATTTTTAACACTTTACTATATGATATCAATTTTCAAATATCAAAATCCCCGGAAATTGATACAAAAAAATTAATTAATTAATAATTAAATAAATAAATAATAAAAAATTGAAAAACAAAGTTTATAGTTTCATCTCTTAATTTTTACATACAATGATAAAAAGCCACGACAATTTCGACGTCATGACGCGGTGTAATGCCGCTTAAGGAGGAAACGAATATGAGAAGAAGAAAAAAATGATAAAAAAAATCTTAATGGGCTCGTGAACGTCAAGTCCACAGTTTCGTTGACTTATTACGCCAATATCCGCGTCCCTGAAGAGTGGGGAAAAATTAATGTCGACGGATCCCTTTTTTTTCCCCTCTTTTTTTTTTTTTTTATCGTTTTCTTCGTGTATTATAGGAACCGTAAGAGATTTCGCGATTTTTAAAAAGGCAGTCCCCAAAGTGTCGACAGACCAGCTTGAAAAAGGTATACAAGAGGCGAAAAAAAAAAATAAATAAATAAAATAAATATATAAAAAACGAGTCAACGTCTAAAATATGTATATAATAATATCTTGAAAATGAATCCCCAAGACTCTGAAGTATTATACATTATTTATAATAATGATGATAATAATGATGTTAAAATTTGACCAAAGTTAAAATTTATTTTCCAACCGAGATCTGCGGCCTGGAAATGGTGCCTTAATAAAGGATGAGTTGGTTGGTTTTTGAAGGCAGGTTTTTTCATTCAGGGTAGAATATCTGAGTCGAATAGGAAGAGAATGAATGAATGAATGAATGAATGAATGAATGAATGAACGAATGAATAGGGGACACAATGTCGAATAAAGTGCTCGAGGAATTGAGTATTTTTTTTTATTTATGTTATATCTTTGTACTGTATACGCCACGTACCTTCTCAAGGGACAGGTCGCCTCCTTCGATAGCTCGAAAAGGGTATAACGCGACTACAACCTTAGTCCGCATCATGAGTTTCTCCTGTAACATATAAAAGCAAAGAAGATAACAGATTATATTGTAGGTATACCAAAGTCTTATAAAGAAAAGACAAAATGCGATTTTTACTTTCTTTTATATCGGCATGTGGTTCGAGAAGAAGAAAAAACAGAGAAGAGAGAAGAGAGAAGAAAAAAACAAAGAAAAAAAAAAAAGATGAAGAATAAGTATCGAAAAATATACATGAGCCACAAAGACATCGTATAATGTCGTATAATTCAATCTTCAAAAAAATATAAAAAATGAAAAAAACAAAAAACCAAAAAAAAAAAAAAAAAGAACTTCCCTTGATGTCGGTTTTCAGGACATTTTTAACGATAGACATTCTTTCCCTCCTTTGATCCGTTTAGTAAAAAAAAATAAAAATAAATAAATAAATAAAAAAAAATTATTAAACAGCCCCTATTTTAAATTCTTTTACTCTCTAAAAGCCTTTGTGATAATAATATATAGGTTTATGTATATAACAAGCAGCTTTATAATTATTCGGTATATCCGGTATACCTATAATATCTAAAATTCACAAATTAATTAATTAGTTTTATTACTAAAATATATATCCCTATATATAATATTAGAATCTCGTGTTTCTCCTCGTTTTCAACACTCTCGAGGATCTACACATTAAGGTTTGTAAACTGCCCGTGGAAATTGTTGAAGTGTGAATAACGCGTAAAAAATAAAAAGAAGTAGAAATAGAAGTAGAAGAAGGAAAAAGAACACTTTTCATCATTCGCAGCGTTATCATATATTAGCTTATTCCGGATTTCGTGCTACCAAAAATTCAAATTTTTCGTCTATATATTATACATATACATATACGTATCTATATACTTATATATATATATGTATATACCTATATCTGTCGTATATACATATATTTATCTGTATTGTAAAATGGGGAGAAAGATATAGCCTCGAGCGTTGATAATTTTCATGAAAATTCCTCCCCCATATTATACAGTCTCTGTTGTTCACTGTGAACGTATAGAGCAGTGATGTTAGACGAACCGTGAACTAAGCCAAGAGTCTAAACTCTCGTGTTCATCGTTTATCATTCCGGTGGAATTACTCTTCTGGGATGATAGCTGAATAAGAGAGGGAGAATTGTACCGAGCGTAACACAATCTCGTGAGGAAAGTGAAATTTTTACTGCTCTTTTAAAGGTTCAAGGGGGTATAAACACCTTGGGAATAATTTATTTTTCTTCTCTTATACTTTCGAATCACTGATCGATATCTCTATATGTATACACGACATCAAATTTTAGAATTTTGAATAACTTTTTTAGAGTATTTTAATATATAATAAATATGTAAACGTACCTTTGCTTTCGAAGATGGTGTCCCCGGTCCACCATTCGGCATGATTGGAGTCGATGGGGTTCCTGCAACATAAAGGTAATTTTTTGTTAAAAAAAAAAAAAAAAAAAACACCAAAAAAACAGCCATTTTTTATACAGGAAATTAAATTCTGTATCCACTTTCTGTTAATAATTTATTAAATACTAGTAAAAAATTTCTCTAAAATTCATTAAAAAAAATCTGCGGGATTTGGATATCAGAGACTAAAAAAACCAAAGATAAAGAACGGAATTTCATAACGAATGAAAGACAGACGAAAAGAAAAAGAAAAAAAAATGAAAAAGAAGTAAGATCGCAAATTTTGGAAATAGTCTATTGTGTATTTTTCAAGGTATTGCTCGACCGACATCAAGAATGTTGAGAGATAGGTATTTCGGAATCTCTTACATCAACAATTTATCTCCGAAACAAGCCCATTGTTGCGAGACATATACCCCCTGTCTAGTTTTCCCTTAACAGATATAATACTTCGTAGGTATAACAGATGGAAAATTTCCTTTTCGATATAATATCTAAATCCTCGTAGATATAAAATAAAGTTTCAACCGCAAAGATCGTTATTATAATTTGATTTGACTATAGAATTTAATCCTTTGACAATAAAAAATACCAAATCACCTATAAATACGAGCATAAAGTAAAACCTCGTCAATTTTTCTTGTCTTTACTTTTATTTTTTCAATTCTTTTTTTTTTTTTTTTTTTTCAAAAAATTGTCAATAAATTATCCCTCATATATTTTCTTATCGCAAAATCCCCCTGTAAAACGGGTATAAAAATTGTCTCAACGTTCCCCGTTCTCCTGTGCAGGATAATTTCTGCACACTTCCGTCTGTTCATCTACAGCCTCGGGCATCGGGTCATAAGGTCAATATAGCTAGTCTGAAAACTGGAGCGAGGAAATCTAGTGTCATGTTGGCTTGTAGAGTTATACGTATGTAGGTACCAAGTAGATAGGTTAGAACTTGTTAGTGACTTGTATCTAAATAACGAAGACGACCTTTCCGAGTACACGAATACCGTTGCTTAAGATCATGATAAAGTTCGTTATTGTATAGTTGTGATTTAGCAAATGGTCCAAATGGGAATAAAAGACGATGTTAGAATTTTTGTTGAGAAATTCGCCGATTCCCCTAATTTTGAATTGAAAATTCTTTAATTGAGGAATTTAGGGATCGTAATTTAGTTGCTCCCTGTTAACTTAGAGTTAGGGTGTATAGGTGGGTACTAAACCGCTGAATTATGGTGAAAATTGACACATGACGTTATCTACGAATTACCTGACCGTGAGGGAATTAGGGAGGGGGTTACGGGTTCCAGGGGTCAAGGGTCAAGGATCAAATATATCCATCCGCAATGAATTTACACGAGCGATAACGCACGAGGTAGAGATATTAACGGCGTCCGATAGAATGAAAGGTAAAAAACAGTAGGAAAGAAGAAAAAAACAAAAAAAAAAAAAAAAAACGGACAGAAAAATAGAAGTAAAAAATCCAAATTTATTTTCACCATCGATTACTGTATACCTACTCGTATATGTATGTAGATACGTGTATGTAAGTTCTTTTCCACCAAATAAATAAAACTTTTCAAAAAAATATAAATAAAATTTGTGTTATTTAGTGTTGGTATTTCGATTTTGCGGTGCAGACAGGGTGATATCGAGTGACGGAATTTTTTTCTCTGTATATCGTTGCAGCATCACCAGTAGCAGCAGGAATTTCTACTGGTTTTCAGAATACGTATACGTATATCTACTTCTATAGACTCCGGTTTTGGGTCGTTATTTGCTTAATGCACTCCACTATCCGTCTCGTCCCAAGGGTCTTAACGGCGATAGCTTTCAGCAAAAGATTTTCCTTTCAACTTTATTCAGTCATATATAGGTATATGTATGTATTTCTGTATATATGTGTAGGTATCTACGTGCATCACCTTTATCTGTACGGTACAGTACAGTATAGGACAGAGTGTTATCAGTCTTATTAGAAATGTCTGCACCTCTTAATGCAGACTGCAATATCGTAAAAGATAAAAATTCGCAAGAAATCTAATATTCTAAAGAATCCCTTCCCTCCTCATCATCATCATCGTCTGTGTTGATAAAAAAAAAAAAAAGAAAATCAAAACCTGCACCCTTGATCTCCTTCCTTCCTTCCGTTTTCACTTCCAGAAGAATAAAATGACTGATGACTAATTACCGTCCATCAGTGTTAATCAGAGTTGTTTAATAATTATAAATAAGTATAAGGTGCATCCAGACGTTTACTTCCGTTACATAATACCTACACAGGTATATATATATATATATATATATATACCTATATACTGTTAAGTAATGACGGTACTTTTGGAGTATACCTACGGATTTACCCGAGGGGCTATAATACCTAGGAGGATCATGCGGATAGTGAGTTAATGCTGTGTTATATGGGAATAAGGGAAGCTCCTGCAGTACCATTATATGCCTAGACATACACATAGTTACATAGTATGGTTGTAGGGATAGGGTAGGACGGTGTACGTATTCTATCCCATCAGTAGAATTTGCATGATAGGCGTTGCCCTCGACGTATATATATATATATATATATATATATATATATATATATATATATATATATATATATATATATATATATATATATATATATATATATATACATATATATATAGCGAGGGATCGGGGTCCCTGGTTCCTGGTTCCCAGTTCTTGGTTCTAGGTTCTTGTTTCTTGAGTTTTGGGTCTTGGTTCCTGGTTCAAGGTCAACGAGATCTCGAGTATTCATTTCGGAGGGCGTCCCTCCATCATCTTGAAGGGGTTCTTCAGCTCAGTGGAAAACTCTACAGTATTCGTATTCGTATTCTACCAACTCCTAGCACCTCTTATACCTCCCCGCGAGTTGTAAATGTGTAACGTGTAAAATATATTAACGCGTAAAAAGAGATATGGAATGAAATATTATTAGATAAGCGATACATTTTTTGGATAAAATTTATAAATATATATTATAATAATAATAATAATAATAATAATAATGCTTAATAATCAAAGAAAAACAAAAATCCTGACATACCTGTACGTGATCCAATATACTCAAATAGATCGAGAAATTTTACGTTACAAAAAAAAAATAAAAAAATAAAAAATTATGATTTGGTGGTTGAATAGAAAAAAAAAAAGAGAAATGGGAAAATTTTCAGAAGTACCTAGGTGGGTATAAGGTATATATATTATAAACTACTGCAGAAGTTGTCAGGACCAATAAAATATATTTTAGTTCAAGTTTAAAGTAGTTTCGTGTTATATAACGGGGTTCTACGATGTGTATTCATAAAATCGTGGCTCTCTGACAGCTAGGAAAATTAACTCGTCGTACAACGAGAGAAATAGAGAAGGGGAAAGAGAAAGAGAGAGAGAGAGAGAGAAAAAATAGGAGATAATAGAAAGAAGGAGCTGCATGAGAGTTAGGTATATTTATATATCTATATATTTGTATAATATACCTACCTATATCCATCGCGCCTTCTACTTTTCCTTTTTACATAAAATTACGCAAATTTTTGAATATCTAGTTTGAAGGAGGTTTTTGGTCGGCCGTTAGTCTACTCTCTATGGATATATGTATGTCTCTCTATTTGCGCATATACATATTCAAGTTTTGCACGAAAAACAAAAATTATGTATATGTATACTTATATTCTGTGTTCAATCTTCTTATATATATTCATATATATTTCTGTCTACAATTTTTTCTATCAAAAAAAAAAAAATAAAAAAAAAATAAAAAAGAAAAGAAACAACGAGGATCAATTTCATTTGATCAAAAGTAGATACTACAAAATATTTGAGAGAAAAAATTTTTCGTTTATAAATTGCGCGTATATATGCTTCAAGTTTCATGTACATATAAATAATACTAATAAAAAAGAAAAAAAAAATGAACAAAAAAAAAACTCAAAGTTTTTACGCCTATAACAATATAAGTTCCATTTGTAACAGCTGTAGTAATAGATTAGTAGACCAGAAAACTTGGCATCTAGTGTAAAAAATATATAAAAAGGAAACAAACTTGATACTCCCAAAGTTATAAAATTTTTAGAAAAAGAGTGATAGGAGGTGAAAAACGAGGTATAAATGTTTTCTTATTTCGTTTTTTTTTTTTTTTTACATTTTTTGATACATGCGGGTAGGTATTATATATAGATATATAGGTATGTATATATTTTGAACGGAAACGGTAAGCATTCATCGAAGTATAATTAAAATTTTCCACAGACCATTCAATGGCACCCCTCCCCCATCTCTCTTTTCCTTTTCCTTTCTCTTTCCTTCTCTGCTCCCAATTCCCATCCCTTTATTACCCAACAAGAGAGCACGATATCGTGGCCCTACCCCATCTCGTCCAAAGAGTACCTACATACATACCTACCTACCTGCCTACCCTTAGCCTCTTTTCCACCTCTTCATCTGTAATTTACGCCATCGAAGTAATAATTACACTTTGTTATTCCACTAGACTGTAGGAAAAGCGAAAAGTGAAAAGTGAAAAGTGAAAAGCGTAAAGCTGTAAGACTTAACCGATTGAGTGAAAATTTATATTGCTTTTTAATACGTCGTTGATTGAAATGACTGCAAAATAAATCAAAATAGAAGAAAAGTAAAGAAATGAATAATGGTTCAAATCGTTTTTTTCATATTTCATTTTGACGAACGAATGAATTAAGTGAAAGGTTATATTATACAATTTTTAATCGACAATCAGTCGTTAAATAAAACAATACCATCCTCGCGAATTTTCTCAGACAATATAAAAAAAACCAAAAAAACCATATATACCTACATATAGATATCCATATAATCATCAACGAGAATATTTTCCAAACGCAAAACGTACGCGTGGGTGTGTTATGCTGCAAATATAGGAAAGCAGTGTACGAAAAAAATTTTAAATAAAAAAAAAAAAAACATACGATTTAAATTGCAATAGTGTGGGTGTTTTATGTACACTGGAACGAGTTCACTATATTTAAATAATATACGCTTTGAAACCAGAAAAAAAAAAATTAAAAACAAAAATCGTTTACATTTTTAGCAACCGTTATGCACATATTCGGTTGCAAAAGCTGTTGCAGGTTCGAGGAACGAACGGATTGATTACTTAAATAACTGAAGGATTATTCGCGGTAATGAGATATAGAATTTTCTCTTTCAAAAATTCGACAAACAGTCTATGTCTCTATATTACACACTGCAGAGATAATTTAGTTCCCTTGAATAAAGGTAAAAATAAGCATCTATAACAAATAAAACCGATTGATTGATTGACTGACTGATTTTACCTATAAGTTATAAAGTAAAATCTCTGTACATTGAATCATTAAAAGACAATATCTGGATAGAATTAGTCGCCAAACCAATGCGGGATTTTAACTATTTCCCTGCAATATATGTATATGTATATATAGTTTTAATATATATGTATACATATATATACCTTTTAGAAAATCTAGGGCTCATCCTTTCCACCCATTGTTTTCTCTTGATAGTCAATCGGTTCCCTATTGTTTCGTCATTTGAAAATCGTTACCTACTGCAGCGCGCCACAATAGTTAAGAGAATGATGAAGGAGAGGATAAAACGGTTTTACTTTAGTTCACCGCCTTTAGCATTTAGTCTGACATTTGCACAGTTACTATATACATTATACATAACCTACCTATACACACATACACGTGTGTGGATCTGCAAACTTTTACTTGCATGACTTTTACTTGAATTAGATAGAAATGAAAAAAAAATTATTGCATGATGTGAGTACAAAAAGAAAAAAAAAAAAAAAAAAAAGAAAACAAGAGAGATAATCTTTTTATGTCAAATTATTTTCCATTTTTTTTTTGTCTTCTTCTTCTTTAATTAAGAGGGGAAAAAAAAACGTGTCTAATTGTCATACGAAACGATCATTATATACCTTTTAACACACAAAGTTGGCAACAGCTGCAAGCAAAAGTGAATGTGCATAACAATAATCGTACAGAAGAAGAAGAAGAAGATAGTTAGGTAGGTAGGTAGGTAGGTAGGTAGGTAGGTAGGTAGGTCTGCTTAGGTGAAAGTTTTCGCTTTATTATAGCAGCTATGTAACACAATAAAGTATAGCTGTACATAGGAGATGGAAGGTAATTTGTTTCTTAGTTATGTTTTCTAATGGAGTTTAGATTCTAAACACGTCGAAGAAGAAAAGAAAAATTAAAGACAATTAGATTTGAGAATTCTTATAAACGTTTTCTTCTTTTTATTTCGTTTTTTTTAAATTATAGGTATAACTTATTAACTCTATAACTCAATTTCGCTACTTTTATTTCTTAATATACTGCAATTTCGATTACAGTGGATTATATACCTATATACTTATATAAGGCGATCGACAGCCTGAGTAATCATCTATACTGTCTTGTAAAATGGCAACGATTTATTATACCTACCGTCAGCGTGGGATTTGGATATAAAAATAAAATCAAAAAAAAAAAAAAAAAAAACTGATACAAAGGTCAGTCTGTACAAAATACCGAAAAGTTCCAGACGATGGTTTATAAATCTGTCGAAGATCGATACGCGTGTAGTTTTCGCATTAACAAAAAAAAAAGCAAAGAAAAAATTTCATTCATGTTCCCTAAAAAACTTGACTGTATTTTAAGTTTTTTGTTATTTTATTTCAATTTTCTTTTGTTTCGTCAACTTTCAATTCGGTTGATATTATACAATTTGAAAATAATTGTCGTGGATTGAATTTCTCCGAAATCAATGTTTCTAAATTGTTTTTTTTTTTTTTTTTTTATTTATTTATTTTCTGTTTTTGGAATTCCTCTTTTGAAGCTATATTGAAGTAGCTTTGCCTTTGCTTTGCCTTTCCTATCCTTTCCTTTCGTTCAATGAATCAAACGCTTTGAGGAGGTATATAGGTAATAATAGTAACGTCCACTCAAAAGAGAGAAAATAAATGGTGAGGTGGAAAAAAGAAAAATTTGACCGGGGATAAAAAAAAAAAAAAAACGAAGCTAAAAAAAAGAACAAAAAAGCTATGTGAATAATTGAATGTTGGCTGAAGGGATTCCCTTAGAGATTGTGAAAACGTGACTGTATAGAATAGCGTGTTTGAAAGATAAAATGGAATTAAGTTCCTTGGGATTTCTGGACTTGTATATATATATAGGTGTACATGTATATAGGTATGTACACATACACACACATACACATACATATTTATATAAATATATATACAGATAAGTTGAATATTTATGGTGTAAGTAAATCGAATATGGCGAGAGTTGGGTTTTCGCAAAGCAAAGCAAACCGCTTGAGAATCTCTAGGAAAGTGTTTGAATCCTCGCTGAATCGAAATTGATATTCCGTAGCCAAGTTGGTAAATCCAGTTGGATAAGGAGGAAGAGGAGGAGGAGGTTGGCGAACGGTATAGGTCATGAGAGTTTTGGAAATGCGTCTTTTTGCTGGACACGGAAATCCACTCAGTAAACTCATTTCAAACATTGACTGACCTAGGCTGCTGACCCACACAGGAGCCATTCGAGATCGAGTATCTACCTAGATCGTTTTTCTCTCTCTGTTTTTTTTTTTTTTTTATTTTTTGGCTCCCCCTATCATATGAAACAATTGCTGTGTGACCCAAAATTAGATTTCCTTTTTTATTATTATTTTTATTTATTTTATTTTTACTCCATTTAGAGAAAATCGAGTATTCCCAATTTTTGTTAAATTCATTTTGTCTCATCTTCGTGATCGGATTGAAGTTCTGCATTATTTAAAAGTTCCGAACGGTGAAACTATACGAATTTTCGTAAACGATAAAGTTCGGAATTTTGAAAATTGGAAATTTGAACCCAGCCCTTTATAATTTATTTTCAAATTTTCTAAAAATCTAGAAACTTTATTCTATACTCTTCTTCGCCAATTATCTTATACGGATTTAAGGATTGGACTAGGTTTTAGCGTTGGGTATTAAGGTTTTGGGGATTCTCAGGGGGGGTTTTGGGATTGGGGGTTGGATCTTTTCCGCGCAATGAATCACTCAGCGTTGGTTATAAATGTTTTCTGAAGTGGAACATCGTCGTCGTCGTCGTCATCGTCGTTTCTTCTCCTCATCGTCTGAGTCGAAGTTATACGACTAAAAAAATGGAAATAATAAAAAAAAAAAATAATAAAAAAAAAATAAAAAAATGGGAAAAAAAAGAAAACGAAAATGAGGACAAGAATTAAAATGAAAATGTGAATTGCCTCGCGGTTCTGCCAACAGCCTCATCTTTCTCTCTCCCTCTCTCTCTCTCTCTCTGTCTCTCTGCACCAAGTGAAATTCAATTCTCTAGATTATTTTTTCTCTTTCACATTGCTATATATGTAATACATTAAATCTGGGAGGATCAACGAAGTAAGAGATCGCAATAATTTTAATTCAAAATTTCTTCTTATTACAAGAGATCGTCTAATGCCATATAAAATAAATGAATATACTTGAGATAGACGTAAAAAAGAAAATAAAGCAAAGTAAAGTAGAGAAACAAAAATAATAAAATAAAATAAAATAAAATAAAATAAAATAAAATAAAATAACGTTGGGTCAAATAAGGTGGAAAAAATGTAAGACGTTGGTAGATTTTCTCAGGAAAGGCAGCTGATGTCAATTGGGTGCTACGTGACCCTCATTTTTTCCCATTCGGTATATTTTTGGCCGTTGACTTGGAACCCGAAACGTCTATAAGGGTAGGTCGACGTAGCTATAGGTATATGGGTATAATATTTGAGTACTAGCTTGGTTGACACGATAGGTATATTCTGAATGGTAGATAGGTAGGTATAAGTATATGGTATATAGGTACGGGTCATCTCGACATTACTTAGTGATATTGGAAAATCTCAAAACACTCAATGAAAAGATACAAAATTCTGAACTGAAGATCGGAAGATGGTATATAGATGAACCATATACTATACAGGTATAATATTGGCACGTATAAGGCGTTTATAGCAATCAATCTTGAGGCAGTAGAATCAAAATGAAAGAACCTATATAGAAAAAATAAAAATAAAATAAAACCGGGGAAAGAAAATTGAGCAGAAGAATAAAAAAAAAAAACAAAAAAAAATTTGAAGAAATTGAAAAAGGCAAATGAAGAAGTTGGAGATTGTTACCTACCTTTATATATACATATTATATATTACGTAGTATATATACATGTGTAATGTACTATATACTGAAAGAACTGGGAGTAGATAAATACTTTGCCTTAAACGGCGACGAGCGAATCGATTTTCGTTTATTTTAAAACCGACATTATAAACGCGGTTTATTTTCACCGTCAAGGTATATATATATATATATATATATATATAGGTATAATAGTTTACGAGATGTCAGTACCTATATAGGGTATATAAGTCAACGAATTTGCAGTTGAAGAGATGAAATATATTCGCCGAGGGTATAGATATTTATTGTACCGTTAATAATTTCCTCAAATAGAAGAAAAAGAGTAAAAAACGAAAGAAAAAAAGAAAAAATGCAATTTTTGAAGATAAACTTTTCACTTCTCTTATTTTTTACATTTATGGAGAAAAATTTTTCAATTTTTTATTTTTCATGAATATTTGTGTATACATATATATAGGTATATATATGTTAATACATATATGGTGGTATTATATCGTTGCAACAATAAAATAAAAAATCAACAGACTTTTGTTCACATATTTATGCGTCTACGTATAAAACGGGGATAATTAGAAAATTTGAAAAGCACCAGTTACAGGTATTGGAGTTGGATCAACATCAGCAAGTATTCACGAGGTATAAATTTACTGTAAATTATCTATAATCAGATACACACGACCTGGTTTATGTATGTTAACAATTATCACGTGTATTAACGAAATTTCGATATTCAATGTGATTATAAGATAAAATTGGGGATTTTTTAATTTTTTTTTTTGTTTTTTTCCTTCTTACTTTGCCAAAAATTATAACAAGACAAGAATAATACCTCAACAATCCATAATTTTTGTACAATAAAAAAAAAAAATGAATAATGATATTACTGTACACCTGTATAATTTTTGAAAAAATATAGAATAAACGTGAAAGTTTTTTTTTTTTTGCTTTTTTCTTGGTTTTTAAAACCGACAAAAAATAAAACCAAACAATTTAGGTCGACCACCCAATGTATATAAAACTCGGTTGTGGTGAGAAAAGTATAATTTATTTTCTCCCTTTTGCAGAACTATATAGCTATATATAGGACCCGCGGGTTTTCGTCTCGCGAGGAAAGAAGAGAAAACCTGAGGCGCCGCGCCAGTAGGTAAAAATAATATGAAAATCGAAAGAAAAAAAAAGAAAGAAAGAAAAAAAAAAAAATGCGAAATAAAATAAAAAAAATAAATAAAATAAAAATACAAAAAAGTACACGCTGTTACTGGCGCCTCTGGATTTTCGTTTTCAAAAGCGTCGTTTTATTAATTTTTACTTTTTATTTATATTTTTGCAGTGTTTCTTTTTTTTTTTTTTTATTTTTTTTTTTTCTTGTGTTACTTTAACGAATAATGCGCTGAACGAATTGCGAGCTCAAAAAAACAGTATATAGGTGTACATGAGGTGTACATGTGTAGGTAGTTAGGGTATATATATATATATATATATATTATATATAGGTAGATACATTTATATACATACATACATACATATACACGTTCTTGTTCGGATGTATTTTTAATCGGGTTTAAAGCATTTTTCAGAGTGACCTCGTAAACAATTCATGTTTCAGTCTATGGGACGATGAACAAAACGAAACAAAAAAAAAAAAAAAGAAAATTAAAAAACTAAAATAAAATAACAAAAAATTTATATAAATATAAAAAAGGAAATAAAAGAAAGAGAGAGAGAGAGAGAGAGAGATAGAGAGAGAAAAGAAAAATGCAAAGGAGAAGGAAAAATTTCAGTGGCGAATATTATCCGCAAAAAAATTTATCAACTTTTTCTTTGTTTTGTAGTAACTAAGTACTGTTGTTGCTTTTGCTGCTGCAGTTTTGGGAATGACGAAGTAAAATAATACATACAACCTGCAACGACTGAAACCCCCCACACGGTCTAAACCATATGATTATTTACCTTATTCTAAAAACATTTGTACATATTTCTCATGATAAAACAAAAGCTAGATTTTTGCTTGAAAATTATTATTAGTATTATTAAAACAGAAAAGATTAAAAAAAAAGAAGCGAAGAGAAACCAAAAACTATCGTAAATTTATTTTTTTTGCATATATCCGATCGCAAAGAAGATCGAAATCGGAAAAGTAAAAAAATAAATGAATAAAAATGGGTGTAAGTAAAATGAAAAAAAAATATAAGTAAAAAAGAAAATTTTGTTTTTGAAGAAAATTCGTAAGTCTTACAGTTTTGTGAACAATGCCGTTTAATTTAGCCACAAAACTGTTAAAGTCAACGTATTAAACCCTTACATACCTACACATATATACTTCTAATACATAGCTGTAATACCGGAATATATAAAGTGTATGTATATACCTACGCTATGTATATTATGTCGTGGTAAAATTTTGCGGTCTGTTCAAGACGCGCTAAAGTATATTTTGAAGCTGGGCTCGACGAGGCACAACCCTAGGGTTGGCTAATTAACCACGCTAATGAGCGCCGTTTTTTCGCTTATACTCTCTCTCTCTCTCTCTACCCTACAAAAACTTCTCCCTTATCCACCCTTATTCTTCCCCCATCCCCTCTTCTCTTTCTCACACACATACTCTTAACATCGCTGGAAGCCAAAGTTATACACGTACAATTTGTTCGCAACAATTTCTTTCCGGTTTAGTTTTCGAAGTGATGGGAATAAGTAAAAACTTCGTTATTATTATACCTAGATACCAATTACCCTATAGCTATTAAGGTTTATGAAAATTGTAGTTTTTTTTTTTTTTTTTTTTTTTCTTACCGATTTTTGTTTTTTTTATATATATTTTTATTTTTATTCTAAATTCTCACTAATATTTGCATACAAATTATAATTATTGTATATGTATACGTATATACATATATGTATATGTATAATCTGTTGAAGCTATTAAATTTTTATCTAATTCGAATTTAGTTCAATTTTTATTTTACTTTATTTTATTTAATTTTTGTTCTTTATGTATTTTTTTTTTTCTTTTTCTTTTTCTTTTTTTTCCACGGTCATCATCTTCGATCGTATATTTTCTTGTTCTCTTCCATTTTCATGCGGATTGATTCGAGATAATCTGGTCCTGACGTTTCCATCCACGTTCAAGCTTTTTTTTGTTTCACTGTATATCTAGATCTACTTCGGAAGTTTATATCTCCCGGCGGTAAGACAAGACAAAAACAAAAAAAAAAAAAAAAAAAAAAAAATAAGGACCAATACAAAAAAAAGTGGAAAAAAAAAAATATATATATAGAAAAAATATAGGTAGAAGGAGAAAAGATTGATTACGTTTCTTATATGGTATATGTATATACAGGATATAGGATGTTGCTGAGTGACGTGCACGACACTCTAGGTGCTCGTGCAGCAGATATAGACGTACAGAAGAAAAGACACGGAGAAGACAAACTTGTTCAACAAGATAAGACAAAACAAAGAAAAAAAAAAAATCAAAAATAAAATATATAAAAAAAAATGTTATAATTTTTTATTTTTTTTATTTTTGATAAAAAATATTTATACACTTGGTGAAAAAAAGAAATGCGACTTTCGATAATCCAACGAGTTTCCGCGGTTTGGAAAATCGTGACGGATCTTTTTTTTTTTTTTTACGAGACAAGAGCCTAAAAAAAAAAAAAAAAATTAAAAAGATAAACCAAGAGTTTATCAAGGTGGAAAAACGGTTTCTATATAGGTATAGGTATATGGACTCATATACAAAATTTTTAGATAAATTTGAATCTCAAGACTAACCAGTTCCTCGAATATTAAACTCCGTGAAAGTTAGTCCCTGGAATGCTAATTGCGCAAGGTAGTTAGGTAGGTAGATATAGATATAGATATAGGTATATATGTATATATAGGTATAATATAATACTCTCAAAACTCTCAAGCTGTTTCTTCAGAAATGATATATATATGTATATAACTACACACTTGGAATTATTTTATATAACTTATGCAAAGATAATCTGTCGCCACCGTTATACGAAATTACAACAAAATTTATAGGTATATACATATACATAGATTTAGGTACATATGTGTAGAAATATTATTGTAACCGATTCCCGTCAATACATTAAATTTGAATCATTGATTTCCTTAGCTTATAAACTTTTCACCAGAAATTATACATTTATTGAAAAAAATTAAAAAAAAAAAGAAATTCTGTTCATGAACAGTGTCACTGACTCGGAATTTGTTTTTCATTAAATATTTTGTTGTTTTTTTATTTACTTATTTATTTATTTTTTTTATAGTAAGATTTGCTCTAATTTTTAGTCAAAAGTGAATAAATTTTTTTTCTTCTTCTTCCTTTCTTACTTTGAAAATTTACATTTTTATATCAACCCTCTTGATAATTTTCGAAAACTTTTCTTCAACTTCTCTTTATCTCTTTCTTTTTTTATATATTTTTATTTCTTTTTTAAGGGCTATATTAAACGGTGAGAAATTAAACCTACGCAATCGAGGCTTAGTAGTTGTAAAGTAAGTACATCGTCTATAGTCGGCATAGAAATCGTCTATTTAGGCCAAAATCGTTGAAGAAGAAAGAAGAAAGAAGAAAGAAGAAAGAAGAAAGAAAAAAAGTAAAATAAAAATAAAAATAAAAATAAAAATTAGAACAAAGTGAACGTAAAATAAGCGCAAGTCGCCTGTTTAATTTTCTATACCGTTAATTTCCTCTCGTTAGATTCTGGTCCTTTCGCGTTTAACCCCGAACCTTCTTATATACCTATACATATATACACATATATACATATCTATAAATAGGTAAGACGTTGTATAGGTATGGAAGTAAGTGAAAATTTAATTAAAAGACTTTCTCAAAAGAGTAGAAAATTGTCAAGTATATATGTATAGTATAAACTTATATATATATATATAAAATTCTGTCATCTGTCTCATTATACATAACGATAGTATATACCTATATGTATAATGAGACAGATGACAGAATTTTTTTGACGATCTTTTTTATTTTTATTTCTTCATCTTTTTTTTTTTGAGACGATGCGAATTTATTCCGAGAAAGATTTTTCTTTTCGTTGATCGACGATAATGAAACGTAAAACGGTATACATATACATAGGTATAGGTATATGCGTGTAGTATGTATGTGTGAGTAATAATAATGATATAAAGTGGAACGTTGTCGGTACTGAACGTCAAGATTCTAAGAAACAGAAAAAAAGAAAAATTAAAAAAAAGGGAAAACAAATTCAGGGTTTCCCCTAGTCTTTAATAAAATTTTTTTTTATTTTTTTCATTTTTCTTATTCTTTACCCAAGTTCCTCGTTGCCTCGAGGTGCGCATTTGTCATAATTGCGTTCGGTTAGCTCACTCAGAAATGGTATAGGTATATATGTATACCTATACGGTATATAGGTATGTACATGTATTACGAACGAAAGCGAAAAATTGCTTTTGAGATAGATTTCTTTTTTAAATACGTAGGTATATGTATGATGTAGGTACGATACGGTGGTATGATGTCAAGTGTACCATATTTCACCTCTACATGTCTCGCGGCATATGTAAATATATAAAATGAATTTTGATCCCGGAACGAAATAAAATTAAATGAAAAAAAAGGGCATGAAAAAAGGAAAATATAGAAAAGGGTAAAAAAAAAATAAAAAAAATAAAAACAAAAAGAGGAAAAGGAAAGGCGAGGATATATAGGTCAAAGAACATATTACCTCAGGAAAATGTCCCGAGGCTACGTTTTGCGCAGGTAATACATATAGAAAAAAGAATTGCAAAAAATAAAAGGCAAGAAAGAGAGAGGGAGAGAAAAAAAAAGAAAAAAAAAAAAAAAACCTCGAAACGAAAGTACTAAAAACTTTCATCAAATTCCCTGCAGTACTCCTCGGTTTCTCGTAAGCGTACTTAAGGCTCATATAAACGATCGTGGGATAGGAATATAGGGATAGAATGTAAGGGTATAGTAGGTACAATTCTTACGATAAAGAGAAAATTCACATTGCCTCTCATTTTTTCCGCATTGACGCGGTGAAACGACCTTCATTGTTTCCATGTATCGGTTTATGAAGCTGGGGTAGAGTCTAGATATATTTTATATAGTAAAATATATGTATAGGGAAAATAATAAAAATGAAATGATGCGGCTGCACCCTGAACATTGAACGTTGCACGCAGGGTGAACGAGATCACATTTTATATATTTCGTATAGGATCTATACAGCCTGAAAATTGATTATTTTTTAAAAGTAATTCATTGACGCGTTAGTTTTTCGGTTCCATTGTGATTAAAAATAAAAAAAAAAAAAGAGAAAAAAATCGAATAAATAAAAAGTGGGACCATGATGTTCGAGCTTTTACAGTTTTCTACTACGCTTCACGTAATTCTATATCCAGCAGAATTTTGAATTTAAATTTATATTCAAATCTAATATTTCGATTTTACTTGCTGTCGAAAAAATTCGAATCTATAATGTCACACATTATTTCCAAATACACAGTTGTACAATAAAAATAATAATAATAATAACAATAACTCCGGTTTGAAGTTTTTCGGGTTTTTTTTTTTTTTTTTTTTTTTTTTAAAAAAAGCTTAAAATTTTCAAGCCCAGTTGTTAAGCCGCAGGAAATGTACGATATTATATACATCCGTACTTTCATCGTCCTTTTTTGCATTTCGATTTTTTTTTTCCTATTTTAATAAATCAAAAAAAGGGGTAAATAATTTTGTACTGTTTATATACTTAGGTATGTATCGGGATTCGAGGTGTGTGTGTGTGTAGTATATATGTATATGAATTACAAGAAAAAAAAATGAAATAAAGAAAACGAATTTTTATGGTTTACTTTTATTTTTATTTTTATTTTTCATGTTACTGTCACAGTATCCACACCCATAGCGTATTGAGTAGGTTGAAACGATATCGAATAGCAATGCGGTATAATACTCAAACCACAAATTGATATTTCAAAACCACAAACCTCTGGGAAATCGAAAAACCAAACAAACAAAAAAAAAAAAAAAATGAAAAAGATACATGGGGGGTTCCACGTCAACCTGAACAGCCCCGACCCTGACCCCTTTCGATTTTTCGAAAGACATTTCATGCTATACGGTGTCTTGGTCTTCATAGCGATTTTTTTCGTTTAAACAGTAAAAATCATTTTTTCTTAAACTATGATATTTTTTATTTATTTATTTTATTTATTTTTTCAAATTCCCAAAAATTCTAGAACAAAAATAAAAAATTAACAAACATTTGAAGCTATCTACGATCGATGGCTATCTTTTTTTTTTGACGATAGGATTTTCCACCTGCTGTATCTACGTATAAAAAAAAAAAAAGTCGAAAGGTTCATGAGTCGAGTTCGTCTACCCTTCTTGACATGGTATCGTATAGTGTGATAGAGATAAGTAAGTCTGCTAATAAGGAGAAGTGTCGTGACCACTCGGGTCTCAATTAGCAATGCTGATCAGATTACGTGCAGCGGCCATTTTGCTGGCTTCACTTAGTTAGTAACATCGCTTCGTAAATCGCGTTCCAAAGTGTCTACAACTTCCGGTAATACAAGACTAAGAAAACGGTCCGTTATCTCGTCCAAGACCCCCGTACAATGTCCCTACTCTTAAAATTTGAAAGCGTCTATATTTTTTTTTTTTTTTATACCGATTACAAAAACCGTTGTAAAATAAATTCGAAATCTCCTCGTGGTAAATAAAAAAATCTTTTGGAATTCGATTTCGTTGACAAAAATCGAGACCAGTAAATTCAAATTCTCGTTATAGATAAAATTTATGACTGACGATGAGGAGAACAATAGAGTAGGTAGATCAGGCTACAGGGTTATTGGAATAGGACTAAGGCATTGATTGGTGATTAGGGTATGGTATTAATTGATTTAACCCTGTCATTCTCTATTATAAATAACCATTGTTGTTCGCTCCTGTAAGCAGTCAATGCTTTATCTCAAAGGACAGGCGACTGCCAGTTCCAGAAATTCCTGGTTTTGTTAAATCGTTAGAAAGAGAGAATATCGATCAGACATCGATGTTGACAAAATGTTCCCTCAAAATAAAATTCCTCTTCCATTTTTCAATTTATTTAAATGAGAAAATTTACCCATACCGAAATATTATCAGACGTATGATAGTTCTAATTAAATGCAAAATCTATGCACGATCACATTATGCTGCATATATCCAGGGTAGATGGTTTCATATCTACATCATATCACCAAAGGCATTTATTACACCGGATATCCCATATTGTACAGGAGCGATGCATAGCTTACAGAGAGACAAGAGGAGAAAGGGAACACATAATGGTTCACCACACGGATCTCTGGACTCGCTCCCTGCCTCGTACGAGGAAAATTATTATGCAAATCCACGTAACCTGGAGAGGTCCACGTGCCAGTTAGACAGATGTTTGTATATTAGGGGGTTGTTTTGTATGAAATATTCTGAATTTTGTTAAAAGGTTGAACCAACTTCAAAAATTCAGCCAGATTGAAGGCTGCAATAAATCGTAAATCGTAAAATTTGAATAAATCGAAGACCAATAGATCGATTAAATCCAGAATCTAATCAGTTCGTCGAAATTTCGAAGCTTCAGATTTTACCAAAATATTATAAGCAGGAAAAATTCTTGTATATTTATTTTTGAATCCTTTTTCATTTTTTTTTTTCTATAAATAATGGCCGATAACGTACAGTGACGGTAGAAATATCGATCATTGTATGTCTGCAGCACAGCGGGTTTGAAAAATAGTAAACCTGAAAAAGGATATAATATGAATCGAACGAATCCGAGTGAAAGAGGACCACTGGTGCGATCGGGATAGTAAAGGTACTGCCCGTTAAACTGACCCCTGGGATATAACTCTGCATTCATCCGTCGAACGGACGTCCGTCGATCCATTCGACGCAGCCAATAAATGGGGGCTATTTTATATCATCCCGGTTGTCTCCCCATCCGAAACCGCGGACCACGAACCACGGGACGTTACACAATCCTGCAGTTTATGTACATATAGATATATATGTATGTACATAGGTGTGTACATATATGTACATACGTCCAGCTATAGATGTAGGAGACATACTTCTGCTGTTGCTGGTACTGAACGGCAATGGGTACCATAAACTGGGTAAACCGGAAACCGGAAACGTATAGGCTACACCGCGGTTCTTGAGGTTATTAAAATTATACTGTTTAAAAATACTGTAGTAGCTGTTCATAAAGGTTTCCACTTGATTGAATTGATCATTAAATATTTAATAAAATGACGATAATTATAATGTAAGAATTTATTGAAAAAGGAAAGAAAGAAACAAAATCAAAAAAACAAAAATTAAAAATTTTTCGTTGGTGAATTTTTCCACCGTTATTACAAACACGGATGGGTAATGGGCACAGGATTCGTTGTTCATTGTGTAATGTATATTTAAATATATTCGTGACGAGGTCCGTTTAATCAATTTCTGACGTTGATGAGTTTCCGTGAGGATCGGATGTGCTCTGACACGTGCGACACGTGTTAGCATAAACCATTTCCATGTATCTACCCCCCTTATACCTTATACCTATAACCAGGGTTATCTATCTATCTAAATATCTACACGTGTGTCGTATTAATTCGTTCTTGATATTTTTGACCGTAGGTATATGATAATTTTTTTATTTATTCGCACAACTAGGTTCGACTTTAGGCAAATGCGTTACAGATGGGAAATTTTTATGATAAGAAGAAGAAAATGAAGATGAAAAGGAAATGAGAAAAGAAACGAAGAACAGTTTCGTACTGACTATAGTGAAGAATTCGGTTATAGTGAATGCAACTTTGTGACGTTATACAACCCCCTAGTACGTCTCATAATATGGCCAAGTTTCTCCATTAGCAAGTTCGAAAAGTTTGTCCCGGCTTTGCCAAAAACAGATAAGGTTATTTACTTGACGGTTCTATATACGCGGGTTCTAGAAAGAAGACAAATAGCTTCTTCAAGATCCCTTTCCCTATACTATCTCATATTTCTTTTACTACTGTAGATGCCATTTTACATACGAGGGAAAAGTCCTCTTTTTTTTTTTTTTTTTTTTTTTTCAAAAGCCGGGTTTAAGTTCCGAAGTTTAAAAACTTCCGAATGGTCAAAATAACGAATTCATATCACACGCTTTCGAATTTTTACAAACGTTGAATTTTCGAATATTAAATTTTCGATAGATCGGAATAAGATTCCGTCTCCCTTTTTTTGGAATTCAGAAATTTTATATAAACTGTGTGAATATTCCTTCAAATCATTTCATTTCCATTTTTGATTCAATAGTTTAGTTTCATCGAGTAAAACATTTTTTTTTTTTTTTTTACATAGCAAATACACTCTAGACGAGAAGTTTGAACGTTTAAGAAATTCGGTTATAACTTTCAAGTTAGTTTCAAAAGTATACACATGAAATTCAAAGTTTCATCTCGAATTAAGCGAAGAATTAAACTCGACGAGCAATTGCCAATTAATTAAGCTCATAATTAAATAATGGGATTAGAAGATATTAGAAACTGTCTAATCTCTACGTAAACTATAATACATATATAATATTATGAGTATATACATATAATTGAAAAATAACATTTTTTTTTTTTGATTTTTTATTTATCGTATTTTGTACAACAATGATGAGTAAAAATTATTCAAAGATCGTTTTTCTCTGCTTTAAACTATAGCGACGCGAACGGTACGCTCGAACACGTTGAAGTAATTAATTCGATTCGGATAATCCAATTTTCAAATTTAGCTAGAGAGAAAGGAGAGATATTAGCAGACGACGCGGTATCCGATTCCAGCAATCGTTACCTTCATTTATACCCCCGCCCCCCAGAGTTCCCTTAATTGAATCACATAAAATTAAAAGGTTGTATAAGGAGGGGGTACCGACTGACTGCCGACACGAACTGAAAATTAAGGCGTTCATCTATTCCATTGATTTTTTTTTTTCTTCTTTTCTTCATTTTTGAATTTTGTTTTTCTTTTTTATCGACGTGATCGAGAATAACGAAAGAACTGAAGCAGGATTTCAACAGCTCCGAAATTCGGGATTGAAGAGAAAATAATTAGAACAAAAAAAAAGTTTGAAATTCATTGAATAATGAATAAAAAAAAATATTTAATAATACTAATAATAATAAAATAACGAAGGGGTTGAAATTTTTTTTATTCTTTCTTTTCTTTTTTATTTTTGTTTTAAATCCTCTTTGCCAGGGAGAAAATTGGATCAGAAGTCTTACTGCAGCTAGTTTAATTGGCTCTCACAGGTTATTGGTTGACCCCAACTTATCGCCTGACACTTTCGGTGAGAGTTAAAACGTACCTTATAACCTACACCAAGGTATACACGTCACTGTCGGATTATCCGCAAACCTATAAATTTGCAATAAAATCGAAAAATCAATCGGATAAGAAATTTGGGAAAGATTTCGAATCGGTATAATTTTTTAGCAGAGTAATTGAACAAGTTTGGAAATGAAATATCACGAACAGTAGGATGTATAGTTGTTATGATATAGAATGTTAAAAGTCTGGAATAAAGTTTATGCACTTGGTAGGTATATAGAGGAAATTTATAACGAGAAAGAAGATTAGCTTTGTTGAAGTAGAATTCTAATCTTTTTTTTATGTTTTTCAAAAAAAATTAAAAAAAAAAACAAAAAAAATATCTCTGAACGATGCAGAAAAGTTTAAATTAAATTTCTTCCTAGCGAAAATATGAACAAGTATCAATTTAGCAAAACAAGAAGTACACGAGCTTGTATAATATATATACATAGGTATACTAACTTTTTCTTTTGTAATAATAAATGTGTTGCGAAAAAAAGAAATAATAAAAATTACTTAATTTTTAAATTATGACATTTAAAAAAATTGTCAATAGTTGATTATTTTCGAAAAATTTTTATTGATTATAAAACGTCGAGATAAATAGAGAACTTTATTACGTTTCGTATATGCAGAATAAAAAAAAATTATTTCGAGTTTTCTCACTTTCCTTATTTTTGATACTTTTATTTATTTATTTATTTTTTATAAATTTCTTCTCTTCGATATTCGAAAACTATGTGCAAAAATTCTACGTATAGAATAACCGGCTACGATATAAGAACCAAAAAAAAAAAGACAAGAAAAATACGAACGAAATGAAAAAGGAGGAGAATAACTCGACACATTTAATCTTCGTTTATCTCGATTGGTGTACCAAACCGGAAGCTGCAATGTCATACCCATTGCATAATGCATGACCTACCTACCTGTACCACCTGCAATCCTCGTTTCTGAGCGTGATACTCTTTTCTTTCCTTATTTATTGGATTTGATCGAAAATTCGATTTCCTCGATAAGACGTGAGAGAAAATTGTCTATGATAATTATTTTTCAAAATTTACAAAATATATATCAATCGATTGAAAATTTTCAGACTTTCTTTATTTCATTTAACCATAAAATTAAACTTTATATATGCACAACGCAAACCATCGATTTGTTAAATAAATAAATAAATATATGTATATTCTAAACCAAAGATTTTTGAAAATTATTATATTGTGTACAGATTTGGCTCATTTTTTGAATAATTTTATCGTTTTAATTGTCCACCTCCTTCCTCGCTGTATCACAATATGCCCAAGCTTGTTCAAATATTAAATGACAAAGGGAGTTAGCTGTTTGCTCCGAGTTATTTACCATATCTTTATGACGTTCTTCAACAGGACGGATATACATATATATGTATATATAAGTATTTATACAAAGTATTACATATAGATGAAGAAAATCTTTCTATAACCGGTATCGAAGTGAAAATCAAAAGTTCAAAGAAAATTCGCTCGTTTGAGCAAGAATCGTTATTCAACAAAAGCCAAAAATTTAATATCCCGTTACGAATAGGTATATGTATTACTATACCCGATGTAGAAATATATATTTTATTCTGCAACCGTAAAAAAGAGTACATGAATTATTTATGGACAGCGGACAATTGCAGATTTTTTTTTTTTTTGCAGATTTAATAACGGAAACTAATTATTTACGCAATTCACGAGTGGCCGCGAGTCTGGAACTTCCTGCTTGAATTTTTCAGGCTCGAAGAAGACTCGGTAGAATCTCGAATTTTGAATTCGAAATATTTTTATCCCGTTTAAGGAATCAACGATCCAAAGAAAAAATCTGGATATTAAATTTCGGGGAATAAAAGTGCAAAGAAATATAAATGCTTTTTTTAACTTGAAAATTACCGGATCGATTGATTCCGAAATTTAATCAGACTTAAGACGGAACAAGTCTTATCGATTGAAAAAATAAAATTACCAAAATCCATGACCGGGTTAAAGTACTGAATTGTAAAAAATTTCGAATTTCAATACTATC
This sequence comes from Macrophya annulata, assembly GCA_963924015.1. Taxonomy (NCBI): domain Eukaryota; kingdom Metazoa; phylum Arthropoda; class Insecta; order Hymenoptera; family Tenthredinidae; genus Macrophya; species Macrophya annulata. The sequence goes on from OZ001260.1 coordinate 27,845,429, forward strand.
GATTCGCAGTTTTTAGCGAAAGTTAAAATTCTCAAAATTTATCATCGATATAAAACAATCGATCACCTGTCCAAAAAACTTCAGAGTTAAATCTGTGAGGTTCAAAAAGTGTGGATCTAGCAAGAAAAAAAGAAATCAACTTTTAATTTCTCGTCAGTTTTTTAAATTAGAAATCGGTTAAAAAATTGTGCAAATATCGTGTAAACAATTTAAGTGGTTTGAATGTAGCTATTGAACTCTGAAAATATTTATAGTTATTGATCAATTCCGACGTATCAACTAGCAAATTATACAAGTACAATTCGAAAACAACGTGTATACGGAAACAGATTTAATTTGCACATAGGCAAATTAAACCCTGTATACTGTACAGTGGCACGAGCCTGGAGCAATTCGTGGAAAAACTGCATACGTGTTTTGCACACATGGATGTGTATTGCTTTATTTTATTTGACCAATGTCTGCGCACGTGTTTCGCATCGCGTACCATAAAAGACCTCTATTCCTTTCCTTTCCTGTAGCCGGACCCATATTATACCACAGTGACCGAGTTTCTCCTCTTTTTTTACTTTTCATAACCTACGGTGATATAAGAAAAGTATTGCTTTTGGTCGAAAAGTGACTTTTGCTGATTTCAACGAATCTTCACGTTTTCAACCCTTTAGAATCCGAAAAAACAGGTTTTTAGAAAGATGTCGGTCTGTCTGTCGGCATGTTCGACAAACTCGCGCGGTGATCTCGGAAACGGCTCGATGAAAATATCTGAAATTCACAGAACTTTACGACCAAATGATGGGCATGAAAAATTGCCATGTCTCGTTTAATTTGAACTTCCGGTTTTACCGGAAATAAATCGATTTTCGCTGTTTTACTGACAAACCTATACTTTTTTCTCTATATTACCTTTCTAAATGAAAGAATATATTCTTCCGAGTTGAGAATTTCATATATATAGGGCATTCCTTGCCAATGACACCAAAAAAATTGTAAATATACCCAGATCGAATTAGAATGAATACACTGTATAAAATTGTTGTTTGTCAATATATAGGGCGATCCTTGCCAATGACAAGAAGAAATTGTAAGTGTACCCAGATCGAATTGGGATTAAACGGACTGTATGAAATTGTTTGTCAATATACAGGGCATTTTTTTTATGTGAAATTTTCAATTTTGATCTTTATTTCGGTTTTTACTACTTTTCTTATACTTTTTCTTCCCCTGACAAACCCATCCTTTTTTTTCTATTTGATGAAAAGTACTCCGAAAAACTGTTTTCCGGCTTGTTTTTTTTTTATGTTTTTTGTTTTTCTCAGGTTTTGTCAGTTTTTTCCGAATTTTTTCCTTGTCCATAATATGAACCGAGCAAAACTGTATATGAATAATAATTTTTTTTTTGTATTTTTCGAAAATCGTGTATATAATTTAGGAAAATATATATCGACGATATTAAGTGACTAGTTAAGATAAACATTTGGGAATCCCTAAGCCTTGAGGATTTCTGCATGTATAATGGATTAAACATATACGTATATATCTTTAAGGGCGTGTTTCGCTAGCTTAACTGACCCTTGAACTTGTTAGATAAATAGAAAATGGCCAAGGGTAGATTTTGATTCAGCAAAACTATGGGATACTAAAATAACAGCTGTTGAGGTTTGAATAAACAAAGATATTACCGTGGTTATAGAAGAAGAAGATTTCTGTAAATATATTGTCAAAAAATTATTATTTTAGATATTTTTATTTTTTTTTATTTGTTTCGATTCTAAAAAAGGACAGACGATTTTTTTTCCAAAATTAATATATTAATGGATGCATTTTTCCCGATTAATTACCAACTTCGTACAAGTTTCTATATGGAAACAATGCGAATATAAAAGTAGTGAATTGTGGGGAATTAGAGTAATTTGAAATTAAACGGTGCGTTTAAAATCGACGTGAATTAAAAATCCTCTTCAACTCGAGTCCGAATCGAGAACGATATCGGAAAACAAAATTGACGGAAAAAAAAAACATAAAACAACAATTTCCAACGTTTTTTTTTCTACGACGATTATTTTTTTGTCTTTTTTATTTTTTGACTATTAACAAAATCAACAAGAACAGATTACACATACAAATGTATGTACGTATATCGTAATGAAAAACAAAAAAAACTGTATCACCTTCTCTCTTTATATTTTTCGTGATCTGAAATTATCAATTAGTTATAAAAAATCTTGTATAATATAATTGAGTTTATTATCTGAAAAGTATTTTCTTACCTCAACTAGGTAATCATGAAATGTAGTTAAAAAATGAAAAGAAAAGAAAAGAAAAAAAAAAGAAAAGAAGAAAAAAAAAAAAGAAAAATATGGAAAAAAAAGAAAGAAAATTTCACCGATTACTGTGCAGTGCAGTATAAAATTCGTCGACGACGACAACGACCACCATCACCACCACTACCACTACCACCGGCACCACTATACCTGCACTCTTTAAGCACACTATACTACCTTAGGTCTTTGCCCTTTTATTTCTCACCTAACCTCACCTCTTCAACCTCCACCTCCACCACCACCACCACCACCACCTCTTCCTCTTCCTCCTCCTCCACGCCACCTTTTCTTTTCTTTTCCGTCAATGTTTAGGGCGCGGTGATTTTCGGCTGCGTGTATAGAGACGCCACGTATATGTATATGTAAGTATGTGTAACCTATGTATATGTAACTGTATTCTATACTGTAGCGAGAAATATACAAGGGCTCGAGGGATGAATTTTTGGTTATAGAAGAGTGACACACCCTTGGATCTGAAACAGTTTCTCAGACGTGTTCAGACTCGTGTTTTTTTTTTTTTTTTATGTTTGATTCATTTTTATCAATTTAAGTTTATTCTCTCCTGTCTCTTTTTGTTGGGAGAGGGAGGGAGGGGAGGAAGGGGTGAAGAACTAGAAGATCAAGAAAAAAAAAACAAAAAAAAAAAAAACAAAAAAAACAAACACGGAATTCAACTTTGGAGATGGAAAATTGTTTGCACTGTTTTGTATATATGTACGTAGTACATGTGTATATGTATATTGTATTATAGGTATGTATTGCGAAACGGCGTGGGGTGTAGTTTACGCGACGATATGTACGTCGACAACGCGGTTGGTTTCAGCCAGCCGCAGGGACGATACTGAGTGAATCACGAGTTGACTGACGCGGCGCAGGGCGCCGGGACGCTGTTCCAGCCCCTTTATACTTCGACCGACCGACTGGGCAACGCGAAGAGAGAAGAGAGGAGAGAGTGAAGAGAGACTAGGGAAAGGGTCTCCCTCTTAAAATTCTTTCCACTTTCATCGTCGACGAAGAAAATCTAACCCTGTAGCATGAGCTATATATAGAATCAAGAAAATAAAAATGAAAGGAAAAAACTCAAATTGAATGTCAAGTTCACAATAAAAAAAAAATAAAAATAAAAAAAAATTAATAAAATTGCTAAAAATAAATTTTCTTTTAGTTTTTAATCAATTTCATCTCAATCGAATGTCACCAATGAGGTTAAATAATTCCATTCAGAAAAGCTCGAATTTCTCACAATTCTTCGCACTTTACGATCAATTTTCAGTTTTCTCTATCGCCAGTACCTACTATATCGCTCTGAAAAATCTGAAGCACACCACTTCTTATCTTTTCGAAGCTATACAGAGTACGTGAAATAAAAAAAATTTTGTTCGTCAAGCTATAGTTTCGAAAAATTACAGCGTTAAAAAAAGAAGCATTAAAGAAAAAAAAAAAAAAAAATCTGTAACATTTTCATGGAATACCTTATATACTACGATAATTAAGAAGTGTGCAAAAGCTTCAGATTTTTCGGCGAAAGAGAAAAAATGAAAATAAATAAATAAATAAATAAAAATTAACCAGGAAGTACAAAAAATTGCGGGTTTTTATTAAAATGCGAATATTTAAAAACTTTGGGTCAATATAAAAATTGAAAATTGAAATAAGAATCTTGAACTAATTTCTTTTTTTTTTTTTGTATTTATTTGGAAGCATTTTTGGCCCATAGGGCCCAGTATTAAAATTCTAATCTGATCAATCCGAGGAGCGCCCTAATTATATATGTATAGTGTATACAATATATACATATATACATATATTATGATAATAATAATATTAATAATAACGATGATGATGAAATTATGATTTTATAATCGTTAATGGTTTACCCGGGAAGGTTGCTAATTACACTCGAAGCTTTAGCTTGCTGCTATACTAAGCTAATCCGTTGAAGGCGAAATTAATTATTAACAGTTTTGAGGTGAAACAGTAAGAGAGTGTTTCTGAAACTGAGGTTCGAGGTTTTACTTTTTTAATAAAAAAAAAAGTTTTTTTTTTTTTTGTCAATTATTTTAGTGTATTTTATTAACTGACTAGAAATTACACGTATCATATAGGGTAGGTATATATATATTAAAGTAAATGTGTGAATGTACGTATATATGTACATAATATACATACTCAGGTACAACGCTTTGATAAATAATAACCAGCGTAAATTTCGTTCATTCATTCATATACCTATATATGTATATACAATATGTATACCTATGCCTAAAACATCCCTTGACATGAAAATGACGTGAACAAGCCGGATTATAAAATTAATCCCTCCAACATCTTTAGGAATGTCAAAAAAAAAGAACAAAAAAAAAAAGAAAAAATATGTGAATAATTTCGCATACCTAAACTTGTTTCTGATATATTTTTTTTTTTTTCTCTTTGTTACGTTTTTTTGGTTCTTTTTTTTTGCGTTTTTCCACCGTATACTCCTTTAGCATTCCTCAAAGTTGAGAGAGAATTTTTTTTATTCTATTCAGTTTTACGTAGTAAAATTTAAAATCAAATTTTTTTAAACTAGCAAATTTTTATTTCTTTTTTTTTTTTGTTCTGTCCTCAACCTCGAAATATTCGTATCTACATGAAATAAAAAAAAAAAACAAAAAAAAAACAAAACTGAAAGAAAAAGTATTTAGTAACGTTTGAGGAATTTATTTTCAACGATAAAGTTACGGGGCAGTTTTAGGTTTTAGGAATTCGAAAATCAGTAGCAGCAAGGCTTACTTGAGACTTCGAAGCTTTCGTTTTCGTTTTGTTTTTTTTTTTCTTTAATTTTATTTCGTTTCTTTTTTTGTTTCGAGTATAATATGAGGTAACGGTTGTATCAGGTCCTCGACCGTGACCCAAGAAATCGATAGTCAAGCAACGGATGCAGATTTCGCATCCCGTTCTTTGCCAGCTATCCTCCCGTTCGAAACGGAGGGGCGAGCGAGATTCGACGAGCGCTTTTGAAGTTGAAAAAGCTGAAAAAAGGTCTCACGCACGAGTGCCTCTCACACTATATATGTATGTATAGACACTTTCTTTATTCTCCCAATCACAAAAAAAAAATGAAGGAAAAAAATTTAAAAAAATAAAAAAATATATAAAGAAATAAATAAAAAAATGAACAGAATTTTTTTCACTTGGTTTTCAAATTTTATATCTTTTATACGTATACATATACCGTGTCAGTTGGTAACGATCAGTTATGGATCAGAGAAAGAAAGAGAGAGGGAACTGTAGAATAAAAAAAAAGACCAGTTTTTCGTTAATGCGATTTCGATAATGGTTAATGATACCATTCTATACGAATTACATAATTCATTAGACGCGTGAAAGAAGATTGGCAGCCGATATTATTGATTATTGGTATCATCGAGTCGATATTATAAGAATAAAGAAGCTGGGAGCGGAGATGATGCTGGAAAGATTAATAGCTGTAACACCACGTGTGATGACAAGATGTAAAACCGTGACGATTGCACTTCAATTTTCTGATTTAGTTTGCTTCCGTTTTTTCTTTGATTTTTTTATTAAAATATCTTCTGTAGCTATAGCATCGCCCGAATTTATATACCTAAGATTATACCAATACCTGACTACGTTGTACCTCAGATGAAATTGTATTCTCATTAAAGAGCAGAAAAAAAAAAACGTGTCTGTCGAGAATAGTATGAAAAACAAAATTGAAAGATACACAAAATTATATATACATATGTATATATAATATATAGGTATATATGTGCCTGTGTGTATATATAATTGAAAATTGAAAAACGAAAATTGAAAAGTGAATTAATTTACTCTTCGATAAGTAACGAGACGTGGCAAAACGATCTATAGAGTCTAGACAAGCAGATTTTGACCCAGACCGTTAAAGACAAAAGATTGTATCAATTATATTTTTTCTATTTTTCGATTTTCTTCTTGTTTTTCTTTTTTTTTTTTTGTTTCTTCTCTCATTGTTAGAATCTCCGATTCGTTCCTCCCAAAATTGTACATACATGTCTATATCTCGTATAATTGAATTATTTTCGTTATAATATATATACTTGTCAGCAGATTCTGTAATACACTTCAATAATTTTTTTTTTTTTTTTTTTTTAGGGGGGGGGGGGAGGGGGGGAGGGTTGCGCTCTATTCTATTTTCGTATGCGCAGAGGGGAAAAAAAACTTAGCGATGAAAAAAAAAAAAAAAAAAAGAGAAAAAAGTTTTCAGATGTATACATCGATTTTCGACACGCCGTTTCCACAGCCACTATGCCAGTAGGTAGGTACCTTGTTTTATGGACCGAGCCGCAGTCGAGCTGCGAGGTTGGAGCCTGGGGCCTTTAATGTATCCCGAACGCGTTTGTGCCCCGTGAAACTCAACGATTCGTTTAATTTTTCCCTTTTTTTTATTTTTATTTATTTTTTTTTTATTTTTATTTTTTCCGAACAGAGAGAAGCGTTAATTTCGACAATACAAGCCTATCGTACCGTATACGGTTTCGGTATATGACTTGGAAGATTTGTTACTGACTTTCCGATCGATCGATTTTTCCCCGAGGTTCAAATAAATTTATTGTATTCTAGTTGAACGTACGTTATATGTAGGTAACTATACGTAGGGCATTTCTTTTCAATTCTGATTTTTTTTTTTTTTCTTTTCAATTTTGGAATATTACGAAATTTTTTGTTAATTGAATTAAAATTTGAATGGATACTCCGTATGTAGAAATAATGAATAAAAAAATGAAAAAGTATAAAAAAAATCCACAAGAACAAACAACCCGCAAGGTCCAATCAACGTTTAATTATCGTACATATTAATTAATCACTGCATCGTCAGGGCCATAAAAAAAAGCGAAAAAAAAAAGAAAAAAAAAAAAAACAGAAACATCTCAATGTTTCTCTCTTTATATACCATACAGATACATATGTGTACCTACTATTTGTCATTCATATATCTCTTTCAAATCTAAGGTCGAATATATGGGAGAACGCGTCGTTTTGAATTTTAACCATTTAACTTATTATCATTATTATTATTTTTTAAATTATTTTATTTTAGTTTTTTTTTTTTTTTTTCATGATAATGAACGTCAGATGATCATCAAAGAGTGAAAATTAAAACTGAGATATGATCCTCCTGTCTGCCACGCAGCAGTTTTAAATCCAATTTCTTTTAGTCCTCATTATAATTGACTTTCTTTTGATCCTTTTCTCGCCATTTCTTCACTTTTACTTCTTCATTCTCTTTTCTTTTTTTTTTTTTTTTATTCACTCTATAATTTTTATTCTTATCTCTTATTTTCGTCTTCTTTTTTTTATCTACTATAAATTAAAGATCGACAAGAAACTTGGACATAATTTTATATACTTATAATATTATATATATTGCATATACATACATGTATATACACATAATTGGTATATACAGGAAACTATATCGAGTCGGTGTTGATTAATTAACGACATTTAATCAAGGCTTTAGTCCACAGAGACTAATGCTCGTTGATTAGTTCATGGCTCCTAGGAGAGGAACTGACGCGTTGTTAGTTACCTATATACAGCGTTAAATTTACACCTTGACCCCGAAACTCAGACTCTGTTTAAACTATACCTATACCTGCCCATCTAGCTAACTAGCGCCAGGTCAATCCCATCGAAAACCGTAGTGGAATGAAGGAAATAAAAAAAAATTAATAAAAATAAATGAAAATATAATTAAAAAAAAAAAAAAAAAAAAAAACGAAACAGAGAAGGTTGTAGGTATAATAATTCAAAGAATAATAATTATTGAATAAAAAAAAAAATAATTATATATGTGTGAGTTAAAGTCATTAAAAACTCGTTTATACCATATAGATATAATATATGATAACTATCATTGAAACACACAGAGTAGGTAACAGATAAATGAATAGAAATGAAAAATTTCCGTACCGAGAATATTTTTTTCTTTTAGAAACAAATTTTATCGCTTCTTTATTATTATTATTATTATTATTATTTATTATTCCGGTGAACAGAAAAACCTTACGAATAAAATAATTGCTCAAAACTATATATCCGTACATATGCATATACGTATGTATAGCCGTATGTTTGAAAGTGTTATTATATTCGTACGATAATGAAATAAATTGAATCACGGATGCGGGATATACCTACTGCAACAGAGCAGTACCAGCAGCAGTAGTACCAGTTTCAGCAAGGGGATACGGTCGAAGTGGTAAAAAGGTCAATTGAAAAACTATGTGTGTTGGTAATTTTGTTCACTAGCGAGGTAAAAATGAAAAACGAAAAAAACAAAAACGAACAAAAAAAAAAAAGGTGAAAACAAAAAAAAATAAATAAATAAAAAAATGGTAATTTAGTTACATACCTATACGATGTGTATAATATATATGTACATAGCTACGTATGTACCTATAACATATAGATATATTTATACTATAATTTAATACTGTGAGTGAATAAAGTTTCGTTACGTCGAAAAGTATAACGACATCGATTTCCTCCCTGTGCTTTTACGTCCGAGTCATCGACCATTCAGGTCGAAACTATTTGAGCTTACGGAATTTCAGTAAAAATAAATAGAATAGCTATAGTTGTTGTCTTTACTGGTTTTTATATATTTTAGTTTTTTTTTTTTTTTTTTTTTTTTTTTCTCCTGTAAAACTTAGCCCGTTGAAAATCGAGTATAAATTTGTAAATTTTTTATTTCTAAATATAATAACTTGACGTAATCATATTATCGGCATAATATAAAAATTTCACAGATATATAGGTATATATATATATAGGTATAATGTACCTACATACAGTATAAGGTGCGATGCTTTTATCTTCAACCCTTTTAACCTTTCAACCTCAACCCTTCCATTACTTCCTAGACTTTCAACCCCCCCTCTCCCCCTCGAATTTACACCCTTCAAAGTTAATTACTAATTAGCTTCACGGACGTCGTTAAGTCCACCGCCGCGCCGTCTACCTTGGAGTTGCGTATATATATACACCTTCGTAGTATACCCTTTCGTCAGTTTCTCGCACCTTCTCTAATTCTCCTCGTTATCACGGGTGTGACATGTAACGGCCATCTCGCTCATCAGCCCCTTGAGGTGACCATTGAGGATTATTGCATGAAGGTGAAAAAAAAAAAAAAAAAAAAAAAACCACATTCAACAGAATGAAGAAAAAAATAAATAAAAAACATAAAATGAAAGAAAGAAAGACAGAGTGGGAAGGTGTGGGAAAGGGGTGTAGTAATTCTGCGTAATTTAACGATCGTAAAAGTAATTGAGAAAATATATGTGCAGAAACATTTTTTTTTCGTTTTCATTCGTTCTCATTTCTTTTCTTTTTAGAGACTTAATTTTTGAATGATGATCAAAAAAAAAAAAAAAACAGAAAACAAAACAAAAATGGTTCCTTATCGTTAATTAAAATTATGAAATTCTACCTATACTTACCTAGTACCTATGCACATATGCAGAATACAATTTGCAAATTAGCACTCAGGCTATTAAATCCATATGTGTTACACATGCATTTACAATATACATACATGTATAATACTTGTACATACATAGCTTTATAGGCATGTGTTAAGTTTTCAGACAATTCAAAGAACAAGAGTCGCGTTTAACTACTGTAGGTAAACTCGAAACTGCGTGTGTCTAAGCGTCAAGTAGGTATGAAGTAAACAGGCAAGTGAGTGGCTAAGTAATTAACTTATATACTGTCTAGGTGTTGGTTGTTTATTTAAGGACAAGACGTCTCGCCAAAAGACATTATGTATATACATTTATATATGTATACATGTAATATCCAGGTTGAGAAAATTTTATAGAAAAACGAAGAAATCATTTTTGTTTGGGAAAGAAAAATGAAGAGAGAAAGAAAAACAAAAGAAAAAAAAAAAAAAACAGGGTTTCAAAACTCGATTAGGTATCGAAAATCAATAAAAATATATCAGGAGTTACGTAAAGGAAAACAAATTATATATAAAAAACGAAAAAAAAAAAATCACGTTCCACCGAAAGATTTTTATAAATTTTTAACGAATCTGAAAAGAAAAATATAGAAAAAAAAAGTTTCTCGACTAAAAAATGTCGAAAAATTACAACGTCGATGTAAGAGATTTTTTATAACTTTTTGCCCGGGTTAATTATCATATTTTTTGTTTGATTCGACATATATTAGTAATTATGTAACTACCTACCCCGCCATCTACTCAAAAAGTACATTTCAATAGCCTCCCTACAATAAGTATGATATATATATATAAACGTATATCTTATGTATACATATAGCCGGGTATAATTAAATACATTATACACTGTCCGACCTCTATAATGGGTCAGGTCGTCGACGAAGGTTACTTGGACAAAAGCCCTTGTCCATACCACCCTAGAAACCCTCTTACCCCAATTTTAGTTTCCATATTTCGATTGAATATGTCAGAAAATTAGGACGACAATAATAATAATAATAATAATAATAATAATAATAAAAGTAATAAGTTATTTCATAAAATGACAATTGAAATGAATTATTATTATTATTATTATTATTATTATTATTATTATTATTATTATTATTATTATTATTATTATTATTTTGTATAGTTTATGAAATCAAATTTTAATACCTTTTAAAACAAAAACAGAAATGTAAAGAGAAAGAAATAAATTTATATATTAATGAACATTTATCATTAATTTTATGTACTTGAAAGAATATTTCCGGACCCCCGAATACAACGACGTGATTCCGATATTCGTATAATGGCGACAGTAGGTGGGTAGGTAGGTACCTAAATTAATTGAGATTCAAATCTACCATTTCGTGGTTAAAGAGGGTTGTGGGATGAGGGTTAGGGGATTGGGAGTTGGGAGTTGGTACTGGGGCTGAAAGAGGCTGATATAAAATGCAATCAGAGTGAATTTAAATTAGAGTAAAATCGTGGTAAGTAATTTCGACTAACAACGCGCGGGGCGGCGAGCTGTCCGATGCAGTTTTTGCAGCTATGCAGCGTTAAAACCGCAACTCGTATTTTATATACGTGTATAATAAAAAAAAAAAAAAAAAAAAAATCAACAAAAACTAAACAAAATAAAAAAACACAAAAGCCTTTGGAATATATGAAGGGCTGTGATCCAACCGCCTCGAAACCAAACGACAAAGAAACAAGAAAAACCAGAAAAAAAAAATGAAAATCAATTAATAAAAAAGTTTGTTTATTTATTTATTTTTTTTTTTTTTTTGAAAATGGAGAATTGGTCTTCGTTGTATCGATTATTACGCAGATTGTATCAAATTTTTTGTTAAAAAAAAAAAAAAAAAAAATGTGTACATAGTTTTCCTGAATCCGTAATTCAAAGCCTTCGCTTTACTTGAGCGATAATTTTGATAAATCGGGTCAAAGGTGAGTACCTATATAATTTCTTGAATAACGTTGTATAGGGTAGGTCTCTTTGCGGGTGCACAAACAATAATTGGCTTCGTTAACGCTTCGTTCCTCTCAGAGTTAAAAAAGTTTGAAGAAAATTTCTTGTCAGTATAAAGAGGAAGAAAAGAGAATGAAGAACAGCAACAAAAAAAAAAAACCAAAAAACAAAAGAAACTCAAAACAAAAAGAAGAGTAGTCTAAGTTGAGTTGAGTTAAGTTTAAGTTGAGCTATAAGCCAAGTTTAAACTAAACTAAGGTTAAAGCAGCAAAGTTAAACTAAAACCTGCTGTACACCTCCTAGCTCTTTAGCTCTAGAGTTTACATATATGAGAGAAAACTATTTAGCGAAACAACGAAAGCTGGTGACTGTCCACGTCAGCCTAGCGGTGAAGCCGGTGCAACGTGCCAACGTACAACATGCAACGTGCAGCAACGCTGCAGTTTCTCTTGCTTGATACAGAAATGCCCTTTCTGTGGCTGTTTTCGCTCGACTGAATACTTCATCAACCGTCTGTCCTGCATATGCACTAGCCTAGCCTAGCCTAGCCTAGCTAGATAGTTAGATATAGGTAACAGCCACTGGTGTATATGTATAGCCTCTTCTTTGCCTGTGACAAGAATTTCGGCGACTCACGTGCTGTACGTTTCGTAGATGTGATAAATATATTTACGGAATATATATCGTGGAGATATTTGTCTACTTTTTTCGATTTTGTCTTTTTTTTTTTTTTTTTTTAACTTTATTCTTTTCGTTTTAAAATTAGGAATTTTCAAAGTTTCAAATTAATGAAATTTTTTTATTTATTTCAGACGGTTTCGAATTTTCGAAAACTTTATAAAGTTAAGGATAATAATAAGATTAGGATGGATAGGAATGCAGACAGCTAAAAAGCTTGGAAAGTTTAAGAATTTGAAAATTTAATGGAGAGGCATGATGATCCCCATGCGTAAATTTCAAGTTCCGGACTTTCGGCCTTTTAGCTTTCGGTATTTTGAACCCTCGATGATTTTCGATTTGAAGTTTTGTAAGTCGACTATATATACAGATTTTTGGGGAAATATTCTTTTTAAAAACTGTTCATCGATAATATTAAAATTCTTAATTTTGACCACTTGGAAGTTTTTAAATTCGGAACTCAAACCCAGCCTCGTATTTTGTTTAAAATCAGAAAAAAATGGATTCTTGAAGATGTGGGTAGTATCAAGATGAATATTATTTGATGTATCAATGAAATTGAGTTTCTCATCAAATTCAATATAAAAATCTATTTTTTTTTTTCGTTTTTTTTTCTTTCGAAATTCAACTTATTCGATATAAATTTAGACACCATATATAGTGTTATAATGACTGAAAGATAATCTCTTTGATATGAGAATGTAGCTTCTTCCGTATAGTAAGTATAAATAAATATGCAGTTCGAAATCGACCTTCTGAATCAAGATGGAGTATGAATTAAACAATTTCGTTCCTCCTCGTAGGTATAAATTATATGTATAATATATGTCTATATATACACTTGCGCGGCAGTGCGGTATATTTGCACGAGGCTGAATAGTTGCGATACGTATTCATCCGTGACTCCTCCATTTAATCAGCATGGTTGCAGCCTCGCTTTAATCATATCAGCAACCGGTGGTTTAACCCCTTTGTGCAGAACCATATCTCTGGGGAAAAAAACCCCGCACGGGTCTACACGGCATGAATGTCATACCGTATACATACCTACACCTACACAAACTATACAATTCTATTTTCCAGTTTTTATTTTATTTTATTTTTACTTTTTTTTTTTTTCCCCGTTATAAATCCAGATCGTATCCTTTTTCGTCTTTTGAAATTTATTTTTTTCTTTCAAAAGAATGATTTTTATTTTATTTTTTATTTTTTTCTTATTTGTTATTTCGACAAAATATTACGTATCTTCATTTTAGATAAAATTTATTGTCAAAAATTCGTTTCTAATTATGTATTGCGAGTTTCAAAAATTCTTGGCTTAAATATTTGAGGAAAAAAAAAACGATCGTGGTATATAAATGCATAGTGCAGGCGTGCAGCAGTTACAGGGCTATGCAGAATGTTGGATGTTGATTCCAGGATTGGTTTGATTTAATTAAATTTGCCTTCGAGCCAGGGAGAAAGAGGGAGAGAGAGAGAGAGAGAGAGAGGAAGAGAGAGTAGGCAGTAATTACGTTCAATAATGAACCCTGCAGCATGAAATAATCATACGGGTGCGTAACGCGCTGCAGAGACACAGACACACACACACACACACACACGCATATGTACACATATGATTGAAAATGGGTTGCGACAGCTGCAGGCAAATTTCTATATGTACGTAAATACATATATACACACGTAAACATTAATAAATATGTACGCATTTATTATGTAATGGATGTATATGTATAGGAATAAATTTGGATCATATACCTATATACCTGCGTGTACATGTATGTACATACATACATACATATATACTCGGTTTTTTAGAGGTATACGTTGTTTATGTACATACGTATCTACTTTTTTTGTTTCTCTTTACTTTTCGCAAAAAGCAAAAAAGGATAAAAAAAGAATTTCGTTCCTAGTTTTTTTATTTTCTTGTTTTTTGTACAAAAACGTTCGTTTTATGGGTCACGCATTGTATCGCATGTACAACGATCCAGTATAGCGCGAAATTTTTTTTTATTTTTTTTGGTTTTTCTTAAAAAATCAAAAAAATAGGAACGAACTATATATATATCTAGGTAGACGTATTGTATTCACGTTACTCACCGATTACTATATACAGATCGTGATCATAATTATATGACTTGACGTAGTGTGGCAGCGAGTACTTACCTGAAACAGACGAAAATAATTTGAAAAAAAAAAAAAAAAACGATTTTAAGAAAATTTTAATATAAACTTAAAGATCGATTTTGTCAATTCTTTTCATACGAGACTAAATTCTCGAGCACAAAAGTGTCTTTTCCAATTAGTGGATAGAATGGACTTGCTCGCATGTACAAAACTAGAAGTTAATTGGAAAAAAAAAATAAAAAAAAAAATAATGATCAGGTGAAGTCGACTGTCTATGGTCAAGCCCTAGAACTTTCCAGTCTGGATTTTTCAAGCTCAAAGAATAGTATTTTCTATGAGTAAAAAGTTTCTATTACAAACCGATACAGCGAAAAGTTAATTTTTTTATTTTTTTTTTCAAACACAAAAACTGCTACTTTGGATCGATTAATTCCTAAATTCAATCAAATTTAAGGACTGTATTGAAACAAATCCTATTGATTAATACAAAAATCATCAAAATCGGTTGATCAGTTCTCGAGATATCGTTAATTGAATTGGTTTTGTATTTATTTATTTTTTTTTTTTTTTCCAAAATCTTGTTGATTTATTAACTCGAAAATCACTTCATCGATCGAATCTAAAATCAAATCAGTCTTGAGTTAGCTAAAACCACATCGATTTATACAAGGAAGGATGAAATCCGTTTATTCATTCCTGAGATATTGTAAAATAAAATTTCCATCTTCAAAATTTTGTTCTTTGAATAACTCGAAAACCTACACTCAACCGATCGAATCAAAAATCTAATCAGTTCAAAGCTGGGACAAACCTCGTCGATTGATACAATTAGAAGTATGAAATCTGTTCATGATCATTCCCGATATATTATCAGCCAAAAAATTGATCACGTATGAAAATGGTGGGCGAGGTGATTTTCAGTATTTCAGAAAGCTTGGAAATCTGGTAAAAACTAAAATTTGAGGTTTCAGGGTGATTACAAAAATGTCTCATTCCCCTTAGAACGAGAATTTGTATAAATTTGAAAAAAAAAACATAATAAATAAAAGAAAGAAAAAAAATTCAAAACGTGAGGCAATCGGTTTTAAAAAGGTCTGTTAGGAGTGCATAACATCCCTCGTTGTAACTCACCATTATAGGTATATAGGTATATATATATATATATAACGATCATTGAACAGAGAAGAGTCGAAAGGGGGAATCCGCGGCTCCTGTCTAGACAAAATCAATGCGACCTCAACCCTGACTGAAGGGGGGAAGGGGGTTCCTACTAATGCCTCAACGTGCATGAACTGCTAGTGGATGAGATGTGTGAGTTGGTGAATTTCTGAGGGTATGAAGGTATAACGTACGTACTTGTACTCTATAGCCTCATCTTTCTCATTTCCGGTCCCGTCCCGGTAATTTCAACCATCCTTCTCGACGTCGTATCTGCTATCCTTTTCACGGACGCGATGGGACGCCCTCGCATCCCTTACCCCATATAACTACCATCTCTCTCTTTATTCTCTTCATTCCCAATTCACTCTCACTCTCACTCTCATTTTTTCTCTCTTTTTTTATTTTTTTTTCCCCGACAGTGAAGTACTCGAAAAAAATTTTCCCCGTAACATAAAAAATTATTTGCACTTACAAGAGTGGAATACAAATTTATACCGTAAATTCCTTATTCGAATAATTTAATCTGATCAGATAAGATCAGATCAGGACAGATCAGATCAGATCCTCTCACGTTTATTCCCTAC
Source organism: Macrophya annulata (assembly GCA_963924015.1). NCBI lineage: Eukaryota > Metazoa > Arthropoda > Insecta > Hymenoptera > Tenthredinidae > Macrophya > Macrophya annulata. The sequence continues at coordinate 27,861,770 of OZ001260.1, forward strand.
GTACTTATATTCACATTTTCAAGTAATTCAGAATATTCGACACGGTGTGAACGACGTAGGGATTTTTCACCCCATTTTTATACCACTTCTCCTAATCCACTACGGGATCATATCGTCGTCGTTCAAATTATTTATGAAATTCGATTTTAGTGCCCATTTTTTTTTTTTTTTTTCTTTTTTTTTTTTATCATATCCCATCGGATTTATTCAGCTTATATATAAAATATAATAATGGCGGCGAAAAGATGATCCGCAAAGATTATTACACTTCGTTATATTAAATATCTATCTTTGATTTTCATATTAAAGAAAAAAAAAATAAAAAATACATTCATTCAGTTTTATCATCCCTTAACAGAAATCCGGTTTTTATTTTATTTTTTATTTTCATTTTTCTTTAGCACGAATTTTTTTGAATCCCAAAGGAGATACTATTTCCCCTTTTTTTTTGTTTTTTCTTAGTTTAGCTTTCTCGCTATGAAATCTCTGTTCACCTGCAACTTCCATAAACACAAAAATTCTGACCGCTAAATCGAATTCTGTTACAGAAATTTTCCGAATGTGTTTTTTGGAGATACGGAATTATTATAGTTAATGTACAAAACTTTGTTAATATCCAAAGAAACAATGTTTTTGGCAAAAACACAAGGTGAAAATAATAGAGTTTATCTTTATACCTACATAAGTTTACCCGAATCGAATTATTACATCGTCGTATTCTGTTCTGTCCCATACAGCTATATATGGTTTCTTTGAAATTGATATAATAATTCATAACAAATTGCATCCGCTAATATATATAGGTATATATATTAATGTGTTAAGATAAGATAAAAGGAATGAGACATTAATACTTCCGAGGTAATAAACTTTGCTAAGAGATCTTTTTTTTTAGTATTTATTACTCTTCTTCTTCTTATACTTTTTTTTTATCACGTACATTACATACCTACTTCCGTATACCATTGATGAAATTTATATACCATACCTATTATTCCGTTTAAATAATTCATCAGAATTGATTTCCGGTTGGAGTTTTTATTACTTGACGATCTTTTTTTTTTCTTTTTCTTTTTAATATGCCTACCAATAAAGTACACAGATGTTTGTCCGGGAATGAAAATGTACGATACCCCTCTTGGATATTTCCATTTCTATATACATACATATATATACTATACTCTACTACGCTCCCGTATACCTATTTCAAGCCAGTTAATAATTCTCTGTATAAACTTTAGCCAGTCATTTGAAATGCTAATTAAAATGTCAAGCGAAATGACCCCTCTGCTGATGTCTCTGCATTGGGACTCATTTTTAATGGACATCTCTCGCTTGAAAGTTTGGATTTTCTATATCCTGCATGCAGAGAGTAGAAATGGGAATGGAATGACTGCTGGTGATTGTTTTGATAAAGTTTTTTTTTAATTTTTGAAATTTAAGTGTTTGATTATCGTTGATTTAAAATTTTTGGAAATATATACTATTTGAATGCAAATAATTCTTATGGTTAGGTATAAGTTGAAAAATCTTCAATATTTTAGGAAATGAAATTTTTTACGATGATTTCTAATTTTTGAATTTTTTAAAAATCTTATGTGTTAATATATATAGAAAAAAATAGTGTGAAATATTTCAAACCACGAATGCGACGACGACTTGTACGATGATAATTAGTGGCTTGGCGAACCGAAACTTACAATTAACGTCGAGGGATTCCACGTTCATGATGAATAAGAGTAGGCAAGGAATTCCCTCGAGTAAATGCAACCAACAGCCAACTCGGTTCTCTATATTAACATCGTAAAACAAAACTTTCCGTAATTCTACCTCATCGTTAACCGAGCTTACGTCAGAGTTTACCTTACAGTTTTGAATGGATCAAGTCTCACTTAATTAAGACACTTGAAATAGGTACTATAAACATATTTAAATTGAATTTGATTTTTTAATAACACGTATAACGAATCAAATTTATAAAAATATTTAAAAAGATTTAATTTCAGTTTGGTTAAATGTAGGGACAGATATCAATCCATTTTTTTTTTTAATTTTTTTTTTAATCCCTGGATCGTGGGGATAGTTTAATAAAAATGAAAAGTAAAAGGATAAAAAAGGAATCGTCTGATTGTAGGAATAATGGGATTTGAACGTGACCTCTTTAACGAAAATCGAATCAACGATTAGACTGAGAATTATATATAATCAACTGGTGGAGTTGAATTGCATAACGTTCATCAGCGATCATGCTCAATCAGAAATAGTTCTATACCTACCCCAACCACCTACCTAAATACCTACGTCTATATCCTATGAAACAGCCAAATCCAACGGGCAACCTATTCGAGATTAGTTATCGAAGCTAAATGGATGCTTGCATCGATTAATCGAGTGCATTAATCTCGGGTATCCACATGCGCTTCAAAATGGAAATCCCAATCTGTAACTTGAAGCTTGAAGTTGAAGCTTGAAGCACGATCGAGTTTTCTCGGATAGTTTTTTATTTTTTTTTTATAATTTATTAATTTTTGTTTTACAGAGATTTGCAATCCCTTTAACAAAATACTATTCTTCATTTTTACACTATATAACAGAATTTTCTGGACAAAGTGTAAAAGATTTAAGTCGAGATCCTGTCTGCTGCAGTTTTCGCACAATATTATACTGCAGAGAAAAATTTTATTCTACACGATTTTATCGCATTTCTAGAGATCCTGGAACGAACGAGTATTGCATAAATTTCAGTGAGAAAGAAAATTCTGGATTTATACTATTTTCTATAAAATCTGTAGGGCATTTTATGGCTTATTCGAAAATCCAAAAAATTGTTAGGTATTTATTATATTTTATTTATAAATAAATTGCGGAGTTTATTGAGACTCCCTTTAATTTCTTCATCTGAAGATAATGCATCGAATTTTTTTACAAACTTTACAAGATTATAATTTTTCTACAAGATTTATTGTCATTATTGTTTTTTTTCTAACTTTTTTTTTTTTCAAAAATATAAATATAAAGAATAAAAATCAAAAAGGAAACAAAATTTCTTAAGGCAGGAAACGAAATGAGAAATTCGATTTCTTGAAACGATGTAATAAATCCGTCTCTTTCCGTGAGGAAATACGATTTTGGTAAAACTATGTTCTCTGATTCGAGATATCCGTTTGGTAAATCCCGCATGAAAGCGATCCTCACAAATTCCTCATAGAAATATATATATATATATATATTCGGCGATGAATATCTTGTCTGTAAGTCCCTTGATATCCTTCAATAATACCTACCGGACCTGCGTCTTACGGTTCGTTGAATATACCTTACCCAAAGTTGAGACAATTTCTAAGTAATAATAATCAAGATATAATCGATTTATGGAACAAAGAGCGAAAGGGATTCTCTGCAGTGAATTTTAGATTTTAATCTAAAATCAAATCACCGTTATTTTCGTAGAAAATTTCCTGTGTACAGTAATAAGCACATCATGGTAGAGGATACGAATAATTTTATCTCCGGTTTATAAACGGGGTTTAATATCAAGCCAAAATTGTTTAAACAATAAAATTACAGGATAAGTTGTGCAGGATTCGAGTTAATCACGTAGGACTATATAGAAGAGATTTTCTCGTTTGACTGAAACGCGATGGTTAAAGAGCCTAGGGATATCCCAGGCAGTCAGGGAATCCCTCGAAGCAAGCAAACACCTAGAAAGCTTAGTTCTACTGCATGGAGGATAGGGAGGATAACACCAGGATATAATTCGTCAAGCGAGAACTAAGGATTGTAAGAGAATGAAAAGGGGGAAATCCGTGTTGGTACTGTTGCTGTTCTTACTGCAAAACGTGGCTAGATTCTCGAAGGGATATAAAAATGAGAAAAATAAAAAAGAAACTAACGAAAACCTTCATGTTCCGGCTATTTAATCACACCCTACGGTCTCTGGTAATAAATTTATGGATCCAGAGAATCTAACGAAGAGAAAACGATCCCATCTTTATCTCCATTTATTTAGAAACCCATTATTCACGGATGCAAAAGTCGAAATGACCACTCGAAATCGGTGAAAAAATTTTTAAATAAAACATGTGACAAATTTTCGTCAAAAATATATCAAATTTCAGATATATTTATATCTAGGATTTTCGAAAATGATAATTATATTAATTTTATGACCGAAAGTGATTATTTTCTTATCTCATATTTTATCTGAAAAAAATCTTTATCCAATTTTTCAAAATGTGCCTTAGATGTTGGTCCTAATTGGCTGTGGTTTGGCTGTACAGAAGCATCTGGTATTTTCAGACTGTATAGTCTCGACATCAAAGATGTATGTGGTGAGAAGATAGGAGGAAGAAGAAGCTCTGTAATAGGGAGTTGGTAAAGGAAAGCTGTCAGGTTCTCACGTAACTCTCATGGGGGTAGGTAGGTATATAATATAACTTTGTTCGTTTAAAGTTTATATTTCTGCACCACATATTTCGAGGATAGGATATAGGGGCACATTGGATTGACTGTTTGAGGAAATAGGCGAGAGCTTTAAACCGCGATTCGTTTTATTTACGATTTAGAATTTCTAGAGCCTAACCGGATTGAAGTTTCGAATTTAAAGAATTCCGAACCGGTCCGAATGCCCGAATTTTTAGCTCTCTGTATTCTAATCTTTTCAAATTTTTTATTATTCTCAATTTCAAAGTTCCTTTTTGATCATTCGGAGCTTTTATAGTTCGGAACTTAAATTTTTTTTAAATAAAAATGGTAAAAATTATCTCTGCGTTGATTATTTGAAGAGATTTTACTCATAAAGCAATTTTTTTTTTTTTTTGTTTTCTTTTTTTTTTTTATAATGTGAAAAAAGTATTTTCCAAAACGGTATTCGCTTCATCCCTTCAGAGCAGATATTATGATTTGTTATATGGGAACGTAGTCGCGTCGCGTCGTCGTCACCGTCGTTGAAGAAGACGAGGTCTGGCGATGGCTGTAATATCATCACCGTCGTTTCAAATTTTGGTACAAAGGTAGACGTTAATAACTAACAAAATGAAATTTGGCCCGATGGAAGTGAATCTAAGGGCGAGTTTCTTCTACAGACTTAGTTAAACCTTGACAGAACGCATTTATTTTCATTCGGGTACCTAAACCGCCCGGCTATTCTTCTTTCGTTTGCCATTTCAGAGTTCATAGATCTTAATGTTTATTCCCTGTATTTTTTTTTTTTTTTACTTTTTGCTTTCTTCCTTTTTATTTTCTTACGCGTTTTTCTAACAGGAAGAAAAACGTTTCACCGTATAAAGTATTTGAATCGGATCGAATCTCATTTAGTTTTTATTATTTTATAATTTTTTTTTTTTTTTCTTTCTATATATATTTTACAATTTCAAGCTCGTTAATTTTCTCTCTTTCTCTCTCTCTCTCTCTTTCTCTCTGCAGTTCAAAGTTCGAATGTTTGAACAACGCAGAATTACGATCTACTCGCTAGAGAAACAAAGTTTCACGCTATCCAATTTCCCTTAGAAGTGAAACATTGCTCGAATCGAAGTTAGGCAACAACTATGCGTACTAGATACACCTACATTATAGAAAGGTAAACTATTTGGTTAATTATCAACTGTGATTAATAATTTAACCGTAACTACAAGCTTAGTGGTATTTATATTTTTATTTAATAACTAATTCGACGCTGTATAGATTTTTGTATATACGTGTAAAGTTCATATATCTGTTCCCCCCCCCCCCCCCAAAAAAAAAACACGAAAATACGAAGAAAAAAAGGAAAAGAAAAATCGTACGAAAATTTATTGAATCGTTTAGGCAACGAGTTTCGAGATGAAATTTTCGAAACGATATTCTCTCCTAGATTCTTATACGTGAATAAGTTTTTAAAAGAGTTTTCAGGAACCCGGTTAAACGTAGACGTATATATATATATATATACATCGAACTGTACCTTAGGTATAAGTATATGAAAAAAAAAAAGAAAAATCTTTGTGATAAAATTTAATATCTTTAAGTTTAAACTTTGAGAGTGGAGGAGGTATAGGTGGGTACTGAAAACTCGTAAAATAGCTGTTCTTAAACTTGACTAATATCGCTGCATCGAAGCGACAAGCGTTTTTAAAATTGAACGAGAAAACAAATTTCAAAATTTAAACTTCTTCAAGGATATATATATATATGTATGTACAAAGTATGTATATGAGTTGGCTAGAATATATTTTTCTTCGCGAATAAAATAGAATCTTTATCATTTTCTTAAAATTTCGAATATTAACTTGAACTTCCGAAATTTTGGATTATATAAGTTTTTTGCTGTCTGTATTCCGAAATTTCCGAATTTTCATATCTTAAACTTCAATGTTTTCAAAAATTCGAAATCGTCTGAAATGAATTCGGAATTTCGACCGTTCGGAACTTTGAAAATTCGTATTCATTTTAAATCAAGAATATTTTCACAGTTTTTTTTTTAATTTTATTACTTATTATTATTATTATTATTTTTTTTTTTTTTACCAATCTCGTGTACCTACCCACCGAATATCAAAACATAAATTTTCGTTTTTCTCATACATGGCAACCCAAAATCGTGACCCGAATATTTTTAGTATGAATACAACTTCAACTGGGTTGTGTGTAGGTACAGGTACTACATACATACATCGGCTAATTATTTCGTGCCCACGAACATATTTTCAATCTGATTAACAAAAAACAAAAAAAAATTCGTAAAAACGCTAAAAAAATTTAATTAAAATATCCAGGGCAAAAAAAAAAAAAAAAAATAAATAAATAACTATGAAAATAAAAAAATCTCTTCGTAAACAGGTTCATAAGTTGATTAAAAATTACCTGAAATAAAATATAAAAACAAATAAAAAAAAAAAAAAATTTATTTTGAGATGTATTTTTTGTTACAAAAACGAATAAAATTGTTAATTTTGAGTAATTAAAAAGAAAAAGAAGAAAAAAACAAAAAAAAAAAAAAAAAAAACAGAGATCAATTTCCACTCATACGTAAATCAGATTTAAAATAAACGACCAATTACTATTATTCAAAGTATAAATACTTACAAGTATATTATAGTGGCGTGATTACTTTTTTGATTTTTTCTTTTTTTTTTCAAAGTGAAAATAAACTTTCTTTCTATACAAGCGAGCTGAGCTTTGAGACCGAGCGTTGGTTTCCGCTCGAGTTTTCCGATTAGGTATAGGTTGAAAAAGTTTTTAAGAGACGAGAAGTAAACAGGTTATATTTTCCCTACGAGATGAACCCCCTCCGGGGCCTTCAGTATAACGTACCCACCTACCAGAATCTAAAGTAAAGTAAATTTCATCGCGAATCTGGACCCGGTTATGCATATAGACGTGTCTGTACCTATATACAACCTTATACTCGTATTAATTCAAACTGAATCTTTTCCACACTTTTTCATACAAATATTTAACTAGCAGATATAGGAATGCGTTTTTTTTTTTCTATGTTCATTAAATTGTTTTTTTTTTTTTTTTTTTCTCTCCCGTGGACATTCAAACAGTTTTAATTACTTCCCCCGCGAGCTGAATGACCCCGAAAAGTTTAAAAAATATTCTCGAAATTATTTACAAAAGTTTTCAAAAAGTCTACTGCAGGCAGGCTCGTAAAAAATGATACGAAAAATAACAAGAACTAACATATTATGGGGTAAAAAAAAAAAAAATATGAAATGAAAAAAGGAAAAAAAGCGAGGAAACATTTTAGACAAACTTTTAACCATCCGTTTAGGAGAATGGTAGGTATACCGTGAAATGGGTAGCGTACGGGGTTTTTGTTTCATCTTCTCTCTTTATAAAATTCCACGATTTCATTAGAGCTACGGTACCGTATATATAAAAATGTGTCGCTAATAATAAACCGGAAAGGCGGAGATGCAGACTGGCATTTGAATGCAAATTTCAAAGAGTTCTATACACACAGGAACGAAGTGAAACAGCACGGTGTTCGCCTCATTTTACAGTGAGCTCTGAAGTTATCCTAGGAGGTTCTTCGACCTTTCTGGAATCCTCTACTGGAACGAGTCCAGGAATTAAGTTCCTCTCTTTTATTCTATTTTATTTTCTTTTATTATCAACCTCTTGCAATTTGAACAGCCTATAATTTTCTATCACGTCAATTTTATAGACAAAATTTAATATTATTAAAGATTTTTTAATTTAAAGCCATTTTTTTTTGTTTTTTTTTGAAATTTTTAGAGAATAAAAGTATGAAAAAAAATTATTTCTAAGGCCTGAGATTGAATAGAAAAACTTTAGTATGATAGTTTATATGGTGTAAAGATATGAAGAGCTTTTTTATTCTGTATTACTAAATAAGGGAGTGAATAAAAAATTTTTTGAATAATAAGTAAAGTGTTAATAATAATAAATGATGTGTAAAATCATATTGAGAGTAAAAAAACTACTCTTAAAGGCCATTGTCTATAAGAATAGAAAGAAAGAAAAAGAAAGGGTACATATCTACCAACTTTCCTTGAATAGAGATAAGGGATGAGTTTTTTTTGTTTTTGTTTTTTTTTTTTTGTTTTCTCCCTGTAGTGAAAATGAATGTACTTGAGAGAGACTCGTGAAGCGAGTGATTTTCTCGTCCTCTTGAAGTTCGAGTTGTGGTTAGGTATCCTTTCGAATTCGTTTGTAATTAAGATGCCTTTGGTTAGATTTGTTCGCGTGGGAAAGATTTTTTTATTTTTTTTTTTTCCTGTACAAGTTTGAAGGGAATGTGGGTTGAAAAAAAAATAAAAAATAAATAAATAAATAAAAAATAGAAGCGAAAAAAAAAGAAAAAAAAAAAAAAAAAAAACAAGGGGCAAACCCCCAGTTTATTGAAATATAAATAAACTCGAGTGTCTCTTCTGACTCTTTCGCCGCGTGTTCCATCAAATAAATAAATAAAAAAATTTAATTTTAAGCTCGTCAGGAAGCTTTACTTTTTTTTTCTTTTTCTCTCTCGCTCTCTCTCTCTCTCCACGAAATTTAATTTTTGGTTAAAATTAATCACCGTAGTTAAAAAAAAATATATATATATATATATATATATATATATATATATATATATATATATATATATATATATATATATATATTAATAAATTTCTGTTAGAAAAAATGGACGAATGAATTATCGATATTGTGTTAATAATTAATAGATCGATATACGATAAACGTGAATGAACGAAGGATTGAACGAACGAACGAACGAACGAATGAATGAAATTCATCAGAAATTTGACAAACTTTTAGTATTAGCAAAGTGGCTACGCCTGCAAAATTCCGAACTACGTCGTCGTTCAAGATAGCTTCAACTTTTACCTTTATATATATATATATATGTGTATATATGTGTATATGTATATATATATATATATATATATATATGAAAGCTAGGAGGGGTTTGAGGTAAACTACAACAAACTCAGTCACTCACTCCTCGAGTCTAAAACTTCTTCTTCCATCGGCAAGGATATTGCGAGATTGGATTCACCGAAATCCACTCGGTTAAAATGTACACTTTGAGCTCAACTTTGCCCTCGCTTATATTGACACAAATTCGCACATCGACCTGACTTCGCTATTTCATATTTTTCCAAAAAATAAAAAATAATAATAAAAAAGTAAAATACATATTTGAATAATTTTTCGTATATATCTATTTCCCGGCTCTTAGACGCTAAACAAAAAACGGATTTTTTTCGATCTCTTTTCTGCCCCCTTAAAAAAAAAAAATGGAAATAGGAAAAGAAAAAACCGTTAAACAGTCATTTCAAGAGTGCAGAGGTCTTTGTATAACCTTCCACCTTGACCCCAATTATCGCCTGGAGTAGTTCTATAGCCTCATTTTATGGGAAAGGTTCGATTGGATTTTGCAGAGGTGTTAGGTAGGTATATATTTATACGAGTACCACCATACCAAGTTCGGAAAATCCCGGGTCACGACTATACAGTAGAGATTTAATATACAGCGCGTAAACCTAGTGTGAAAGTTATAAATTAGAGACGTTACTTTTTACGATAAAAAGAATCTGGATTAGGTCAGAGAAAAAGGTTGAAAAAAACCGATCTTCGTAGAAGAAAAAAAAAAAGAACATTTTTTTTATTTTATTTCTTTTTATTCATCGAAAGGAATCGTGGTTTTAAAATAAATCCAATAAATTTCTACTTCAAATTTTTTCAACAAAAGATTGACCTATCGATGCGACTGGAGATTATTATAATAAAAACTGTTACCGAGATAGAGAAAGTTTAGACTCGATTGTATATATTTACTACAATTCAACGGATCAACTTACAGTTACAAAATCGAACAGAAAGTCGTCCGATAAAATGAAAGAAGACAACAAATTAAAAAAATAGTAATATTTTTAAGAAACAGATTCAAAAATTTAAGAATTTAATTTTTTTTTTTTGGTTAGTCGACAGTAATAAATTTATTTAATAATTAACGATAAGAATTGCGATTGAGTATATCTCGTCAATTAAGTATATAAGTATAGATATATAAGGAAAGTTTTTTATTTTTTATTTCATTTTCTCTCTCTCTCATTTGCAAATCGCGAGAAAGAAATGGAGATATAAAACGAGACACGTAAAGAGAGACTAAAAGACGTGCGGGGGCAGTGATGATCATAGTTGGAGAGTTTCACTTTAGTTCCGTTTCCAGCCTGAGGAAGTATTATACGGCTACGCCAATAACACGCCCGAATAATGATTCTTTTCAAAAGTAACAAAGGAGTACGAAATAATAGCGATGCCGTGAGTAGGTGGGTAGGATAGGGATAGGAATAGGAATAGGCACAGGGATGGCTCCAAGGTTTTGAAAAACCACAGATAGATATACGAGATATCTATAGAAAAACGTCAGTATATATTTTTCTAAAGTCTACAGTAGAGTTGTATATGTAGAAGCTGTAGAATTTTAAGCCAGAAAATAGGAAAGAATAATAATTGAGAAACGACTCAACGAAACGCCAAACAACAGGCCTCGATTAATGTCTATAAGAATAGAAACCGCGTATACGTATACCATTTGTCAAAATGCCAAAATAATTCGCCGGGGGATGATCGTTTCGCTTTAATATTCAAAAAACAGAAGAAAAAAAACTATATACACAAAGAAATAAGGAAACAAGACTATTTGAGAAAAAAAAGCGCATTTCACGACATTATTCAACAACTCAAAGACCCATCCAGATTTCAAGAAATTAAATTGTAAATCACAAATTGGCAATTTTTGAGAACCTTTTTTTTTTTATGTAAAATTCTATACATTTCAGATTTCATATAGACCTTCTGTCTCTCTTTCGTCCTATTTTTCGGATTCGTTGAAATGATCTAAAGCCGTTTCTGAATCGAAATCAACGTCTTTCTGATAATCAAGAAATCAGAAAGTCAAAATAAAATAATAATAAAACCGAGGACTAATTTTTCCAAAAAAGGTACAATAATTATTCCAATTTTTCTATAAACTGTGTAAATCGATAACAGCTTCCCTCCTCCATCAGTATTGGAGTTCTTGGTTAGTAATCTAGCCGAGAAATTCCAGCAACGCTATTATTCAGATTGCTTTAGGTCTTTGCTGGTTATATGGATGGGTTTATAGGTATATGGGTACCACCCCACCTATATAGAAACGACCACGAGAGAGCACGCCTAGATATTGACGGGAAGGCGAACCGGAAATTGAGTTTTGGTCAGATTATTCAGAAGAGATGAGATTACCGGCGTCAATGAATGCCTTTATCAACGTCAAACGGCTCTCGACCGACCACTCTCACCATAGATAGTACGTATAATATCGTCGACGAGAATTGCGGTCGATACGTACAGATATACACGCAACTCTGTCAAAATGTTAGTCCATTTTATTTATTTATTTATTTTTTGAATAAGATATATCTAAAATATATTCAACAAAAAATACAAAAATAAATATGCCTATGCTAAACTTCTTCGAGTACAAGTTGAGCAATCGAACTTCGTTGTCTTTCTCTTTTTATTTTTCCTATCTATAAGATTGGCCTTTCTGGTAATGGACCGTTTCAAGTTTCTTCTTAAAGGTATTCCCTCCCTCGGTGCGGCTCATTAATTTTCATCAATTTAGCAAACCCTGAATTTCGAGAGATGGGTTAGATACACAGATTCGTCCAACTTACGTACGTTTAGTGATCGTTGTATGTGTAGGTAGTAGCTACCAACATCGCATCGTGCAATCATGCCAATGGTATATCTGACGACGGTAAATAACGTTTAAACGTACGTAGGATAGATATTGACTATATTCTATCGTCCGTGAAAGTAGAAATATCGAAATTGCTATATACCATAAAATAATCTCTGTACTATATATATATACCCTTGACTATGCTACATAATATGAAGAGTAGGTAAAGAAAATAGAAGAAAAAAAAAAAAAAAACTAATAAAACATATATCTCCTCAAACATGTCAATACTTTTTAAACAAGGTATACATATTATACTCAAATACGTGAATAACTATAGAAATTTAAAGACCATGTCAAATCTAAGACACGATTGTTATTATTAAGATAGAATTAATGTATTCCGAATGTTTCCCTACTTGCAAAACGAGGATAAATCAGGACTGTAATAGAGGCAGGAGTGTTATACACATGTAGTAACCTCGGACCCGTATCTTGTTATAAATTGTAATGCTTGTCCCGCAACAATGCCCTCGAGTAAGGTACCCTAGGATTCTGGACTGGTTCCAGGATCACCGGATATTAGGTAACTTATAACTATAGACTCATATTCGAATCACGTCATAGCCAGACTGTCAGCATTTTGAAATATTCAACTGATATTGTTATTTGTACACGAAATCGACTCGGCCAAAAAAATACAATTCAAGGATAGGCGTTGTAGTGTGCCAAAATAAATCGACGTTTCTTTATTTTTTCACAAAAGAATCTTTGCTACAAAAAATGAGACAAAAAAAAAAAAAAAAAAACAAGCCGGAAATACCGTCTTTCGGAGTACTTTCCATCAAAACGAAAAAAAGGCATGGGTTTGTCAGGGGAAGAAGAAGTATAAGAAAAATAGTGAACAATTGAAATAAAAGATCAAAATTGAAAATTTTACATAATAAAAATGCCCTATATATTGACAAACAACAATTTCATACAGTGCGTTTAATCCCAATTCGATATGGGTACACTTAAAATTTCTTCTTGTCATTGGCAAGGATCGCCCTATATATTGACAAACGACAATTTTATACAGTGCATTCATTCTAATTCGATCTGGGTATATTTACAATTTTTTTTGGTGTCATTGGCAAGGAATGCCCTATATATATGAAATTCTCAACTCGGAAGAATATATTCTTTCATTTATAAAGGTAATATAGAGAAAAAAGTATAGGTTTGTCAGTGAAATAGCGAAAATCGATTCATTTCCGGTAAAACCGGAAGTTCAAATAAAACGAGACATGGCAATTTTTCATGCCCATCATTCGGTTGTAAAGTCCTGTGAATTTCAGATATTTTCATCGAGCCGTTTCCGAGATCATCGCGCAAGTTTGTCGAACAGGCCAACAGACAGACCGTCATCTTTCTAAAAACCTTTTTTTCGGATTCTGGAGGTTCGAAAACGTGAAGTTTCGTTGAAATTATCAAAAGTCACTTTTCGACCAAAACCAATAGTTTTCTTACATCACCGTAGGTGTTGAAAAGTAAAAAGTGAAAAGTCTTTGCGAAATTAGATGTAATATGACAATATCATTCTATACGAAGACATTGGGCCGGGGGTATTTACCTTTGTGAAATACCGAGAAGTATATATTCCCCCTTGTTTGATACCGTATTACCATATATTTTATCGATATTCGTTATAAATCGGATATAGAATCGTGTAATATGATAACGATTCGCAGACCCCGGAATGGAGTATCCATTGTGTATACGCGGGAGTAAAAGGTATAGAAAAACTGATTCCCCGGATCGACGGTATATACATATATACGTATGTATATACATATAAATATGAATTTCTTTACTGTGCAAATCCAGTGGCTGCATAACGTCACGACTGCAGAAGTACCTACCAGCCTTCCACATACCTACCTACTCCTTTGAGTTATTATATCGTTTCCTTTCGACGTAAACCGTACGGAGTTTCTGGTTACTTTAATGCACCTATATTCACCTTGCGCATTATATCTAAAGAGCTGTTCGGAGTTTCGAAGTGTGTAAGTCTGCATACGTAAACGAAAGAGCTTTTATCTCGAAAATAGGGAAAAATAGAGAAAGAGAGTGAAAAGAAGGAAGAAAAAAATATTAATAATTGATGTTAATAACGATGTAAATTGGTGAGTGTATATACCCGAGTCGTCAAATACGATTATTCATAATGATAATTGCGGTATTTTAAAAACTGGAGTTTTAACTTCCTGCCAGGAAGTTTTTCACCTCCCTATTTCAAACTTCCTGTGCAGGTAGGTATACAATTTCTACCTCCGAATTAATTTTCCTATTATTTTTGGTCATTTTTTAGTTTTCGTTATTATAACAGAGCGAAGTCCATCTCTGGAACTAGTTATAAGCTTACTTCCAGCTAGTGTCTGGTGTAGGTATACATATATGAGTATATAGCAATCTGGTACCTACAAATTGGATACACGGAACGGACTAACTACAGCAAAAGTTTAACCGTGTAATTGGAGTTACGTGTGGTGCGATATGACGGCCGTTGTATACGCCTAGAAGCTATATAGGGTGAAAATGAAATGAAACAGAAATAGAAATACAAGTAGACGGTCAACGGTCAACGTCACGAGTGAAAGTATACAAAAAAAAAATAAAAAAAAAAAAAATAGGGGATGAAACGTAGCTCGCACTGTTCCGAGGGGTTTCAAAATTTCGAATTTTGATATCGCTGAAAGGGTATCCATTCCCAAAAAAACTACCTATCATAAAATTTTAATGATAAAAAAAAAAAAAAAAAAAATGGAAATTGATACAATTTTTTATTTTCCAAGCATAATGGGGACAGCCTTAAATTGTCTTGAAACACTTGACCGTTATACCTATCTACTGCTGTGTAAACCTTGCTTAAAGATAGAAGGTTGAGTTAGGTAGGAAGGTAGTAGCATTAGCCATTCCATTTTACGAAACAAACAGAAGGCACCAACCAACCAACCAACCAACCTAGCTACGTATGTACGTTACGGTTACATCCACGTGGGAGAAGCAAAGTAAAGGCATATAAATATAGATGAAGAATAAATGTGAACCCCTGTGCGTCGGGTAGACCGAAGTACATAAAATATGCAAGTTAGCGCGATATCCCTACGAAGGACATCAAAGAAAATTCGCGGTTTGGTCCTCCGATTCAGCGTACTTTTTATTCACCCTGTAGTCAATATCAATACAAATCTCGCATAACGATATGGATCGCAGCTGAGTATAAGGTACAGTCTTCATCTCCATGAGTTAGTTATTGAAAGGTACTTACTTCACACGATATTAACGAGCCATTAAATGTATATCGAATTATCGCATAACGATATTCCCCTAAAGAAAAAATTTATTAAACAGCGGTAATTATTTTTTTCATTTCTTCATCCCTCTCCAATTAATGGTTTTACAGATTCGTTAAAAACCTCATAATTTCTCTCTACTTTTGACGTTGCAATTCTGGTGGTTCGACAAAAAAAAAAAAAAAAAAAAAAAAAAAAAACCAACCACAATTCTTGGTTAAAAAGTGCACAATCTGGGTAAAAAATCAATGCAACAGCTACCTCCTATACCTATACTATTGTAAATCCGAAGTTAAGTAGTTGGAAAAAGTCGTGCCTATTGTTTCGAGACTCTAGAGTGATTACGTCGACTTGGCACATCCGTTAGTAAATACCCTATATATACATATATCCAACATACAATATCTGGACGTTACTGATTGCCCATATAGATTTTTTGAGAAGGATTTTAGCCAGATCTTGGACCAGGTTTGGTATCGTCAGGTGTAAGTGCGTTTAGATCAATGCTTGTTGCAATTTAGTCTGATTCTGTATATCAACCCAGTTTCCTACTACCATATATAGAATTTGCAAGGCTTTGCGGAACTGAACATCACGCGCTAACACATCATCATTCATCCCTGTAACCCGAATCGGTAACACGACAAACGATTTAACACATCAAAGTTGGTCGGGTTATGTAGGAAGCTCAACGCTTTACCACCAAGTATAACGGTAACGGCGTTTGTCCTTTGACGGCTTAATTAATACCGTAAATTGTAGTTATACTATCGGTAGGTAGGTAGGTATATATATGTAGTTGGACCCGTACCTACCCATGAACATCCCAAACTCTTGTTCAAACTCGAAACTCTATCTTGGCAGAAGCTGAGTCGTTTACTAAGAACAAGCGGGCGGGATATAGGGTAGTTTCTAATGACACTGTGTGTTCTCAGGGTCCAGTTAGAAATTAACCTTATTTGAAGGAATTACGAAACTATTCGTTGAATGATGTTCAATGGTGTAATTTAGTTTGAATTTATACCAATTAAATTTTCCCGATTATAAATTGTTGGAAAATCTAATCTGCATAATCCGCGGACTTATAATTTCAAGACTTCAAAGATTATTCGTATTAGGCATAATACCAACTGTGAGTATTAACCGGGATTATAATAGATATCATATTTGAAATGACGAGTTTAGTTTTGTACTATAGAGTTTCGAATCAGAATTGGTCAGGAAATATAATTGGTTAAACGGCTAGATTCCAAGCTTAATACTTATCTTACGATGTAAGATAGAATGATAACAACTTTCGCCATTTGAAAGATATCACTTTGTATCTTTGACAAATAAGTAAGATAACGTAATGAAGCTACCTAGCGTAGTAGCCGGAAGTAATATCCGAGACATTTATTCCAGCTAACGGATGAGATAAAAACTTTTTTTGAAAGGGACGAGATTTTGGCTAAATGCTTAATCAGTAAATTAAAAAAAAATATTTTCAATTTTTGGAAGAACAAATATCGGTTAAGTTATTTTTTTTTTTGTTCTTTTCGGAAAATTCAACCGTCGTGTCTCAGCGGAGATTTTAGCTTCATATATATACATCTTATATACCGTGAGAAAATTTTCTCGAAAACACGTTCTCCCATCCCAAAATTATTATAATTTGCTAAGATTTTACTCGGATTTTCTACCTCGGATCTTTAACCGTTTTCGTAAATGATATCTTCAGTTTATACTGACAGTGATTGTAATTCTCTTTTCTCTCTTTCTCCCTCTCGGCTTCTGTACCTTCAATTTTCGTCTCAGACATTTCTCTCAGTTCTTTATTTTTCTTCATCTCTAAATTTCTATATTTCTATATATCTCTCTCCAGGTTCACGTCTCTGCTGACATATTGCGATAATTTGTCTCACGGATTAAACCCACTGACTTTTCGCATTTATCTAAGTCATTCCTTCTTCAGAATAATAATAATAATTATAATAATAATAATAATTATTGGAAGTAAGAATTTTCTATCGATCGTGTCATTCCACGAAACCAAAAAAAAATATATATATATATGTAAAAAGCATCGATATTTGCAAAAGGAATTAGGTACCTAAGTCACAGATTTTTTGTTCAGTTAATTGTTGTCTGATAGGTATGTCAAACGTTCGAGATTTATTCTATAAGAAAAATACAAGATTTGAAATGGAATTAAGAGTGAATTATTTCGCTTTGATAACGAAGGTCTTTACCTTTGACCAAACGAGAAAAAGAGGGGAAAAAAATGAACAGGATTTAGACGTGACTGAAAGGTGAAAGAATCTCTTTGAATTATTTTACACAACCCAGACTGCATTTTATACAGAAAAACGAAAAAAAAAAAGATCAAGCTCAAAGAGAATATTTCCCCGGAATGAATGTCATCATAAAAAAAAAAAAATAAAAATAAAAAATGAAAGGACAAAAAAAAAAAAAATAAATAAATAAAAAAAAACTGTAAAGTAAAGAAAAGTGGCAGCTGCACTTTTTGAACTTTAATCCTCCATAAGGGGCAGGAGTTCTTTCTCGCAATTCCTAGCCGAGTGTATTACGTGTACATGACGTACGTATAGGTTTATATATGTATTTAAGTATATATCTTAGGAAAGTAATATTTCGAGGTTGTCACAGAGTATATATAGTATATTACGCGGATGCCGTGCAGGTATTATCGAGAATTGTACCACGCTTTATTCTCCAGTAGCTACTATAAACCAGAATTTCCATAAAGGTCGTGAATAATATTATACTGACACACACCTGTGCCACCCCATCCACCTATCCATCCACCATACCATACCATACCATACCATACCATACCATACCATACCCTAAACTGATGTAGGTGAAAGCGTTCGCCGCGACGTTTACGAGCACCGCGTGTTAGGAATCATCTAAGGGATGAATCTCCACCTTTCCTTAAATCACGCCTTAACTTACGCGTGTTTGGGACAATGTTTATGGGACAATTTAACTTTGGTTAGAAAAACTGCGTGCTAAAGTCCGCAACGAATTTAGGTGTTACCTCACCACGAATGACGATCAAATTTATTATCAACCAATTTTTTAACTTTAAACGTTATATAAATAAGTTACAACACCATCAGCATGATCTTTGACAGTTAAAATTTTTCAACAATTATCAAATTTTCAATTTGGAAAATTTTATACTCCTAAAGACCTATAGAATCCGAAAATTTGATAGAGGTACTGCACCTCTCCTCGATATGTTATGAATTTCAAGGTCCGGAGTTTCGGTCTTTCGGAATTTTGAAACCTCGGTGTTATTCGATTTAAAGTTTTTTTTTTAAATCGCCTATGCAAACTCTCAGGGAGATACCCTTTTCAAAAAGTGAGAATCGGTGATATTAAAATTCCGAACTTAAACCCGGGTCGTAACTATAATAATAATAATAATAATAATAATAATAGTAATAATAATAATAATAATAATAATAACAAATATTTAATTGGCTACTTTGAGGTAAAATCTAGTTATAACTCGTATTTCGGTTGAGTGAACTTTTGAACTTTGACCTGATGTATAATTTGAAATACATATACCTTATACCTTTGCATGGTATATAAGCCTTTGAAGTCCGTACTAATCTCGTGTATTATATAGTATAATTGGAAGCATTGTGGACATTATAGATGATTAAATGACACTGACCTCTCGTATTTGGCGACACTGTATCAAGGATCTACGATACTGTATAGTAATATATAATACTTAAAACTTAATTACTAGATAATATTGATGCAAGTTCGTTGAACCGTGCACTTCATTAAACGGTTAAAATACATCACCTCAAAATATATAACCTGATTAGGGTATACTAATTCAAGGTGATTATTGATCAAAGGTAAAATTTCGCGCTTTGAACCGAACTTTATATAAACCGCTCAAAGGAGTTGAAAAAAAAAAAAAAAAAAAACTAATTCGACAAATTTTTTCGCTTTTATAAATATTTGGCAAAATGTATGTATGTATATATATATATATATACATGTATAATATATATATATACGTCGATAATAATGAAGACGTTACTGAAAAAAATACATAAAAATAAAAAATAGAAAAAAAAAACCAGACCCTCCTCTAACGCCACTTCTTCCGATGGATTTCCGTTAATACGTCAATACACTTTACCTTACTTTACTTCTTCGCCAGTTTGATTGATTGGATGAGTATAAGAGCTTCTATTTTTTTATTTTTATTTTTATTTTATCTATATACCAGGAGCTAGCTCTCGCTCACTTGCTCATTCGCTACAGATTCCCAGGGTCTTTATCTTTTCCTGGTTGTTTGTTTTTTTCTTTTTCTTTTTTTTTTTGTCGCCTTCAAAACGCTCTTCGACATTTAGGTAGGTATAATATTTGCGAAAAAGAATGAAAAGAAAAAAATAAAAAAAAAAATAAAAAATTCCTTAACGTTTTCCTCATATTCATCTATACGTGTATATCTATTTATTTATTCATTCAAAGTATACATATATTCGATCTTATGTCTTACTGACACTCTCAAAAATGAGTAGACGCAGCAAAGAAAATAAAAATATATGTATATACATATATTTTTTCCTCTATGTGATAAAAAAAAGACAATATTCGGGTTGATCCGAGGGGAAAAAAATATTCAAAATGTCGGTCAGTTGTTATAACCCCGTTAAAACGTGGAACATGACAAGGAAAAAAAATAAAAAAAAAAATAAAAAACCACACGAATAAAAATAAAAATAAATTGTCTCATCTCGAAAAATTGAACCAAGAGAAATATTTTGTTATTATATCATTTCGAACTTTTTGATCTTCACCAAAAAAAAAAAAATTGTCGACTTTAATTTTACTATAGGACTTTTATAGTAATATTTGCGATAACGAAAGAGTTTGCAAGTCTCTAAAGTAAAAAGAGTATATACAGAGAAGAAAAGATTGAGAAAAGACGAGGGGGTGCAGTTTCGGGAATTTTCTGTAGATGAAACGGACAGGATGAAATATGGCCGGACTTTATATTGCCAGAACTCTCCAGTCCAAATAGAGTTAGTTAGTAGAAACTCAAACTATTCCGGGAGGAACGAGGATGGTAATCGAGACAATGTATCACTAGGCCAACGACGTCCAAAACTCGACCATGAAGTCCCTTGCGTATTTCAGTGGTAACGGAATTTAGGGATGGACGCGTAAGGGTATAAAGAATTTTAAATATTCATTCAACGCATCTTGAATTCTGTTGTGAACTACACTTGTAGATATATTTCGAAAATTCAACCTCGGAAGATAAATTTGAAATAAAAAAAAATAAATAAATAAAAAAAAATAAAAAATGAAAAGAGTGGAAATTGTAATAAGGAGAAAAAAAAAAAATTTCAACTTGATAAGCTCCTAGATGCTTATTGCCTCGAGGGAATTAGCATAACGATAACAGAAGCTAGAGAATTGCAGAGACAATTTTCCGGTTGATGAATCCTGCCAAGAAAATGGCCGACGATATCAGCCTCTTACGACGACGAACGTGTATATGTACATACATACATATGTGTGTATATATACATAACGTAACATAAGATAACATAACATATACTTTACCAGCCAGTACCCAACTACGTAATAACATATTCGCTTGTATAAATATAAGGCTATAGGATATGTCTTCCTTCTTTGTTATCTCCTTACAAGAATATCTCTGTATCTAATAACAAGGAAATCTTCTCAAATATTTGGGAATTCAAAAATGTCGTTTGGTATCAAAATATGCAAAAAAAAAAAAAAAAAAAAAAAAAGGGGAATGATACATTTTGACAAAACCGACTGTTCCTTTTTTTTCTACTTTTTGAACACATACGTACGTTGGGGTAGGGGTTCAACTTCCGAATTTTAAAAGTTCTGAAATTCAACATTCACGAAAATTCCAAAACGTCTGAAATGAACTTGTGATGTTCTATAGTCCGGGACTTAAATTCAGTCTCCTGTTTCTTTCTGAAACTATCAGTTTTTCCAATACACACACACACACATACGCGAGTATAGAAAAAGCTAGTAATTTTATCTTGAATTAACAACGATTAAAATAATTACCATAGTTACATAAACCCATGATTTTTAATCACGGAATTACTAAGCAATCTATACTTGAATCTGACCTTAAATCCATATTGTACCTAATTAATGTAGAAAATAAAAATAAAAATTCTTTGAATAATACAAATTTTAATAATTCCAGACAATTTCGTTCCCTTCTTAATTACTTATTATTTCTTATAGCTGCTACAAATTTGAAATTTTTTTCATCGAAGAGTATATTATAAATTAAATTTGACTAATAGAATACTTTTTTTTTTTTTGTTCTTGAAACGTTATAATTTCGAACGAAGAAAGAAAAAAAAAAATATGAGTTACCGGATCTGGTAATAGGTTCTTAATTTTCTGATATTGAATTATTTAATTAAGAATTTCCTTGGAATATATATATATATATTTAACGTCAGAAAATGTTCGTGTCATTGAAAAAATTATGTAAATATATAATATACTGATATATATTTCAGTTAGGAAGCAAAGTCTCCTATACAAAGAGCCAAGCAGTTCGATACATCCCTTTAGATATCTATCTAGGATAGTGGTTAGTAAAATAAAGATTCCCAAAGAAGAGGGACATTTCCTTTTTTTTTTTTTTTGCTTTGGTATATCCCTCCTTCTATTCTCCTTCTTGAACCCCAATTTCAGATCCTCTCCAATTTGTCGGTAGAATATCTTCGGGTTAGCTAAAAGTTCCTTCTATTATAGTAGGTAGGATAGGTAGGTATAGTATATCCTTCTACCTCTGACTCTAACCAGCTGGGTAAATGATACACCGACCCACCCAACGAACCCCACCCACACATGTATTTTCTATCCATTCTTCGACCATGGTGTAGAATCCAAGAAGAACTCGATGTAGTCTCTCGTTTAGTTCGAAAACCCCTGCGGGTCGTTTCCTAGTCGACTAAATCCACTAAGTGCCGCCGTTTTACTCGCTCGCTAAACCATTTCGCGTCATTAACCATTTCGAGAATGTATCCTATACCCTCAGTTTTATAACATCGAGGAGAAGAAGAAGAAGAAGAAGAAGAAAATGAAGATAGAGAACCGACCGATGTCCACCGAGTACTAGAATAAGTTTTACAAGATTTTATATACTTTTTGTCTTTCAATTGATTTATCATTTTTCATTTATTGTTATCCGAAAAAGTTTCGATTTACTTTAAGAAGCAAAAAAGAAAAAAATACCAAAAAACTTTCAAAATTTGAACAAAGAAGAAACATGAAAAAAATTAAATGAGACAAAAAAATTTCTGTAGCTCTTCTATAAATTGAGTTTTGTTAACTGCGTAGGATAGATGTAGGTATGTATTTGTAGGTATATAGATATCTATGTAACCTATAGCTAAGTTGGTTAATTTCTTTGGAATGATAATCTGGACTAGAAATAAATAAGGTAATTAAGAAGTTTTAAGTGACCGAATAGTAGCCGGGTGAAAGTTACCAACCAAAGTTTTGCCTACATATAGGTATAATGTATATATACCTACATAAGTATATATATATAATTGGGTCGAAAATTTCCAAGTACAAACTTCGTCGCCTAGAGTGTTAACCAAAAACCAATTAACAAAAAAGATCCGCTACTGCTACAACAGTTGCAGTCGAAAAAAAAATTTGTATGAAAAGTGAAAAGAACGTGTTGATGTTGAGAATTTTGAAATTTCCGAACGATTTGAAATTTTTGGAATCAGGGTAAGATCGAATTATTAAAATTCGGAGTTTCAGCCCAGACACTAAAAACTGTTTATATTACATTAGGCTAATAATTATTCTACATATACTCACTCTCGAATAAGAGGCTATGCCTATATGTATACATGAAGGTATGTATATAATAGCGAAGGTAAAAAGACTCACCTGAAACACAAAAAAAGAAAAAGTAAAAATGAAATGTCGAACAAACTGCAGTGTAAATGTAGGTAATTGGTCATGTACTAGATCGAAGGATGCTTGTTCCTTTTTTATATAATATATAGATATATACCTTACGTACCTATATACATATTTGCTGATATACAGCTAGGAGGTATAGATAAATTGTTTACATATATGTATATTACAGAGGGAAGTTTTACTCCGTATATGGTTAAATAAATAATAATCTGTATATAGGTATGTGTATACTATAATATCTATATCTACCCTACTTGTATATATAGTCATGAAAATATGAGAATCCACCACCTACTGATCCCGCAACGTAAAGTTTACCCAAGTACAAGTATATATGTATATAAATATACAAACGAGGTAAACGTTCCCACCCTTTAACATATAGGGAACTATCCCTATATACGTACATGTATGTATGTATTCAACTACAGTGAATATTCTGAGATAGAAATATACGTATATGTGTATTTGAAATATTTACCGTATATTATTGCGTGTATATAGGTAAATAGATATATAATAATACATATATGTATACGTAAATGTATATAGTATATATGTATATATGATAGTTGAAATAATAGAAACAGCAGCAGCTGCTGCACTGTTTTGTAATAATTTTGTACGTTGTATATGTAATTGGGGTTTGGGGTAAAATAAGGGTAAAAATGAATGATGTATCAGTTTTTGGTATATGAATAGTATTGGGAAAAATTTTTCCTTGTTTTAAATCAAAAATTAATGTTGATTACTGAAATATTTACTAATTTTACGTTTTTATTTAGGGGGAGGGGGGGGGGGATTCGATTAACGATTTCGATTTCTTTTTTTCTTATACGATACGATCACATATGGGAAGAGCTGGATATGTAAAAAGACAAAAAGAAAAAGGAAAAAGAAAAAAGTGTCAGTTATTAAACCGTTGAATCATCATTATGCACGGCAGGGGGGTCGCAGATCCGTTAAATAAATTACAAAACCAGTTTACCGGTTGGTCGGACGATACAGTCAAACTCTCCAACATATATTATACACATATACATGTATGTATATTCGGACGTCTTGTTAACCAGCGACAACAACCTCGCGGCCGCACAAAGTCCTTGTAATAAATATCACCTGACATAATAATCGAAATGCATACCTATCGAGTAACGTACAGTCAACCACAAAAAAAAAGTGAGAAAATATAATAATGAAAAAAAAAGAAAAAAAAAGAAAATTAATTCCCATTTTCAATATACCAAGTCAATTTTCGTTCGATATATCTAATCAAAGTAATCAACATATTCTTAATAAAGTTAACACAAAAAAGATTCTATATATATATATATACGTTTGGGTGTACGATTCCATTCAGGTATGGAATAATATATATAGATACCAGGTGATTCATTTTAATCGCCCCAGGCCGATTTTTCCGAAACTAAGCAAGATACGAAAAAAAGTTTGGTATAAAATATTCAGGGTTCAGAGGTGGACAAAACTTGGTGGTATCAGTATTTCCGTAAATGGAACCGTTGAGGTCAAATGAAGGTTAACTTTGTTTTTTTGAATGGAAACCCACATTTTTCATTATGTAATTTTGTTCTACTTGAAAAATCAAACGATTTTCGTATGAAATATTTTTTTTCTGAGAGATTAAGTTTTTATGATATTTAACTGAACGATTAAAGATTTTTGAAACTTTTGAGAATATTTCACCTCTAAATTATCAAGTTTGGAGAAAAATCACAAGAGACAAAAAGTACGTAATTTCATGCGAAAATTCTTGGACAATGATTAAAGAATTTTTTCCAATAACTTTTTATTGTAGCTTTTTTAATTGCTCAAAAAACAGCAGAAATTGTTAAAAAAAAAAAAAAAAAATCTGAAATTATTCTCCAAGAATTTTTACATGAAATTATGCATTTTTTGTTAATGTAATCTTTCTACAAACTTGATAGTCTTGAAAGATCTTCCAAAGTTGAAAGATCGAATTGTAAAACTATACCAATATTTAAGGCATGATTGTAAGAAAACGGTTCATCTGACGTAAAATTTCAATCAGACCTTTTTTGTAGAGCATTCAATTTCCTTCAAAAAATATCTCCAAGTCAACCTTGTTTAACTCAATGGTTTGGGAGTTCTGAGACAAAAACCCGCTCAGGAAAAAAAAAATCTAAAATTGCGATGACGGAGACCTCTTAATATTAATATTAAGGACTCAAATTCTCACAATAATTTTTTTTTTTTTTTTTGTCACCCCAAACAATATTTTCGATATACTTTGAAGAAAAAAAAAAATAGTCGATTTTTTTGGCCCAGTCTAATAATCATGTGTAAAATTTTTTGTCTAATAAAATTTCCAGACATTGAAAATTCCGAAACAAGGAATAGCCAATATTGATTTTAAATATCGGTAACAAATAAGGCAGGATTATGTATATTATAGGCATACCTATCCACAGACATGGGCAAGTCAGGGTTTTGTCCTCGGTTTAGTAGTTCCTAAAATGTCAACGGTTAGAAAAAGAAGAAAAAAAAAAACTGGTTATTTAATTGTCTGTAATAACGTTTGGTCATTTAAATTGTGAAAAAAAAAAAAACTTTATCAAAAGTGTGTAGGACGATGTTGAAAACAAAATATTTTATACATATACATATGGGTATACATAAATGACGTAATTCGACGCTATAATACGAGTCTTTATACGGTGACGAGAGAAGATCATCTGTCAAAGTGTCTTCGCTGTATATAAAAAAAAATAAATAAATAAAAAGGCGACGAAGAAAAATCTTGCGAGTTATAAAGTGAAAAACGCGGTCATATATTTTATATACACGGTATAGGTATACATGTATATATGTATAACCGAAACATTTTTCTGACAGTTATAAAATATATATGTATGTACGTATGTATGTATGACATGTATGTACGTAAGACGACGAAGATTGTGGTAATAGGTGAGGTAGGTAAATACCACCAATCGGATAATATTTCACAAGTAGTAGTTCTCTGTCGTGGTCAGCCCGCCACGCCGCGGGCCCGTCTGTCATTATTTTTACTCTTTTCATATAACAAAAAGAAATTGAGAAAGTTTTGCCAATTTTTAATATTCTCTTCTCTTTCTCTTTATCTTTATATACATTTATCTCTATTTCTCTATACGTATCTTCTAACTCGGCGAAATATTTCCGCGAAGGTTTTGCTTTCTAAGAAAAGTTTTGGGGTCCGTTTTATATAAATATACATGCATATACATATATACATAAAGAAAAAATAAAAGCAGAAGCAAAGACAAAATGAAAAAAAAAAAAATCAAAAGAATTGATAATCTTTCCCTGAATTATTTTAATTTTTCTTGTTCTTACAAGTTCTCGAAAAATTTCTAGTGAGCCTCTGGGTATACATATATAGGAATAATCGGCGAGAAACACCCACATAATTACAAAACAGTGTATATATCACATCTACGATCATATGTGTATGTGTGCGATATGGTTGAGTGTATATTGCGAAGTGAATGACCCCCGTAGCGGGTTTCCATTTCAATGTATATATATATACGTATATTACCTAGGTACATACATACGTATATCTATGTAATTTATAAAAAAATAGAAAACGCGAGTTTCTACATAAATAATAAGAATAAAGAAAGAAAAAATTATTAAATTTTTATATTCACTCGCTTCGAAGTGAAAAATTAATTTTTTTATTTTTAGAAGCAAAAAAAAAGATCATAATTATGGGACGAAACCATGAATAAAAATTTGTTAATACCAGAATTTGGGTGCTGATTATTCACTGAATTCACGCCATGTCCAGCCGCTGCGGATTGAACGGCGTTCGTAGCTGCTGCTGCTACATTTTTTAATGCAGCTATCACCATCATTGTGAACAATTATTTTAACCTATAGTTGCAGTTGTAAAATTTTCGAAAAACACTATGTAGGCATATATGCCAGGGGGGAACAATTCGAAACACTCTTTAACTTCGCACTTGTAATAATTTCGTATTTTTTTTTTCTTCAATTTCTTTTTCTTTTTTTTTTATGTAGATCACGTTTTCACTATACGTATTACAAATCTATACTGCTAACATAATTTATCCCCCTCGATAATACTATTATTATTATTATTATTATTATTATTATTATTATTATTATTTTGCCGTAGTTTTAGAAATTTTACAATAAATTATTTGATTTTATAGACCCGAACGTAACAGCTGTCACGAAGCAACTGGCAAGCAAACTTTATTTGCTTTACAACTCGGTGAAAGAGAAGGTAAGAATTGGTTGGTTGATAGTTAAAGTTTCTCTGTGTAAGGCTCTTGAAATCGACTGTTCAAGTCATCTCAGTAGCGTAACTAGCGATACGAAAAATCAGTGTGCTTAAAACAGATATAAAAAAAATTATTATTCCCGAAAAATAAATGTGTCAAAATTTTTAGCAAAAAATTAACGAAATTCGACATTTTTTTTTTTTTCTTCTTCTTTTATCCCAAATAAAATTTACAACTGATTTCACCGATTTTTAGACATAATTACAATCTTTTTTTTTGCTCAAAGTTTGGGAAAAGAAAAAAAAAAAATTTGGCTGAAAGTAAAGAAAAATTTTTGGATCCAAAAATTAAATTTATATAGAATAATTTTATTATTTCAAAATTTGGAAAATTTTTGATCAACGTTGCGTAATAAATCTGTGAAATCAGAAGTTCCATAAAATTTCAAAAAATTTGTTAATTGTATCTCAAAATCCTTGGGTCGTGTAGCAACACAGATAAACGTATATACATATAATTTTAAATGAAAACATCATATAGTGTACCATTTGGATGTTTGAAGTGGTGTCATTGCGGTCTAAGTATTTGTTAATTCATGAAGATTAACGTGATTTACGATTCCCCTGAGTTTACAGTTGGCTATAAATTACCCTTCCAAACTTGCGAATAACTCGCGTGAGCTGGTTAAGAAAACGAAGAACTTAAATCCGTTGTATTATTTTTTGGACCATCACCTTTCTCCGTTTCTTGACTCAATTTTATTCCCCTTTCATCTCTTGCCCCTCTCCTCGTATTCCCTTCTTACCAGACGACTTGAATTTATACCACTTTCTGCATGAACGACTTCGTTGATATCATTTGTCCTTGGCAATATATATGTACCTGTATAGTATATGTATATATATAAACCTATATATATATATATACATATACAACTAACTAGAAATCTCCTGCACCGAACGTGGTAGGGTTGCTTTCTCAAGACCAACCCTGAACCCCCTTCGGCTCTTGAGACGGTGATAATTCTCTTGCTTCGTTTATTAGAATTAATTGTCTACGCCCTTCCTCCTTCCTTCCTTCATGCAAAACTACAGGAGCTTATTAAAAAGGAGTTGAAAATAAAAATAAAAAAAACGGGGCTGAGTTGAAGTCGGGAATTTTAAAAGTTTCGAATGACAAAAATTCCGAATTTTAATATCTTTACGGACTAACAGATTTTGAAAAGTGTATTTTCCCTAAAAATCTGCATATATTCGATTGAAACATCGAGGAATTTTGATATCCTAAACTTTAACGTTTTTCAAAAATTGTAATAAAACATATCGAAGATCCATATCATTTCGTTAAACCATTTTAAAACCGTTTTGTATAGATAAATAAAATTGATTCAGGAATGAGGATCATTTCCCACAGATTCTTGTTCAAATTATCCGAATGTATGTACTGCATGTATACCGAGGTCTGTAAAAATGGTAAAGAGAAACGTATATATGTTTTAAAGGAATCTAAAATTACACATATACTGTACCAAGTTCGGGTACTCGGAGCAAACATACACGAGCATATACAGTAAGGTAAAACTTGATGTTAGCGGAAGTGGATTGCCGGAAGACATATGTACGAACATTCTTGGTCATGTTATATAGAACCTGGAGAGTTTGAACGAGTTCAAGCCGAGAAATTTCACGTGAATTTCAGCCACTGCACAGAATGGAATACGAGCGACAAACTCTAGCAAATGTTCTCTTCTCTTCTCTCTCTCTCTCTCTCCCTTTTGCTATTCTATAGCAATCCAGAATGAGAAGAGACGCGAATTTCGAGGATACGATTTGATGCATCAGCTGTAGCTGTCTGCAGACTAGAGGAAAATCAAGCGTTATGCTGCTGCTGTCGCTGCTGCTGCTGGTGCACGTTCACAGAATAAAGTGAATCGCGAATTTCTTTTATATGCATACATGTAGAAGGTTTTATTCCGTTTCTTCAATATTTTCGCGTACCTATTCTTTGACTTCTTTGATTCTTTAGTTTTTTTTTTTTTTTCATTTTCTTTCAAGAAAAAGAATAAAGTTTGACTAAGTCCCGTATAAGGGAATAATTTATTCATCGAGTAAACGTTTGTTTTATATCGTAATTATAGTCCGTGTTCGTTTTCCCATAATCATTTTCTTTACAGATAACCTTGGAAGTGTGTATATATATACATAAGAAAAGAAAAAAAAAGAAAAAAAATCACTTCATCGTAAGAAAAATAAGGATCTTCAAGATCAGCGATGCATGTCGATCGCTGAAGGAACGTACATTGCGTAATTCTAATAGCAGTAGCGAGTCGTTAATTTCTCAGGTGATTCGAAAAATGGATGGAATCTAACTCCGTGAAAATCATCAAAATTGGAATCAGAATTACCTAATAATAAAAAAAAAGAATTTATTAATGTTAAATTAATTAATTAATTTTTTTTTTAATCATCATCATCATCATCATCACGAGTTTCAGGATTTATTACACACCTCGAAGAAGAGTTGAAACGACACGATGTGAAACGACGTTTGTCGTCATCGTCAACGTCGTCGTCCGGACGATATTATCACCGACGATGCATTAGCGTCGAATATCGTAGTAGATACACGTGTAGTACCTACCATAGAGGGTAGGGGGGGTACCCAACTAGTACATCGAACCAAATACCCAGCTTCGATAGTAGAGAAGCTAGCGCAGGGTAATCTTGGCTGATTTAATTGGATACGATGATCGAGTGTCGGATATAGACGTGAGCAAAGTGCAGCTGCTGCCGGTGCTGCTGCAACGATCTTCGTTATTGTTTCCGGACGATCGGTCTCGTCGTATATCTCACATCTAATCTCATTGCCGATGCATCTATCATACCCGGATTATACGATATAAGAATTATAGGACGTCTCGTTTCAAGGTACGGGGCTGGATTTAAGTCATGAAATTTTTTTTCAAAGTTCAGAATGGTATAAAAATATTACAAATTCATTTCAGACAATTTTACATTTTTGAAAACGTTTAAGTTCAGGATTTTTAAAGTTCGGAAAACCTTTCGGAATTTTAATCCCGTATTTTCAGGGCAATATTTTTATTCCTTTTTACTTTTATTTGAAAATCTTTAATTAGGATAAGCCCGAGAACAGATCTTTTCAAAAAAAATTTTAATTTTCTTCCAATTTGAAAAATTAAAAAATAAGAAATATATGAAAATTTCACAAAAATTTGGCTATGCTTATATATACTTAAGAATAAAATGTATAATGTGTGAAAATCTCTTTACTAACGAATTAGGTATAATATACCTACCTGTATAAATAGATAAGTACATATATGAAGAATGATTATTATAATCACATGTGGGTATTTGTTTTACCGGATATATATGTACGTTTTCGGAAAATACAATAAACCGAGGCTCAGTCCCAGCTCCCATATGGATATATATGTATACCTATACCATATATGTATACCTACATATACATTGTGCACTCGGCTTACGAGACTAAACCACGTTTGATATACCGTTGTGCAAACTTCTGCATACACATACCTACATGCACAGTTCTCGGTACATTCGAATTCAAAACTGTCAACTCTGATAAAAAAAAAAAAAAAAAAATTGAAAAAATTGAAAAAATTTGTGATACTTTTTTTTTTTTTTTTACAGTTTTTGCAATCATAGTACCGAATTTCATTCTGTAAAAATAAATAGAATAAAAATTTGAAAATTTCATTCTTTTTTTTTATTGTTCGATCGAATCTGAACATTCCGTTTAAATTTCGTCTCAGCATCGAAAACGAAAAAATTTGCAACGAAGCTTTTTAATAATTGTAGAATTTTTTTTCTTTTGTATACTTTTATTACTGCATATGAAAATTAATTTTGATTATAATAATACTGATAGAAAAATTATAGTTTAAATATTTGTATCCTAAAATTGCATAATTATATGTATATATATACATATCTAAGATTTGTTATAATCTTTGAATGAAATTTAATCCACGATTAATAGGTGTGAGTGAGTATATATTTATAACTATCTAAGTTATATAGTCTAGACTCGGTATATCGGGGGTTATAGTACAGTATGGGGTTTCAGCATAGATTTGTAAAATAAGAGGGAATTAGAACTGACGTAGAAGTAGAAGCCAATGGAACGCAATTACACTTGCTAATGAGTCGAAAGTGGAATTTGTCAGACGCACGAGTTTGTCACGAGCTCGATTTGTCATTCGATTGCAATCATGCTCGCGGCCGGCTGCTCAACGCCTTACATTATTATACTCGTATCCCATACAATATACAAGTTCAAACACTCGATTCGACATTAAACCTTCACACATAAAATTAGCCACCTAACTCAATACTGACCCTTTTCTTTTTCACAATAAAAATAAAAATAAACGATAAAAAAAAAAAGAAAGAAAAAAAAATTTTCTAACCCAAATATAAAATGTAAAACAAACAAAAAAAAAAAAAACTATGGGGATTAATTTTTGTTAAATATCGAAGGAACTAAAGAAAGACAAAAACTTGGTCGAATTTTGACTTTTCTCTACCTACTTTGAATTATTTTCTATATAATCCGATGTTTTTTTTTTTTTTGATTTTTAAGCTCAGTTCAGCAAATTAATTATTTATTCAATTAATTAATTAATTAATTAATTATTTCGATTACCTAATTATACTGGAATTGCAATACAGTGCAGCTGTTGAATTGTAAATTAAGTATATATATAGTAGAATGGTATGTATATGTATATCTCATTGCCGTGGTTGTAGTTGGGTACCTACATATCGCCATTCGCAATTCTATTGAATAATTGATCGCGAGATGCCCCAGGTGCAGATATATATTTTGAAATACTGAATTTTTTCTTCATTTATTTCAATTTTTTTTTTTTCTTTCTTTTTTTAACTGGTCAGGGTATACACGGACATTGAGCAATAAATTCAAAGGAAAAACGGATAAACCAAAAAACAAAATTACAGTGCAAAAAAAATAACAAGTCTGTTTCTTCGACTTGTACGAATTATTATTATCAATTTTCTTTTTTTTTATTTTTCTCTAGAATTTAGAACCTAAAAATGAGAAAAAAAATCAATTGAATGGGCTTGACCTCCGTTTTTTGTACATAAGGTAATTTTCTTTTTTTTTTTTTTCATTTATTTATTGAAGAAATTACCACTTTTCAAAATTTTTCACACTATTTTAATCAACAGAACTACAGCAAATCCTTTTAGAAAGATATTAAAAAATAAAAAAAATATATAGGCCATCAGGGGTTTAATTTATCAAACCGGATATTATGCAACTATAGTCTACTTTCCTATTAGTTGAACCCAACCCAGACAACCGGATTCTTTAAGACCTTGTTTTTGTTGTTTTCTTTTTTGTTTAAATTTTTTCTGAATATATGCCAGTTGAGAAAAAGAAGGAAAAATAGAAAGAGACAGAGAAAGAAATAAACTAACCGGTTCTATGAATTAAATAAAATTTTCGTTAATGACCAGAATTAATGTAGCTATGTTGTTTAAACTATTAAATAAATTAACAAAGTGAGCCAAAAAAAAAAAAGATCCAAAAAATAAAAAAACAAAAAAATTAGCAATAAAAATAGAAAAAAGATGAATGTAACACGTGGCGATAATTTATAATGCTAAAAAAATTATTCAATTATATGTATATGAACGATTTAAAAAGATTTCAGTATAGAAAAAAAAAAAAAACCCCACCTCGTATCTCTGGGTATATCAGATACCAAACTTTGACATTTTAATTCGCGAAATATAGATCGAACGAACTATAACAAAGTGAGGGATAAGGTGTGACGGAATGTCTTTCACCATCACACGTATATTTGCGAATATTAATAAAGTATTTAAATTTATTGTTATAACCAATTATCATCAGTCGCCTGTACCTATATTCTTTTATACAAAAAATTTAATTATCAATTTTAGTTTAGTATATAAAATAGAAATGGTACATACCTAGTAAACCTGTATTTTATTTTTTCATGTTTCATTAAATTGGTAATAAATGAGTCGGGTTTGACGATAAATTTCTCAAATTTCTCATATTCCTGTTTTTTTTTTTTTTGTTTTTATGCAGAATAAAATTTTCCGCGAAAAGTATATTTGAAATTATCAATCGATAGTTTAATCGTGAATAATCGTTGAAAAATAAATTTCAAACAATAAATAATTGTAACTATAAATTGCATATCGTTAAATTTAAAAACATTTTTTTTTTTTTTTTTTTCTTATTTTTGTAGAAAATTTAATTTTCTATAAAATCGTACCTACTTTGCGAAAATTATTTCCCATAAACTCCGGTTGAGAAATATATACATACCTATAATAGTATCGATAAAAAAAAAGAAATTGAAATGAAATAAAAGAAAAAATATTCTTATCAATTTTGTCATGAAATTTAATTTTCAATTCGGTTTCTATACAATGGTATTTCGTACAGGTTACATATACATAGTTTATACACATTTATACATACACCTATATGTATACAGTAGAAAGTTTCGTGTCGTATCGCTTTAAGGCCGGTTCCGACCGTGATCTGCACTGATAAACAAGGGGCACTCCCTTCTCTCTATACACACTATCTATAAATATATATATATATAAATATATACATGTATATACATATACATAGTTATAGATACACTTTTTTATTTATCTATCTATATATCCATACATCCATATATACATATATCGATTTATTTATCTATATCTACCTCATCGAAACTTATTCGCGAAAGCTACATGTGTCTGGCAATTATCTTTCAGGAGGTTTTTTTTATATATCTATATATACGTCAGCTCCCTTTATTATATATTTATTACAGTCTGTATTTTCTAATTAAGCCAATAATTAATCATCACAATAATTATAGAAGAAAGAAAATACTCGATTTTTTTTTATTATTACTATTATTATTATTATTATTATTATCATTATTATTATTATTTGTTAGGAAAAAAGTACATAGAGTTTTCTTGATATGGTTTTTTTCGTTTTTCTTATTTTCTTTTTTTTTTATATAATTTTTAAGTGAAATTTGATGATATCCTTGGGAATATCTTTAAACCTCGATTAAAGACCGTCTAACGAACATAGATTCATAATTCAACTGTAGATGTACATGAATATGTATATATTATGTATGTAGGTATATGTATAGTGGACTGAAGTTTCAAGGTTCGCGAACTTGTACCACGAGTTATAAATAATACTGAGAATAAACGATTTACGAAAACTGGGACGATCTCTTCAAAATTCATCACGTGTTTTGTCATAAAACAGAAAAAAAAAAAACCAAAATGAAAATAGGATTTCGGTAACAGAAAAAAAAAGAAGTACATACGTACCTACACCTCACTTCTTTCTTTTGAATCGAAAAATAAATTTTGAGCTAAAAATATAAGTTTCGGGGGGGTAAAATGAAAAATTTTTTTATTCAAAATTTTGATTCTATAAGCCATAAGGTATATTATTATAGTGTCATAGGTATAGTTACGTCGTGGTTACTCGAAACGAAGTATATGTTATAAAGCTTCCTTACTTGGGATTCGATGCAACTCAACGTGGTGAAAAAAAAAAAAAAGAAAAAAAAAAAGAAAAAACTGAAATAAAAAGAAGAGAAAAATGAGACGATTCAAACGAGTCCGACCGGATTACGCTAGTATATGTAGTATGTAGGTTCGTACGGTCCTATGCCTTTAATATACCTATACTCTCATGTATACCGGGTGTTTAGAAAATTTACGAATTACAAAATTGAAAACAAAAAGCAAATCCATAAAGAAGAAAGAAAAAAATTAAATAAAGAAACTAAGTAAAATTTTGTTTGTTTGTTTTTTGGCAAATGGCAAAAACGAAGACTTATAAACGTTTCACAATAATTTCGATTTACCTATATCTAACTATGCGCCATGTGCGTGTATAGCCGTTGTACCTACAGTGGCGCAGTTTACTCGAGTAAGATCGTAACTTTTTACGATCAGTAAAGAAAAACCCAGTCTACGATCCTATCTAACATACCTATACATACATACATACATACATACATACATACATACATACGTATAGGTATTATAACAGTAATGCAGAAATGTTCGCGAATGAGTTTTGACGGAAAGTTAGTTTTCATGACTTACCTATTCGCGAGAAACTCAAACCATTCGTCTGTAATACATACTGATAACATTTTCGTAAAGGAAATTGGCTCTTCGAGTATATATATAGTAGATTGGTTTATACCTCCTTTAACAATCCAAGAAATAACTTGAAAAAAAAAAAAGAAAAAAAAAGAAAAATTCTCTTGTTTTTTTATTTTATTTTATTTTATTTATTTTTTTTTTGTTTTTTGACGAAAACGCGAAATTTCAAGAAAATTCGGATCTCGCTCTGAATGAAAATAATTCGACAAAAATTAAGTCACCCCTACTGGCTTACTTATGTACCTGTTGTATGTATACCTATATAAGCCACGTGGTAGATTTATTAGCGTACGGCGGTTTAGTGATTAAACGTGACACGTGCCAGGGGTTTCTGAAAAAGCAGAGAGGAAAGAGAGAAAAACAAAAAAATAAAAAAAATTAAAAAAAACGGTGAAATAAAGGCGATAAAAGAGTTTGAGAGCAAAGAGTGAAGAAAATAGTAAAAAAAAAAAAAAAAAAAACGAGTAAAAGAGGGGGAAAAAAACTATAGGAAAGGAAAGAGAGAAGAAGAGAAATAGATATACGTGTATATATATATATATATATATATATATATATATATATATATACCTATATATAAAGATAGGTATAGGATACCTATATATATATATATATATAGACGAGGTAAACCCCTTTCGGACGAAAATTAAATTCCTACGAAGCAACGATATCGTAAAACGTTCTCTTGGGTAAGAGAACAACGGAACGGGTATACCTACCCTACTATACGGGCTAAGCTTATAAACCATACCACGTTTTCCAGCTCAAACCCCAACCGGAATTAAAACCCATTCCTTATACGGAATTTTGAATAAACATGTGCCCAATGAGATCTCAATTATAACGTGGAGATATTTAGAGAAAATTTTATAGACTCGAGACTACAACGGATATAAAATTAGCAAAACTGTATAATTATATATCTCTAGTTGTTAAGGGTGTATATTATTTTTGGTTAACGGAATTTTAACCTGATTAATAGAATTTTTTTTTTTTCATACACAATTAGAAATTATTTAAAAATTTTTATCGATTTTGAGTCTACAGAAGAAAAAAGTCGTCAAAGTTTTTTTTGACATTTTTAAGGATCATTCTGAAATCATGACTTTTCGGAGCATACTTAATAATAGATAGAAATAAAGTCAGTCTTCAATCGTTGCTTGACGAAGTTTAGATGAACGATGTGAGATTAATATACCTTTCAAAGTTTCAAAAAAATTTCAAAAAATTTTTAATCATGTTTCAAAATATTAGCGATCAATTGTGAAAGATCTGAATCGATAGAATTTTTATTCACAACGTATGCTGCGGTTTAAAAAAAAATTTAAAACGAAAATTGGAGGATTTTAAATCCGGGATGTGAGCATCTTATAGTCAATTTTGAAACCTGTCTTCGGATATGTTTGATTTAATGTTCGGTGTGATATTTTTAAACGATAATCGATATACAGTTTCATATATTTTTTTGAATTGTGGAACATTTTTTATCGATAATCAAGACCAATTCAATCGTGTATGATATAAAGTGCAATTCTAGTATATTCCAATAGCGAGAATGTATATTGCGCCTTCGCAAGTTGTCATCGAAGAATAGTACTCCATTAGGTACCGTTGAACGCGTCTTGATTTCCGCTACAATTTTTAGAGCGACAAATTGAGAAAAAAAAAATGAAGAAAAAAAAAAAAAAAAAAAAGAGAGAAAGAGATAAAAATTTATTTCTCGAAAAATGATATTTTCTTCTGTTATATTAATGTACGACGATCTGTATATGTATAACACGTATATTCTTCTTCTTACTTTTTGTTTTTTTTAATTTTTTTTTTTTTTTTTCTTTACCTGTAAGACTTGCGGCAAAGTTCCAAAACGACCATCGACAACCAAATAATTTCATTTCGCGTTCGTCTGATCGTCGATCGCGGCCTGCCAATGCCCCCTTCAACGAGGAGGCAAGCAAAGAGCTCATCCGCACGAATTATAGATGTCGACTTTCCGGATAATGATGATAATAAAACGTTAATCCAAATCCAAGTGTGGGTGGGGTTGTAAAATTAACACTAGACGCACTTATTCACGAAGCACAAAGAACGAACTTAAGAATTGTTTTTTTTTATTTTTTTTTATTTTATATATTCACAATTTTAGATTAAAAAACAAAACGAAAAAAGATAGACGATTCAAAAAATAAAAAATTATATGCATATGCAGAGAGTTCAATTTATCGCTTGATTTGTTTTTCAGGAAGTCACCTCGAGTTCACGAGAGAATATCGTAATAATTTGCTTTTCAAATTATCCGATCGAAGGTCTTTGACATATTGAGTAAACCGATGAAGCATAGATACACATATAAGTATACAGTCTGCACGTATACCTGTATATATATATACCTGTATAGATAATAATTGGCGGGTAAATTTCGTTTCCTTTACAATTAGAGATAGGATACTAATTATTATTAATCATTTGCTTGTTTTAAATTTTTTTTTATTTTTTTTTTTTTATTTGGTTATTTATTCATTTCATTCTTTCATTTTTATTTCGTTTTATTTTATTTTATTTTAAAAACAATTTTTTTGTTAATTACACACGTCTTAATTACGTCTCACCTTGCCTTTGAACCTTCACATCGTATAACAAATTCCACGATTGTTAATCCTACATTTTTTTTTCTATCCATTTAAAATACATCGATTTCCTCATATATATGTATATTATAGAATATGAATTTTTTTTTTTTCTTTTTTTTTTTTTTACTTCTACATTTTTTCTGTCTTAATTTATGTATATTTAATTTTCCGCAATCTTTTAAACACTTCGAGAAAAAGAAACCTAGTCAACTTTCGTTAATTAATAATACAGCAGCTATTAGTATATGTTGTTTTTTTACCATAATTATATTTAAAAACAGGTTTTTTCGCATTTTATTTAATTATTTTTTTTTTTTTTTCTTTTATTTTTGATTCTTTAAATTATTCTCTTTTTATCAATACCTATACAGTTGTTCGACAAATTCGTAAAAACTATAAAATCGTATACGTGTGTTTATCATACAATAAAATTAATACTGTCTTATAATTTCGAAACACAAAAAATGGAAAAAAAATATCAAGTTTTAATTTTTAATTTTTATTTATTTTTTTCTAATGTTTTCTTATCGCGTTATACTTTTGAAAATAATTTTAATATAAAACTTATATACGAATGGACGGTATATATACATATACATATATATTTCAACCGTCGATTTATACTCAAGTGTATCGAGGACAAGCAACGCGTTTTCTCTTTAAGTCGGATCCACAACAACCTTCGACGTCACGAACCATCGCGACGAATTACGATTTCAAAAATATACCGGTTTAAAAATCTTTCTTTACATTGACCAAAATCTTCTATTCAATGAAAAAAAAAATAAAAAAATTTCAAAAACAAAATTTTAACACATACAAATAAATTTGTGGAAAGAATAATTTTCTCAAAAATTTAAAAAATCCCGAATGAGAATTTTTTTTTAAATAAAAAATCATTTACTTTTCTTTTCTTTATTTTTTATTCTTTCAATCGAAACACTGTTCACCTATAAAGTTATTATACGATGCATCCACATGCACACTGCGCACTGCATCACACAATATAACATATAGACCTATTTCCGGTATGGGGTATTAGTTTCACTACAGATATACCTAAACCGTATATATCCTGCACAATACTCGGTATTTGTCAATTTTTTAATTTATATAAATTTTTTTCTCTCGTATTAGGAATATCTTTCCAAATTTTTTCTTTAATTTTTCATATTTTTATATATTCAGAAATCCGTGTAAAATTATCATTTATTAATTTCTCCTTCAATTAACACAACTATAATAAACCATGTACCTGTACGTTGTTAAACATTAATTGAAATTTATTATTTACATATGTGTCTAACGATCACGTTCGCGGTAATCCACCGACTGAAGGCTTGGAAAGGCTTGAAAGTTGTCGGGTCTGTAACCGTTGCTGATCAAGAGACCCCTCTCTCTTCTCTTAAGTTCAGTTTGTTGGGTATAGCTGGCTGCATGCAACCAAGCAAGCAAGCAAGCGAGCAAGCAAAGCAAAGCAAAGCAAAGCAAAGCGAAGCAAAGCAAAGCAAAGCAAAGCAAAGCAAGCAACCAGGCAGGTACATTCCTACTACTATACGACCACCTCACTACCACTAATTTAAACCCAACCTACGCGAGCCAGTTTCTTGTGTAGGCGCCTGTATACTGCAGTAGGTATACCTGAATACTGAATACTGTATATATATTGTATAGCGTGGTAGTCGCCTCGCCCATCAAAACCGTCCGATATATTTCAACGGTTGACCTGCGTTATTATTCTAAGTTATGAACAATAGAGAAGGCCGAGTTGAAGCTTTAAATTTTCAAACTTTTTAATGGTTAAAAATGTCGAATTCATTTTGGACGTTTTTAAATTTTTTTTTTTTAATAAAATTCGGAATGATCGAAATGCAGAGAGCTTGAAAGACAAAAAGTTTAAGAATTTGAAAATTTAATGCACGGAGTACGATGCTCTGTACTACGAATTTCAAATTCCAAAGTTTGATTTTTAGCTTTCGGAATTTATAACCGTCGAGGTTTTTCGATTTAAAGTTTTTTAAATCGACTATGCAAACATTCCAAAAAAAAAAAGAAAAAAAAAAAAAAGGAAAACCCTGGCCCTAATCGGTATTATAAATTATTGTATAACGTTAATTACGACTAATAAATGAGTATGTAATAATATTACAGACTATGTGGATCGTTTCCCTAAAAATTGCCAATTTTTCATTAGGATTTAGTAACGTTGATTCTAAGATATAGTATAATTACATCTACCCAAGTTTTGAAACTTGTTACTAATAATTGTGAGAGTTAGAATCTTGTGGCAGGTATTATTACGACATCATTAACAATTTATAAGCCTAGGTAATTGACGTTAACGCAGAGTTAATCTTGTGTATACTATGTATGTATGTATATATATATATATAGGTATATACAATATTTGTATCTAATTATACACCTAACCCTGACCAAATCGCATAATCTAAAAATCGTGAGGTTTGTAAATATCTAGCCGTTTAATTCTACAGAAATTCGAATATATCGGATATTAAATACCTCTATACCTATCATGTATGTAAATCAAGGAAACGATCATCGGACATTTATATAAATTAGAAATGAAATTGAAATTAAATATCAAAAAAATGAAAAAAATAAAAAACTGTTATGTGATTATCGATAATATTTTTATACCTGTAATTAATTAATTTGCGACGTATGTATGTATCGTAAATTCAATCAAATATTTAAATTTATTTTAAATAAATTTTCTATTTATTTGTATATTTATTTATTTATTTATTTATTTATTTATTTATTTATTTAGTTATTTATTAAAATAAAATAAATAAAACTGCGTCGCAATTTTATTGGATATAATCATTACTTTTTTGAGTTTTGTATTTTCTTTTTCATTTTTTTTATATATATATTTTTTATTTTTTTTTTGTATTCTGGGTTATTGAACACACGCGAGGATTCGATTCGATTGATCAATCCGGCTTCAAACGTTTCCAATATTCAAAATATCCGCACGGTTAGATAGTCGGTTGGTTAGTTATTTAGTCAAATAGAAATGTGCAAATTAAACAGCTCCAATATGACGCAACATGCAAGGCCGACGATTTTTCACCAAGGACAAAACCGCGTTAAAACCGGAAATACGTAACTCCGCAATCCGTAATTTTTTTTTATTTTTTTTTATTTTATTTTTCGTTTTCTCTTCCTGTTTCTATTATTTGTAATTTTGTTTCATTTTTCTCTTTATTTTTTTGTTTTGTTTTTTACAAAACTCGCTTTTTTATACTTTTCAAAGGCACGTTAAGCATTCAAATTTTATTTTTTTCTACCGATTTTTTCGGGGATCTAAATCTCTCCGTAACCTCTACCTATACATACACCTACTTCGACTTTATATAGTTTAATTCAGGTATAATACATTAATGTAAGGGCCTGTAGAACTGAGGTTGGGCGAGGCAGAGGTAAAGGTAAAGGCGAAGCTAGAGGTAGGGGACAGGACTGGAACCAGGCGTTTTCGTGGTCATTGACCTGCAGGCTCGATGGGTCCAGACGATGGAAAGATGCAGCAGCTCGTTTAAACCACGAGACTGTGCAGCGCATATGGAGTAAAAGATTTTTTTACAAGATTTTTGAAAATAGTTTAAAAAATAAAAAATAAAACACCAAGTTTGATTATAAATACGTTCAATTTTTTTTTTTTTGGTTTATATAAAAATCCACCACCCACAGCAAACATAAAAAAAAAAAAAAAAAAAACTGAAATAAAAAATAAAGTACAGGGTCAAATAATTGTAGGATTATAAAAAATATCAAAAATGTTGTAAAATTTTGTAAAATAGGATAGTGGTAAGATTTCCTGATAAATTCTTCAAGTCAGATTGAGTTCTTCTTCTTCTTCTTCTTCTTATTCTGGTTTATATGTATAGGCGAAGTAAGAAAGAAATAAAGCAGTAAATGAAAAGAGAGTAAAAATAAAGTAATAGTAGTTAACGGAACAGAACGTTATCCCTACTCTTTAAGTACACGGTATCATGTATGGTTCGACCGTATGCGGTGACCAGGTAGAGGTAAGAACTCCAAAGAGAAGTTGTTTTAAAATGTCCTTGACCCAGAGTCAGTCAGATCAAGAGTTGCTTCTGGTTGGGGCCTCTCTGGGCCTCCGGCGAGACAGAATCATTTCCGGTTAGGTTAAAATTCAAGCTACGGTGTCTCACAAAGAAGAAGAGGAGGAAGAAGAAGAATAAGAAGAAGAAGAAGAAGAACAAGCAGAAGAAGAAGAAAAAGTCGTTTGATCGGTATACGTATATAATTTTTTTTCTTCTTCTTCTTCTTCTATCAGAATAGTTTTTCTTATCTATTTTTTTCTCTTCCTGTTTTTTATTTTATTTGTTGTTTTTTTGATTTTTAATGAGAGTCGTGATTCATATTCGTGGCAAAATTTACGGATTTATGGTACTTCAATACCCTGCACGTTAAGCGATTTGGTAATTACCAATTAATCAATTTGATGCGGTATGTATACGTCCCTATATTCGCAATATAAATAATTTCAAGTATAAACGAAGTTTG
The DNA here is from genome assembly GCA_963924015.1 of Macrophya annulata. Classification (NCBI taxonomy): domain Eukaryota; kingdom Metazoa; phylum Arthropoda; class Insecta; order Hymenoptera; family Tenthredinidae; genus Macrophya; species Macrophya annulata. The sequence continues at coordinate 27,905,000 of OZ001260.1, forward strand.
TCACCGTCATATCCCGGTACATGCATGATATTGCCATACCACGTTGCGTTAAAGATTAATGGAATTAATTAAACCAAACGTATTGCCAAAATTATGGAAAATAATTAAACGATGTTAAACCGAGTGAAACGTGACAATTTGTTTGTTTCAAGACCCTCTTCCTTTTTATTTATTTCTTGTTGTTTTTCTTTCATATATCTTGTCCCTCTGAATATCGGGAAAGAATACTCCCTCATTACTGTCGAATATTCAATTCATTTGCACAAAAAAACAAAAAAAAAAAAATTATTTATGTACAATTGTATATGTATATAAGATATTCTGTCTATACTTTTAAACACCTCGGTGCGATGATAAGAAAAAGACAAAATAAAAATAGTATTGGTTTTCATAGAAAATTGAATTTTTCGATAGTTTCACGAATCTTCGAATTTTCGAGCTTCCAGAATCCAAATAATTAAGAGCTCAAATCTAAAATTCACAAAATTTCACGATCAAATTATATATTTAGTATAAAATATTTCCATATCTGTATATAAATTCTAACGTCGAACGAATCTACGAAAAACAAAAAAAAAAAAAAAAAAAATGGTTGTCTTTTAAAATTTTCTTTATAATTTCCATAATGATTTTGGAATTTGTCTAGATCTTAAGAACACCGTGTCTTTCGCGATATAGCATAAATCTGAAGTAACGGTAAATTAACCCCGACAAAGGGATAATAATAACAGTAATAATAATAAAAATAATAATAATAATAATGACAATGATAGTAATAATAGTAATAGTAAGAAAAAGAAAAGGTTAGTAACAAAAAAAAAAACAGCTGATGATCCGGAAGTTCTTCCAGAAACTTCTAACGGTCCTCCCCCCCCCCCGACGGTTCTTCTTCTTCTTCTTTTTTGCTACCTTATATTACCAATCCTATCGAAACCAGAGAGAAAAATAGTAAAAATAAAGAAATAGATAGGTAAAATAGAAAATAGTTGAGTTCACTTCAAAGAAGATTCGCTACTCTACTATGATAGAGGTGTATAGGTAGTAGGCATCTACTTTTCGTGCTTTGAGAATCTACGCCGTGATTGGGTTCTTACATATATGTATATCTTCAAAGTCTTATGTATATAGATATATATAATAGTATATTTTACCGAGCGAGTCAAAGAGAAATGTGAAGAGTCAAATACGATCACTTTGAGTGAATACTTTTTGTTTTTTCTTATTCATTTTTTTTGAAATTTTTTTGAGATTTCATATTGCAGCTTGTATTAAATATATAATAACTACAGTATACTTATATACTCAGCATATTTCATCACAGGGTATAAAATTTAAATCATCGGCGTATATATAGACAAAATTTCATATCCGGGGTAAAACTAGTCGAGTAGAAATAATAAATTAACTATTTTTCATCGAATAACGTATATATATATATATATATACCCTAAAAGGTTATACATATATTTCTCATAGCTTTGCTAAATCTTATGACAGCTATAACACACGAATGAAACTGTACATAGACATATAGATATATATGTATTACCCACAGGCATATATTATGGTAAATAAATCATTTCAAATATAATTTTTTTTTTTTTTTTTTTTATACACACTTTCGATGTGAATCTATGTACGTATATACTATTAATTGTAGATATATCTATGTACGAGAATCTACCTACGAGTAAGCTTACATGGTTTAGGTATATATATAAATACACTTATATATATATACGAGAAACAGCTGAACGTTACGATCTTTTTTTTTTTTTTTTTATACAATAATTTTTCCTCTTCTTTTTATTTTCTTTCCTTATTTTATACCCCCGAGAGAATATCCCTCACTTTTATACCTATAAACCCACTAACACGTGTACATACACAGATATATATGTAGAGAAGGGATGATATATTGAAAAAAAAAAATAGAAAAAAAAAAATTTCCACTCCCTTATAGCTATAAAAGGTGGAACAGGGGGGGACTAAAAAAAAAAAAAACTAAAAAAAGACTAAAATCTCTCTGCGTTAATAATTATCAATATTACTTTTCGATACATTAGCTGATGCACTATTTAATTTATTAATTATTGCATAAATTCATTAAGAGTTTGTTCAGATGATTGAAAAAAAAAAATGAAAAAAATGAAAAAAAAAAAAAAATAAATAAAGCAATATAGGCAAGAATTTGGAACAACGATCTACTATCAAACTCCTATACATGGACATAATTATAAAGATGAATAAAATTATATTCGTATATAGTAGACATACGATTGTATCTACCTGCAGAAGCTAGTCTCTACCTTATATCAACTGTGTGTGCCTGTTACTAGGTAATGAAGTCGTTATTCTCTGTAAAATAAATGAAGCAGAGTGGTTCGCGAGCTAGTTTTTCCATTTTAGTCTTCTTTCCTTATTTATTTATTATTATTTTTTTTTTTTTATTCTTCTATTTTTTTTTTTTTATTACCTTTTTCTTTTTTTTCTTTTTTGTAATTAAAGTTCTATATACTATGTCATGTAGAACTACCTACTCTACTCAGCGTTATTCTCCTAGATAGAAACTCGACGTTAACTCGCAGCTAGCAACCAACGCGGGTTTCAGTATATAGTTCTATATACTTATACGGAAAAAAAAAAAACAAAATATAAAATAAAATAAATAATATAAAAAAAAAAAATATTTATTTAGAAATGTGGTCACTTAATTATTGTCCAATTTTTTAAAATCAGTCCGGAATGATTTTCCTCGAGACGTAACGATTTATAATAATAAAGAAAATTAAATTAGAGTATACAAGTTCGATGCACAAGGAGAGAGAGAGAGAGAGAAAAAAAAAAATAAGGGATGAAAACTATGTGTATCAATTTTCCGGTTGACTTAATGCGAAAATTTATACCCACGTCGTCTGTAAAATTACCTTATCTAAATATATAGGTATGTATATACCTACTATATACGTATATGTATGTACTGTACGTATATAGAAAAGTAATTGCAGTTGCAACACAGCTATGATAGTAGAGCGTGTAGTTAGGTATATAGAATATACTTTGAGATGTGTGCCACGGGCAAGAAGAAGCAAGAAGCAAGAGGCAAGAAGCAAGAACCTCGCGCTTCTCGGCAAGCGAAAAGCCAAGGTACCTAGTTGGGATAGGGTAGGATAGGTAAGGGGTAGGTGTATGAAGACCGTAGAGGAGCTCCAGTTCGTAGTTGAGGAGAACGTTGAGTATCAAGTTTTAACGAGCTCTCAAGAGGGCCTCGTGTGGGCAGGGGAAGCTGAAGAAGAACTTTCCATGTATCTATGCTCATCTATCTATCTAGTAGGGTATACATATATATGCATAAAGATCGAGAATGGCCAGAACAGTATGAGTTGATTTTTCTTAAAATTCAAAAAAATTTTTTTTTTTCATTGAATAGAATTTTGAACGGTGACAAAGTTGAAGACCGTAATCTTAAAGTTGAAAACTTTAATACATTCCCGATTTTAATTTTCCAAAAATTTTAGAAAAGATTTGACATTTTTTTGAAAAATATTCATTCTCTTATTCTCGTTTTCGAAATATAGGTACATTTTAATCCACGAACCGCAATCGCTTATATCCATCAATGAACACATGAGAAAAACACCTTATGGAAATTATATATCCATATAACCGGGGGTCGATGATAGGGCGCGAAAAATATTCTATAGCTCAATAAAAAAAATCTTCTATACCTATAACGTAGCGATATCGAACGATTTGAATATATATACCTATATATATATATATACCTATATATATATATATCCAAGCTCTCATCCTTCCTTCCTTCCTTCCTTCCTTCCTTCCTCATACATGTAGCCTATCGTTATTTGATTTTTTCCCCTTCTCTCTCTATTCTTTTCTTTGATTTTTTTATTTTCTTCTTTTTATATTTTCATCTTATTTTTCTTCTCTCTATATACCGTAATACGGTATACATATATATTCGAAAGAGTATATATACCTACTCGATTATGTGTGATTTCTACAATAAAATTCGAACCTTCTTCTTCTTCTTCTTCTTCTTCATCGAATTTTTTTTTTTTTTTTTTCTTCTGTTACTTTCTTTCTTTTTCGTTTTTATTTTTGGCCAAGGGGCGTAGACCTGGATCTGACCCAGCAGTTTGAACCACGTTATTAGATTCTCTTGACATATTTCTCGGGCCACGGTAGTATTATTCCACTCGAGAATACGAAAGCGCGGGGCGGTTCATCGCGTGCATTAGATATTTGTGCAGATTTTACCTTTTCAAGAATATAACATAAAATTTACTACCTTTCTCACATTTCTCTATTTGTCTTGTTCAATTTTTCTTTTTCCATTTTGTCACTCTTAATATACCACAATGCGGGTTCCTAAATTTTCAGATCCATTTATCGGTCACTAAAACACAACCCGTATACTTACAGATAGAAATAAGTAAACCCATACCATCTACCCAGTCAGAAATTGGTTAGAAATTCACACGTTAATTCGGTTAAATATTTCCAAACATCTAAACAGTATCGCGAAGAGAAGGTTTTGGGATTATTTTATGTACATACATGATATCGCTCGTTTCACACATTTTGGTTATAAAATTTATCTAACCGAACACAAAGAGGAAAATTTACGATCTTGATAAAACGGGTACCTATACATATACATATCTACATATATACCTGCCTATACATAAGGCTCGAAGAAGTATGCAAGACCCTTGCCGCCCTATCCTGAACGCATTGTCGATACTAAATCACGAGCCGATACTCGATGGGCTTAAAATATCAAAGTTAGGTAAAGACCGAAGACAACGGGTTGCAGCCTCCGAGGAGTAGCCAGTGCTGAATGTGTCCAAGGGATTTGAAGGATTTGACGTAAACTTCCCCCTTGAGTATATATACAAGAAAATCTATCTATCTATCTATCTATGTATATAATATCTTTACCTCGAAACTTTTCACATATATCAGATTGTTCACCATCTCGGTCAAGGCTGGCCAGTAGTAGCTCATCCTCGTACCAAAAACGTGGACAATAAGCTTACGGAAAGAAGGATTTCACTTGGAAAAAGCTGTTTCCGTTATACATAACTAAACTTATATGTATGTATTTATGTACGTACGTGTGTGTGTGTGTGTTTGAGTAATGTATACATTCGTCGGTCAGAAGAGAAGAGAAGATCAGAGAATAGAATAGAATTAGAGTAGAGTGAGAGGGAGAGAGAGAGAGGAAGAGGGATATGGATCCGTCTTGGGAACGAGATTAATGAAAATTCTGATTGCCACTCAAGAGAAGGGGCTTTGAATCGTATATAGCAAAAGGGGTTTCTATATTTTAAATTAAACCCTTGTTAAACCATTCCCGGTATACAATTTGCATGATAAATATCCCTGGAATAGTTAATCGCAGGATTGAACATCGTATAGGTATAACTACTCCAATGTTTAATAAGAACAAAAAATAAATAAACCAAAAACACCAATCGAAAACAAAATAAAAAAATAAAAGTATAAAAAGAAATTGGGTACACATTTTTTTAGAAAAAAAAAAAATGGTAACCAATTCAATTAGTAAGCCAAACCGAGTTTTTCTTTTTGACTCGTTTTCTTCTTCTTCTTCTTCTTCTTCTTTTTTTTTTCTTTTTTTCGTCATATTTCTACATATGAATGGATAATTTTCAAACGTACGAGTATTTTTCTTTTTTTAACCCTTGAAAAAAAGTAAAAAAAAAAAAAAACCTTTTTGTCAGAGATAGGCTGGCAGGTAACTTTTCTATTGACTTAAAACTCGAGAAAAGCTCACCACGTCACGCGCTGCAGAGCCAGCGAAAATCGTAAAGTTGAGTAGGTAGGTAGATAGGTAGGTAGGTAGGTCTTTGGAGGGTGGCTTGGCTCGCTGGCTGGTTGGCTCTCGACCTTGTTTTTGAAATTTGTTAATTTATCAATATTGAAGAAGAAGAAGAAGAAGAAGACGAGCAAATTGACGTATACGGACGATGTTAAACCGTGCCAAACCGTCATCGACATCGTAAAATGAAACGAAACCAAATCCAAAAACAAATCAAAAAAACCTAACTTAAAAAGTTTTTTAAATATTTTCAAAGCTCTAGTTTCTCAAAGAAATATCAATGATCAAAGGCACACTCTTTAAGTTTCGTTAATTGCTAAGAAAAAAAAATCTAAGGCCAAAAATATTCTAAGCGTTCTTAGTTTGGTGGATAAAAATACAAAATATTATATTCGCTGCACCCCCTGTTCGTCATAACTTTGTCAAATTACTTAAAACGATAAAAATTTGAAAAAAAAAAAATTTGAAAAATTATTTGAACCAAGAACAGCAGATTTTTTTTTTCCGAAATGATAAGAAAAAAGAAACAAAAAAAAAAAAAATCGGAAAGCTTGTTTTTGACACGATTATATGTATAACAACGCGCAGTAATTTTGAAAATGGTATAGATAACAATCTGTTAAGAATCACACGGAAACCGCGAGATAAAAGTAAAAAATCTTATAAAAGCTGGGAGGGTTGAGGCACAGCGCGTTTAGAGAACGTATAGGTATGTATGTATGTACATACCTACACTTACACCAATCTACGTACCATCCACGCGAGAGAGTGTAGAAAAGTGGTAAAGTTGAGGAATGAGGAAGATGAGAAGATAGAGAGAGAGAGAAATAAAAAATAAAAATCTGTAGAGAGAGAGAGAGAGAGAAAGAGAGGATCGAGAAGCGCTGGTCCCTTGGGTAAGGAGATTGGATTTTAGGGAAGATTGCGCGAGCGCATAGAGGGAAGTATAGAACCGCAAAACGCGAAGAGCGAGAATAAGTGCAGAAAAGAGAAAAGAAGAAAACTGAATAAAGAAGATAGAGAAAAGGAGAGGCGTAAGAGCGAATAAGAACTAAAAATAGGAGAATGAGGTAAAGTAGAGAATCGCCATCGTGGTTTTTCCCGTATCGGAACCCGAGTGGTCTGACAGGGCTAAAAGGGCTCCTGGAAGGACTATCGAAGCCTGGGAAACGTTGGGGACAAAACAGGCCAGTTACGCTCAATCTCCCGGTACAACGCTTCGTGACAATCTTACCTCTTGAGTACAGGCTAGGGGATGAAGAAAAACAAACAAAAAAAAAAAAACAGGAAAACAAAAGAGAAAAAAATACAAAAAGTTAGAAAATGAGGTAAAATAAGAAATAAAGGTTGAAAATCTTCTACAAATTGTATACCTATAAACATACGTGGATTGTAATCTATGCAATGTTTTATTTATTTCATTTTTTGAAAACTGAATCAATTGACGAAAAATTAAACCCATTTTTTGCACTTATATATATATGTTTGAAAGTCTTGTGATAATATCGTGATGTAAGTAACTTACAACCCTGTACGTATATAAGGAACGTAGTTTTGATCATAGATACATACATAGGTATATGTATACGTACATAAGTGGTACATACAGCAAAGACGGCGCACCGTGGAAGATTGGTTATTGCCACAAATTCATATAATAGGATTTCTGCCTATTTCCTACCTATTAACCGTAGCAATTCATCTTCTACCATACCATACACCATACCATACCATACCTTAGCAAGCTACCTATTTCTCATCGCGATATTCCTCCTCGGGTAGGTAAGTACCACTTCGCTCACTGCTACCCATCTCGCGCTCGTTATACAAAATTTTACTACATTCCCCCATCTCTCCTCTTCTATTCCCTTTCCTTTCCTTTACTTCCCTCAACCCATATATACTTGCTTCGTATATACATACGTACACTCAACGCCAGTCAAGATTCCTTCTTCACGTTATACATGTACGTACACGTACTACCTTGCGTTAAATTCTTACGACGTATAATTTTTTTTTCCTTTTTTTTTTTCTTTCTTTTTTATTTCCTCAAAATTTTTAAGAACTGGGATGAAAAACGCAATTTTACCTTTTTTTAAACCTCATTTATTGCTCGATATACTTTCGAATGAAACAGTTAAATTCGTTTCTGTTTTTGATTTTTCTCTAAACAATTTTTCAAAATTTATTTCAATCATTAAACAAATAAAAAAAAAAAAAAAAACATCATTAAATGCAGAAAATAACATTTTTGTGAGAAAAAAAAATATGCTGGGAAATGTGATGTAATTTTCCTTATTTTTAGATCTTTTCATTCCTCTTTCTTGACACCATCCCTCCCCTCTCTTCATATTACCAATTAATGATGATTACTTCGAGTACGTATGTAATATATATATATGGTATATACCTATATATATGTATATAAGATCGTTAGAATAATGAAGGCGTAATCAAGACCTGGGTATGCATATACCTTACGAGTACTATAATCGTAAGCTGGTAGAAATCTGGCTTATACCTTAGATAGGGATGGTCTAATTAGTGGCGACGACAAGTCTTGTTACGAATATCAATTAAATAACCCCTCATTTGCACAAGTATATATGGTCTATATATAGGTATAATATACGAATTAGAATATAAAGTTTACACCTATATCGACTGTAAATCCAAATTGAATTATTTTACATAATAATTGTTACATATACATTAGACCGCTTCAAAAAAAATCGACTATTTTTCATTTTCAAAGAGTTAGTCAAAAATATTGTTCCAAACGACGAAAAAAAAAAAATTCTGTCAAAGTTTGAGCTCTTAATATTAATATTAAGAGGTGCCTCATCGCGATTTTCTATTTCCCATCTGAATAACGTGGGAAATGGTCTTGTGGAACTTTTCGATTTTTATATCTTGAAAATTAATCTACTTAGAAAGATTCTGCATGAGTACTGTTGTTCAAAATTGTACGCTCTAAAAAAAAGGTCTCTTGGTCTTTTTCGGTGAATCCAACTGCTTCCAAGTTAGTCATGATTAATTATCATTAATAACCAATAAACCAACTTGGAAATAGCTAGATTTATCGAAAAAGAACAAGAGACCTTTTTCTTAGAGCGTTCAATTCACTACAAAAATATGTTCTGGTCTTATCAGTACACTAATGCGTTGACGAGTTATAAAATTCCAAAGTTTAAAAAAAAAAATTTCCCATGTTATTTAGATGGGAAATAGAAAATCGCGATGAGGCACACCTCTTAATATTAATATTAAGAGCTCAAATTTTGACAGCATTTTTTTTTTCGTCATTTGGAACAATATTTTTGACTCACTCTTTGAAAATGAAAAATAGTCGATTTTTTTGAAACGGTCTAATATACACTGTAGAATCTAATTGCAAGACGTTGGTATTCTGAGATATTTAATAAATGATGGAAAATACATAGAGATATACAGATTGAATATAATAATCAATCGTGGTATTTAAGTGATATTTTTGAAATTTATTTAAGTAATAAACTGTATAGGTACAAGGCGTGACAATAATCTTGAAACCCTTATACCCTAAAGTAAACTTGTACAGTTGATAATGGGATGAAATTTTCGTCTAAAGGGTTAGACTATTCAATCTTGTTGAAACTTAATTCACGAAGAGAATTTATCGTCGTTCGGTATATAATTAATGACAGTGCAGGGTCACACAATTATCGGAAAAGTTTATTTACTTAGGATGAGATAACGACGTGGAAAGTTTTCTGTGAAAAGGCATCCATCCCCATCTCCCCCCTCGCCCCCCCCCCCCCCCCCCCAATTCTTAATTTATCGATTGGTTTTAACTTCTTGCATCGCGTTTCGTTTACACCTATATAATATATTTTGGGAATGAAAAAACACCGGGATAATTAAAGAGTTTATGATTCATGTTATTAGTTGAATAAAGGATAAAAAAAAAAATTAATAATTCAAATGAAAAAAGAAACATAGGTTGATAGTCAATTATCCTGAAACAGCAGAGCGAGTCTCTGATCCACCCACAAAGTGCGAGTAGTCCGAAACTCTGTAATTAGACAAATTTTTTTTATCCCTCAAGCGTCCTGCAGAGGAAAAAAAAAGAAAGATGAAAAAGTATATATAACCTCGAAATGGTGTTGGGTGTATCTCGGGTGTATATGGGCTTTGTATTATACCCCGTGCATACGTATAGATTATTCCAGGATTATATGTACATGTATTTATGTAGGAAGGTAATTACGGACAAGAGCCCCGGAAACGGTTCCCTATGGAGATACACTCACGAGCAAAAACCGGGTTTATCAGTTGTTCTGGGTGTCTGGTAATTCCCAAGTTAGAAAAACTGTTCAAAACCAAAAAAAGGAACAGAAAACAAAAAAAAAAAAAAAACTTGGATAACAGACAAAAAAAAAAAAAATTCACTAACTGCAGGTTTTTCTCGCGAATCGTTTGTCCCGTGAAAAAATTTCGTCGACATAAAATACGCGTCTAGTTTAGTAAAACAACTTTTACTTGAGACATTTTTTTCGAGAAGTTGATGGTTTTCGAGATAATTAAGAAAAAAGAAAATAAAGAAAAAATTATTATTATACCTACTTAGACACAGTAGAGATTAGATAAAAGTACAAAAAGATATGTGCATGGTGGGTATCCATGTGCGTGTTAATCTCCAAACGCAGAAGGGTTTTCAGAACCATTAAGAGTCTTTTTTTGGTCAAGGGTTTAGCCCGATCCGTACGTGACCGATACTGTGGATACTGAAACTGAGAGAAAGAATAGAAGAAGAAGAAGCAGAAAAAAAAAATGAGAATAAGCGAGCGAGAGTCCTCGATCCTCGAAAAAGAGGTAACGAGACACAGGGGAATTCTAGAAACCCCTATTTAGGGAAACGGAACACGTAACAGATATTTACCGACAAAGAAATAAGGCTGAAGGGATGGAGCGATATGACAACTCGTTTAGCGCCGAGAATCATCCCTCGCTCAAATGTCAAGGGGCGAGTTTTATCCATGATAAAAAGGTCGCACGACTGTGAGAACAACCGTCATCCTTAAAGCTCAAAAGAAAAGGGTTTCTTCAAACACCAGTATCTTCAAAAAAATTTTCGAACAAAAAAAAAAAACAATAAAATACGTTTTTTTTTATTTTTTAAAGGGACGTATAAATACATTGCTGGGTATTTTACATTCACAGTGTCCAAATTTAAGTCTAAAGATAAAATAATCTCTGATTTTAAACTTTTACTCTAATTACAAACCCATGGGATTATGAAAAGCAATTTTTTTTAATTATTATACATAAGGTAAAAAATTGAAAAAATAAAGAAATGAAAAACCGAAAAAAAAAGAATAAAACAAAGTAAAAAAAAAAAAAAAAAAACAAAGGAGAAAGGTTGTCGAACGTTATTGGTAGCGACTAGCAGGAGGTCGTAAAATACAGCCGGGACGCGGTGGAGAGGTAAGTGGTTATAAAAGAAACTGCAGAGTGAAGGAGAGACGAAGCTAAGCGAGGCGAGAAAAGCAGAGAAAAATAAGTAAAGAGAAAAGAAAAGAGAAGAGAAGAGAAGAGAAGAGAAGGGGGGGGGGGAAGAGAGCAGAAAGTAAGCAAGGAAAGAAAGAAAGATAAAGAAAGAGAGAGAGAGATCAGCTCCTTCTCCGAGGTATATAACGATAACCGCAAGACTGTCGAGAAATGGGTGCAGATTTTTACGCAATATGGTTAAGTACCCACAAGTAAATGTGGAGGAGAACAGGGAATGTTGTGCAATTAGAGATAACGAGTATCATTATACGTCCAAATGAATTTGTCCGCATGAACGCTGGCGTGAAATGATAATCATCCCCCGTAATAATCTCAACTGTATAGAAAAAAGGTATCGGTATTGCGGTGATTAGAATTGATTTGGGAACTTGGGGTTTTCGTTTGAATTTTACATCGAAATTCGAACATGACCAAATTGAGGACCACCCTAATGTAAATAATCCTACACAAAAACAAAAAAAAAAAAAATCAGTAAATCGATTAACCTGTGGGCCAACCCGAAAACTTCCCGCTGTGTTAAATACGTTACAATTAATTGATACTATTGTGTTTATAATAAATTAAAGAAGGTTATAAATATAATTAGTTTTCCCTATACAAATCTTTTTTTCGTCAATTTCTGTTCTTCGAATAACTTTGAAACTACTCGACTGATCGATTCCAAAATCTAATCAGATCTAAGTCTTGATGAACCCTTTCGATCGCCCCAAGAATCATTCAAAATCGGTTAATTCGTTCCAAAGGTATCATACGACAAAAAGAGAAATTTTTTTCGTGCAATATTTTCTAAACCAATCGTACGATTTTGATGAATCTTGTGGCGATCGAAAGGGCTATCCAAGACCTAAGTCTGATTAAGTTTTGAGACTAATCGCACGAACAGTTTAGGAGTTATGCGCTAAAAACATGAAAAAAAAAAAAATTGTTTTCGAATTTTTATTTCTCAAATAACTTTGAAACTACTCGACCAATCGACTCGAAAATCTAATCAGATCTAAATCTTGATAAGCCCTTTCGATCGTCAAAAGAACCATTTCCAATCGGTCAATTTGTTCTAAAGATATCATATACGACAAAAATTTGTTTACACACACATACGGACGTCCATCCAAAAATAGTCAGAATAGCTTCCTCAGACTTGAAAACGTCGAGATGTAATGAAAACTCGATTTTCGAAAATCGGATCAAAACCAATAACTTCCCTTTCTTTTTTTTTTTTTTTTTGAAAATTTTCAATTTTCATTACAGGAAGTTAAAAAAAAAAAAAATTTATTGAAAAGCATAATTACTTTTACTTCTCGAGATGTAAAACGGTAAGGCGAACATATATTCTACCGGAAAGAAATACATTATAACAAACCACTGATACCTACTACCATCAATTCCGTAAATTTCTCTCTTCTCTTTCTCTCTCTCTCTCTCTCTCTCTCTCTCTCTCTATCAACCCTCTCAAAGTCTCGACCGAACTCATTAGCATAATCCATCTATCGGTGGGCCGCAGTTTCATCCGTACTATACCATACCCTCGCATCTGTTGAAGAACCCTTTCGGTCTTCGAGGGTATGCGTGTGTTTTTGTATACGAGTAAAGTATTCTATGTAGCCGTGTATACCAAAGTGGATAGGAATGAAGTAGATAGGTAGAGGGGTGTATCCTTAATTTCCTTAATTTCTTCAGAACCGGAATTTGAGGAGGCGGAAGGACCGAAAATCGAATCCGAAGTGGTCCTAGAAGAAATTCCGCATAGTCGTTACGAGAGAACGAGAACGAGAACGAGAACGAGAACGAGAACCAGAAGCAGAAGCAGAAGCAGCAACTGCTGAGTCAAGAAACTATACGAAGTCGATTCTGAGAGTATAAACGCGAGGGATGCGGAGACATGAGAGGGAATCACCACCAAGATGGCGTAAGATAAATCCCCCCCTCCCTCCCCCCCCCCCCCCCCTCGCCCTCCACCGAACACGAAATCTGGTAAAAACCCTCAGGGTGTATAAAGAAAGTTACTTAAAATTTTCACAAAGTAGAACACTCGACATGGACCCATCTTTCATCTTATTCACAATTTTTCTTCTCTTTTTCTCTATAATTCTTATCGTCTTCTCACCTTGAGAATCTTCTCAAGGATGCAGAGGAGAAAAATGACTCGATTGAAAGATTTCGTTTTACGATTATATTCAACGACGACTTCAGGGTCAAAAGATAAGAAAAAAAAACAAAAAAAAAAAATTAATAATAATCAATGAAACAAGAGAAAAAATAAAAAATTTTACAAATCTGATTAAGGATTTTTGATTTTAAGATAAAATATACATGGAAAATTTTTTTTTTGCGATCTTCGGTTTATTTCTTATATGTTCGTTTTTCGTTTCTTTTTTTTTTTTTTGTAAAATTTTACCACGTCGGCTTACAACTTCCCCGTTATAAAACAGTACCTTACCTTACTTTACCTTACCTTACCTTACCTTGCCTCACCTACTTACATATACACTTTTGTGAAAGCACCGTGGCGTTATAGAAGTTGATGGAAATCGTTTTTAAAAGTGTCAACGTTTATCTTGAACTTAAACGTTCGCACGTCATCCTCTTCTTTCTCTCAAGCCATAAGATGTTACAGAGGTGCTTTTACTACATGAAGGGGTAGGGGGGACAGAAAAAATTTTCCCAATGCACGTTCTCGTTTTAAGAGTAAAAATATCTTTTCATACTTGATAATAAAAAAAAAAAAAGAGAAAAAAAAGCAGAAAGAATAAAATACAATAAAAATCATCCGGACATAATCTCTCTCATTCTCATTCTCATTCTCGAACGAAATCTCACCGATACACTCCACATCAATTACGAGAAAAAAAAAATTTTGGTATATTATTCATATAAGTTGATTATTGGTTATTAATGATAATTAACCACGAATAACTTGGGAACAGTCAGATTTATCGAAAAAGATTAAGACACCTTTTTTTTAGAGCATTCAATTTTGAGAGAAAGTAGCTATTCAAAATATTTCTAAGTAGATTATTACTTGAGATATAAAAATCGAAGTGTTCCACTCCGAACATTACCCATGTTATTTAAATGGAAAATAGAAAATCGCTATGAGCGACCCCTAAATATTAAAATTCAGAGTTCAAATTTTTCGAAGGTTTTTAAATCGATCATAAAGAACAAGTTTTTAAAAGGGCCTTTTGAAAAAAAAATATAGTCGATTTATTTGGACCACCCTAATGCATATATACATATGTGTATATACCTACGATACAACATTCTGACGTTGACACCCTATTCAATACTCGAAAAGAAAAATAACAATAATAATAATAATAATAATAATAATAATAAAAAAGTTGAAATTTTCTGATCGTATATGAAAACATTCATATACCTATAACGACGTAAATGGGGACGAAAAATTCTGTTTAAATTTGATTTGATTTCTTTTTTTTAACCAATCATTCAGAATATACGGTTTGTTGACGAAACGTTATTCAATTTTATTTTTTCATCATTTTGCAAAATTATTGGGTGTTATAATTTACACTTTATCGCATCACGGAATTTAAATACTGTTGCATATACACAGTTGTGTATCGTTTCACATATACATGTCTGCAAATCGTGTCCATTCTCTGACAAAATATTCGTACCCATAAAAAAGTAATAAAAAAAAAAAAACCTTCGAAAAATATGTCAAAACGAGAGAGTGAGTATCCATCTATCCCCCGGATATCAACAGTTGCATCCGTACGTTAACGAGTAGTAGCTGCACTGATGCAAGTGACAGTATTTTATTGCAGTAATTATTCATTAGAAAAAAATGAAAAAAAAAAAAAAAAACACTACAAGAAAAAGCAAGCCTGCAGATGTTGAATCGTTTCAGTTCAAACTGCATTTATATAGTAAAGTCAACTTTTTTTTTTGCACAATAATAAAAAAGACAAACAAAAACTTAATAATTAATAACTGAAAAAAATTTACTGCCATAGTTTTGCCACTCGTGAACTTGCACCTCCTCAACGTATATGCATATTCCCGTTATACTATGTGTAATCGTCGTAGCAGGTACCTAGTTATTCAAATGATTTTTATTCCTTTTTTTTTTTTTTTCAATCTGCGAATTGAGCCCTTCTAAAACGTTGAAAATTTCGTGATTAAAATTTCAATTGGAGTTTTATAAATCGAGCCCTTATGTTAGAATGAAGGATCGCCATGTCAGCATCTATAGTAACCAGATGCCATCCAGTAAAGAATTGAAAAAGTAGGACAGACATTGATATATGGTAGATCATTGCCTGAGGGTATGCATTTGCACGGGTGCAGCCAGTATATGCGAATATCAGTTGAACGAAGGGGCATTTCGGATAAAAATATTTAAAGAGATCTGGAACGATTTAAAAATGAAATTTTCCAGTAGCATTTCCGATTCCGAGGTCATAGATCATCACGATAAGTATTTCGAGTATGGATAAAATAGCACAATTGTATGTGTGCAGTAATTTTGAAAAGAAAAAATATTTTATAACTAAATCAATTCGAAAAATGGGAAAAATCGGATATAGCATTTTTCAATCTTCAATACGCTCGCCTGATCCTGGTCAATCTATGGAATTGATTCTAAACTATTCAGCAACGAATTTCTACAGGTTGGTATTTCCGTCGATTCGGAATCCGCTGCTTCTCGTTTTCGCCAGGTATTTGAAAATCTATTTATTCGAGTTGTATTAAATGCAGAGATATATATCTGACGTGCGAATTGAGGATTCAAACTGCAGGGTGTATTATAAAGGCGTGTAAAATACACGTTAACAATTTTCACTTAAATTAAATTTTCAATTTTTAAAAACGTTAAAATTCAGAATATTAATATCCAGAATTTTGTTAAAATTTGAAACTTGAAGCCGACATTATTTTCAAAAAAAAAAAAAAAACCAAACATAAAAAATCGCGGAACTCTTTTTTCCTGCTGTTCAGTTATACATCTCTTCCTACAGTTCACGGTATGACGAGGGGTCAGTTGGTCTGAAAGGTTCGCTAAACCCACAAATCCGTAGTAAATTGAAAACCCAAGATTGCCTTGCGGAAGACTGACTGAGTGACTGACTGAGTGCAGAATTTATTCGGTAAAAATGTTCGGGGTGTATATCTATATGTATAATATATATATATTTATTTTTTCAACCGAAGAAAACCCCGAAGATCAATGAACTCTCCTCTTAAATAATTCAGAAAGATAAAATCTAAAGGGATTTATGAGAGATAATATACCAGCTATTCTATATAAGAGCAAAAAGATAAATTTTAGGAAAAGGCTGAGCTCAAAATCGAGTTTCAAAAGGTAGACACTATCGCGTGGTCGTGACTCTGCAACTGTCAGAGGGATTCGCACGACGAGATTAGAGTTCCGCTCGTTAAGGGTTGGTCAAACTTCTACCGTGACCGCAGTGGACCATCAGACTACGGATTCCGTTTGTGCCTACGAGTAGGTAGGTATGTAGTAGGTATGTACATACGTAGGTAGTTATACCTATAATCCCGAAAAAATCTGGGTTGTGAAATATGTGAATGAGAAAATTTTCATACAAGGTATATTAACTAACTAACTAACTAACTATATAAACGTAGCATGAATAAATTTATACAGTTTAAAATTTACTCCAATTTGATATAGCGATAAAAATTTGTATAATTGGACACGACGACGATTAACTTACCCTGAGTTAGAGGTGTACGTCGAGCACACAAAATTGGGCAAAAAAGATCGTTGAATATTTTATATCGCAACGATGTATAAATCGAGGAATGGGAAATGGCAGGTCGGAATAAAATTGGTAGTAAAATTTTCACTGACCAGTCTTTGAAACGATATTTCATACACATATAGTTTTTTTTTTTATTTTTTTTTTTTCCCCTTCTTTTTATCAGAAATTTAATTTCTCGATCAAAAATGAGAAAATCTATTTTTTTTTTCTTTCTTTTTTTCTCGCAAAGGCAAACGTTCAAGTCTCAAGAGATGTGATAATTTTTCATCTCACGATTTCTGAGATCATTTGACAAATTTGATCAACAGCCTTTGCATTTTTTTTTTTTTTTTTCTTTTAGTTTTTGGGGTCGTAATATTCGAGAGAATAGAGCTTTTTTTTTCAACCCCATAAAGTTGATGAAGAATAAAAAAAAACTTCTACTATCCGAGTTGTCGAAATTAATTGAACAATGAAAGTTAACCCTGCGTACACACGACTGCACTGGTAATCTTTCTGGGTAGACAGAAAGAAAGAGAGAAAGAGAGAGAGAAAGAGGCAGTCTTCTGGTTTCAAACAACAAACAGTGAGAATCTCCTTGCAGAGTTTGATTGAACTCAAAGGAAGCTAGATATAGGATAGTATACTTCGAATAAAAGGAAAAAAATAGAAAAAAATAAGAAGGAAAACTGCAAGTCAAAGCTAGCTATCCGCGTGGGATAAAATTTGATGGTTTTTGTGTTCATGCCTATATGTGAATGTGATTGTATGCAGGGAAGCCAGAACTGAACCAGGTCTCATTTTGGTTTTGCTCTTCAAGGTTTTCCATCTAAAAACTCGAAAATTACTAACTACCTACGAGTACCTATCTCATACCTACCCTTACGAGGACGAATGAAGCAAAAAAAAAAAAGAAAAGAAAACAAGAGATCCTGGCTGTTTGGAAAAGTTCACTTCGTCTAAACGCGAATGCATAATTCTTGTGATTCCGCACTAACGTGTACTTGCAATATATCTCATCAATATTAATCTACATCGAGATCACCTTAACCCCCCCCCCCCCCCCCCCGTTCCCCCCCCCAAAAAGTAGAAACATTCCTTCAAGTGTGAAGAAAAAGTATAAAAACAAATTTTTTTATTTTACTTTTCATCACCTACGGTGATATAAGACAAGTATTGGCTTTGGTCAAAAAGTGACTTTTGCTAATTTCAACGAATCTTCACGTTTTCGACCCTCTAGAATCCAAAAAACAGGTTTTTTTTTTAAGATGTCGGTCTGTCTGTCGACCTGTTCGACAAATTCGCGCGGTGATCTCGGTAACGGCACGATGAAAAAATCTGAAATTCACAGGACTTTACAACCAAATGAAAATTACTCCGAAAAACTGTTTTTCCGGCTTGTTTTCTTTGGTTTATTCATCGGAAGTCTGTGTGCAATAATGAAACAAACCCTAAAAAGTAATAAAAAAAAAACGAAAAGTGTATAGGTATTCGTTGCTTTATAAAGAATAAAAAAAATATAGAATGAAATATAGGATATAAAGAGCAGGGGATGAATGATAGTAATATTTTGTACCTGCAGGGGGTTACAATATTATACGAAACAGTTATGTGTCTTATTTTTTGGAGGGATTTTTGTTTCTTTTTTTTTTCATCATTTTTGGAAAATGAGTTGGTTATTTCTTATACATATATACGAAGAACAACGAATGATGTCTTGAAGTATAATACGTATATCTAGGGTAGGTATAGTTATACGTATATGTAGGCGAGGGGTATAGTGTTCCGTTATCTTGACGACATGGACGTCTCTTGACGCGACAAACAAACTTGAAGCAAATCCGCACTTACCTAAACGAGTTTTTGTTTTGACTTCCGTCATCTAAGTAGTCGACGTCGTTCGTCGTTGTTGCTGTTGTTGTTGTTGCTGTTAACGTTATGAACTAACACCCTGGCTTGAGTATAGTAATAATTCCTTTGAGAAGTGAATTACTCTCGCTTTTAAATGAAGTAAAAAAAAAAAATAAAAAAAATAAAAAAAAAAATAAAAAATCCACAAAGAAAAGGAAATTCTTTAAAACACACTCCAGTTATCAAAAGACTGGCTAGAATCTGAGAGGGTCACGTTATAGCGTATACACACACTTTGGAAATAATGTTTTTTTTTTTTTTTTTTTCAGTCCGCAACCTTTGAGAAAAAATTTCTTCGAAACTTTTGATAATAATTTCAAAAAGAAAAAAAAAAAATGAGGAAAAAATTTAAAAAATTATTACTAATTTTTTAATCAGAATTTAATTATTTCTTTCTAAGTAAAAAATAAGAAAATGTGAAGAAAAAAAAATCGCATGTACCTATTTGCCAACGCGGAAATATAAAAATTTGTTAATAAATATTATTTTATGTGCATTTGCATGTGTTGTTGATGTATATATGTATCTGTTAGTTAAATGCACGTAGAAATTAGTCATATCTACGTTGTATGTATATATGTATATATATCTACGATATATAAGTTATAATTATTGTAAATATGCATATACCTAAATATATATATATATATATATATATATATATATATACACATGTAAACCGTGAAAAGCGTTAGTGCCCTGTGATGCAGGGCAGCGCGTTAGTTTACAAAGTAAATAACGTATTTACTTGCTAGATTAAATGCAGGGACAAGGTGGGTTTGCCAGTAAACCTACAGTACAGTACAGTGTACATGGAGTACAGTAGTCGTCTTCAAACAACTGTCTGACGATGAACATTATAACAAAGCAATTAGCGTATATATATGAATCGATTTTAAAATTGATGAATTAATATAATTATTTCATAAAAAAATTTATCATTATTAATTAACAAATTGTTCGAATATATATAGAAAAAAAAAAATCAGCTGAGAAGAATCGGTGAAAAATGGAAAAAAAAAGTTAATTTTATTTTTTTTTTTGGTGTCACAAGGTCAGAATAAATTTTTTTTTTTTCTTTTTTATTCGAATACTAATGAATAAGCAATTAAATTGTCAAAATGTATATACTGTACGTAACATGGTCCGATGTATGTACAGTATAACGTGTACACATATGTATTTGGTAGCGATACATACATACATATATACATCAATCGTGAATCGTGTTTAAATATATATTTTTAGTATATATGAGATCGATCGATTAATTAACGGTCACCAAATTTGGTTGTTCGTTTATTGGTAGGTATTACCCAATTATTATATACATGTATATTTATCTTTCGGGAGGTGAGGCGAAGCCAGATATATAGGGGAGACGAGTTACATACTCGAAATTTTTAAATAATACGGTTAAATTCAAATTTAAATCACCATAAATGTAATTCGCAATTAGTTTTAACTACCCTATGCTAATTTAAAACCCTTGTGTATATATATATACATAGGTATATATATTATATATATAATACGCATCCTTTTCGCATATACATATATTTATATTCGAACAAAAATAAGAAAAGGGTTTCACCCTTTCGGCTCAAATAATAAACCAAAAAAGTATAAGGAAACACTAAAATTAAATAATAAATATCTGCGGATCGTCTCATAGAATCACATTTTTAAAAAAACAAAAATTAAGAAAAAAATCAAATCCCTAAAAGAACGTTTTCGAAAAAAGTCAAAATTAAAAAAAGACTCACCGGAGCTGTAGCGGTTCTGGCTGACTGCAACTGGGTTGTTGTTCGCCTCGGTAGTAGCTGGAGGAGCTGCTGGATTAGGATTTTGTCTTTCAGATGCTGCAGGTCCAACTCCAGAAGATGCTGAACTTACGACTGCAGCAGCCGATGGTCTAGATGCCCACAAACTACAAGAATCACAACCTTCAGCTGATCGGTTTGGAAGACGACAACAGGACCAACGTTTTCCACTCCAAAGTCCTGAGTGGTAACGGCCACTCAGACCAGGATTTTCACTACAGACTGTAACAAGTAACAAACAACCAGAATTAAGTTAATTTTTAATTTCATTTTGGGATGTTTCAGATTTTTTCTTGAAAGCTTATTTTGTAAAATTAGAAAAAGTGTTTGAATCCTGAAAATCAAATAAAAAACAAAGAAGATATTTTTCACCATTTTTTTTTTTTATGCTAATCGAAAAACTATCGAATCCTGTAAAGATTCTGAATTTATTTGAGACGATTTCGAATTTTCGAAAATGTTAAATTTTGGTTTGCCAAAATTTGTAAAATCGAAATGGAGACAGCTAAAAATTCGGAAAATCGAAAACTTCGTTATTCCAAGAATCCGAAAATTTAATGACGTGGCACGTGTGAATTTCAAATTTCGAAATTTCGGATCTTTAACTTTCAAAATTTAGAATCTTCGCTGTTTTTCGATTTAAAGTATA
Source organism: Macrophya annulata (assembly GCA_963924015.1). Classification (NCBI taxonomy): domain Eukaryota; kingdom Metazoa; phylum Arthropoda; class Insecta; order Hymenoptera; family Tenthredinidae; genus Macrophya; species Macrophya annulata. Next base: position 27,926,531 of record OZ001260.1, read on the forward strand.
AAAACGGAAATACCCGTATCATAATCTGCGACTCGGTAATATTAAAATTCAGAATTTTGACCCTTCAAAACGTTGGAAATTCGGAATCTCGTCCCGGCCCCTATTTTTGAATTCATGCATTTTCACGGTTCGTATACCTCTCTGGAGGAAAATCTCTCTTAAGATTACCGGCAAGATTTTCGTGTATACATATAGGTGTGCAGGTTACATACGTGTCAGTGTATGATAACACTTTACCAATTATTATCATTATCATGGTGATTATTATTATTATTATTATTATTATTATTATTATTATTATTATATGGTTGGCACGTTTAACAAGGTAGTGAAAACTGTATGAGTTGATTTATACGAGCTCGTGGAAACGCTAATTGCTCGTTAGCAAATCCCGAACAACGTGAGTCGAGTCGTATATAGGATATAGAAATTTTATAAAAGGTATATAGATAGCGAGATCTATCCGTTAGTAGATATAAATAAATATATATATATATATATATACATATATACCTATCATTAGGTAAATATATGCATTTGTATATTAAAGTGTTAGTTAGTCAGTTAGATATATATATATATATATATATATACTCGAGTAAGCGGGATATATACTCGATATTTTTCATTAATCATCATTCATTGTATATATGTATGTATATGTATGTATCGAGTAAAAATTTTATTCAGTGAAGTGCGAGAGAAAGAGAGGTGAAAAAAAAGGTAAAAAAGAAAGAAAGAAAGAAAGAAAAAAAAAAATAGGAAAAGGAAAAGAGCAGTGTCAGTTAAGGAGTGAAGAAAAAGTTACAAATCTTGTATTAGTATATGTATATATACCTATATATATATATGTATATGGTATGTACTCCGTGTCAGGAAGTAAGTTCGTTCGTTGAGAGGGTTCGAAGCTTGTATCTATACTTTTGAATACTTAAGTAAGGTAAAAATAACAAAAAGAAAATAAAGTTTGAAGGAGAGAAAAAAAAACATTAAAGAAAATGAAAAATAAAAAAAATAAAAAAATAGGAAAATTTAGACCTTTTATTCGGTAGATACTTGATGATGCGCTAGATCTCGCCCTTATATTCCACCCTGCACTCTCTTTCTTTATTTTTCTCTTTCTTTTTTTCTTTCTTTCTTTCTTTCTCCCTGCTGCAGTATATACTCGTACATGGCATAACATATAATATAAGCATGCAAATTGACTATCTTCCCCCCCCACCCTCCCATCGACAGTTTTTTTTCCTTCTCTTTTTCTTCTTCTTCTTTCTTTTTTCGATATATTCAAGTTCTCGTGTTGTAACAGAAATGATCGAGACAAAAGGTCTCTTTTTTGTTAAAAGAGAGAAAGTGAGAAATAGAAAAATAGAAAATAATTTATTAATTATTACAATATACTTGCAAATTTGAGAGAGTAAGGAAGGAAGTTAGCAGGGTTGAGGCAGTTAGAGATAGAAACATCCGCATTCGCACGAGGGACAAGAAAAAAACTGTGAAAAAAACCTTAAAAGAGAGAATCGCAATAAAAAAAAAAAAAAATAAACAAACAAATAAATGAAAAGGGAATCGAAATGAGTTAAAAATTTGGTAAGTAAGATTTACAGATAATAAATATGAAAATAAAACAAATATATATAAAAATTATAAGGACTTAAGGATCAAGTAGGTACTAAGGAAGGTAGAGGGATGAAGAAGTATTATGATCCTTGAAGGAATGGCGAGAAGAAAGGAATAAATTTAAAAAAAGAAAACGAAATAGAAATAAAAAAAGAAGAAAAAAAAATCTTGAAAAATAAAATATATATATGATATTATATCGTTTATCTCGTAGCTATAATGGGCTGTACTTTACCGCGAGCACTGACAACGCGCGTCTTTCTGTATATAGAGAGAAGAGAGATGCAAGAAAGAAAAGTTGATTGTGTATGTATAGGTAAAGGGAAAAGAAACATCCTAGAGTACGTAGGTAGGTATAAAGTGTACCATATGAGACGATACGCCAAAGAATAAGAAGAATAAGTTTGATGGTATAACGTTGAGAAAGCAACTGGATATTCTGATACCGCGATAATGAAAGAAAAAAGGAAGAGAACGGATTACAAAGTGCGGGTACAGGATACGATAAGTTATTTAACAAAAAAAAAAAAAAAAAATGAATAAAAATCAAAAAATAAAAATAAAAAATGACAATTTCGTGATACTTTTTTATTTTCTATGATTTCTTTTAAAATATTTTTTACTTAGGTGCAGTAGATATAGGTAAATAGTATTTCCATTTAAGGGTGTAACAAAAAAAAAATTTGGTGAGAAATAAAAAAAAGATAAAAAAAATGAGAAAAATTTTCTCTTGAAATTGTGAATTTTTGTTATTTATTTATTTATTTATTTATTCTACAGCGAAAGTAAATCGTGGGTAAATAATTTTTGAATATTTTTCTTTTTCAACCCTCGCGTTTCTATCGTTTGTAGGTATATATATATATATATACCTATATATAGCAATTTCTTAAAGTCTGATAAGTAATAAATATTTATGGACAAATTTGTATTTCACGATTTCTTTTTCTATATAGGAAGGAAGAAAAAAAAATTTTTTTCCCTCACTTTCCACGCATAAACATGTATGTATACATATAACAAAAAAAAAAAAAAAAAAAAAAAAAAACGAATAAAAACACATTTTTCACAGTTTCATCCAAATAGAAAAAAATCGAAAAATCATTTCTCCACGATGAGATAGCCACCAAAAGATGTGGTTTTTAATGTACTTTACAGTGAATTTATTTGAGAAAAATCGGAGGATACACTCTAGTCGAAAATAATTTTTTACTGCTTTGAAAGGTCATAAACTGGAACCGGTTGACGAATAATTTTTTTTTGTTTTGAGGAATACGTATGTCTTTTTTTGTCGAAAAGTACTCGAGAAAAAATTGGCATCACGAAAAAAAAATGTCGAGGCAATGGCCGCTCGGTTTTAGTTGGAATGCCCCATATATGAATATAAGGTGTAAGTGTATACGTTCATATATAAATTTATAAAATTTTTGCAATACCTTTACACATAAGCCTGCCGGGCAATCGTCCCAAGTACAAAACTCTGTACATATGTACATATGTATACATACTCAATATAGGTATTATTGTATATATGCGCGTATATGGTATACTATACCTACATACCCTAAATGTATAACGATAAAGTATGAAAATTTTAATCGGTGGAAAGAAAGAGATAAAACGGTTAGGTACTTGAACAAAGCTGACATTTATTCCAGAATTTTTGCATGACCATTAGCCGCTAATTGGTGGAAGAAGAAGCTTTGTGAAAGCGGTTTTTTTTTTCTCTTTTTTTTTTTTTTACTTTATTTTTCCATTTTTTGTACCGTCATTTTTATGATTATTATTATTATTATTTTGTCATTTTTTTTTTTTTTTAATTTTATTTATTTCTTTTTTTTTATTATCTTCTTTTATGGAAAGGGTGTAAAAGCAAATCCGTCGAGTTTAGTTAACATCGCAGAGTATATGAAAAAAAAAAAAAAAAAAAAAATTGTCTCCTTTCATTCAAATTCACTTTTTGTAATAAACCATGCAAACCTCCCGCCTGATCGGTTTATAAACGTTACGTTACGTTACGTTACACGTTTGCAGATTTGGGATATGTGCCTATACAATTTTTTTTTTTTTTCATTTTTTTTATCATTTTTTTTTTGTACCTGATATATATCCGAAAATTGAAACGAACGAATTGAACGAATTCACGAGTCTGAAATACATGTTTAACAAATCGATGAAATTACAGAAAAATTTATATGCCGAAACTATTACGAATTCTCATTCAACTGTCGTTTTATAATTTTTTATTTTTATTTTTTTTTCAAAATATTCACGATCCCACCCTGATCGATTCCCACGCTATACCCATATATACGTATACATATGTATATATACCTTATACTTCTTCCTTACCACTTGCCAATTCCACAGATTTTTATATCAAGTTCTTCATGCATTTTCATCGAGAGAATTAAACTTCGCGGGGTTATAATAAGTTAACTAAACTAAAGGAAAAGTCGAGATGGAGCGTGGGGTGTTTTAAATTCAACTTCTATAATTATTAGTATGAACTAAAATTTAAGGCTTCACTTCATTTTACTTTTCAATTCACTTTTCTCTTCCTCCTTCTTCTCGTTGTCGTAATTAATTTTTATAATTCAATTTTCTCTCATTGTTATAAATTTTTATTTTTATTTTCTCTTCTAGTTTTTCGTTATAATTTTCTTTTTCCATCGAATCTATCCTATTCTATCGATCTATACACTCATTTATCATAATTATTTCTTTTCTTCCCTTATACAAAATCAAAAATAAAACAATCTAATAGAAATTCATCATTTTTTATTTTTATCGTTCTTGTCAATCGTAAGAATTTTTATAAATACGTAAAAAACGAGAATGTCTTCATTTTTGGAAGGTTAGTCGTTTATACATTCGACATAAAAATTTGAGAAAAATTTCTACGATGGAAGTCGAAAAAAAAATAAATTGTTTTTTTGTTTTTTTTTGTACACACACACACACACATCCCTTAATACATACACGTATTATATGTATATGAAAACGTTTATATAAGTATACATAACGAATCGTAAATATCGTCAGACTACTAGGTCATAACTTTATAAAATTGTTAGAGGGGCCTCAGCTATATACCCTTAGATACATACAATCTACGCTCTATTCATATAAATATACCTATGTATAAACATAGTGAGGAAAAAACGATTTCGTATCGAAAATCGCAAGGGTTTATAGACAGTTTTTCGATGTAAGATTCATAGCCCCCGCCGTGCCTATATATATATATATACGAATTCAACGAATTCAACAAATCGTCGATAGAATGAATAACAGTTTTAGAAGAATCTTTTTACTACTTTTTTTTTTATTTTTTATATTTCGATATACATCCTACATTTGTATCATATTCAATATTGATTTTATTTTTTATTTTTTTTTTGCAAAAACTTCAAATATTTTGAATTGAATAAAATTTTTGTTATTTCTTCTTATTCGAAATTTTAACCAAAGTTCAATCTTTCATTTTTTGTTTTTTCCCCATTGATGCAAAAATTTTCGAACCCTTCTCTTCTAAACGGGTTCAAAATTCAAATTTATTTTTCCCCCACTGAAGAATAAAGGAAAAGAAGAAAAAAAAAAAAAAAAAATGAATCCGAACACTGAAGGTATAATAAAATGATTTGTTATATTTTTGACGAAATTTGCAATTTAATGTTCTAAAAATTTGCTTAGGTCAGAAAACCTTTCCTCGAACTATATATGATATGACTAAGCAACGCTGAGTGGTAGAGACCCTCGTCGTCCAGGTCGAAACCTTGAACGCGGATTACTTCAGAGATTTTTCGAGTAGAAAGAGGATTTCGACGATTTCGTTTCGTCTACTTTTTCTCTCTCTCTCCCTGTTCCTCTTTCTCTTATTCTCTCTTATTCACCAGCTTTTCCGAATGAAATTCGTACTTATACTTATACGGTTTTGCATTCGCTGTGCAAAAAGGATAAGACGCAAGCGGAATATGGGAATTAGCTAACCAACGCACATATGTTATATGTATATAAGTAAAATTTAAAAAGTAGCTAAGTAATTATGATAACGTTAAAAAAAAAAAAAAAAAAAATGGTAAAGAAAAAAATCAGAATCAATGATAATAATCGTGTGAATTGATAACTTCAAAATGGCCTTTCAAATACTTGTTCTTCATGATTAAATAACGAGTCTCGAATAATCTGAGCTCTTAATTTTAATATTTATGGGTCACTCGTCACGATTTTCTATTTCCCATTTAAATAGCATGGGAAATGTTCGGAGTGGTACACTTCGATTTTTATATCTCAATTACTAATCTACTTGAAAAAGATTCTGCATAGATACTTTCGTTCAAAATTGAATACTCTATGAAAAAAGGCCTCAAATATTATTTGAATGGGAAATAGAAAATCGCGATAAGTGACCTCCAAGTAATAAAATTAAGAACTCAGATTTTTCGAGCTTTTGATAAGTGAATAATTATTGTACATGGCGTAAAATAAAGGGAACGAATACGTATACATAGATATACTTGTATGGTATAAGAGGGAGAAAAAATAAACCGAAAGAATTATTATAGAAACCAAATAAAGTAAGAGTACAGTAAAGTAAAGTAAAATAAAATCGGGTCAAGCTATCCAATTACTGACTAGTCAGGTACACCTCTACCTCTACCGTTACCTCTACCTCTGCTAACTACCTTATACCTACCTACCTACCTACCCTGAAACATTTTACTTTGTTACTCCCCCGTACATAAGAAATTCGCAACCCGAGATAAGTATATGTATGTATATACATACATTATACTTAGGTACAGAGGTAAGTGAAATTTTGCGAAATTATACGTAATACGTATTACAGTGTATAGGTATATTTATCGCCTATGTAATTTTAAACATTTTATCCATACGTCATTTTTTTTTTTTTTTTTATATATAAATATATAAAAGAATCCTCCCAAAAAATCATCTCGATATCTGAATCCTGCTAAAAGCTCATCTAGAATCCATTTTCCCATCGATTTAAGACATGAGAAAATTTTTTTTTTTTTGTTTTCGTTTTTCTCGAATAAAAGTATTGAAAATTCTTCATTTTTTCAAATTTTTAAATACATGTTTTTAAAGAGAATTAAATTCTCTATAAAAAAGCTCTGATGTATTTTCTTCGTAAATTCAACGAATAAGAAGTTATAAAGTCTTAAACACTATGACTAAGTTCGAAAACTGAATGTGTGTATGGTTATTAACCATGAATGTTTAACACTATATAACTTTTCATTCGTTGAACTGACGAAGAAAATATATCAGAGCTTTTTTGTAGAGAATTTAATTTCCTATAAAAACGTGTATTTCGAAATTTGAAAAAAAAAATTCATGTGTTAAATTAATGGAAAAATGTGGATTCTCAATGAGCTCTTATCAGAATTATAAGATATCGAGCTGATTTTTTTGAAGAATTCTTTTTATACCTTAGACTAGCTTTTCAGGCTATAAGAAAAGATTTTTTGGTTTTTTGAACCACCCTAATATATACCATAAGGGTATATAGAGAAACTAAACATAGGATGCATATATACCAATACAAATATACAAACATATATATACACATATAGTAATGTATAAGAAAATGTAATTCTACACGAATAAAGTAAAGTCTTATTTCCCTCTTTCTGCGAAAAAGATGCTATCTGTTATTCAGATTGATTCGGAATTTGTATATGCGTAGTAGGTAGGTACTTTAAAAAAGGAAAAGAAAAAAAAAAGAGAAAAAAAAAGAATCAAGAGTAGACAGACAGACAGACAGACTCTTTTATGACCGAAAAATTCTTCCGAAAGAATACGAAAAAAAAAATAAAAATTATATATATACTTTGAACCGCGTTCATCTCACATTCTATTTATAGGTACTACATATGTATTCACATGTGTATGTAAAAGCCAGATAATGTGCATAAGATATTCTTTTTAAAAAAAATTCTTAAAACGTTTTTTTTCTCCCCCCTTTCATTCTTTTCAAATTTTTATTTTTATTTTTTTTTCTTATTATGCGAAAACAAATTCTATTATTATCTAGTCAAATAATTATTTTTCAACATACACGTGATCGCGAAAATCATTTTCGAAACTGTTTTCAAGCATTTTTTGTTTTTTTCTTATTTTATTTTTATTTTTTGAATTCTATTCATGAAATAAAATTAGTTAAGTCAGTTTCTTTGGAAAAATTTGAAAGAAAAAAAAAAAAATCCAAACCAAAATAGATTTTGAACCGAAAAATTTATAGACAAAAATTTTTTAATGAAATTAATAAAATATATAAATAAAAAATGAAATTCCGGTACATAAAATTACCTCGAAATTGTACAAATATATTTTGGATAGTGAATTATCATTATTATTATCATTATTATTTTTATTATTGTGATATCATAACTCACCGGCTCGGATGGTTTGGATCCAATCGGCCCGATCTTGATCTCTGGCAGCAAGAAGATATAAGGTGTATTCCTGGCCAGCTTCTCTATAGCCAACTTGGAAAGGTAACCCCGGGGGTACGCCACCCCCGCCGCCCGCGCTACCCGCTTCGCCAGCGGCCGCGTCGGCCTGTACACCACCGACTCCGAGCTGAGCCGTCTCGACCACGTGGACGCTCTCGACCGCGATCCGGCCGCGCTCCTTGCGTCGCTTTTCCGAAAAAAAAAAAAAAAAAGAAGACAAAAATCAACAATTTGAAAAATTTTGTATGTAAAAATAATAATCAAAAACAAAAAAAGATAATGAGGTAAAAATAAAAAATGACAAGAATTATTATTAATATTTTATTTATTTTTTTTTTTTTATTATTTTTCAAGGATTTTGAACTAATTAGATGTTAAAAATAAATAAATAAATAAATAAATTGAATTTAGAAAAGGAAAGATTTTTTCGTATTTTGGAGAGAATAAGAAAAAAAAAAAAAAAAATGAGAAAAGTTAATTTTTGAATTCAATTATTTATTTCTTTATTTTATTTGCTTTTGATGATTAGAGAAAATAAATAAATAATATTTACGAACGATAAAGTATATAATATGATCGTTAATTAATATCTTCGAAATACCTATATGTATAGGTATATATGTATATATACATATACCTAGATATATTAGTGATATAATAATTTTTCTTTCTTTTCCCCAATATATATTATATATACGTTATAATTGATATCTTTTTCGTCTGTACAATTTTTCGCAAACTTTTCTTCCCTTACCTTTCCTATATTTTTTTTTTTTTTATTCTATCTCTGTATCGCTCTATATACCTATATATATATATTATATTCCTGGCTCGTTTCTCGCTGCCCCGCATCGACCATAGTTCTCTTTCTATTTAATTAAAAACGATCACCCGTTAATTACGATCGCAGACAAGACGCGCGCTCGCGTTTCTATCGTTTTTCTTTATTTTTATTTTTTTTTTTCTTTCTCTCATTTCATTTCATTTCTTCTCTTCTCTTGTCTATTCTTTTCATTTTGTTTTTTTTTTTCACCTTTTTTTTTTGTTGCTTCTCCTATATTTTTTCATTTTTATTTCTCTCACTTTATCTCTCTTTCCCATTAAATTTAATAAAATATAATAACTAGAAATATAATTGTTATGGGATAATGGATTGATAAATTATATACTATACCAAATCCGATACAGGTATGTAGTACATATCCTACAGGGTATATTAATGAAGAAATTGAGATAAGAAAAAGAAGAAACAAAATGTTTAAATGTAATTATAAAAAGCTAAAAGACAATGAAGAATTGAATATAAATATTAATAAACATTTAATAAAATCTCTGCAGTTATATTGTAAATAAATATATATATATATGTATGTATATATAACACTTTAAGTATACATATACATATATACGTATAAACACAGACCCTTGTCGCCGTAAAACTCCCTGTGGGTTACCCCGCACGACCCAACAACCCTGAAACACGAAACGGTCGACGGAACTTCACGGTTCAACTACTGTGAGAAAATAATAAAAATAAGTGAAAAGAGGGGAAAAAAAAATAAAAATAAAAATAATAAATAAATAAAACAGGAATAAAATAATAATGATAATGGCAGTAACGAAACAGAAAAGAAAAAAAAAAAAAAAAAACAGCAGTATAATTATGTAAATGGAGTGAGAATAAAAAAAAAGGGGGGGGGAAATAAAAAAAACAAACTGTGTAGGTATATTTTATGATTACCGCTTTAGGTCAGTATAAATTTAGGTTTGTAATTGAAACGTACAATTTTTTATTATTTTTTATTTTTTTTAATTATACTATACGAGCAATTACTCAATTAGTTATCAACCCTTCGTGGTCATTGCCCGCAGGTAAAAATGACCCGAGCTTCAACTTCGGAGGTAAATATCGTTTTTTTCCCAAAACTAAATATCTTTTTTTTTTGAAACACATACTATAACATTATTTTTTCCTAAAAGTACGATATATCTCTCGCGTAATCCGACTATAATTTTATTTAAAAATATTGAAAATACAAAACGTTATGATTTTTTGAATAAAAAAGTGTCTTTTTTGCGCATTGACCGTTTTACAATTATTTTATTTTTTTTTGAACATGTGTTACCATTTGAATTTTTAATATACCGTTTTTTGCTGCTTGTTCTATAAAATGTTCAAACTATTTAACAACCGTTTAAAAATTGCGTCTTGGGTCAATTTTATCCGGTTGTGACCAGCCTGATTGAAATCGGTGGTGTGACCACGAAGGGTTAATTAATTTTTATATAAATGAAGAAAAAAATAAGAGAAAAGAAATTAATGAAGAAATAGATGAATAGATGAATGAATGAATGAATGAATGAATAAAGAATTCGTGTATACCTATATGTAGTATACACATATGTATGGTAAATTTAATTTTCTAGTTGCGGTGTTTAATGATTCATTTTACCTATATAATTAATCGTGCGATTCTACTCGTATGTATACACTATACATACATGTATATAGATATATACATACATATACATGTATAACGCTCTAACTCACTAATTACTGCAGACACTTCTAATTAGACATACATACCTATGTGTATGTCTATATATACCTATATCGTATATCTATATACATAAGTGTATATATATATATAGGTACATACATACATAAGTATGTATAGGTATACCTATATTCGGCTAAAATGTGCAGCAAGCGAGTATGACGTAACTAAATTGGCAATAAGTAGGTGAAGTAGATAAACGAGCGTAAGAGCGAGTTGTTTTTCGTTTGCAAATGCTGCACGGTACTTGTAATTGTCAATATTGTGGAGTTTTTTTTTTTCTTTGTTTTTTTGTTTCTCATTACATTCGTTCCCAGTAAATTACGAATATAGTAAAACTTGATTTCATGTTCTGTAAGAAAAAAATTAACAAAAAAAAAAAATAAATGAATAAATAAAATAAAAATTTTATATTAATTTTATAATAATTTCACGAAATTTGTTGTTTACTGTAAGAACAAATGACAAAAAAAAGATGTTAATTCTTTGTGAAATTAGGGTTACTGCGAGTCGTACAGATAAAAGAACAAAAAAAAAAAAAATTCTACAAGTTTTTGTGATTTTTTTTTCTCTTTTTCTTCTTACAAAATTTGACTTGTCATTTTAGAAAAGAAAAAGAAAAAAAAACAGCAAATGAAAATAATGAAAGTACAACAAAATATTGTTATAAAAAGTAACGAGTTTCTCCATATATGGGATATATATGTATGAATATTTTAATAAGCGAAAAAGCTTGGGCAATTCTGTGCTATCCTCTAACCTGATTTTTTTTTTGGTATATATATAAACAAAGAAAAAACACACACACACACACATACACAAAAAGAAAAATACACTTTTCGTATGATATTCGGATATATATATATGTGTGTTTGTAGATTTATAAACGGGTTTGAAATATCGACGAGAAACCAACCCAACCCAACCCAACTCAATTCAACCCTAGCTCCCCGAGTCCTCAGTCCCAGTCCCAGTCCCTGCAGTTCAAGTCCCACGGAGCACCTTCCCCTATTTTTTATTCTCACGAAGAAATATGGCGAAAAATGGTTTTTGAATTTCGTAAGGAAAACCCGTAAGTTATAAGGAAGTAAGTAAGTAAGAAAGGTAGGTAGATATAGGTACTAGGTACTAAAGCGCTCCGAAAATCTTTCTTCATCTCGAAAATCCTTTTCCAATCGCGGTACCTACACGCCGATTTTTCTCTCTTTTATATTTTTTTTATTTTTCATTTTATTTTTCTTCTCTTTTTCTCTCCTTCTTTCTCTCTCTCTCTCTCGAGGAAAAGAAATCTCAGTCCATATCTATATACATATACATATATGTATGTATATATCTATGTACGTAACTGTGTGCCAGAAAGAGGATTAGACACAACGGGTTCCTCGAGCGGTGACGACAATGTAACGATAAGCGGCTTAAGAATGTCGATCGCGAACCATCGACTTTGAGATTTTTCTTATAAGTATACGCGCGTTTATTACCACCACAACGAAGCGAAGTTTTACTCCCTTAAATTTTATACGGGTATAAATATGTAAGTACGAAGCTATCATTCTGATTATCAGTTTTTAAAACCACATTCACGATTCACAATAAACAATAAATCAAATATATTATAGAAAAAAAAATTTTTTTTATACAGAATTATAAATCAACATTGCAGTGTTATAAGATCGGGTACAATATCGATTAATATGGTTCTCCAATTAGCGAGATATGTGCAAGCGATAATTTTCTTACCTCCAGCGTTATCAATTGAAACTCCGAGCGCGAAATACGGTCCCGATCTTCCGCCTGCTGCAGTCTCGTAGATTTTTAGTATTTTTTTTTTTTTATTATTATTTATTCGCGCTTTTCTCCGCGGGCACAAAGACTCGGTATAAGAATTGATGAAATTATACTCCCACGTGGAATATTATAGGAATTAATAAAAAATAAAAAAATAAAACTGAGCTTTAAATAATGAAAATAAATTAAAAAAAAAAAAGAAAAAAATTTTTTAAATACAAAACTGAAGAAAAAAAAAAATAAATAAAATAAAACTGAATGAAATTATCCAATTAGGATAAAATAATTGAAATTAAATTAAATTTAATTTAATTGAATCGTCGAAACTTTGTTTAATCAAAACTTTTGAAATAATACGGATAAATAATAATTTCACGAATATAATAATTTGTTGATCGTTTTATATAAATATAAATATGAAAAATAATTAATAATAATAATATTAATAATAATGTATATGTTAATGAATAAATGCGCGATAAATGAAATTCTTTTCCCTTGATTTTGTTTCGTTTTTTTTTTTTTTTTTCGTCAGTTTTTCCTTTGCAACTTATCTCGTCCTTTTAATAATTTTCACAAAGAATAAACTCACTTATATATACATATATATATCGCTATAATAAATTCGCAACCGCACGGTGTACGCGGTAAATTCCTGTATTTGTTTATTAGTTCTATCCTTTTTTTTTTTTTTTTTTTGTTTTTTTCTTTTTATTTATTTATTTCTATTTCAACATTATATAGGTATGTGTAAGTTTTAAAACATGAATCAGGATGTACTACAAGATATCGTTGATCGTAACGAATAGCTGACCGCCGGACTGCAGACTGACTAACTGACTGACTGACTGACTGACTGGATACCTCGGGTACCGAAACACCCGCGGAACCCCTGAAACCTGAACCAAGATGAGCCTGGCGCCGACGTATTCAGCACCAAAACCCTTTTGCCAGACGCAAGCGCTTGCGCACCTAGACGTATACACAAGGTAGACTCTCTTTCACCCCGTAATTATCACACGTGATATCATTCCGCGCCTTATTTTATTTTTCTGTCCCCCTCCTCAACCTATTTTTTTCTTTTTCTTCTTTTTGTTTACGTACAATTAGACAAGACGGTCTGTCTCCTGTATGTGTATAAGTTCGTATAATACATACCTACTCACGTACATGTGTAAAAAAATATCTTACGATAAAAATTCATTCTTTTTTTTTTACATATTTTTATTTTTTTCTACTTTTTTTTTTCCTTTCAGTTTGTCATTTCGTATCTTTCTTCGAATCATATATATCAATAATGATAAATAAATATGCAGGAAGACATGATCATTTTTAAGAAGACAGATAATGTTAATTTTCTAGTTATTAAAGGTTTCCTTAATTGTTTTATATTATACCGTTATTATTATTATTATTGTTATTACTGTTGTTGTTATTGTTATTATACTGTATCAATTATTATTACAGTATAGGAAATGAAAAAGGAAAGAGAATGAACGTGTGCTTAATCTCCGCAAACTTGACCACACAGCTATGTGTGTAATTTCCTGTTTGTGTACATATAAAGACCGGAGGTTAGTTAGTTAGTTAGTTTGCTCGTTTGCTTGTGGATATCAGTCAGCCATAATATTCCAAGACTGTATAAGATATAATATTGTACGTATATGTACATACCTACGCACACGTATGAATGTACATTTTATTTATTTTTTTTGTTGTTTTATTATTCGTTTTTCAGCATTTTTCATTATTGTTTTTATTGGAAATAATATTTCGTTTATTTTGAATTGTTTTTTTTTTCGACTAGATTTTTTAAAATAAATAAAAATAAAAATTGTTTAATTATATAACTCACCTCTCCATCGCTGTCATAGTATATAAGATGTTGTCGAGTTAGAACGAACCATCTTTGTTTATAATTTATTGGTGTAAAACGTTTTTTATTTTGTGATCGTTTTATCATAAAACCCTTCTTTATCACACTGTCCAAGCCTCTAGCCTCCGCCTTCCCATCCTTCCCCGTCATCCCTGCAATGCCCACCCTTGAAAACAAATGAAATAATGAAAAAAAAATTTATATATATATATAATAAATAAAGAAAAACGAAGAAAAATAACAAACAAACAAATAAGTAAACATGAAATCGGTATTAATGAGTTCAAAGTCAGTTCGAAATAATGATCATTATGTTTAGAATAATGCACGCACACACACACACGCATAACAATTTTGAGAAATAGAGAAACAAAAAAATAGAAAACCAAAAACGGAAATGAATCGGTGATTAATTCCCCCGGATGTTAAAATAGAAATATTTTTTACTTAGGCACGAACCAATTCTTGAACGAAGATAACATACTCATTTTTATGTTATGTTTATAAACAGAAAGATTATAATTGTTGAGGTATGTGAATGGTATACGGACGACCGTGTGAATAATAACGTATATCGTAAAAGAGTCTCGGTTTTTAGTTTATACAAGAAGGAAAATTTTTATTTGTGATGTAATGTAATATATAATTCCTCGATGAATTGTACTCTTGTGTCGAGTTGAGGCAAGTGATAATGTACAAACATACATACATACATACATACATGCATGTATATATATATGTACATATATATAAACTGTCTAAGGAATAAAGGTCGCCAAAAATAAAATGACGGTATAGTGTTGCGGTTATGACTGAGGTTTCGATATTATATTCTTTAGAAATGTATATTTCCCTACTTGGGTATTATATAGGTATTTAGTTATACTTTACATGCAGTAATATAGGTATATAACGTGAGTACAATAATGTATACACAGATAGTATAGTTGAGTTCTGAGATGCGGTATAGCGCGGTTCTGGGTAAATATTAAAATCTATTAAACAGATATCTAACCGTATAGTTAGTTGATAGTGATAGCTTACCATGCACCGGACCGTTTTTATAACATCATTTATACATCGAATATAAAAAACAAACACGACCGGCTGAATGGCGAAAAACACATTCACGTGGATATCGAGACTCATACACAATTACAGGGGTTAGATATCTGTCAAACGGAGATGTCGGATATTCAGAAAATAACAGGAAATGCGCTACCGAGTTAGTCGTGTTAACGTCAAACATTTACGACTTATCAACGATGTAATAAAACCTCGTATAATTTAATCACTTTCATAAATAAGGGGGAATAATATCAACGGAAATATCACCGCCTTTTCTTAACCTTAAATAATCAAACAATGCGTTAAACAGTTCCTCTGTTTACTCACCGTATCCAAAAATGAGAAGAAAAAACAAAGAAAGAAGACTATGTATAAACAAAACAAAATGGCGACCTGCCTAGCCGACGTCCCGACGACAGTATGGTTTTATTTTTGTTTCTATTCGGATGATTCGTTTCCGTAATACCGAAAGCTCGTTGTACTAAGAAATTTTTTTTATCCGATTATTCATTCGGTGAGTAATACACATCGTCGTTTAAAACTCAACAATATAAAATCTTGGTGTTAATTAATACACGGAGTTCTTCCTAACCTCACTTATTATATTTATTCTTGAAAAGAATACAGTAGAAACATTTCACGGGGTATATATAAAGAAAAATAAATAAATTTATCAATTATGGCAACTCCGGAAGCGACTCAGGTCAGTTCGTTGCCTTTGCCACCTGTACAATACATTAATTTATATACGGACGATAATGTTCGGAGAGGTAGAGCGCCGCGTCCACCGCCAGCTATTCATGACACATACTCGATGTTCGGTAATGTTTTTAACGCCGACGATACGATAATACGACCTCTTGAGGCTCAGGGAATAAAAAGGCTGTATCCACAGCACTTTGACCGGCGACGTGAACTTAAAAAACTTAACCATTCTCTGCTGGTTAATTTTTTGGATTTGATAGACCTGCTTGTTCAATGTCCAGACAGTCCGAGGAGGGCGGAAAAGGTATATTTACATCTTTTTTCTTCATTCTAAATTCAGAGAAAAAAAAACTTTTATACTAAAACATTTTTTCATCCTATTTTCAGGTCGAAGATTTGAGCCTTTTGTTCATTCACATTCACCATTTGCTCAATGAGTTCAGACCTCATCAAGCTAGAGAAACTCTCAGAGTTATGATGGAACTACAGCGAAGACAACGCACCGAAACTGCTCTTAGGTTTCAGAAGCACTTGGACAAGGTATAACTAGCTGTGCAAAATTTATGATGAAAAAAATTGCAAGATTTTTATCAATATCTTCGAATTTCAACCTTCCTTCTGAATTCCTTCAATTCTTTATGCAATAGCATGGCAAAGAAAAAGAAAAACTTCATTATTTGAATCTCTTTCTTCAGATTTCACTAGTTTTTGTATAACAAATCAAAGAATCCGAATAACACAATTCATCATCATTGAAAAAAGCTATAAACTTTCTTAAAAACTGGTTTCAAAACATTTTAGATCCTATAAATTTGTCCAGTTTGGTTTTCAGATTGTTTTGTTAATTTTCATTTTCAGGTGCAGGAGATATTGCAGCATGCTTTGCAGATGTTGCCAGATACTTCGGATCTAGATTCCAGCCTTGCGGTAAATACAGATGCGATGGAAGTCATGGATACTTTAGGACTAGAGCAGCAAGGTGTAGATTCGTGCTGTCCTAGTGATCGTATGATGTGCAATATAATCGATGAAATGACTTCGTCCAATAATCTCTACTGAATTTTCTCATTTTCTATTATAAGTATTTAGTTTTAAGATAGTTTTTTAGGGATTAAACTTAAAATTCTTATGTTTTTTTTGCTTTTGATTTAAGAACTGAATTATAGTGAGATATACTTAGCTATGTCTAGTGTATAAGTGATAAGTGACTGTTTATATGTATGCTGCAAGTAATTTTAAATAATTTCTAGAATTTTATTCGTCAATTTGCTGACTAGAGATTAAACAGTATGAATATTAATTAGAAACTGATAAACGATCAATTCTTGGCGTAATTTGCTTGATATAGATGATTAATCGATGATTTAGGTATTTGTAAGGTAGAATTTAGTAAAGCAAAATTTTCGTCATCAATTTGTACAAATGTTGGATTATTTTACAGTTTTTTTTGTGAAAATAATGAATTAATCAGTATTTAAGGAGTTAAAATAATATAAGAAAATCTATCACTGTCGATAATAATGAATAAGAATTTGAAAAAACAAATAAATTACAATTAAATATCAATTCTATAATATAATTTATTAATCTAATTAAAATATCAAGGAGTTGGTATATTGACCGTAGTTAATATACAAGGCGGTGTTGATATTGATGAAATTTTTTTTTTTATTAGGATAATAATAAAGATATATTTGACAAAACTACAGATAACACGAAAATTCGTAACTGATATTGGATGGGGAAAGCAGGGTGATGAAAAAAACAAATTGCAATTATAAACTCACCTTATTAACCAGCTACAACCATCATACACAACACATACCATTATCAAACAACTATAAAAGCATTAAATCTCCAACTGGTGATTATCTGAAAGAAAAATCTGTTTTGTTTGTATATTAAAAACGTCAAGGTCCAGGAAGTGGTCACAAGCCATATTAATTCAGAAAATCCGCAACAAGCATCTGAAACAAAAAAATTTACCATTTTTTTCACCCCATTTTCCGCACTGCTGCTCAGCTATCCTCATAATCCATGGCCTCGTTAGACTACCTGGAATTTAAATACAAATAGTTTGTATAAATAATCGTAGCCAAAGAGATACTTGTTATTATAGTTATAACAATTTTTTTCACCACCAGGGTACTAAAAGTTTGAATAAGGATGAACATTTAATTTGTGTACCCTAAATAGAATGAAAACTGAAAACTAAAAAATAAATCGAATTAAAAAATTTATTGAAAGAAATAAAAAATAAAAAAAAAACATTTAAACATTTCTGCAACTGGTAATGAAATTTCTAATCTGTATTCAACGTTTCGTCAAGTATGTCTTTGGCTTTGCAGTATTCCTCCTCTGGGGTAGCTGGCCGGTTGTTGAATTCCTGTTTTCTTGATTACACTGAATCTGTAAATACGAGTCAACACTAAATAAAGGAGAAATTGGATGTGGACTGAAATTTTTTGAACGGGATTTGCAGGGGGGGATAGATCATCGTAGATTGTAGATACAAGTTTTTATCGCTCGACGGTTTTGACGGGATAATGAAAACCCAACAGAAGTCAACAACTTTCCTCGCGAGTTTCGTTAAACGAATAATATCGGCACGTAGCTCATCTTATAACTTCACTAGGAATAGATAATCAATCTTCATCCCGAAATTTCGACAATTCTCTTCTATCTTGATTTTCTCGTTATTTCCTTTTCATCCAGTCTTAGTAATTTTTTCTCAAGCTTCGTATGTATATCTGGTTTCGATAAGTTTCTTGTTGTTTCATTTTTTTTTCTTTTTGAAGAATTATTTTTCCGTATATAGGTAACGGTTAAACGTATTTATAGTAATCTAGATGAAATTTAAATTCAAAACAAGCAATCGATGAATATTTTACAAATAGTTTTTTTTTCTTATCAATCTTCAGAATCAACACAATGTGCAATTGAAGGTATTATCAGTCAATTTACTCGATTATTATCTTGTCATTTATCATTATTCAAAGTCGTGTTAATGAAGATGAGTAAATACTTGTTTCGATTAAACGATAAAAATGGGATTCTAATTTTAAATTAGGTAGACATTCTACATCCGTACGCGTAAAGAAAGCAAAGGGTACAGTCCAAAGAATGGAAAAAAAAACCCGTTAAAAATGAAGTTTTTTTTTTTATCTTTTCGTTTTATCGTTCGTCGCAATTATTAATCCTTCTCTCGGTTTTTTATTCTTTTTGTTTCTTTCTCGTTTCGTTTAGCCTTTTCGAAAGTCTTTTTTTTTCTTCGCTGAAAATCGCGGGATCATTTATTATTCACTTTATTTATTTTCGTAGAGTTACTTTTTCCACACGTCTTACGAAGTCATTGCTTGTTTTATGAGGTTTTACTGGATTTTATGATCTAGTAGGTGTTCCTTCGCCATCCACGACCACGTGCTCTATATCCTCCACGTCCACCGGATCTATTGCCTCTGAATCGTCCACGATTACCTAAAAAATTAAAAAAGTCAATAAATCAGAAACTGGATAAATATCACCAAAAATAACGATCATCAAAATTTTAATCAATCAATAACTCCTCACCATAATTTGAAGATATATTAGAGCTGTATTTGCCACTTGGAGGCGTGTAGATTTCTCTTTTATTTCCCTTATCCTCCTTGGCACGTTTATTAGGTGCGTTATCATTTCCAAATGTTATCGGAGTGTGTCGTTTTTGTCCCGGCGATGATTTTTCGGTCTGTAAAAAAAGATGTTCAACAGTTAGAATATTACTCTTTAACAAGGTGATTATTCATTTTTTTTTTACCTTTTTATCAGTAGTTGAAGTCTTCCAAGATAGATGTATGACGCTTTTGTAGCTCGGAGGCGAGTGGAATAGATCTTTGATGAGGGTGTTTATATTATTAGTAGTCTTCAAAGCTACAACTTTCATCTGATTCTCATCTGACTTAAGCTCTTCCTCACTTTTTCCGCTAATTGCTTCCCTTAGCTTTTTTATATACCCTTGTATACCTCTTGCAAAGTATTGAAGCCTGAGCTTGAACTCTTTGAGCTGATCTGCATCTCGTGTTAAAAATTCTGGTATCTGTTTACCAAGTTTGTGAAAAGTGTACATCAGACATTCAACATGACTGAATTGAAGCTTAGGTAACTCTGGTAGATCGGTTTCTGGGGGTAGAGGCATGTACGTCTGTTGGAAAATCGAAAAAATTATAAAAACATTGTAAATAAAAACAATGATCATCGATCTTTGATCTTGTGAAACAATTATATACTAACAATTAAAGCGTTGTATATTTGTTGAACTTTCTCTTCAGGTTTATCGATAGTTCCACAATAAGCAGTCAGTTCAGCAAGTAATTTCAAAAGTTCCAACTGCGGATCCCTTCCTTCGGGTCCCGTGATCAAAGACAAGTGGGGCAAGACTTGAACGCAAATGTAACAGACGAATCTAGACGAATCAACTTGAGACTGAAAATTAAAGGATGTTATTAAGCTCTATTAATACTGATAATGATTTTTGTTAAGAACTTTGTCCATTCGACTCACGTTAAAAAATGGTAAAGCATGTTTAATGCACTGAACAAGTCTGCTCCATTGTTCCTCGTTTGTATGTTTAAATGGTACTGAAAGTTCGGCTTGTTCAACAATAATATCGATTAATTCCTGTTGGCCAGTAACTGTTGATCCCAGTCTCGTCCATGCAAGTACTTCCATGATACTGTGAAATTCATCTGCTGTAACATCCTGTGGACAAACAAAAAAAAAAAGAATGATTGAAGTTAATATTAAGATAAAAAGTGCAAAACAAAAAAACTAGAAAAACAGTTTTTTATTCATACCTGTAACACTTTCTTGCACTCTGTAATTAACAAATCTTCCGGCTCTTTAGTTATTACGTCGTGGCCAACAGCCTTCAATTTAGTGGCTAAGAATTTGATACACCGCTCTCTAGCTCCGTCATCACCGTTTAAGATCTGGCTAAAGAATCCACTGATTGCACCTGCATGGACATGAATAAATAGTTTAGTAATATAGTCATAAGATAATTGAGTCTTTTGATCAAAGTGTGAAGATTCTTTTTTTTGATTGCAAGACCTACCTTTTGGATCATTTTTTATTAGGGACATTATACTGTTTTGTACAACAGCTAATTCCGATGGATCTTGGGCTAGCAACAATTGTGCTAGTATATCGGCGATCCTAGCAGTATGTTCTTTGTTGTCTTTGCATAATGATGGTAAATCTTTAATCGCTTGTTTTCTAATCTGTAATGACGATAGATAGATCGGATGCATAATTAAAATAGCATTAGTTAAATTTCATCAATCACTGAACTTTGATAATTTGTAAAAAAAAAAAATTAAAAGGGGGGATTTTGAAGCAAGTTCATTAGTTAAGACTGTTTTCTGATAATTACATACATTCGTCTTATCAATTCTGGTAATTCCTTTGATCACTGTTTACGTAAAACTGTTTCTTTCAACTATCACTGTAAACTGTATTTCATTTATCTTGCATTTCTAGAATTGAAGGGGCAAAGAGTAAGCCGTATTCCACGTAAACCGTGTTTGTCTTGTTAACTTTCGCGCTAAAGTACGTTGATATTTTTTTACTTAATGTGATAACAGTGGCAAAGATCAAACAGCATCAGAGTATATATAAAGGCCCATGACATTACAACGATCAAGCATAACAGGAGCGGAGTTAATCATGTTTCGTTTCGTGGTGATTGTCAATTTTTGTCTAATTTCCGTATTTGCGGAGACGGAGCCAACGTGCAAAAGTAAGGATGGATTTAACGTATGTTATTTCCGAGGTGTTTTGACCGATGTAACTCAACAAAGAAACGAGGACCGTTTGGAAATAAGTGACTTGAATTTACTGTCAATAAAACCTGGGGCCTTCAAGGATCTTTCCATCACGAATTTGTACCTCTATCAAGGACACCATATTTCCATTTTAAACTCCCGAGCGTTTACCGGTCTGCCAAGATTGACCCGTCTACATCTTGATAACAATGTAGTCACTCTGGTACCTAACTTATTTCAAGAATTATCTCAGCTCGAGTCTTTGTCCTTGATTTATAACAAAATCAATAATATACCAGATGGGACTTTCAACGGCCTATCTAAAGTGATGTGGTTGTACCTAAACCAGAATGATATACCGGCAATAAATTCTAACACATTTTCTGGACTCCCGGAGCTGTTGTATCTGTGGTTAGACAACAACAACATAACTAGTATTGCATCTGGGGCTTTTGCGAATCTCAAAGAGCTGAATCGTCTTCACATAGATTACAATAAATTGACGGAAATAAAATCGAACATGTTCACAGGATTGACTAAGCTGGAATCTTTGTATGTTAATGATAACTTTTTGACGTCTATTCCGAGAGAGACATTTAGAGAATTGCCTGAACTGAAGAGATTGTATCTCAACGATAATAAGATAACTACAATTGATTCGAGTGCTTTTATTGGTCTGAGCAATCTGAAGGTGTTACATCTTGAGAACAACGAGATTTCGGAGATAAAGTCTGGTGCATTTGAAGGACTATTATCAGTGGAAGAAATATTCTTAACAAATAACAAAATTCGCACGTTACCAAACGGTTTATTCGCAGGTCTTGTAAAGTTGGAATCTCTATACTTAGTTAACAATATATTGACTGAAATTAACAAGGCTGATCTTCAATTGGCAAATTCTGTTACAGTACGTTTTACTTAATTGATTAATATTAATTGAAAATACTTTTAACAGCTAGATCTTGAACATGGTTTGATAATTGATATCATTAATTATTAATAAACATTTTGGAATAGGATTAGCGAATAATTTCAATAATTTATATATGTTAAGATAACTTTTATCCTTCGTCACACAGTTTTGTATCAATAGAATTTGTAAATGCAATAAAATATATGCCAAATCATTTCTTTCCCGTGAATATGTTTGGTAAATATTTCTCACTTCTCACAGGTCCATTTCTTTTATAAATATCATCGATACTCAAAGAAGACAGAAGTAAGAAAATTTAAAATATAAAAATCTAATTTTAATTGATCGAAAAACATTACAGCAAGAGTTAAATATGGGAAGTTTTACTCAACTCAGATAAAATAATCACCATTTACCACAATTGTTTTATCCTTTTTTCTGTCGGTCATCAAACTACGCTTTAAACATAATAGATGATGGCGAGACAGATATTTCAAAATAATTTTCAATTTTTATACTCACGGCAATATCTTCGTCCTCGCATAGATCAAGATGAGCGTCGATAGCCTGATCGGCAAGTTTTGGAAAGTGTTTAAAAAATCTTGCGATGAATTGTGAAGCCAAACGCTTTTCTTTCGGTGTACCTTTTACCGCGGTCAATATCTCCATGTATTCTTTTTCATGCTAAAAATAAAACGTTACAATAAAAATCGTTAATTTAGTTTACAAGATGAAGTTGTTGAATGCCATTCATACACGATGAGAGTTTTTAGGTTATGTTTGAGAGACAGAGAGCTACAAGCCTGTTTAGAGTTCGCTTGATTAAAATACTTATAAATTGAATGATAAACGTTGAAATTAAGTAAAAAATGTATAGAAAATAAAAGAAATAAGTTTTCATTGGGAAGATATGAAGAGTACGAACCTCGGGTAGTTTGTCTTTGGCATCTGCTAGAATGCCAAAATTTTTGTATAGCTTTTCTATGCTATCGGTACTCATAGCGGAACAGTTTTGTGATAATCAGTCGATAGAGTAGCTGGTTTATAAATTGAACGATAATTAATGATGAAATATTGAAAATATTTTATTATAAGAATCACATCCGACCGGCCAGAAAACACCACGCCAAGAATGGAATCAAGAAAAAATGGCCGACTTTTACCGATGAGTAGTTCAACCATTGAAGCACACGATTGGAGGGAAACTCACTCAGTTGCTGCGGCGTACGCGGCTATTGAATGTGAACACTAGTCCGAAAAGTAGCTACATAGATGCGGGGCTTTATTTGCGGGGAAGAACAAAAATCGCTTTCAACGTCTAGCAACGTTTGAATATATCTATGCTGTTTTTTATGTGATTTTGCGCTGTGGCGACTATGTCGGAATGCGTTGTAACTATTTCAAACGATGAATTGAGTAGCTGCTAAAAGAATTAAATGATAAACGATAGAGAGGAATCGTGCGATAAAGAGAAGCGCTTATCTCGTTTATATGTCTCTTTCTTAAGTACATATACATGCACTCTTTTTACCCACACTATCATGCGGCGTATGCATGATTATTTGGAACAGTTAAGCGAGAACAAGAGACTTACCGTCTCTAAATGACTAGATTATTACTCGCAGTGCCGTCCTCTTTCCCAATCTGCGTGCCGATTATTTATGTAACCAGATCCATGTAGTCACATACTGATAAGCTTATAATATGGCACAACCTGTGATGAAAATCAATTACTAATACATCAATACATATTATGTGTATAATCGTGTTCCATAGATTCCTTACGCACTGTGTTTCTCAGCCTATCGACGTTTCCATCCAGCATTTTAAACGTCAGGGGGTCGAAGATCCAAAACGCAAGTAAACAACCGAAACATTCGATTTAAGCTGCCGTTATTTCGTTTATGTCTCTTTCGTAAGTATTCGCATTTTTTTATTTTTTTTTTTTTTTTTTTTGCCAACTAATCAGCAGCGACCAAAGTTCAAACAATTTCTTTGATCTATATGCTGTGCATGTATGATTATTCGGAACAGTTAAACGAGAACATGAGAGTGAGCATAGCGTTTTGTTTTGTGTTGAGTGCGAACTTGCTTTTCGCTATTGTGCTGGCCCAGAGAGCCCCGACGTGCAAGAGTCAGGATGGCTGTACTGTATGTCAAATTGGAGCTGTTTTGACCGATGTGACTCAACAAACATCTCGCTATAATCTCTTACGAATTCAAAACTTGAATTTGGTATCAATAAAATCTGGCGCTTTCAAAAATCTCACGATCGAAGGATTGCGGATTACTATTGGTAACCAGATTTCGGATCTGGAATCGGGATCTTTCACTGGCCTACCCAGACTGAAGAATCTTTATCTAATCAACAACGTTGTTAAGCTGATTCCAAATCTATTTCAAGAGCTGTCTCATCTAAAGAAATTGGACTTGTTCAATAATACAATCACCGAAATACCAGATGGGACTTTTAACGGATTGTCTCAATTGAAATATATGGAGCTAGGCGCTAACAACATTTCCATAATAACTAAAGTTACATTTTCCGGACTTCAAGAATTGGTAACTTTGACCCTAGACTTCAACAACATAGTCAGTATTGCGCCTGAGTCATTTGAAAACCTTGGAGAAATGCGTAGTTTGCAGTTGTCCTTTAACAAAATATCGGCAATACAACCCAACACCTTCAAAGGTTTGACCAAACTTGTATATTTATACATACATGATAACAGTCTGACATCTCTGCCGCGAGAGGAAGAATTTCGAGGATTTCCGGAACTGAAGAAACTGTTTCTCGGACACAATAAGATTGCTGCGGTTCAATCCAACGCTTTCATTGGTCTAAGTAATTTAGAAGTGCTGGACCTAAGTAACAACGAGATTGCTGAAATCCAAGCTGGTGCATTCGAAGGACTCTCGAAACTGAAGGATTTGTTCTTGGCTAACAACAAAATTCGCATATTACCACCTGGATTGTTTACTGGACTTGGCGAGTTGAATTATCTATCTTGGGCTAACAATATTTTTACTGAAGTTGACCGACACAACGTCCAATTGGGAAGTTCCGTTATAGTTGACTTTAATTACTAGGTACAGCAACGTATCGTTTTTCAATGTGCACGGGTCTCGTTACTGTTTAACGATCCACGTTGTAACATTATATAAAATTTATAAATGTAACACATTAATTAGGGTGAAGCGAAAATAAAGAAAAAATTTTCAAATTTATTCGTAGATATTTCAACCGCTGCAACCTTTCTGATTTTTAATATTAAAACGATTCCAAACGCTGCAACGTTCTTCTAACCAATTTTTTGAAGTCTTATACCGATGACCTCAAATATAAAATTCGTATTAGATCCTCTGTTTCTTATCTCCGTTTTATTTTATCGTCAGTTTCGGAGGTTCGTTATTAATTAAAAATGGGTCGAACGGTGAGGCACAGGCTCCAACCGATTCTTCGTATTTTCGTTTTGTGTCTTTCATCATCAATTTCGTATCTCCCTGTTATTGCGACGTTTCTCTGATATACGAGAATAACGCTAAATAAGTTAATTAACTCTGCGGATAAGAAAGTTTATCATTAATTAAAAGTCTCGGAGGTGATTAACTGCTGATGATTAACATATTTCGCTTCGTGGTGATTGCCAACCTGCTCCTGACTGTGGCTCTGGCCCAGACGGATTTAAGACACACTTCGAAAATAACCCCTTGATCGAAATCAATCGAACTGACGTAATGTTGAATCGGACAGTAGTTTTGCCGAATGAGAAATTCATACTAAAATATTGGATACTATGAGTTACGTATCACGTAGCTGAAAAAAATTAATACTCAAATTATTTCAGTCTAAGACATGAGTCAACTTTGCCTATGACATATAATGTGATTGTCTCATTTTGTTTGTCACAAAAGTACCTTTAACCTTCGTACTGTGTTTAGTAAATCCATGGAGAAATAATAACAGCACCAACGATCAAACGATGTCTCTGTGAGCTGTGCACACAACATACCTAAGTTGTTTTTCTCTCAGACAAATAAATTATTCGACTCATGAGCGGGAAGCCATTGAGTTAACGCTTTGTGTCAACTGTCGATACGCGACGTACAGTAAATTTCGGTATTTAAGGAAAGCAGTGGTGGACAGTGAAAATAGTCCAACGAGCGATTACGACCGAGCAAGTCATGTTTCGTTTTATCGTGATAGTGAATTTTCTCTTGGCTGTTGGTTTGGCCCAGTCAGAACCAACGTGTGAAACTCTGCAGGGTTCTTTCGAGGTGTGTCGATTAGAAGGTGTTTTGTTAAACGTAACCGAAAGAGAGAACGATTTTTGGCTACGTCTCTACTGCTTGGTATCAATCCGGCCTGGGGCTTTCAAAGATCTCTCGATCACGAGGTTGGAGATTAATGAAGGAGAAATCGGCTCAACTTTACAACCTGGAGTATTTTCTGGACTGAAGAAACTGACCCGACTCGAACTTAACAAGAACAATAATGTCAAGCTGATCTCTAATTTGTTTCAAGAATTATCTCAACTAGAGTATTTGTACTTGGCAGATAATGGAATCAGCGAAATACCAAACGGCACTTTTAACGGACTGTCTAAAACTACGAAGTTGCATCTCCAGAGGAACGATATTTCGATGCTGAATCGGTATTCGTTTTCTGGACTTCCACAGCTCGGGTTTTTAATGCTGCATTCAAATAAACTGACCAGCATTCCTCCTTCGGTTTTCGCGGACCTCGGACAATTGACCAGTCTTCATTTGGACCACAACGAGATATCGGAAATAAGACCGAATGCTTTCATCGGTTTGACCAACCTGCAAACTTTATACCTAAACCATAACGAATTAAGATCCGTTTCGCGAGGTACATTCGAGGGCTTACCTAACCTGATTAATTTGAATCTTGGACAGAATAAAATTGCGATGATCGATTCCAGCGCTTTTATCGGACTGAGCAAATTGCAATTATTATATCTTATCGATAACCAGATTTCCGATATCAAGGCTGGTGCATTCGACGGACTATCATCGGTGAAAACAATCTACTTGGCTAACAACAAAATTCACACTTTACCAAAGAAATTATTCGCCGGACTTGGCGCATTGCAATCGCTATACGTGGCTAATAATACGATTACTGAAATTAATAAAGCTGATGTCCAGTTGGGACCCACCACTTACATTCACTACTAGCTCAATGCTTCACTATACATATAAGTATACACCATATACGTTTTATTAATTACTGTTTTATAGATTCAGTTGTATTCTGT
Source organism: Macrophya annulata (assembly GCA_963924015.1). Lineage (NCBI taxonomy): Eukaryota > Metazoa > Arthropoda > Insecta > Hymenoptera > Tenthredinidae > Macrophya > Macrophya annulata. Next base: position 27,954,624 of record OZ001260.1, read on the forward strand.
ATCAATGTTAACTGTTCTCCGAATACGACTGTGGATCTACTCATTTTGTCTTATAATTCTAAGTTGAATACTCATATAAGTACTCGTTGGTACGTAACTCATTATTCAAGGCTTTATGACTAATAAAAAACGCTGTGAAAAATATTGCTGTGTGATTATTTGCCCTTCACCCACTCCAACCTTATATTTTATTCGGTGGATTCTCTTACGTTTAGCAGTTAGCGAGTCTTCTGAGTCTACAGTCGTGATTTCACGATCGATGGTCTTGAGTCGAGCAGGTAAGCATTCGATACAACATAATTAGGAAACTTCATAACCATGGGAAATTTATCAAAAAATCGAGTGATTATATGCTGGGCTGCTAATGTCTACAATTAATTGTCAAGATACTTAATTTGATTCATAAATTTCCAAGCTAATCGATAATCAAAGCTTTTTTTAATGATGAACATACAAGCTTGATCGGATCAATTCTTCAAATTCTTATCAATGTCCTAAAATATACGTTTCGTATTAGATCTTCTGTTTCTTATCTTCACGTTAATTTAGTTCCTAATCTTTGCAGTGAACTACCGAATTATCTAATTAATTTTGCAAATTATGAGGTGATTTATAATTAATTAAAAATGTGTCAAACGATATAGCACAAGGTTCAATCAATTCTTTCAGTTTTCATTCTGGCTAGCACCAAGTTCATCATTGAAATAGAATCTCGTATCTCGATGATGAGCTGTTTGTCTAGCCAAAGATCAAACGATAACTCTGTGAACTGTGCACATCACTTAAGTAAGTTGTTTTCCCTAAGACAAATTACTCGACTTTTGAGTGGGACACCATTAGATTATCGCTCTGTGTAAACTGACTTGCTTGTTCATGGAAAAAAGAGAATATTGAAAATTACGGTAATTAGCTATAAGCGAAGTAACTTATCGCTCCCATTGCTCAATTTTAAATTTGTAAATACCTATATTATTTTATTTTTTTTAAATTATGTTATATTTTATTACCATTAAACGACTGAGGACTAAAGAATGGTAAGTAACTTCCGTAAGAACCGTGACGTATGCTACATGCATGACTAGAAATAGAAGAAAAATTTTCACATTTTATAAATCTGATATCATATAGCCAAACTTGAAAATTAATTAGAATGAGAAATTTCTACTAAAAATTTTGGAAAATATTTTCGTCTAGGACAGTTCTGTTTGCGATAAAAGTAGATACTTCAACCTTCGTACTGTATTTAGTAAATCTATGAAAAATTGATAACAGTATGTATACCAAAGATCAAACGATGTCTCTGTGAGCTATGCTGCACATAACATATACGTAAGTTGTTTTTCTTTTAGACAATTTATGCGGTTTTTGAGTGCAGGGATAAGCTATTAGATTATCGCTCTGTATCTACATTCAATACTCGTCTACCGTGAATTTTCGTATAAAAGAGAACCAGTGACGGAAAGTAAGAATAGTCCAACGAGCTATTACGACGAAGTAAGTCATGTTTCGTTTCACGGTGATAGTGAATTTCCTTTTGGCTGTTGGTCTAGCCCAGTCAGAACCAACGTGTGAAATTCTGCAAGATTCCTTTAAGGTGTGTCAATCGAAAGGTGTTTTGTTAAACGTAACTGAAACACGGCACGATCAGATTTTGTTACGTCTTTGCTGTCTGGTAACAATCCAGCCTGGGGCTTTTAAAGATCTCTCGATCACGAAATTGAACATTTATAAGAACCTCGGTTCAACCTTACAACCCGGTACATTTTCGGGATTGAAGAAACTGATCAGACTCGAATTTCGTTATCACACTGCTGTCAAGCTGATCCCGAATTTGTTTCAAGAATTATCTGAGTTGGAGTACTTGTACTTGGGTGATAATGGGATCGGCGACATACCAGACGGGACTTTCAACGGGCTGTCTAAAACTACGAAGCTACATCTACCATCGAACCATATTTCGATGCTGAATCGGTACTCGTTTTCTGGACTTCAACAGCTCAAGATTTTGATGTTGAATTCCAATAAACTAACCAGAATTCTTCCTTTGACGTTCGCGGACCTCAGACATTTAGATACTCTTGCTTTGCAACACAATCAGATATCGGAAATAGGACCTAACACTTTCATCGGTTTGACAAACTTGCAAACTTTGTTTTTGAGCGGTAACGACTTGAAATCCGTTTTGCGAGGGACATTTGAAGGTTTATCTCACCTGAGTAAATTATATCTTGAAGATAATAAAATTTTGATGATTGATTCCAACGCTTTTATTGGACTAAGTAATTTGACGTTGTTGGATCTTCAGTACAACCAGATTTCCGATATTAAGGATGGTGCGTTTGAGGGACTATCGATGGTGACAACAATCTACTTGGGTGGCAACAAAATTCACACTTTACCAAATACATTATCGCTGGATGTTGGTCTGAATGATTTGTTGGTGCTTAACCTCAGGTGCAACGAGATTTCTGATTTCTTTTTCCCTGATTCAAATCGAGGTCTGATGCGGCTCGAGTCTTTGGAATTGAATTTTAACATGATCAACCATATTCGAGATGGATCTTTTAACGGACTACCTGAATTAAAGTTATTGATTCTGAGCAATAATATTATTTCTGAAATAAATCAAACCATGTTTCGCGGACTTTCGAACCTGAATTATTTATGGCTGGAGCACAATAAAATAGCTGCAATTGAATCTGGGTCCTTCTCAAACTTAGGAAAATTAGAGAATCTTAAACTAAACTCCAATAGTTTGACGGAAATAAGACCCAACACTTTCAACGGATTACAGAAACTTTTGCATCTGTATCTCAACGACAATAAGATCGCCACTATTCATTCAACTAGTTTTATTGGTCTGACAAGTTTGTCGACAATAGACCTTAGCAATAATGAAATTTCTAATATCGAAGCTGGTACATTCGAGGGACTCGTTTCGTTGACAAGCATCATATTATCCGACAACAAATTTCACACTTTACCAGACAGTTTATTCGCCGGATTACCTGAATTGGAGTTTCTAGATTTGGCAAAGACATCGACTAGTAAAAAAGTTCTGTCATCTGGAAAGTTGTTAAATTTCACTTCAACCGATTGTATTCGCACAGTGCGATGTTGTCCTTGAATTTTCGTTAACGACGGAAATATTAACGGCGTAAGAATTTTTCTAAATAAATTATATATGAATACGGAAATTTTTCGAAGCCTAAGTTTAGTACCTCAACCTTTGCCTTGACTACCGAAATTAAAAAGCTTGTTTTTAGATTTCAACGTTCTCAAATTTATCCTCAATGTATTTCAAGAACAATTTCCTGTAAAATCGCTACAATATATATTTAGACATTTTTCTGCAATATCTTTAAATAAATGATTTTTGAGCACAGAAATAGTATTATTTTTATTTTTATGGTAATAGTTGAATAAAAAATTTGCAATACATCTGAAATTATTCCCCAACAACACGTAAACTATGTAAGGCATTGGATTAAATAAAACCATTTTATTCAACGGATAATAAAATAGTATTGCCCAATTTTGTAAGAATAAAAAGTCTTGGTATTAATACCAAAAAATTTTGGCAAATTACAGATTTCTTGATGTTCATTCCATCTCCTATATTCCATCGTTTTAATTCAGCTCTTCCATATCACAGCACAGACATCATTTTAGAATTCACCGTGGATTTTAAAAAGACCTGAAATTCCCATAAATTCTAATACTTGAAGAATTTTATAGAAAACATTTGTATTACGTATAAAACGCTGCTGTTGCCTGATTCATTAGTTTAGAAACTTTCTACGTATATATCCTTGGAACCTTATTTGCTTATCCATACGGAAAATAGAGAACGTTGAAAATTACGGTGTGTAGCGATAAGCGAAGTACAGCGATTGCTTCCACTGTTAAATTGTAAAATTGCAAATGTTTATTTGGAGATATTTATTCGTAGTTCAGATAAAACGTATACGATTATGATAATATTGGTAGGTACTTCAACCTTCGTACTGTACTTGGTAAATCTATGGAAAATGATAAGAGAACCAAAGATTAAACGATGACTCTGTGAGCTGTGCACATCACACACGTAAGTTGTTTTTCTCTAAGTCAAATTACTCGGCTTTCGAGTGGGGAGCCATTAGATTAACGCCCTATGTCAACTGTCGATGCGCGTCTGCCTTAAATTTTGGTATAAAAGGGAAGCAGTGATGGACAGTGAAAATAGTGCAACGAAGGATTGCGACCGAGCAAGTCATGTCTAATTTCACCGTGATAGTGAATTTTCTCTTGACTGTTGGTCTTGCCCAGTCAGAACCAACGTGCAAAATTCAGCAGAGTTCCTTCGAGGTGTGTCAATCAGATGGTGTTATTGTAAACGTAACTGAATTACGGAACCCTTATTCTTCGATGCGTCTCTGCTGCTTGGCAACAATCCGGCCTGGAGCTTTGAAAGATCTCTCGATCAGGGACTTGATCATTTATAAAGGCCTCGGCTCAACCTTACAACCCGGAGTATTTTCTGGACTGAAGAAACTGAACCAACTCGAATTTTTCAACCATACTACTGTCAAGCTGATCCCTAATTTGTTTCAAGAATTATCTCAGCTTGAGTACTTGAACTTGGAATATAATGGGATCGGCGAAATACCAGACGGGACTTTTAACGGCTTGTCAAAAACTAAGCGATTGTTTTTACAGAGGAACCATATTTCGACGCTGAATCGGTACTCGTTTTCTGGACTTACGCAGCTCGACTTTTTGAATTTGGATTCCAATAAACTAACCAGCATTCCTCCTTCGGTTTTCGCGGACCTCGGAAAATTGGACACTCTTCACTTGAACGACAACGAGATATCGGAAATAACACCAAACGCTTTTATCGGTTTGAACAACCTACGGATTTTGTACCTGGACAATAACGAGTTGAAATCCGTTTTGCGAGGGACATTTGAAGGTTTACCTCATCTGACTAACTTATATCTTGAACAGAATAAAATTGCGATGATTGATTCCAGCGCTTTCATTGGACTAAGTGATTTGAGGTTGTTGGATCTTCAGCATAACCAGATTTCTGATATCAAGGCTGGTGCATTCGAGGGACTAACGTCGGTGACAACAATCTGGTTAGCTAACAACACAATTCACACTTTACCAAATACAGTATTCAACAGACTTGGCACAGTGGAATCTCTAAACGTGATTAACAATACGATGACTGAAATTAATAAAGAAGACTTATCCATAAATAAAAATGAAACAGCTAGGGTCGAGTCTTGGTCTTCTACAAGCCTTGAAATATTGGAGGAACTTAACTTGAACCTGAATGATTTAACAGAAATAAAACCCAACACTTTCAACGGATTGCCGAAACTGATATATTTGCGTATAGAATATAATAAAATTCGCACTATCGAATCCAGCGCTCTTAGTGGTCTGAGTGATTTGAAGATACTGCACCTTAAGTGCAACCAAATTTCTGATTTCTTTTTTCCTAATTCAAGCCGAGATCTTATGCACTTGAAGACTTTGAGATTGAGCTATAACAAGATCAACCACATTCGTGATGGATCTTTTACCGGACTCCCTCGATTGGAGTCCTTGATCTTAAGCAACAATAATATTTCTCAGATAAATCAGACCACGTTTCGCGGACTTTCGAACCTGACATTTTTATGGCTGGAGCACAATCAAATATCTGCAATTGAATCTGGATCCTTCTTAAACTTCGGAAAATTAGAGAATCTTCAACTAAACTCCAACAATTTAACGGAAATAAGACCCAACACTTTCAACGGATTGCAAAAACTGACGCATCTGTATCTCAAAGATAACAAGATCGCCGCTATTCAGTCAACTAGTTTCATTGGTCTGACAAGTTTGTCGAAGCTAGACCTTAGCAATAATGAAATTTCTGATATCGGAGCTGGTTCATTCGAGGGACTCGTTTCATTAACAAGCATCATATTATCCAACAACAAATTTCACACTTTACCAGACAGTTTATTTGCCGGATTACCTGAATTGGAATTTCTAGATTTGACTAGTACCGAACCACTGTCTGAGAGTAATCGAACTGTTCAGTCGTTGAGTTCCACTACAGCCGATTGTATTCGCCCAGACCGATGTTGTCCTTAAATTTCATCCACCAATTTAAATTCCATGTGTCAATACAAACTGATAAATTTATAATTGGGACATGATTATATTAATAGCGTAGAATTTTTCTGAATAAATTATTTATAAATGTACAGAAATTTTTTCAACTTCATTTTCAAAACCTCGAGGTTCTTTTCGACTACAGAAATTGAGAAGCTTGTTTTTTAGTGCCAATTATTGTCTCAAACTTATCCCTAATGTATTTAAAGAACAATTCCTTCTAAAATCGTTATAAAACTTTTATTAATAAATGATTTTTGAACACAGAAATATTTCCATTTAGATTTTCATGATGTTAGTAAAACAGAAATTTGTAACAACATATCTATAATTATTTCCCGATAAAACGTAAACTGGTATGTAAGGCATTAGGTTAAAGAAAACCATTTTATTTAACCGATAATCAAGTAACGTTGCCTAATTTTGTAATAAAAAAAGTCTAACAATAAGAGTTAAGAATATCAGGAATAAATTATGATATAAATTACGTATTTTTAATTGTTCATCGCATCTCCTTTATATTTCATCGTATTATTCGACGCTTTTAGTATCTCATTAATTCTTCAAATGAAAACAGATTTGCGCTCAGTTTGTAGTTCAAAGTTATACAGTAATTCCATTCTTCTGTCGTTACATTGAAACTGGACTTGACGTTCGAGGCGGGACGGGATTTGAATCTGACGTCTAACTATATGGATCGTCATACGGTACAGACATCTGTTATATTACTATAGCACTATTTCACCAGCCCAACCGAGTGGATTTATACTCACATGATAAAGAGGATTGCAGACTTTTATGTCAAACAATTTTATGAATTTTCAGATTTAACGTCATACTAGCGACACACGTAGAAAATTACCACGAGCAACTTTATTCATTTAAAGTTTTTGAAATTCGGAGGTAATATTATAAAATGATGTGATTTCGGGGAAAACCAATAATATAAGGAGGTAAAGTCGGTCTTCGATCGTTGTGACCACCGTCAACACTTTTTCTCTCAGTTTACAAAAAAATTGACTTAAAATCAATAAAATTTCGTATCTAAAAGTTAAATTAATAGAATATTGTTGGATTGCCTCGAAATTAAATCGACGTAAAATATTTTCTCAAAATTTTGAGAAGTTTAGATAAACGATACGACCTGTACCCTATAAAAACCACTTTTACTTTAATTCAATAAATTTGTAAACAAGAAGCTCCAAAAAATTTCAAAATAATTTTCAATTATGTCTCAAAAAACTAGCAATCGGCTCCACAAAAACCAACTCCATAGAATATTTCTTAACAGTATTTTTCCCGCCATATTTCCTTTTCTCTGTGAGAACTGATTCCATATGCCAAATATAAATGACGTAAGATGAGTCAAGAAGACCTGCATATATGTTCGTTGACTTAAAGGACAGACGAGTCTTCCAAGGACCGTTGGGGAAGAGATTTAAATCGAAAAAAGAAAAAGAAGAAGACACATTCATCTACTGATCTCCTCGATGCATAAGATGGAGACTAAAGTCCAAGTTTCGAGGCGTCGTTGTGTCGGTTAGGGATTTATTCATAAGGTGCAAAGTTGCTAGACCGGTTGATCAAGTGATGGGTGTACTATCCAGGTTGAATTTGGAAACGCCTAATAACTTGGCACTGCCCCTAGCTGCATCCCTTATACAAGTTGGTCTCAATGTTGTAAGTTATAACGAACCAAGACCGTGCCGGTGTTTGGATGTTGGCACAATAGAATGCAGAAGCGTCTCAACGGGCGGCAATCTCAGGATATATTTTCGACACAATGAAATATGTGTAAGGGTTTCGAGCTACAGCTGAAATCTCATAGGAGGAGCTGGCCTTAAAAATCTCCAATAAGAATCAGGAGAGAGAAGTCCTGGCGCGGTTGTACCTTTACTGAAAGGACTAAGAGACCCAAGAAGGCTGAGTTTTCGACTCCAATATGGAGCCCGAAGATCCACAAGCCTATAGAATTCAAAAACACACATCTATGTCTGGCCATTTCACGGTTACCTAAATCAAATTTCAAAATAACTATAAAAACTTGTTTGTATTCCTCACGGACGAAGGATGACTAAAGTCGCGAATGCCGGAGCGAATTTTTAACCGAAATACTTACCATCGCGGAATAGAAATGGTGAAAAAGTGTGAGAATCGACAACAAAATTTCAAAATAACTCACATGGGTTTTAATATTCTGCGAATAGATGAAATTTTTTTCGTTTATGACGTAAGGGCTTCGAAATTTTAGAACCCGAATTTGAATTCATTTATTGAATTATCTGGCCTCGTTTTCTAACAAAAATAATTTCCATTTTCTATGCAAAAACGAGAACCTGAAGTCTGATTATTACTCTGAAATCCAAATTCGTGGTTTTTCGTACGAATTTCATTCTGTTTTTCTAAACCACTCACAAAATCCCAGTTGGTTGATACTTCTACGTTTTTTTTTTCCGGATGAAAAATCGCAGTGCACTTGCCTCAGTATTTTGATTATCCAAATCTCTGCGATAAAAACTGGGAATCAATTCCTAAAAATTCTAATTCTACGTACTCTTTTAAAGTTTATGACAAAATTCTGCAAATTTTTTTAAAATTTCTTACACCAATATTCATGCAAAAAAAATTCCACCTGCATAAATTTACTTATGAATCTAAAAATTCTTGTACACGGAAGCAGCAGCAGCAGTTATAACCTTTCGTCAAAGCGTCACGGATTATGGTAAAGGTTTTCGTATCTTTGTAGAAAAATAAAGTGTATTTAGTTGTTCGTTTCTTTTGCTAATACCTCTAAGTGCGGTGCAATAAAATCGGCAAACCCTAGCATGGTATGCCGGTATTCTTAGTTTTGGATGTCGGAAACAAGTATAAAGGCATTGCAGTGCAGAGTCTATCTGTCTAGTATATACATTTTTTATTTTATTTTCTTTCTCTTTATATTTTACTACAAGCTAAGCTAGTTGCCATACCTCTGGAGCATGGTCCTTGCAGTAATAAAGGATATAGTCTAGCTATGAACTTGCCATGAAGCCTTACCGAAGTCCGGTACCAGCGAACGGTTCAGTCCAGTGCATAAGGAATTATTTACCTGAGTGAAAAAAAAGGTACCTTATACATATACCTATACTATATATGTATATACATGGATACAAGAACTATGACCATAATATACCAATACCGACAAAGATTATAGAATACCATGGTAGGCAATAAAATTAACATTGTTTAAGAACGAATTGAAAAGACGTACCGATTCTTCGACGTGCTTGCTGCAGGAGTAACGTTGTAAAATTACAAACGTGACCCGCCAGACCTACCCTGAGTTAATCTCCTCGAACTTACCCTCTGCAAGACGCGAGGACTAATGAAATTCGAAAATGGAACAAACGGGATCGGGCATAAATCGGACTCTGCGATGAAATGAATAAAAAGAAACCGTTATCATCGTGTTCAAACTTGAATAAATGCAGAAAATTTCCATCACGGTTTGAAATAGAAGTAAATGACGTAGAGAATGTTTATTTTGTGTAAAAAAAAAAATTGAATTTATCGAAACGATATATGACGAACGATACTTGTTTGTCATATTTAACCAAGATTTTAAAAAGCTCGTGTCGAATAGAATCGCTTCATGTACATACATACCTACTCGAGTATTGTAAATCACTTTGCGTCATATTTAATGATTGTTGTGACTGGAAAGTAGCCGGTGTGGCTAATGGCGTAAGGACAGCCATTCAAGTTCCTGTTTGTCATTCAAGAGAGAATAAGTAAACGGCCTTGACTAGAGAGGTTAACTTTACAGACGAATATAATAACTTTTGAGTTACTGTGCTGCGGTAGGTCTTCTGCTGTTGGTTAATGACGTAATTGTCACTCCAGGATATCTGAGAAGAAAAGAAAAAAAAAAAAAAAAAGAAAAAAAGAAAACAAAATTTTTGAATAATAACCGGAAGTAGGTACTATTGAGGAACTAAAATCGGTCGCGTGTCTACTGCAACGTTGCAGGAGTCATGGCAGGGGCCATAATTATAAGTACCTAATAGATTTGACGGTATATATTTACGATTTGTTTATACGCGTTTATGCTTATACATATAAACCCATACATACGATATGGCACTAGTATATATTACGTGTATTTTATGCTAGCCTATAAATACAAATATTTTACGTTATATATGTATAATAACGACTCTGCATCATATATACATATATACTATGTATCTCCGTAATTGTAAAACTAAAAAAGTGTAAATATTTCATCGTGGGTGTAAGATTTTTTTTTCTTTTTCTTATTATAATCGTATACAGTTACTGTTCATCTACTAACTATTTCAGCCAACAAAAATTCACCATGTGTATATTATAAAGAATAGAAAATTATGTTATCTTGAAAACGACATCTCCTGCAACAGACTTACACCCGTGGTTTCATACGCTTTACGCTTATCTCTGTATACGTCTACCTGCTAAGGTGACACCTTAACAGTATTCACTCAACAACGAATCTCTACTTATTATTATTTTAACAGTTTTAAATAATAAAAGAAAATTTATTGAACAATTTTGAAAGAAATTTGTCGACGAGTTCGTCAATTGAGGATAAAAAAAATGAGGTTTAAAAGAATCGTCAATGTTTCAACAACCGTTTCTTTGATTTAGATGAAATTCATCTACTCGTTTTTCTGATAAGGATACGATTTTCTTTTCATAATTCGCATAGGTAGGCCACTGTACCTAAATCTAACGTCTGACCCCACAACAAATCCCAGTCTCAAGAACTTGGTATACCTGTAAATACAATCGAGAAGTAAACTCTGCAGGAACTGAACTTTCTTATCGCACTTTTCACCTCCGTGGGAAAATGCAATAGAGAAGAAAAAAACGTAACGAATTGAGGAAAGAGAAGCTTTGAATTCTCTTCATTACAAAAAAAAAAAAAAAAAGATATGAAAAAAACTCACGTTACGAGTAACAAATGAATTGATCGATCTTCTGCACATAGTTTTTTTTCAAAAATTTCTATGAAAATACAAAAAAATAATAACGTGGAGGGTGGTTTCTGGAAATATCAAATTCACAGGTAGGTATATACATATAGATATATATTTAATGAGAAATTATAGTCGTTAGTGGAAAGTAGCGTCTCATCGTATTCCCCCTAAGCTAATGATAATATCCAGCAATTATCTCCGTGGTCCATTACATCAAGCTCCGGTGGTCGTAGCTGATGTTCTTCGCAGTTAAACCTCAACGAACTATCTCATAGCTACGACTACGTCTCATGTTAGAGAGTATAACCCAAAGCCGGGCTTTTAGCTACTAATTTTATGTAAAGTTATGATAGCTTCCAAGCTCCATGCACTGTGGTACCATATACAGTTTTACCCAACGGTATTGTATAAGCTCAGCAAGCACTCGCACAACGAAAACCAAGAGACACTTGCAGCCTACGCCAAGGAGCTGTATAACTATACCTATACATATATCTATGTATGTATGTATGAGTAGGTGTTTTATATATATATATACGTCTAGGTATATTTCCGCCATTTTATATTATCACGTAACACATATGGAAGGGTCGGGGTCTAAAAAATTGTCGAAACTTTGATGAATTCGTTCGAATGTATAGGATTGATTTGAGGATCATTGTAAAAAAAATTGTTCATTCTGGTTATTATTTTTTGTTTGTTTTCTTGTTTTCCGGATTCCGACTGAGATGATAATAATAATGATAATAATACGGGTTCAGGGAGAGCAATGGTGGTTTAAAATATATGGTGCTGGAGCGTGAAGATGATGCGGGACGCTTAAATTTGGATTCTCATCGAGGATATAAGGTGTAGGTAGGTATATACCTTGCACGAGTATAGCCTGAAGGCTCGAGACTCAACTTGAGGCTTTATGGTAGTGTAATAAAAAACATAGAAATAGAAAACATCTTTACAGTCTGATCATTAAACCCGGTTGAACGGACAACGAAGATGTCCGCCAATTAATGGATGGACGTCGAGTTGAAACCACCGCTGCAACCACGATGTACGTATACGTATATATATATACAATTTAATACACGATCTTACGTATATGTATTATAACACGCGAATATACACCAAAGTCAGTCAGAAGTATATTAGCTGTATAATATACGCGGAATTAATCGTGCGGAATTCTTTGAAGTCGATTTAAGAGAAGAGAGAAAAATCGTACGAATTTATATCAAGAGATTATAAACCGTATCCGGTTGCAGAAATTTCTATAAACGATTGAAATAAGAAGAATAAAAAATAAATAAATAAGAATTTTTTGATTTATATCAATTTTCTGGGAATATAACGCAATCAAATTTTAAAAAGAGACTATATATACGGATACTTGAAACTCGAAAATGTAGTGTAATAGGTAAAATATATACGTACGTAACTATCCCGATCTTCGAGAGATGACTAATTGGTATTTAAACTGATTATGGATCTAAAATAATGTTGTCATAACCATTTAAAGCCAATGAAAATTACAGTAGCTAAGTTTCTGTTTATATAACCGTACATTCCGAGGCGGATTTTAACAAACGATGGACCTAGCTAGGATTCTAGGTACCTACCGGGGGTTAAGAAAAGGGCGCGAAAAGGAATCCTAATTATTAGGATCTATATGAGTGGGTTTATAATATATGGGTGTAGACCATATATGCACACGTATATACCTATATACGCATATACACATGTCTAGGTGTATATCTGTACGTGTAATTACACATACATATACCAACATGGATTAAGAAAGTAAGATAGGGCCTAGCCAAAAGATATAAAGAGTCTAGAGAGTGCAGCTAGCAACCTAGCCAGAGCGTTATGGGAGGAACGTTTATTGTCCTTACGGGTTGACCGATGTTATTTTTTTATAGGTGTCAATAAATTTTCAGTTTATTCTTGACACTATATTTATTTATAACGACTATTTCAATTTATTCTAGTTTTCTTAACGTTCTTTTTATCTTACCTTAATCTTTTTTTTTTTTTTTTTTTCTGTTTTTTGATTTTTGATTTTTGTCTTATAAACATCGTCAGAATTAATTCAGGATAAAATCGTGTCAAATGTATCAACACCTTCTGTGAAAAATATCTATTAAAAAAATAAAAAGAGAAGAAGAAGAGGAAAAAAAAAAATAAAAAAAAACTTCTGACATCATGTTAATAGCGTCGAAAGAAATATTAACGATCACGATGATCTGATATGAAGCGGTTAGCGATCAATAATATTATAATTTATACATAGAACGCGCGGGAATAACGATTATACAGTTGTTATATTATTATTATTATTATAGGTTTGTAAATTTTCAGATAGAATGATGTCGGAATTTAAATATATGGCATTAAGAATCCTTGTACTTAATTAATTAATTCACATATATTATTAATTATTAAAAGGTTGCGGAGTATCGAATGACGAAAAATTTTAACACAACACGTCGATTTCTCTTTACTGAAAATCGACTAAGTATATACTATGAGCTGTTTGTTATACAATTATCATCAATCCATATATGCTCAACGAAGATTATTTATTTGTTTTTAGATTTCGTTCGTTTTGCAATCTTTTTTTTCTTTTTCTATTTCATGGAATAATTTTTTATATATAGAAACACGTATGTATAGATTTTTTTTTTTTTGTTTTTCTCTTCTCTTTGACAACGTGAATGATGTTCAATAATTATTATCTTTTGCGATTTGTTAAAGTTGAGTAAATTTAGGGTATAAAAGGTGATACTCTTCTAAGAATATTAATCGTTGTTATATACCAACATCTTTTTCTTTATTACAATAAACTACCCAACTCAACGGGTGGTTGAAAAAAAGACAATTGTACAGGTAGGTATCGTATATAGGGTAATTTCATGTCAATCCACGCAGACATTTGACACGAACCTTCGCAGAATTTGACAAAAATTTTTTTTTTTTTTCCCTTTTGTCTCATTGATCGAAGTTATTTCAACAAATCGAAAACCTTTAGATATTTTTAGATTGTTTTGAGAAATTTTGACCGTGGTGAATACAGGCTCGATCTTTTACTTTTTTTTTTTTTTTAAACAAATTTTTAAATATCTTCGATTTAAATTGAACCGAAGAATTGCCTACTGTTAATTTTATGAGTCACATGAATCGTAGATCAAGAATTTTATATCATTTAAATCGAATTTTTGCTAAATGTATTAAAAATAAAAAATAAAAATCGTAAAAACGAGATTTTTGCGATACAAATTCAGATGTCTCTTTCGTTTTTTTTTTTTTTTCTTTTTGAACATGTAATGTAGCTGATATAGCTGAAAGTAAAAAAAATATATTGTTAAATTTAAAAAATTTTACTTTTTCTTATGTATTATATGTAATTCTTCCATATAGTATATGTATATGTATATATAGGTATATGCTTGTCTTGTCTATATATTTTCAGGGCACAGAGTGTGACGCAGGCTTCCGGGTATAGACAACAATTGAATTTTACCACCCGCTTAACCCCGATGTCAAAGAATCTAAGGGTCTCCTTCGCTTCGACTGCGCGGAATATCGCACCTATAACATAATTGAGGGACTGGTCAAGCAATAAACAATTTATTGCAGTAAGCGAAATACTCGACGTGGGTTTACAAGTACAAAAACTATACAAATGCATATTATAGGTATATATACATACACAGTTAAGACTTGTCCAGATCGCGATAATATCCACATCAATGATAATTATTTCGAATTTATAAAAACGGAGAATATAAAAAAAAAAAAATAAAGAAAAACATATGCCAAGAAACAAAAAAAAAAAAAAAAAATTTGTATACAAAAAAAAAAAAAAAAAAATCAAGAATACCTGCGAGCTTCTTTCAAAGGCTTATAACACTCAGACAAAATTTTGGTCAATTTAAGCCGATTAGTAGATATTTCGTTTGATTTGTATCCTTTTCATTTTTTGTTTTTTTTTTTTAAATTCTATACAAAAATGTGATGAAGTAGTCAATCAAAAATTCGTTTTAATTTCATATAAAATAAGAATCTGAATTCGACAGTCTTTTTCTTCAAAATGATAAACATTTAGTCAATGATAACTGATGCTTCTCATGAAAACTATCTCTCCTACCGTTTGAATGAAAAATCAATAATTTCTTCATTTTTAACAATATTTCAAAATATCTTTTTGATTTTTAATCAATCGAGCCGGTGATATATAAAAAAACCATACGATTAGTTCAAACAAATAATCATCCGATTAAAATCAAAAAAAAAAATAAAAAAATAAAAAACATCAAAATTGTTTAAATAAATCGAATTTCTCTCCAAGTCTAAGAAATTTAGTATCGAATGTTTGTAGATATAAGTATACACGGGAATCCCTGTATAATAAAATCGTTAATTGATTTAAGTTTTCATTTTACAGTTAGGTTGAACAATAAATTTTAAAATGAACACAATGTGGAGCAATGATCGTGGTAGGTAAGTAGGTATACGAGGTAAAGGTGTTTGAACAGTATGACGTATGTATGTACAACATAGGGATATAAGAATAAGCGACAAAGGTATTAAACGGAGACAAATAAACGGTGAACAATTTGGCTACCCACCGTGTCTGTAACCGTACCGCCGACCCATTTTGCTCCGTTTTTAATTAAAATAGAAACACTAGGGTCTCCGGTCCCGGGACCCCCCATGGATATCCTTGTTTTATGTCTTTATAGATTTTCAGACTTACAGGTAAAGACAATGTGCCTTTCGTATACCTGCACACGGCTCGCCATCACCTGTATGTGTGTATATACCTACCTCAATTTTGAACTCTAATTCCGGCGTTTACCTATACATATATACATAAACATACGCTTATACATATCGATGATTTTTACCTGTATGCTACAAAAGCTGATAAGTCATTATTTTCCATAAACCTGTCATTTCAAAACCCAAAACAAAATCGACAAAAATAATAAAAAGATTTTATATTAAGCTGCTTATACTTACATGGGAGTTTCACATCTTCATAAGAATATCATAAAGTTTGAGGCCAAATTTTTCTACATTTTTCCTGCACCAAAATTACTTTTTTTTTTTCTTTTAGCACATATTTCGCCATTTGTGAAAGTGCAGACACGTATATAAGGTGTGAATTAATTATACAACGGAATAATACTTTGCTCAGTATATTTCGAATGTATAATCAATTAAAAATTCACTCAATAATATCATTTGGGTTAAATTTAAAATTGTAATAATTTTTCTGTTCTTAAAGACAGGATGTAACGATCAAAGGTATAATTCTTTGGAGACAATATTGCCTCGGCATTAGATACAATGATCTTAAATTTTCCTTATTATAATTATTCGCAATAAGATTTTAAAATTACGATTTTTCTATAATATCGGAATTTGCAACGTGGCAATCGGCGTCAGATCAGCTAGACTCGACTTCCTGAAAACCACCCCCGATTAAAATTGAACAAAATTCCGCTGAAATCATTTTTTTTTGCATGCCGTTTTTTTTCACTGTCAATTTTTTTAATTTTCCACAAAATTTTTCCGTACATTCGTATGGCATCACGGAAACGTATAAAAATCAAGAAGCGGATTATCCCTGACACGATCAACTTGGTTTCGGGCTCCGCCTCGCACATTCCCTGCGCGTTCTCTCGTAGGCGGAGCATATCCAGCTGTGGTACACAGCACGGGGGATATATCCAAAGGTATTACCACCGTTACACACTTTTCGTAGGTATATACACACAAATTTTCCCCGTCAACCTACCCGCAAGTAAATATTTTGACACGACGGACGTCAGACTAGTATCCCTATTATCCGCAGATAATCTGCACTCATTAGCCGCTATATTAGAGAAACGATATAAGTTTGAAAAATTTTTCGTATCAAAAATGAATGACGATCTGAAAATTTTAGGACTAAAAATCCCAAAATCGGGTTAAAATTAAACAACGAATTATTATTATTATTTTTTGTTTCGCTTTTCAAAATTCATATCGTATAAAGAAATTTAAATTTTTATATTGCAATGTGATGTATAAAAGCTGTGCAGACGTGTTAATTATTATATATTATCTAGGTATCTTATACTTGACGAATAAATCGTGCCAAGTCATTAAACAGAGGTGCGAGTATATTGCTTTATTTACTATAGATAAACTAGGTCGGTATATGTATATACATATATACATGTATTTCTACTTTTTATTACGTCATATCGCACAATATGTCGAGGCGACGGACGCAGGTAGGTAGGTACATACATAAAGTACGTACAAGTACCTATGAACACAATAAATACTTATAAAATACATTGTTCTTATAATCATTGATCTTTCTATGTATTTAGTTAAGTAGAAATTATTTTATATACATATATATATATATATATATATATATATATATATATATATATATATATATATATATATATATATATATATATATATATATATATATATATATATATATATATATATATATATATATAATATATGTGACAAGACCTGTACCTAATTCCTATAATAATACATACCTTATATACCAAAACGTAAAATAAATGCAGATGAAAAATTGCACCCAGAAACTATACGACGAGAGAATTAATTACGATAAAGCATATACATCCATTCTTTAATTGTATATGGAATTTTTTCTATTATACATTAATGGCTAATCAACGATCTTGAACGACTAATTATTAATACTTACAGTATATACTCGAGCTGCGTGAAATATACGAATATATATATAAATGTAGATTATAGTGAGAAATTATTATAATGATATATATGTTATAATTGTGGGGGTTATATAGCTGATCAGTAATCAATGGATGTATAATGTATATACTTGACGTTCATTGGCAAAAAAAAAAAAAAAAAATTTTTAATTAAATTTATAACGTATATCTTGAGATCTGTGCGAAAGATTCTGCCCGGTATTTTGTATATTATCGTTGTTACAATATATGTATAATGTATATGTACGATGCATATGTAGTTTACGTATCTATAACAGTTTCTAGTATATTATATAGGTATTAGTGTCATAAATTTAATAAATATATAACATAAATAGCCATATTAATTGCAATAATATACGATAAGCTGCAAAGATTTTCATTTTAAATTACAATTATACTCTGGTTTTTGATTTATGAACTCCGCAACATCAGCAACAGCAAATAACTATACGTATATATCCATATATACAATCACAAACTCAAAATTTATACATATATCTATATATCTATATATATATAAACTGTGTATTATTATTTACAATTTTATTATCGGTACTCGTAATAAAATAATATATTATACGTGAATCAACGTGAGAGTAGTAGATATATATTATAATAGTAGCATAGACACCTCTTCTACTTCTTCTCTCTCTCTCTCTCTCTCTCTATCTCTATAATATCGTATAATTGAATTATACCTAAATACTAAAATTATACAATTATAATTGCGGATATTATAACGAAGCAAAGAATTAAATTACACATTTGCACCGGCTTGTATATACATATATATATATATATATTCGAAAATTTATATCTAAAGAAAATAAAAAAGAAAAAATCAGTCAACTTAACAAATTTTATTAAACGTACATATGATACGAGTAATCGTATAAGCCGCATATGGATACTTTATTCGAAGTATAAAATAAGAAACAAACTTGCTACATTTTCTCTCACCAATCTTTTTACAGATATAAAATTTTCAAAAAGATAACAATATTTCTTGTACATCTACAATCCTCTACGACTGTCGGCTATCTTCTACGAGGGATTAAAACTGATTTTTTGTTTTCTCATAGTTTATACTGCACTCGTGTATATAAGATCTCTTTAGGCACAGTGTATAATCACTTAAGACATGTTCATCACGTTCTATACTGATACGGTTTTATGTATGAATGTACATATATGTATTAAAAAAAAATTATAGACTCCGTTTTGAAATCGAGGGTACAGAAATTCAAGTACTTTAATTAATGTGTACCCCAATTATATTAATGTTTAATTAATATATAATTGTTTGTTTTATCCGCAGGTGTTATACAAACAGACAAATATAATTTCTCTTCTTATATATACCTACCCACTATAATATAATCGTCTTGAGACATGTTAATGTATTATATTTTCATTTTTAACATTTCTCATCGTTGTTGGTTGTCGGTTTAATACAATATTAATGAATATACGCCTCTCGATCATGTCTGCAGCCACAATTGCACGTACAGCACAAGTTCCACATGCTCATATCTCTTCTTTTTAATACTGCACACATTCACATATACACAGTGTTCTTTTGCAAATACAGACACTGTAAGATCTAATGTGTATTATACGAAAAAACAAAAGAAGCTTAAGAAAGAGATAAAAGGTGTGTATAGATACATACATACATACATACATACATACATACAGGTACATACATAACGGAGTCAGATAGCAAAATATCAAATACATATGGCAACATTATAGCCACCTTGAACGTAGGAGCTGATGTAGATATATCTTGTGATCGCTGTTACTCCGATGCACAATTTTTTCAAACCGATAAGTCCTTTGGTGGAAAAGAAAAAAAAATCAAACAGGTAAATCGGCCGACTACGATGGGACAGACCTAAAACTTCCTGCCCAAATTTTTCAAGTTAAACACAAAAAAGAGAAACACATGCAGAAACATATGAGAGGGGTGAAAGAGATCTGATCTTGTATTCGTGATCAACGATCCGAAAAACCTTGAGATACCAATTTTTATTCGAATCCGTCGATCCTTTCTTGAGACATCGTCGATTGAATATTTTTTCGTTTTAATTTTGTTCTTTGAATATCATGGAAACTATTAGACCGATCGAATCCAGAATCTAATCAGTTCTGGGTCTGGAAAATCTGCGTCGATTGATACTAAATTCATGAAAATCTGATCATTCGTTCTCGAGATATCGTCGGACAAAAAAACTGATCACACTACATCCATCCATCCATCCATACATGCATATGCATACCTACCCAGACGTCCATCTGAGAATGGCCGGTGGTGTCTCTCTTGACGTTGAACCGTGGAGATGTGGTGAAAACTCAACTTTACATTTCCGGAGTGATTGCAATAACTTACCCTCTTGCCATCGCGCAGTAGTCCTAAAGGCCCATTGAGTGCAGCAGCTAAGAAGCCCAGAAGAAGAAGAAGAAGAGGAAGAAGGAGAAGAAGCCAGGTTTGCTTAGGATTAAAGATACATATAATAATTGAGGAAATAGTATAACTAATGACAGGTAGGTAAATAATTTATTCTAAACCCCAAAGGCCTATATACTCAACGAATTATTGCCCACTACCATCCTCCTAAATTCTTAATTCCAACCGAGTCGATCAGACCTCATTATGATCATCCCTTAAGTAGTAAAATTGCAAGACCTGAACACGGAAGTCCGTGCATACATTGCAGAAAATGAATTTTTGTTACACCATTAGTTTTCTGATGCTTCGAAACATGAAAAGAAAAAAAAAGATCAAAAAATAATACCCGATTCAGAGATGTGTGTCTTGGTGGTTTTTGGTGTTGATATGTATGTACACACCGAGGCGTGTGGGTTGTTTTATCGCAAGTTTGACGACGAGGAGTTATCAGAGCTGGGGCGTCCCCAGTCCGCCATCACAGACGCCGTAGTCGGACGCCTCTCCCAACAAATTTCAACGTCGTTGATTGGCGGCGTCTTTTTGACCTGGAAGGGGTCACCTTCATCGGAGGGCGTTACAAGCACCGAACACACAACCGTGGCCCAAAAATTATCCTCACAGAGTCCACAGGCCACGTAGTGAGCAGTTGTCGGTTAAGCGTCGCCGACCGATATACCCGATAAATATAAATATCGTATGAGACTTGTCGAATTCTTGTCTCAATTTTGACTCGAGTCCATCCAGACCCTCACCATCGGTTCGCGATTTTTTCTAAATTAAACAAAAAAAAAAACAAAACGTGATAATATTTTTGTGCATAATCAAGTGGTGCGGATGCCGAGAGCATAATCCAGTGCAGTTTTATATCAACTTTTCAAAGCTGTGGAAATGAAGTGTGAAACGATTAACAGTTAAGTGATAACCGTTAAAAACGAGTGTGCAATCCCCATGAACAATAATTGCGATGTAATTTTACCAAGAACTCAAACAACGTTGGTTTTTATCGTTATAAAACATTCAACCTGGTGTAAAACCATCCCCAATTAATAAGAGGTAAATTGTCTCTCCGAAAGTTCACCGAAATATAATTTTTTAAATCCCCCGAAAAAATAAAAGAGTTTCCTAAAGTCATAGGAGGCATAAAAAAGGCCTCTTAATGGCGGACGTTAGCAGTTTAAGTATGGTGTCATCGTACAATTCGTTGGCTATGTACAGACAACAACAACAGTCGGTTAGCCAGCAATCGGCGCTGGTTCAGCAACAGCAACACCAACATCCTCAGGCTCAGCAACATCCTGGCGGTGGTTCCGACGGTCAGCAATACTGGTACGGTTATCCTTACACCCATCCCCACGCAGCCCATCATCAACCGTCTGGAACACAGCAGTATTTAGAACCGGGTGATGTCCTGGGTTGGCCACCGCATCCTCACGCTCATGCTCATCCTCATTATCCTCATCATCTACAGTACCAACATCATCAGACTAGTTATCAGCAACAACAACAGGCACAACATTCTGCTATTCCTGGTGGATTTACCGACTGGAGTGGAGATGAGACTAAGAATGGTGTTGGGGCTGGGGAACCTAGTCCACCGATAACTGTTAGCGGTAGTGAAATTAGCAGCCCGGGTACACCGACCACTCCACCAGCTAACAACAACAATAATGTTGCTACGACACCGGTTCGTCCTTCGCAAATTAGAAGTCCTTATGAATGGATGAAGAAACCGTCGTATCAGAGTCAACCCAATCCTGGTTAGTACATTTTCTTCTTATTACGAATCTTCAAAGTCCTGTTTGTCGTTGTAGTAGGTATGTTATGGGATAATGAGTAATTGTATACAGCGTGATACGGTTCAGAGCTGGATACAGAGTTCCTGTTTTTTCTACACGTCTGTACCGGAAGTTTGAAGATTTACACAAACAAAAGAAAAAATAGAAAAATCAAAAAACGCCGGTTTTCATCGGTTTTGTATATAAGAACAAACATGTCCCTTTGGGTTATTTGATCACTGCGGTTTGTGCAATTTCTACCTCAGGTAAAAAAAAAAAAGTCATCCGTAAATTCGTCTTTTTCTTTCGGTTTTCTTGTTAGTTCAAAAATTCTTCCGAAAGACGGTTCCTTATCTCAAAAAAAAAAAAAAAAGAAACAAAGACTTAGGCAGTATAAGATACGGGTAAAAAATTAACAGTTTATTAAAGGCCGAGAAGGAAATCGCAGATCTAGTGTCTTGAGGTATTAGTTTTGACCTATGCAAGAGTGAATCGGATCCCCATGAAATTCCAAAAAATAAAAAGAAAAAATGGAAGAAAAAAAACCAAGGAAAGAAAATGAATAGATAAAGATAAGAAATTAAAAGGTAGATAAAATCGAGAGAGGTTATATGTGTAAGAGAAAGAATTAGATGGGAATGTAAGAAGAAGAAGAAGAAGAAGAAAAAGAAGTAGGGTTGTAAAAAGGGCCTATCGAGCTTGACGAGGCAGGCCAGAAACCCCTGCATCGTCTATCACCTGGCTGTAATCAGAAAAAAAAGGGTCCCGCCGTTCTAGATATGCGAGCAAACAATGTAAACATCTTAGCAGCCGTGCAAACAACTAATTGCTCTCAAATATTTGTGAGATAATCTACTATATATACGCTCTGCACCCCGCTGTTATAAGAAACCCCAAAAATTTGAAGTAAAGTTTTAAAGCTCTTAGCCTCTTAACCATACACAGTTTATAGTACAAAAAACACAAAATATCTCCATATATGCCAAAAATTGTTTTTATAGGAAATTGGGTCCGGTTTTATTTTTTATTTTTATTTTTTTTTTTAACAGTATATGTACCCAATGTTATAATTATACTATACATACGTCATGTATGTGTATCTTCAGATGTAAAAAGCACCGAAGTGGGTTTATCTTTATAGCGGAATGATTTTTTTTTTTTCTTCTCTCTTTAAAAGTTCAGCCTTGCTGGCCATCATTCCATTTTTTTTTTTTTTTTTCGTTCTTTCACACCGAGGTGTTAATTGCTATCACTTACGCATATCCGTGGACCATGGCTCCTCTCAATCGTAGAAAGAATGATAAAAAGAAAAAGTAGAAACCGGGCGCCCCGACGTGACGGCATATGTATAATACCTGTACGATAAAGACGAGAATTAAATACATGCAGCTTGTCTTCTGCTGGAGGAACAGTATGCGTTCCTATACCTGTAGAATATTGAATCAAACTATTATCAAATTTTGTTGAAAAAAAATTTGTTCCTCTAACAACACGGAGAAATCTATTTGGACGTGATATACTTTTAATAGATTTAGTTTATGTATTTCTATTTTTACAGCATGCAGCGTGGCTGCAACTATCACGACTTCTATCTCCTCTGGAACACCTCACGAGTTGTGCTCACTCGACGTTCTCGGTACGATTTAGATTCTATAGTAGGTAGCTGTTTTTGATATAAATGTCGAACGAGCTGCACGTAATAATTCTTATAATTATTGAAAAAATTATATGAACTCTCATACCATGTACAATATACGTTATGTACACCCGATGTATTTATTTTCATGCATCTATGCATACGAATTAACGTTCCAATATCGATATACGATAATTTGACAATCGCAAATACAGCATGTTAGCGAATTTCTATATGTTTAAAAAAATGTCGAAACATGTCATGAGCACGTGGCCTGAATTATCTGTCTAGGTAATATTTAACATATTCATAAATACTGAAGAAAATGAAAAAAAAAAAAAATATTTTAACATGGTTATTAAAATCTGAACCGTGAATATGACAAAGTCGAAATTTCTGACATCAAAATTCTGCAACAGCTCAGGAATATTATTCTTATTTTTAGTTACTCGTTAATCGCATGCTTTTCGCATCTTTTTGCATATAAATGTTCGTATGTACTGAATGCTAGCTAATTCCCATACGCTGGATATTCCAAAAGTAATAAAAACGAGTGATTTCATTGACTAGATGGTTTCTAAAACTTCATCGATGCATCTTCTTGATCCAAAACGTTCTCCATGATCTTTTCTTAGAGTCTCTCGCCCCTTCCGGTACAAAAGGAAAGTAAAGCTCAAAAACCTCTTGCAGGTAGTTTGATTTTACATTTTGGTACTAACCCAGATCCCAATTGGATGACTGGATATACTTTGAAAACTTTTAGCTCCACCTTTTTAGTCACGAACTACCACTCTCTGCAGATCCTTATTCTTTCCTCTTCGGAGAAGAACCCCTTGTTTCTGTTTTTTTTTTTTTTCAATTTGATTTTATGCCTATGTACATCAAACCGTGGAGAGGTAGGGCGTGCATCTGAGTATGTGTGTGTGTGTAAACTGAAATTTATATTCCTACACACATACACACACATACACATACGTAAAATTGTGGATTGCGTGCATCGTGGCTGTCCGTTGGTCGTTATTATTTCTCCATGGTTGGTTCTTGGCTCAATCCTCTTGGCTTGGTAGGTTCGCCCCAGCTTATACCTACTCCAACTCGCATAGCTAGTTTTCTTGTTCAATTTCATTTCCCCCGATACCCTTAGCCGTCGGCCATTATCTGCATTTTATTACTATATTGCCCGGGCGTAGGTACGGCTTTAGCCCCGGAGCATGATCAACACGAACGTAGCTATAGGTAGGTTCGAGGTACCTCATATACCTACCTTATACCTTACAGACGAGGAGCTTTGAGAGAACCATGAGCATGGCAAACGATCGCATGATTCAGACTCTGTGTATTAAGGTATATTATAAATTCGTGTATACCTTTTTTTTTTTTTAATTTTTTTTTTTTTAAGTTAGACTATAATACCTAACTTAGACTCATACTAGTAGGTATGTACCTACTCTGCTCTACACAATCAAGCTCATACCAAGGCGGTTTGACTGGACAATTATTAACCGGTAACCATACCCGTACAAGTATAATACTCATACTACCATTTCTGTACCTAAAATGAATTGACTAACACGCGATTCTTTTCGTGATACATTATTAACGCCGCCATTTTGGTTCCCTGGGTCATGCACGCACGCACGCACGCACGCACACGGGGGCTTAATAAAACCGTAAGAATATCAAAGTTTTAACAATACCGAGGATCTGAATTTATTCTCTTTTCTAGATTATTATTATTATTTTGTTTTTTTTTTTATATTCGTTTTCTATTTCGCTATTTGTACGTTCAATTACAATTTTTATTATTTTGTTTCATCTTCTTCTTCTTCTTCTTTTCATTATTTTTCGCTCCTTTTTTTTCCGTTTCAAAAAACAACACGCACAAAGCGATTGCGTGCAGATAGATTCGCTCGCTCTCGTGCACCGAGAAGAATTAACGTGTTACGTATGGATGCGCATATATATATATACACCTATATACTTTTTGGATTAATTACAGAGAACGTTAATTACCTGATAATAATATAACTTGAGCTAAAAAAAATGAATCCAATCACGAAACTGATATACCTGCAGCAAATCTGATCAATTTTAATCCAGGATTTTAATTAATATCTTTGAGGTCTCCAGTTTGCAGAAGACTTCGATCGAAACTATGAATGTACCAATTAGTCTTATTAGAAATTAATTATCTTAAAACGTAGATTTCTGCGAAAACGAAATGCAAAAACCGGTTTTTCGTTTTTTTTTTTTTTTTTTTTACAGATATTTAATTTTTGGACAGATTTTTAAAACCAAATTTGTTAACACGATACGGATTATTGAAGATTTTTATTAGAAAATAATGAAGTAACGGATACATACTTCATTATTATCAAAAGCATAAAATTTATGGTATAGAAAATAAACGGATATTGATGTACCGAGATTTTAATTTATAACGAAATGTATATGATGAAGAAAAAAACGGATTATAATAAATTATACTTTCAATCAAAATCTAATATTTGGAGATACTTGAAGATTTTTCAATTCACGAATTTTCACAAGACAATACCTTATACCTACCATCCGAATAAAAAAAATTCTTAAACAGCAATTTCGGTGTTAAAATTTTTCGGAAACAGTACAACAAGTAACACTTCAACTGATTTGAACCATTGTCAAACGAGTAAAATCAACCTGCGTGAAATGGCACGCGGAATAAACTAGCCAGAATTCATGTCCGAAGTATTTAAGCCGAAGATATATCTTGTTCAGGTACTACGGATATAGGTGTATAATTGTTAATATACCTAAATCAGGTATATACCTCAAGTATGGTTAAAATTTTGTAGGTATAGAGTGAAACGGTTTGTTTGTTTGTTTTGCCAACACCAAAATTTAATTAAGTGACAGTGTATAATAAAGACACTGAAATAAAGGTAAACGGTAAGGTTTCCAGGTTAGTACATAGGCACATATACCCTCCCATACCTACGTTAGGGAAAATTTTCTGGAAGTCTTCGAAGTTCCAGGTTACCGAGAATTTTGATCGGTTAAATTTTACCGTTTCTTGGATACACGCCTTGTTATACCTAAACGCACCCTCACCCTCTGACACTGGCCAAGAAATTCCGCGATTTTGCCAGATCTAAATATGTACAAATATTTCTTTAAACACTGCAATAATTTTTGTATATATACTGAACCGGGAAGGCAGGGATCAGTACATAAGCCTATATTGTTACTGTACATAGGCACAAAGTCGAGGATAGCCAAAACCCTATACGGGTACCCTGAACCTACTGAGGCAAGACGATACGACTGACCGTTCTGGAGACACAACTTTCGTGTACGTGCCTCTATTGTCTTCTATGACCGGTATTCATCCATTGAATCGACCAAAAAGCGTAAGCTGTCTAATAAAAGTGTTGCCGCTTATATATATAACCTGTCGTAAAAACAATCCGGCTTAACAACTTCACTCGCGCTTCTTTTTCTATTTACGCATTTCGATATGTATATTCCGTTTTGTATTCCTATATGGATGATCATTTCCGTAGAAGATCGTGCAGACCGGAATCAGGACTTTCTTTGCTTGGAAAAAAAAGGAAAAGAAAAATAAAAAACGGAAATCGTTATACCACAAGTTTCAGTTTGTTCATATCCGCGAACAGCTTTCGAGCTATGGGGCAATTCAATTTTAAATTACAGCTCGTTTTACATGTTTGCCGATTTCTCGATTTTGAATATTAGGGCAGAAAGGAATCGAAGATGTTTCATCTCAATTCCAGAAATCGTTAATGAGATATTGACGATTCTCTTAAAAGACGACTTTTCATACCCTTCGAGAATTGTTAGACCGATTTTTCTCAATTTCGAGACCAAATCTCTAAGTTATACAAAATACTGGGAATCTTGTCTTTGACTAGTTTCTAAAATAACGCAAAATTTTGTCACATTTTGGGCAAAGACCGGCGGGTCGTTGCATAAAATCCACAGTACTTCTAATAATCGTGCGAATCCCTTAACCGATTTTGGTCAGATTCAACCCCTGCGGATCTCGAAATAATGTCAAAATTTCTGACTCCAATTCTCAAACCGGTTTTTAAAATGACATAAAATCTTGATAAATTTTTCGACAAAATCGTCACGTCACTGCATAAAATCAACAGTATCTCCAAAATCGTGCGAATCCAACATATGCCGGAGCACCTGTCGCGAGATAAAGCGACACTCGATATCCTACGCGACGGAAGAAGGTAGGTGGGTAGGTGGATATAGATACCTCCACATTATACATACATACATACATACATATACAACATATCTACATATACACATAAAAGTACGACGCACATAAAATACGCAGTAGTACAATAGGGGTAATTGTGACTGGTGGTACTGACGAATGGCGTAAACCCCCAAACGTTCGAGGATCGTGTCGTACCTAACGTTTCTGCGTCGCGAAATGGAAGAGCAAACGGTGTAATGGGGTGTCAACGAGCCCCATGGGTCCAGTTTTATTCTTCCCCAGTGCGATTACGCTCACGCCTCGCTTAGGTCGCGGATCCTCGTTTTGGCACTTGCGATTCTGAATAGTGTTATACAGTGGTTCACTTCGCTCACATTTATATCCTTATGGACTAACCGCACGTTTCTATTGGTATTCAAAATGTGAGAAAAGCTACGAGGGGATGTTTACGTGACCGTTTTCACTGCATCATTCCTTTCCCCCTCTTTTTTCTTTTTTTGTTTGTGCAAAAATCACGGAAAAAAAATTTTTTCACCGCGCTTTATGGATTCGAAAAATGTTTTTTTGAATGAAAAATGTTCCGTGTTGCAGGTTTCCCAAATTTCTTATATAAGGAATGAAAAAAAGATTGTTTATATACGTTTATGGATATATGTATGTACATTTGGATCAGGTGATAGCCGATTTTTGGAGGTGATATATTATTATGTACAATTTATGTATATACATATATACGTGTATATAATAGCTGTGTGTGTATAGTTAATTTGTCTATACCAACGGTTATCTGGTCATCTTATTTATCTGGTATCGGATCTATGCGTGAAGGCGATAGCAGCAATCGTTACGACGGTGGGATCAAACGGGCCGATAAATCCCCATAAATCCCCGACTTTCCAAAATCAGCTTATTTCAAATGTCGGTACTTTTCAATATAAGCTCGTACTACGATAGTGATTAGGGGTGAATGTGTTTCATACATGTACACACGACACACGCTTTCTTATACATACAAACGATCGAGTGATGGATGAGATCGCAACGGAATTATCGCTATTATATGCGTTCATGCACCTAAAAAAGGCAATTGCTGCCTTATTATATATAAATATATAAATATATATACAAGAATTTCAAAATATACATATTTATGTATACCTGATTATTATATACTCGGGTAATTACCAAATTGAAAAAAAAAAAAATTTTATTGAATTTCTTTATGCGCGTATATAATTTTGGTTTTCTTTCGATGATTATATTTGGTTTGAATGGACATCGAAACCAAAAAAAAAACAAAAAAAAAAAAATCGTGTTTAATTTGATTAAAAAAGAAAAAAGAAAAGAAAGAACCTAGTTGGCATATAACATCCCAACGTCCTTATATAGGTCCCGAAACTTATATACGTAGGTAAATATCGCGGGCTATCAGTTAGATGAAACGTACCGCCACGGTCTCATACTATAATCCACGTTTCTCGCGTACGGTCTACGCGTTTTTAGGGTCCGCAGCAGCTTCGTAGGAATCCAAAATTAAATTTCAACTGTGCGTGTTGATAGTTTTTTTTTTTTTTCCTAGATGAGGAGTATAATATGGGGTTGTTTTCGATCTTCATTTGCCCAGATTTTGAGATAAACAAAAAAAAAACATCCCCCCCCCCCCCCCCCCCCCAAAAAAAAACCAAGAAAAAATGGTTTCAAAATATATAAAATTACAGATTTCGGGTATATGAATGACCGAATATAATATAATCAAAATTGATCGAGATTTTCAATACTCGATATTTCGTTGATTAAAAGAATTTTGAAGAAACCGTAAAAATTCATTTTATACGACGATATTTATATGTATATAGTATATTCTATAATCTATTCAATTTTTTGTTTGAACAGGTATACCATTTATAGCTTATACATATATACCGTCTATTATACCCGTACAAACACCCTTTTCATAATTTTATCAATCCACAGATCTAAAGCTATCGCAATTATATATTATCGATATTTATTGCTTTCCCGTAGATATATACATATATGTATACCTATACATATCTATATCTATCGCGTAATACCATATACATATACATATCCGCGCAGATATCATTTGTGTGTATATAACTTATACTTACACATCTATCTAATATCTTTATTAAACGTTTGCGCGTTAATTAGTCAGGGTATTAATCCCTTTCGAAAGAAAAAAAAAAAAAAAAAAAAAAAAAAAAAACAAGGAAGGAAAAAAGGGATTAGAAATAATTATTAAAGAAAAAAAAACCCATTGGTACCTATATAGGTATATGTTTTACCTTAGCATATATGCCTATAATGCGTTGGTATATAAACACATACCGTAATTATATTACAGATATGCAGTTTTGACGAATAATTAATCAATTAATTAATAAATAAAGATATATACGTATGTATTAAATACTATTATGTAATATACATATGATAACATAATCTAGGCAATATCTTTACTTATACAATCACTATTTGAATATAATATTAAATCGTTAATTAATTAGATACGAGAATCAAAAGAAAAAAAAAAAAAACGAACAAAAAAAAATTTGAAGCATGTATCGGTGTATAATAAACGATTCGAAAATGCATGTATTGTGAATATCGCAGTACATAATATTATGTACATAAATACATAAGTATATAAATTACCCTAAGAATGCAAAAAAAAAAATATATTATTATTATATAAATAAATATATTTAAAAAACGAAAGGCAAGTAAAAAACGTCAAAAAAATTAATAAAAATATTAAAACAGAAGTATAGAATTAATTTTTTTTTCTTTTTTTTTTTTTTTTTGATAAAATGAAGATAAAATTCTTGGACCTTTTCGTTGCTTTACGTACGTTTCGCGTTTTTTCAAATTCCCGACCACCAGGTCGCAATTCTATTATTGAATGTACATAAAAGCGTTATAAAGAAAATATATACATACATATATATTATAAATAACTATGTGAAAGATACTTAAAATTAAAAAACAAAAAAACAAAAAGAAAAAAAAAATGGCTGAAACGGGGTAACGGAATCCAGTTTAATAACTCTGTTTTTACAGGTATATTAAATATACACGATGCATGCAGCGAGATGCTGCACTGCAGGTATTCGAAGACAATAAATACATAGGTATATATATATATATATATATATATACCTACACACGAAGCTGTTAGGCCAGATCATGTGATTTCGAAATGATGACCTTACACCGCATTCCATTTAGATTTTCAGCATTTTTTTGGTTTATTTTATTACTATTTTATTTTTATTTTTTATGGTTTAGACGAGAGTATAATCACTTCTCGAAGTCAATCCATGTATAATGTCTGTACATACATACACATATATATATATATAAAATAGAATTTAAGGCTGACTAATTATTATTTCCTCATATATAAGGCGGCTGTTGCTTGTGCAAATTGCTGTTGCTGTTCTATACCGAAGACGATTTTAAAACGACGCGTAGTAATCCCATGTACGTTCGATTTTACATATCCTAAGTACGCGGATGTGGTTTATGCTATAACGTACCTGTATTACACTTACGTAGGTATATGTAAGTAAATACCTGAAACGTGAATATATACGATATACTATATATATATATATAAACATATATTTGATATATAAAAGAAATAAAAAGAAAGAATAAAAAAGAGAAGAAGAAAAGTCGAAAAAAAAAAGAAAAAGAAAAAGAAATAGAGAGAAAGAGAAAGAACTCCACAGGCTTGAGGCGGCAGGCGCTTACGAAGATCCGTACGTACCGTACACCGCGGTTATCGAGGAGTGGCGGATTAACGCCTCGCCTTTGATCGTATGCCGCCTTATCTAATCGTACAGCGGTTGTCACCGCCTCGCGTCTCTCTTACCCTAACCACATCTTCTTCGTCTTGCCTTTCCCCGCGTCCCATCATCGCATCGCGTTGCGTCGTTCCTTTGAATATAATATCCGATGTGCAATATGCGATACGGTGCTAAAATTTTTTCTTGTACTTTTTTTCTTCTATATAAAAGATCGCATTCATATTCCTGTAATTATATTTTAATTTTATATATAATTATTAATCAAATCATTTCCTAATTAATATATATGTTCAGAGAATTCGAAATTCATCCCTAATTATGCCAACATGCCTATTATAGGTATATATATATATAGGAATTATTAGATATATGATCGTTATTAGTGTGTTAAAGCGCCGATTTGTCTGAGCGGTTAGGAATTCATTTTTTCTTTTCTTTTTTTTTTTTTTTTTTTTGTCAAATTCTTATCATTAAAATATAATCGCGATTGTAATACCTTTACCTACACCTACATACATATACTGACGATTTTTAATTAGAACTAACTAAACACCGTGCTGACATGACGTTTGACGGTATATAACCGCGCCTACGCGTTTCGGTACTGAAGAGGTATAGGTATATACGAGCTAAATAGCTATGAGCTCTGTGTGACGATGATGCATGATTTTTGCTATCTATAATATATACGTAAATATGTATATACATATACATATATACATATAATACATGATAAAAATCATCTATGTGTTGGCGTAGGTATATTCGTTGGTGATTATTATATATAGGTTCACCAGTCACGATTACGAAGGGGATATATAAACAACACGCAATTATATATATACCCGTGCCGCATATCTTTAACTCGAAAACTTATTTTTTCTTATCTAGGTATACATATATAATATGTATATATGTACTCGTATGTGTGTGTTCGTAGGTATGTCGTCGTACGATCATGATAAAACGGTATATACTTATACCAACGTAAATACATGCATCATGCATGTAAAAGAGCAAATATAGTAACCTGTGTGTTAAATTCAGAGAAATTTTTAACAATTTTTTGCTTTTCCTTTTTTCTTTCAAAAAAAAAAAAAAAAAAAAACGAAAAAAAATTAATCGTACGAATTTTAATTAACTCGGATATTTTTTCATTCTGTTATTTTAGGAAAGACAAGAACCAAGGACAAGTACAGGGTGGTTTACACCGACCATCAGAGACTGGAATTGGAAAAAGAGTTTCATTACAGTCGGTATATCACGATCAGACGAAAGGCTGAATTGGCGGCGAATCTCGCACTCTCAGAACGACAGGTAAATACAAAATTTTTGATAACAGCATAAAAAGTTACAGTCTCAAACTTTGGGGAGTAAAAATCGGACATAGTCTTGGTAAAATTTTTTTTAAAACGATTTTTTGGTCCTAAAGTCATTTTGAATTTGAGAATTTCACATCAAGTCGAAGAGTCAAATTTTTTTTTTAACTTATCCGAAACATCCAGAGTTTATAATTTCGTGATTTATTATATTGCAGAGATTTATGAAAACTTTGCTTTTGATTTTCAAGAAATTTTTCGATCCCCAAAAATAAAAAAATTTCATGTATTCCTGCCACTCTAGACAAATATCAATAAATAAATAAATAAGAATTTTAAAAACATCCCCTAGTTATAAAATATCCCTTAGATTAAAAAAAATCCTTGAACATTTATATTTCCAGGTAAAAATCTGGTTCCAAAATCGTCGTGCAAAGGAACGAAAACAGACAAAAAAGAGGGAAGAATTGGACCAAAAGGATCCAAAGGGTGACGTAGGTTTGTCGAATGGTGGAATGGCGGGTTTAGCAGCATTAGGAGGAATGGGAGGTATGTTAGGAGGCCTGACGTCTCTGTCCCTAGCACCACCGCCGCCACCTCTTCATCCGCATCCTCATCCTCATCCTCATCCTCATCCGCACCCTCACGGTCATCCGCATCCTCATCCGCATCCGGTATTAGGATTGTGACCGGAATTACAAGGAGAGTCATCAGACGCGTGGCCGAGCCACGTGTGAATAATGTACATTATAAACTTTTTATGCATTCGGAGTATGTAATCGATGATTATAATAATAATTATTATTTTTACTATATCCGAAGCGTATATTGAACTTGACATAAGTATAAATAAATAAACGAATAAATAAATAAATAAATAAATGAGTGAATGAATAAATCTGCAATCTTTAATAATTATAACCCGGACTTGAAGAAGATAGCCTAAAATCACAACGTTTATTATTATTATTATTATTATTATTATTATTATTATTAATACTTCGTTATTTAAAAAAAAATTAATAAATAAATGAGTAAATAGATAAATAGATAAATAAATAAAAACAATTTCAATTACCTGCAACTATATCTCTCGTAATAATAATTAAAATAATGTAAAATTATTAAATATGCATCATTAGTCGCGTTTAATTATTGTTACAGTTCATAGTTTTTTTTCTCTCCCAATTTTTTTCTTTTTCATTTCTTAAAAGTTACAAATACCTATGTATTTTTATTGTAATATGGTATATATGTATATATATATATATATACTTATATAGGGTACATTCAGGTCAAGTTCGCATATATAAACATATAGTGGCTGATATTTTTATATTTCACTATAGTACCTTCTGCAGCGTTAAACGATTATTATTATTAGTATTATTATTATTATTATTTTACGATCGATCGTATGTATGTATAAGTCATGGCGAATATTATGTGTATAATTTTATTTAATTTTCTTTTTTTTTTTTTTTATTTATAGTTGGTATATAAGAAGCCATGAATAAAAGAATGAAAAATGAAAAGACAAAAATAAGGGAGGGCGGGGGGAGACGAAAAAAATTATTTAAACTTACGAGATTGATGAGATTTGATTAGATTCAAGTTTAATTGAGCAATCGAAGCTTTCCTGAGTTTATCGCATTCGTTTAAATAATTTTTAATATCTACATATTATTAGATATATATATATATATATATATATATATATATATAGCAAGGAAAATCAGCCTCTCGGCGTTAAATGTTAAATTATGGTTGTGTTAATTCGTTAAGCGAAAATTAAGTAAAAAATGTGTGTGTGTAAAGGGGTTGTAGATATATGATTCGGGTGAGAATTTATCCATTTACTTTATATCCATGTATAGATTTAAAATTTTAGGTAAAGACAAAGAATGAAGAAAAAAATTGAAAAAGTGTATAAGATAAAAAAGATAGACACCCCAAAATGGATAATTATATGTCTTTCCCGATATCTGCAGCAGACGCACACATATATATGATATAAGAGTATTATATATATTTACTTACAATTAATGTTTATATAGTCTTATATATATATTATATAGAATTATGTATTATATAGTAGTTAGACAAGTTTATATATTTAAGAAACTTAAAAACGATAAGCCAGCTGCGATGTAATATACATATATATGTATTTAATATACGTAGGCATCTTGTACAGGATATTCTGATTCGATACAATCGCTGTGATGAAAATTTTTTCTTTTAATATTTTTATTACTGTATTTAAATTTTTTTGATTTTCTTTCTTTTTTCTTCTTCTTCTTCTTATTCTCTTTTCATTCCTTTTCATTCGTTTTCTTCTTCCAATACAAATATCTGTCACGGAGGAAATGACGTGCAGCGGGATCCTTAGAGTGCAGTTGAACAGATTTTCTATATTCTTCTTCTATCGTTTTAGTTTTTTATTTTTCGTAACAATTTCAAAAAAAAATTTTTTTTTTTCAAATAAATAAGTGAATAGGAAATTTGTTTCCTTCTCTTCAAAAAATATTTGCAAAACTTTTTTTACTTCCGTTTTTTCCCAAATCCTCGACGTTTATAATATACAAATAACGACAGAATACCCGGTACGAGAAATACCTAGATACATATAACAATTCTATATACTATATACTATATACGTAAATATAAAGAAATGCCTTAAAATCGCGATCCGGATGATCGGTGTGCAGACCCGACGATATGAAATTTCGTCAAAAAAAAAAATAAAATACAGAAAAAAAAAAAGATCCTGTATATACATCGAAGCTACAATAATCTCGTATCAAATACGAGGCGTATAAGAGAGCGAGAGAGGGAGAGAGAAAATAAAAAACAACAAAAAAAGAAAAAGCAAAAAACAAATAAATAGAAAATCAAGAAAAGTCGACTTTTTTTTCATTCACATAGTATAATTAATGCAATTTGATTTATACGTATAATGTATTGTATGTGTGTACGATACTATATACCTATAATATATGAATGAATGTAGCTATATA
Organism: Macrophya annulata; assembly: GCA_963924015.1. Classification (NCBI taxonomy): domain Eukaryota; kingdom Metazoa; phylum Arthropoda; class Insecta; order Hymenoptera; family Tenthredinidae; genus Macrophya; species Macrophya annulata. The sequence goes on from OZ001260.1 coordinate 27,990,831, forward strand.
TATATAAACCGTATACATATACCTATACATATATATAGGGGAGATGAGGATAAAACGGGCACATCGGTTGAATATGATAATAATTGAGGGCAAATATCATCCTCATCAGCTCCAGCACATAAACAATTTTACTTATTTTTTGCACTTTCTTTGTGTAAGTAACGTCAGATAACTAAAGCAAATAGTTTTTAAAAAAATAACGGTGACCGTTGTGCCCTCAATTTCTTATTTCTCGTCGAGATGCCTCCCCCCCCACCCCCATTCTTGGCGTTTTGCCCCCATCTCCCTAACATATATATAATTGTATGATTTATATACGATACATGTGACTATAATACTTATACAGCACTTTGACGAGAATATACATGCATATAATACATGTATATGGATGTATATTTGTATAGGGTGACGGTTTCAGTCATTGCATGCAATATTAAACACTACAGTTTCTATAGAGTCTGCATATATATTATTATAATATACATACGTATGTATAGTTATAATATAATTAAGTATATAGATAATAATTTTATATCCTGACTGCAATTATATAATATGATATCGCGTCGTTAAACAATTTTTTTTATTTTCGTTTACTTTTTTTGTTCCCGCTAATATACTATTTTACCTATACGTATATATATATACATATAGGTATATAAGAAAATATCGAGATCGAAGAATAAAGTGAAAAAACAAAAATGAAATAAATAAAATTAAAAATAGAAATAAAAGAAAATAATGAATGAAAAATTTAATTAATACATGTGTGTGATTACGTATATTATTCGTCCAAATGTTATAATTTTTCCGACAAAGGTGTATTGAAAATTAATTATTAATCAGCTGATTATAATTTATAATCAGTTTGAAGTTTAATAATTATAATCTTTCTCGTATATATTATAGACGATTATCGTATATATACATATATATATATATATATATATATATATAAATATAGTTGACTGTATATATAAATTTCTATACAATTATAAATTAATAATTATAATAATGTATATGTATTATAGGTAGGTATGTATATTTCTAGGCGCCCGAAAACAAGCGTACGCTATGTGCCTTGTAGTTTCCACTGTGCACGATATTATATTATTATATTATTATTAATAATAATATTATTATTACGTTATTATTACATTATTATGATATATTATTTACTTTTTAACGAGTCGTATACACGATACATTATACATTATATATATATACACGTATATAAATAAATAAGTATATAATATTATATATGTATATATGTGTATATATGATATGTATCTGTATCTGTTTGACAGGGTGAAAAAAGTATATGTAAGGGTGTAATTAATGAAAAAGAAGATGTTAAAAGAAAGAAGAATAAAAAAAAAAATCTCACGTTATTATGATTCAAATTGTAAATATAGATGTAACAAATCGTAAGTTATTATTATTATTATTATTATTATTATTATTATTACTATTATTATTTCATTGTTAAGTCTAGTATTAAAAATATAAAAAATAAAAAACATTTGTGATCGCATTGCAAATTTCGAAATATACAATCTTATGTTTAATAAAAAAAAAAAAAAATAAATAAATAAAAAAAACATCTTTTTAATACATGCCTTTGATCCTCGAATTTTTTACCAATTAAAACAATAAAATTGAAAATTAGGTGTAAGTATGAAAATCTTTAGAGAAAATCATGAAATTAAATTTTTTTTTTTTTTTTTAACGAATAAGAAAATTTTTATACTTTTTAGATTCTATTTATCAATAATAAAAAAAATAAATAAATATAAAAAATTGTTTACGAGTGAAGATTTTGAGTTGAGAAATAATTTTATTTATATACATGTATGTACTAGGTATGTACATACATAGATTCAGGGTAATATACGTCATATATAATGCATAATGTATACATATGTATATGTATATAAAGGGATTGGTATTTGTTCAGGCGGCATTGTTTGACTATCGTATAATGACAATCTGGTGATTCTATAATTGACATTCGTATATCTCTGGTTGTAAATAATTGACAAATCCCCTTGAAGACGCGCGACGCTAATCGAAGAAAACAATTTGCAGGTATAGATACATACGTGTAAGTATATCTGTATAATAAATATATATATACATATACATACCTATATACAATATATATGTATATACAGGTACACATAGTAAACCAAACTACCATTGTATATCAAACAATAAAAGAAAAAGTGTCAATCTCACACGACGTGGATTATTAAACAGGTGCAAATATGCCTGTAAATATGTACAAATACATATAGGTATACGTATGTATACATACGTACAATATTTATATCTATTCGAAATATACTCGATATATCTTATAATAATTAACAATAAATTATCATCAATCGAAAATTTTTCAAATTCGGAAGAAATATATTCTACATAGATGTTATTTCAAAGCAGATCAACGATATGAATTGAATTTAATTTTTGGATACAAAAATTATTGATGTTTCAACTTTCGTTGCCACTCGTCAAATTAATTCGGCGCCCAACTTGGGAGTTACACATCTATCGTTACTTGTCCGACGATGGAGATTTTTTCCGGACATGTTATCATTTTGATTTCTTATTTATAACTGCTGCTACATATTTGACAATGCTCAAAGTATGTTCCATAATTTTTCGATTCCAATAGTTTCCGGATAGTTTTCACACGACAATCATTTGAAAATCAGTTGGGTCAATTTGCCCCAACAATATGTGACAAACGTGTAACTTTTCGGAAGTGTGACAACGAAGGGTTGAACCAATTTTTTTGTAAACTTTGAGAAACAAAAAAGTGTCTGAATTGCTCACAACGATAGAAAAAAAAGACATCAATTTAAAATATTTCTTCAACATTTCAAAAACCTTCGATATTCGATACGACTTTTCTATAGATTCAATCTATGCAAATCAAAGCTCTAAAAAATTTCGAATAATTCTAAAGTATTTTTAAAAATTGAATTAATCAGTTGTGAAAAATCTGAGTCAGTAGAATATTTCTTAAAAATTTGCCAATGGTATGAAAATATTTATTTCCAAAGCGTATACCGCACCCCCGTAGTTAAGTTTGAAAGTAAAGTAAATATAAAGAATTTTAATGAAGCTAGTTTCTACATCTTTGGCAATAGGGAAGTAGAAAGAGATTAATTTAAGGGAAACAAACAAGACAGTGCCGTTTATAGTTTCGGTAGTATTTTGAGGGTTAAAAAGCGTTGCGGTTATGTAAAAAAAAAAAAAAAAAAAAGGAAAAAACAAATAAAAAATAAAAAACGGTATACCCAAACCCATACCTAGACTTACGTATATATATATATATATATATATATATATATATATATATATATATATATATATATATATATATATATATATATATATATATATATATAATATGTACATATAACTGTATATATAATACATATACATGTATATAGAGAATGGTTTATGTGAGTGGCGACGTTACTAAGGGTAGTGAATTCTCTGGATATGTTAGTATCTTCCGTTGACTTTGCGTTGGTGGAAGTTAAACTAAGGGCGGAGAGAGGTATGGGGTATATATAGGGGCGGCAGTGGTTGTGCCAACGAGTCCCTGGGGGGCCCTTAAGTTAACTGCCAGATCGATGTCCGACCCCCCTGACCCCCGTGGCTGCTCTTCTACACCATCCTTCGCGACCCTAACGCGCGTTGCCGCATATCCGCCCACTTTCAAACAACTTCTTTAATTTTTTACTATCCAAAGAGCTAGCTGGAGTCTCGAGACTTCAGACTTGAGACACTATTTACTTGCTTTTGCTTGCTTCTGCGGTATATACGGAATCCCGAATGATCTGTCCTGTGTAATAAAATAATTTTCGAAAAAATCCTAAAATTTGGAAATGGAACCCATGATGCAATTACCGGAAATGATGTTGAATATTTGCACAATTTAAGTGGTCGGTTAAACATTTTCAGTCGAATTTATTTTCGGTAGAAGCAAATCTTCGAATTGATGAAAAGACATTTTTAGATTTTCTTTAATTTTACAGATCGTTGATCTTTTTTTTTGCTACTAAAGTGCGAAAACGTGGACATTCGTTGGAATTAGTAATTAGTAAGAAAAAAAATTATCAAATCCTTAATGATTTCGGTCAATTTTTATATCTTCAAATTTTGGTCAAAATTTTGGCTAATTATTGGGCCAGGGTTATTATATTAGCAACTTTTTGAATATATGTATAAATACACTGTAGTTTTGTATATACATATACGGATGTTACGTAGGTATATACCTATGCAGATACCTATATATGGAAAGCTTGTATATTCTGCCAAGGAATATTCATTCGGTTAAAATTATACCCCATGGAATTTACTCCGGCGTTTTGAAACGCTCCAATTATTATTTACCAGCTGACTATAATATAAATACATACATATATATACCTACATATCCATACTGAACCTATACAAGGGATGAGAAATGAGAGATGAGATAGAACCACCGTGATTCACACCCCCATCCAATTTATGTCGTCTGCTCGTTGTGGGTTATGACCACACGAGAATATCATACAAGGGGTGGTTCTTCTCCTTTGCAATCAGTTTTTTTTCTTTTTCTTTTTTCTTCATTTATTTATTTACTTTTTCTTTTTTCATTTTCATTTTTTTTGCAACTCAACTATCACAAGAATTCCTCATCCATACGGGATTAACGAAGAAAAGATCTGTATCTGATATTATACAATTACCCCAAATGAAAGAAATTACTGTACAAAAAAGGTATTTTTTAAACAAGATAAACAAAGAAAAAAAATTTCCTAAATTGTGGAGATACTCATGGCAGCAGGGCTGTCATATAAAGTATATGTATACATAATGTTATAGGCATGTATACATAAATAGGTATAGGTATAGCTATTACAAGGGGGATTTATGAAAAGACGACATTGATAAAATCTTATGGATTTCTTTATTTTATTTTATTTTTTATTTTCTCCTGTCTTTTTTTTTCTCTCTCTCTCTCTATATTTATATTTTTTATTTTTCTTTTTCGTTCTGTTTTTTTTTTACTGCGTGCAGAGCCTTGCTCCAAATATGTTTTATTGCCGACCTCAGTCATCGCGTACCGCTGACGTCAAACAACCGGCCTTATCGTATCTGAAATCGTTTCGAGGTATTCCGATAAATGGGCAATCAAAATGTGAGTCAATTTATTTGCTTTTCTTTCGGTGAAATACCTTTTTCTTATTCTTTTTCTTCTTTTACTCACACAAACACAAACACTAACAGGAAAATACATATAGAAGATGAAACAAATGGACATTTCTCTCCCCGAATCCATCAGAAATTCATTTTACTATTTTACATATTATATATATCAACTCTATATAGACATAAACTGGAACAGTATTCCTATTCCTATTCCTAATCAATTATAACCGAACATATGTACAAAATTATAGATAATTCACAAAGATCAAAGACAGCGCATTAAAATGACCGCATACCTACTCATGCCTAAAGCATTATAATTAAATTTCAAAATTGGATAGAGTATACTATAAACACATACAGAGTAGACGAAATTTTATTCGAAGTTTAAAATTCTCTAGTTTTTTTTTACAAGAATTGTTAGCTATGTATTCCATTGCAGTTCTTGTATTAACAATTAATTAGTCGAATCAATTAATATCGAGAAATTGTATAGAAATATTTGACCAAAGAAAGATTAGTTTTATAAAATTTCTTTGTCCTATCCAATATTCAATTTTTTTTAACAAACTTTTGAGAATTCAGGTTCTGACCTACTCAGCACTCCCTAAAACCTAAGAAAGAAGAAAAAAAAAAAAAGAAAAAACTAGAGCTTTACGTGTTTGTACAGAGTTAACAAAGGAGCGTTTCGGGATGATCGTAGGTATTATCTTAAGTTCGTGTATATACGCAGGGTTTAGGGCAATTAAAAACGACTTTATTAATAAAAATTTGAAAGATATATACCAGACAAAAAAAAAAAAAAAAAAACTAAATTATAAAAAATAAAAAATAAGTTTTTTTCTTCCATAAGGATAATACAGGCGGCTGTCCTGTCCAAATTAGACCCGAGACAAAGTCCTTGGATGGTTAGTGCAGGTATAGGTATAGGTATATATGTATATGTGCGTATATATGTATATAAAAAGGTAGAAAACCGCCGGCGTAGATCCTGAAGATTCCAAAAGATTTAGAGAATTTCTTGAATCCAAAAGCGGTATAGGGTTGATGGACAGAGATACTTTTTTTGTCCGTTCGTTCGTACGGTTACACCGTTCGTACCCTCCCGCGTATCCCATACATAACGCGGTTCGCCGTGGTACAGGGTGCGGCTGAAAACGCCAAATAGATACTTTTATGGTGGCAATAAAGACCCGGCTAGCTGCGGAATCGAGTATCGACGCTTCCAAAGGGACTAATCTAAGGATGAAAACTGTAATAAAACGTCCAGTTCTTTTATTTTCTATTCTTTTCCATTCCATTTCGGTCTTCAACCGATGTTTCCTCTTACACTGAAGACTACCTATAAGGACCGCGCGCATGATGCAGGTCTTATATTCCAAGGACCACGCGCAGAAACTTGTTTTTAGAAAACTTTTCAGTTTAACGCTATTATATACACGGTTTGGTATATATAGGTACACGGAAATATGGGTCTTCAGTTTCGTTCTGCTTTGCTTTTAGATTTTTTATTTTTTCAAGATTTTTTCAGGATTTTTTTTCACTCCTTATTTTAGGATTCTGGGGGATTATCGGACGACCGTGTTAAGTCGAAAAAAATCTTCATTCAATTTTGATCTATAACGCAGGTAATTATATTCTGCGTCATTGTTAATTATTTTATTTCATAATACAGCGCGTGGCTAATGATCAATATCAAATTTTTAGAAACGAAATTGTATATAGAATGACGTTTTATCGAAAATATTAATCATGCGGTTTACGATCTACGTACATGACTACGTACACACGTATATCACGCGTGAGGCGCGTTTATATCTATTAACACGTATATAGATATAATATATAGCTATACATATGAACATTATACGATTGAATGTCACGTCTGAATACTCTTGTCTAATAATAATAATAATAATAATAACAATAATGAAAAGGATAAGGATAATTGGCTTTCTTATAGCGAATTAGATTTTTATTCTTAAACCGTGTAATTATACTTTATGATTTTAAAATGGCAATAAAAAAAATTATTATCGTCGACTATATGTATACTATACATGTATACAAATATATATATGATGTATAGTTATGTCTAACGCGGACGGGTCGCATTTATGAAGAATAAAAAAAAAAAAACAGAAAAAAAAGGAAAAAAAAACGGTTACTGATAGATATAATGTACTAATTTGTCGCTATTCAAACGATAACACAATAATTATTCTTTTAGACATGCGTTAAAGGAAGAAAAACAATATAACAGCATACAGAGACTGTATAAATTGTTTTTTTATTTTTGTATTTATTTATTTCTTTCATCATTTTTGTACTGTGATACGTAATATATAACAGCTGTGTCGAAGTAACATGAATTTTTATTCTAACCGTAGAGGATAAAAGTAAAATGGTGGATTTCCATTATATACACTCCCTTCAGGCATAATGTTACACCTGCCTGCCTACCTTCGTTATTGGTGGCCACAACGATGGAACGGCTAACTAATTGGCCTCTGGGTCGATTGCGCCAGTTTGGGAAAAGATGAGCTTGCATTAGCTCACTCAGCTCCGTTACGTATACATAATTAACAAAAAAATAGAGATAAAAGAATATATAATGAACTTAAAATTCGACTTTTTTGTCTCGTTTTTTTATTTTTATTTTTATTTTGCATGTATACCAACGTATATAATTTTGAGGGTGTGCGTATAAGGCCTTGAGTCGAGGACTAATACACGTATCTATAAATTATCATTGTATATATTTCAGTTATATCAGCTAAATTCGTAAAATCGTTGACAAAGAGATTTTCAATTCGTTTACAAAAGAATTCGAATTCGTAATTCAAATTTGAATCTTTACCGCGATTTCGAAGCGCGTTTAGTTAGGTCATCGACGATGTAGATGAAGTAGATGGGGAATTCGGCGTCTTAGTTAGTGTCAAGCGGTGTTTCCATGTGAGCGACGAAGAGGGCAAGGCGTAATATTTAGCGAGTGAGTTTACTTTATATATGTAGACTTCGAATCCGTGACTGAAAACCCTGTACGGATCGCGGTACAATACGAAATTTTAAAATACTAGCATTAGGATAGACGCAACAATTACGTGCACCATGTTGCACGCAACCCGTATTACAGGGATGTAGTACGGGTTGCCTGCAACATGGTGCACGTAGTTGTCACGTCTATCCTAGATGGCGCTACCATCTTTCACCCCGTAAATCAATTTCGGGCGGCAATCTGTTTGAATTCTCCGCATCGTAATGTTTGTCAATTAATTATCCTCATAAGATGTTTGAATAAAATTTCATTCCCCAATATTAAAGATTCCGCAGTTGATTACGCGCATTATCTTAATATAGAGAAACTACAATACGTAGCTAAAGCTTAATGAGATCCTTAATGAGTTTGAAAGTAGATAAGGTATAAACCACGGCTCAATTAACATTTATTCTACGACAAAAATGAATATTATACTTACGTAGGATTTATATTCACAGGCTCAGGGCATCAGAAGATGATATAATAATATTAATGATAGATATACTTTTTTGTCAATCTATAAGCAAGATTTCTGTAATGAATAAATTTGGAAATAACGAATATATACTATGAGTACAGTATTATCATGGTGTTTCAACTGAGCATGTAAATAATAGTATAGATGTCATGTTGTATGTCAGCATAGGTAAATTCGTCGCGATAACAAAATAGTACTTCAAACTGAAATCGTGCGTTACTCTACATGCATATACGCATTGCGTATAGCACTCATTTCGCGGTGATACTATACTATACTATACTATATAAAAAAGTAAAACAAGTAGGTATGTCATGTTCACAATTTTCGTCCATTAACGTCACCGTAGCTATTTTGATTCAATGTATAAAATAAAATTCAATTTTTAGGGGAAAGACTAGAATACTTTTTGATATAAAAAATAAACCTTCAGTGAGAATTAATCTTAAAGTAAATATAAGGCGTGAATAGAACAAACATCATAATTATACATATACCTATAGCAATTGCAGCTGATAATCCCTCACGAACTTTGCCCCAGTATGACCTATACGTCTGTTACAGAGATAAAGATAATACATTCTACATATATTTCGAATATAAGGTTCCGTAGAATAAGAATCCCGTGTATAGTCTATGTGAGAGATTTGAAACTCCACGCAATAATAATATGTGAGTAATTATTATTATTACGTATAATAAGTTTTATATCTAATATACATTAGTTGTAAGAAACTGATATACGCGTCAGGTGAGAGCGTGTATCGTATAAATCCACGCGCTCTGAAATGTATTAGTATAAGTTTTCCTAACGTTACGTAACACACTCTTGATATACGATAACCGAAACCAATTCCGGTATGTGTTAACGTACTTATCATGGCGAAATTTGTGCTCGTTCTAATAACGCGGAAAAAAGGTAGAAGAAAAAAAAATAAAAATAAATAAACTTGAAATAAAATAAACAGCGATGAACAAATAAAACTTAGCAAATAATACCTAAAATGATATTAATGTACAGTAGGATATATCATAACGCATTCTAAAAACAATTTTCAATATATAAAAAACGGTCGTAATTTATTAAAAAAAATAAATAAATGTGTGAATGTTTTTGAAAATTGTGTGAGTTCGTTTTTATATTTTTTTTCACTTACTCAGATACCGTACGTGCATTGTTTTATCGAGTCGTGTTAAATCGTCGTGAGTTAATTAAGTGAATAAAATTATGTAGTTTGATAAAAAATATTTTTAAATTATACGTAAACGCACCGACATTGAGCGTGGTTATATTTTATACAGTATGCTGAGTCAACAATGTCTGCTGTAGATCTGATCATCAGAGAATTTAATGTAAACGTTAATTATGACCTGTTAGTCGTGACACAAAAAATTATTATAACCGCGTGATATACATAAAGATGAAAAATTAGTTATTCAAATTATAAATAACCGTAATAAAGTGATTGAAAAAAAAAATTACACATAGGAAAATGATGACTGGTGGAGTATTGAGTATACTTGAAGTGAACGCACTGCCTACCGAACAATTCGAATGGATTTTTGGAAACGTGATTGAACATTGCCCAGAAGCAGCACGTTGGGTGGCTTCAAAACGGCCTTTTCTTTCCGTAGAGTCGTTGAAAAGTTCTTTCGACGATTATCTGGAGAATTTAAACACGAGTGGTAAGATATAAAAGCGTGTGTGAGTACGTTTGCAAAAATTGTAAAAGTTTCAGGATTAAAAATAAATAGAAATAAAATAAATAAAAAAGAGAGGGAACCTAATTCTTTTTTCAGAAAAAGAAAACGTCTTGATAAAGCATCCGGATTTGGCAGGAAAATTATCCGAGGAAGGTAAACTTACGACAGAATCACAAAACGAGCAGAAAAGTGCAGGCCTTGACTTGATGACGAAAGAGGAAAAGCAAACGTTGGGTAACTTCAACACAATGTAAGTGAAAGAAAATTTATTAGAATCAATGAGAAATTTGAAACTATAAATTTCTTATGATAATTAAATTTTCAGGTACAAAGAGAAATTTCAATTTCCATTCGTTATATGCGCCCGTGAAAATAAACTGGCAGCTATTCTAAGCGGCATTGAAAATCGGTTAAATAATTCACACGATGAAGAATTAATCGCAGGTATTGAAGAGGTGAAAAAAATATGCAGGATTAGATTACTCGATCTCGTGTGGCCTGATGCTCGATAATAAATTGATTCTCAAAAATTTTACGCATTTTATATTGAATACAATTATTTTTTTTATATACCAATAATGAAATAAAGAAGTTCTTTCCAATCGATCTGAGACTAAAAATCATCTGGGTTTTATTCGGCAAGCTAAAAAAGTTGGGAAATCATTTAAACAAAAATGCAAAAAAGGGGAACAGCACGGTGTTAATTGAAAAAGGATTTATTAATCTTATACCCGATAAAATCGGAATGAAATTATCAAAGATTATAATCAAGTAATGGTAATCTTAAATATTAAAGATTAAATTAACTCCTAAAGAATGCCCAGGGATTTTTCAACAACTGCATGAGGCTGGCACATTTGTTCCCTGAATTCAGCAGTGTTAAAGATGTCTTCGAACCTAAGAAATGTATTGAAGATGAGTTAAAGTACAATTTATTCATATTTCTGATTGAAGAAATGTGAGAAAATTGAGGAAACAGGTTATTTAATAAATATTTTACCCAATTTCTTCATCTCTGCCGAGAATAACATCCCTCATAATGCCAGAAGATGGTAGAAAAGGTAGTCTCCCAATTTTATCAGCCGCTTTTAGCTCCATAGCTAAACGCATCGGAGCATGAAGCCCCTGAGTGTTTCTCAGCATGACCATATCCATGCGTAATTTATTTTGAAGATACTGTGAAAATAGTGAAAATAAAAATAAGAAACTTATTAATATTGACTATTTATTTTCAAGCTTTTTAATATCTGGACTAAAAGCCACTCACACTTTGTTCAGAGGCTTGTAGAGGATGTGAAAATCCAAGATTACCTCTAGTCGCCGATAGTCTGTGAGAATAAATTAATAACAAATGAATCATGGCTAAATTCAAAATTATTCCAATTCAAAAATTATTCCAATTGTCAGATTTTTTTTCTTACCCTGAAACAAGCGCGTTTGGAACACCGTGCGTGTCGTCAGGGATACTTATAATGTTTCCCTGAGAAGGTTTGGGCTTGACGGAAGGTAGACCAAAACTCTATGATCAAGAAACGGAAAATTTTTATTAATCGCTGATTTGTGAGCTTTGGAAATATATATTTTTTGTCGAATCACCAGAACGTTCACAGCGATATGAATAAAAATTCAATTAAACATAATCTGACCTAACCTAACTTATTTAATATATCGATTTACGAGACGTTTGACGAGAGGGATCTCTTCTATGATAAAATAGTATGTGTAAATGAATTAAAATTAAGGATTATATTCTCTGTGAATAACGAGTTGATTTAGAACAAAAATTAATCAAATTGTAAAGTTTAAAGCGGTAACATAACCTTGATGAAATATTGCAAATGTCATGTTCGATGTATTAGAGTTAAGATTTGAATAATCAGGTTTTAGAAGTCTGAAATGAAGAGAGTAACTGTGTGAAATAGTTCTTACCATTTTTAACCGTTTATCAAGCTACGTTCTTCTCGAAATATTATCAATAGGCGGCTTTTAACTCGATGAAATTGTTACTAGAAAGCGAAATACGGAGTGTGCTGTGTGATACACGAAGTTGCAACGGTAATGGTGTGAAGTTGGACGATTTAAAGACTGTTAACAGCTGTCAAATAGTCTCTGTCGGTAAAGTAAGGATTGTACAATATGTGATGGTAAAGAAATCTCCTTTTTCGATGTAGGCATCTATTTAGAGCGCGAATCGATTTGAAACTACGAATGTCATAGACTCTTTAGTTTCATATCTTATTCAAACGAGGATAAAATGCTTTGATGATCTTTAATATGAAAGAAATTGCCAGCAGTTATGATTATGCGTATATTTGTGTACAAAATAATGTTTAGATGACTGATTGATACTTATAATATTGTATACCTAGATATCACTTAATATATTTAATGAGCGAGTATTGGTGGTACATTTTTTTCATAAAACTCAATCTACGATCTATACTTATTGTCATTAATAGTTAAATCAGTAAAAAAATATCATTACTTACATTTGTATTTAAGTAACTTATTCCAAGGAGTAATTATTATACATATAAAAAAAAGACTAGGACATCAAAATTACCATATAATAATATGAAAGATCTTGAAAATTTCAATTATCTACAGACTTCGTACAAAAATAATATAAAAAGAATAAATAAATAATTCGATTAACCAGCAATTTCAACGATTATTTTTTTTTTTTTTAATTAGTCTTGATTGTGGCACCCAATCACTTCTCGTATTTTTTCTTCGATAAAATTATACTGTATTGCAAATTACTTATCCGCATTCAATTGTTTGGCAGACATATGTACGTAGCCCGGGTTGCTATAACTATCAGCGACATCATCCTTAAATATATTTGGTGTTTTTTGTTTTAGTATAATATTAGCACGATTGTCATTGCCGTTAACTGCAGACGGTGAAAACTCTTTAGTGTTATTAATCTGCGATTTTATTTTTCCCAGATTTTGATAAACTGTAGAAGACTGATTTTTGCCCAAATTAGCGTAAGGCGAATTAGCCGCAAAATTGCAATATCCTGATTCCATTTCGTTCCGATACTGTTCGCCATTGCGATTTATGGATTCAGTTTTACTTCGTCGATTGGCGACAGGCTTTGCGCCTAGATCATCCTCAATCATGAGCATTGGGGTTGTAGCATCATGACAATCTTCTGAATCTGTATTGCTCAAAGCATTTCGATTAGTGGTCGGAAAGTCGGTGTGAGATTCTTCGAGGTCTGAACGTGGACTCAAATTATCAGACTGATTAGACTGTTTGACTCGATTCATTGACACGTAAGCCGAATCTCCATGCACTTCAACCAGTGGATTATGCGAATTGAAATGTCTATGATTCGGGGCTGACATCATGGTCAAATAATCGCTTTGCCCATTCTGCAAGGCTTCAATGTTCATGTTCATGTAGGGAGTGTTCAAGTTGGAATAATGCTGAAACATGCATAATTATCTGTGTAAAATTCTATCAGGTGTACAATCTTATTTCTTAAATATTAACATTCTCTATTATTTTGTATTTTAATAAACTTTCAAATCTTCCAAATTTTCGATTACTACTTACCGCTTTAACTCCTTCGGTTAATAGACTGCCAATTCGTTCGGCAAGTTCAGGGAATGATGGACGAAGAGATGGGTCTTCTTGCCAACAATTGAGCATAAAATCGTATCTGAAATATGCGTGTGACGTAATAATAGTGTAAAAAATATTTGGATATAACGTTTTTTATTTTCTAAGTCGAAAGGGATATATAGACTCACATCTCTTTTGTTGCAAATTCTGGTTTCTCCAAACGATACCCATCGAGTAGTCTGACATATTGTTTCTCAGCTTCCATTCCAGGGTAAGGTATACGAGCTAACGTAAAAAACTCCCACAATACAATTCCGAAGGACCAAACATCCGATTGAGTTGAAAATATTCGATCTCTAATTGACTCAATGGCCATCCATTTTATCGGCAAAGGACTGTCTCCTCTTTTTTTATAATTATTATCTTTGTACATGTTTTTAGCCAGACCAAAGTCGCAAATTTTTACTACGTTGTCGTCAGCGAGAAGAATGTTCCGCGCTGCTAAATCGCCGTGTAAAACCTTGACCATGAAACGTATAAATGTCAAAATATTATAAGTCATCGCAGTTCAATTGAGCCAAAAATCAAAAGGAAGGGATTGATTATTTCACACAGCTGCCTTGATTGACTTGTGAATAAAAATTGTCAAACGAAACGAGGGAAAGTGACCAGGGACTAAGCTGCTTGTACTCGATAATTTAATTCAACTCACATTTCTGGCACTGAGGTAGTTCATACCACATGAAACCTGCCATGCCCAGCAGAGTAAGTCTTGGGTACAAATCGGTTTTAAATTTTGATCTTTATAATCACCCCGATAATTAGATCGCCATCCAGGCTGAACTGAATTATTACTGAGAATACCACCATCGGGAGACATGTTTATTTCTCCGGAATCTTGGTCTAGACGATAATCGACTAGTTGAATCCCGTAATTGCCATCGGATGAGTTTACACTGCTACTAGCAGAAAGAGATCGCTGTGTGTACTTTGACCTGGATGATTATGGAGGTAAACGATATCACGTTAGTTACAATTAGGATATTTAAGTGACGATAAGAAGGACACATCTTAAACCATATGCGCCGAATAATTTCATATAGAATCAGAGATGTAACGTAGTTAAAAGATTCGATATGACACTTACTTATTCTGGCTACCAACACTATTGCGTGATTCCAAACGTTCAATTCCAAATGTTGGATCAATCTTTTGAGAAGATGGATCAATTTGGTTTATAAAACTATCTCTATGACGTTGTAAATAGTTATGTAAATTTCCAAATCGGCAGTATTCAACAATAACGTAGAGTTCACCTGTTGAAAATCGTTTGAAAATAGGTGGTTATCGATTTGTAAACGATTACTGATACGGCTGTAGGACCAAACTTACGCTTGGTAAGAATCGATTTCGTGCAAGCTCCAAGAAGATTGACAACATTCATATGTCGACCGAGATGAATCATAATCTTGAGTTCGCTTGATAAGGCCTTCATATAACTTGGATCAGCTGATCGTCGTACCATTTTTACCGCAACCGTGGTAACTTCTCCTTCGACGATAATGCCTTGTGCTTCTGCTTTCATCACTACTCCAAAGGCACCGCTTCCCAGTTGCTTACCTGTTTTACCCAAATTGAAATAAAACGAAATGTCAGATCACATGGGTGTCATATCATTTTAAAAAATTTTCTTGAGTGTCACTCACTATCGGATATCTGTATCGCCTTTAACTCTGTAAGATTACGTACCAAGTTTCAATGATTCTCTTGGGAATTCCCATTTTTTATCATATGGCAACAATTCAACTTGGTCATCGAGAGTTAGGTCAGGATTCAAAGATTCCAACGCTCCTTCTTCGAAGTGAGTCAATCCAGCTTCTTGGAGCTCCTTTTCTAACATCTAAAATGAATGGTTTTTATGAATGGGTTGTTTGGTCATATGTCATCAGCTGATCGTATTACTACTCACCCTTTCACGGTGCACTTTTATGCCCATATAAGTAATCACTACGATAATTATTGCAATAAGGACACAAATTAAACTGATCCAACCTATTATACTTTTATTTTGCGAATCGGGCCCTCCTAAAAATTATTATCAAATTACTATTATTTCCCATTTCAAATATACTCAAATTTCTTAAAATAGTTTAATAATCGTGATTAAATATATTTTCAAGATATTAGGTCTTCGTGAATTACCCTCGATTTTAATATCAAAAAAACGGGAATCATAGCCGAGACGATTTTTAGCATGACATGAATAATTTCCGCTATCATTGCCCCTAAAAAATCTTATGTGAAGGTTGAAATTGTTGTTTGAAAACTCGTACTGATTAGCTGGAGTCAGTAATACATCGTCCTAAATTTTTAGAGAGCAGAAATAATAAATCTCAGTATTAATGAACAGTGAGAGAGCTAGATGAACCACTTGAAAAAATTTATCACTAGTATAGCTTACCCTGTACCAGGTTACTAGAGGCATTGGCACTCCAAATACGATGCATTTCAGTGTCATGTTATTACCAATGTTCTTGTATTTTATAAAAATTTTAGAATCGTTAAAATTGGTTCGGATGATCTTCGGCTCATGAGCAGCTGAAATAACAACAACAAAAAAAAACATGAATAAATTTTGTATCGATATGAAATCCTGGATTTTTTGTTCCTCTGATTCAAAGTAAAATGATTTTTACATACTCTCTACTCTCAACGTCTCGTTTTCTGTCTTAATTCCACTCGTTCTGGATTCAGCTTTACAGAAGTATGCCCCAGCGTCAGATTTTGAAACGTTAAGTATTTCGAGTACCAATCGTACTGTTTGATTTGTACTGTCGGTACTATGACGATTTCTTCTATGGTCAGGGTCTAAGATTGATTTTATAATTATTATATTAAATTTAACGATACCAGAATTACACGAAATTGCGATAATATGCAGAAAATCTTACTTGGCAATGTCCATGAAATATTTTCAGTGAAATTTACACGAGAAACCTTACATATAAAGGTAACATTATCACCCTCAGTAACCACTTTCGGACCACGTATACTGAAGATGTCAGTATCTACATAAATATGATGAAAAATATAATATATTAAATTTCATGTGAAAAAGAAACAGCCACTTTATCAATCTGTATAATTATAAACTAATTGCTTTATTCAAAAGAAAAATGTGGAAGAATTCTGATCCAGCTTACCAGAAACTGTTATTAACTTGATATCTTCGACACAATCAAATTTGTTGCAAGATTTACATATCACATCGCCTGTTCTATTTAGCGTTATGTTTACACGTGATATTAATTCGTAAGGTTGGATGATGTTGTTACCCTTTATCTGAATGAAAGATGACCATTGAATTATTGTTAATATATACGTATGTTATATACATAATTGATGATAAAATGTTAAATTCAATATTGAGATGAATTATTACCTCCGAAAGAGATTTGTTCACAGAATTATCTTTTGATGGATAATTAGGGTATTCTATGTAACTCCAATGTGTCACCTTTTGTAAAGGCGAAGCCAATACCTTACAGGATATAACCGCAGACTCACCTCGTGCATAACGTGATAATGGATTGTCAATAGAAACCACTGGTGGGGCTATAAAGTGAATGAAAAACATATGATGATTAACCTTAGTTGGATAAATGAATATCTATAAAGAAAAAAGGATTTTTCAATTTATGAAATATTTAATTACCTTCGACAGTCAATTTGAGGGTGATGTTTCCCACTTTTTCTGAAGCATTAACGCGAATTATGTACTGACCATTGTCCTTAAGTTCTAATTTTGATATTCTGAAAATGTGTGACGGTCCTGTTCTAGTATAAGAGTATTTGACACTTTCTGAATCCCCGATATCAACGATTTTGGATCCGTCTGGATGAAGCCTAAATTTATAGAATAAAAAGTCATGACGTAGATAATTGATGATAACGTAATTAATTAACAAGCATCTTTGGATACAGAATTATAACAAGATTTACCATTCCCAATCAAACTTATTAGGATATGTTTTAATAATAATCTTCCAGCGGGCAGTTTCCGTTTCGTTTAATACGATCTCACTTAGACCATCAACCTTAAGTTCGACATAAGTGACACTAGGATCTGGAAAAATAAAAAAAATATTACGTTTTTGATAATTGATAGAAGATTTATGTTTCTTATTTATATTATATACCCACTCACCCCACATTTTTATGTTCACCCATGACGTTTCCTCACGACCAGACGCACTCGTTGCAACGCAAATATATTTTCCCTCGTCGTTTTCCTCGATATTATTTACCGTCAACTGTACCTCCCATGTTCGCTGTGTTTCTCTGATATCAATCATTTTCATTGGCAATTGATGTAATCTATTGTCCTGAAATTTAAAATACAATCACATTCTTGAAATGATCCTGCCATTTCATTAATAATAATAAAATGTATAAGATAAAATGTTCCCACAGCATTTTCTCACACAGCATCAATGTAGACATAGATAAAAAATAGAGACACTTCTTTAAAACTCACTGGGACTGAATCTGGGGCTCTCCAATTCAGCTTAAAGTGAGCATCATTGGATACAGTGATGTGGCACTTTAAATTCAAATTTTGTCCTGGTATCACATGGCCTAATTTATCTTTATCGATAATTGGCGTTGCGGTTAGTTGAGCGTCTGTATATTGAAAATCATTAAAGAATATTAGAAACCGGAAGAAATGATAAGTTTCTTAATCAAAATAAAATAAAACAATAAAACACTATTTCAAATTCTGATTTGGAATCTATCAGATTTTATCATAAACTTATTTATAATTGAGATTATTAAAATTATCATAATGATCACCTGCAACGTCCACGTAATAAAATGGCCACATATCCTCATACCGAGATGTGTCATTAAGTTTACATGAGTAAGATGATCCAGTACGATCTTTGCCGACTGCTCTCATGATGAATCCAATTTTTGGGTCATATGTCAGATCTTCAGGTAAGGCACTCTTTGAAAAATTTTAATAATACGGTGTAGATGATTAAAATATCGCTATTTTTATTTTTTTAGAAAATTTATTATCATTCACATTCTGCACTTACCCCATCAAAACTTTCCAATATTACTGGCAAACTGGGTGACGTAGGTCGACACGGTATGACTCCGTCATTACCTGCCACTATTACTACGGGTTCAAAATAAGCATCCATTACAGCAAATGGCAATGAAGCTAAAAGAAATTCTTCATATAAAATCATACTGTTAGAATTTAAATGAAAATTTAAATATATGTGTATGTTTATCATTAGTGAATAAAATATCCTCCTCACAATTAACGTATACATAAATCCAATTGATATCATCACTCGAATGATCTATAACTTGCTCATTATTCTTGATCTCTATTCCCTCATCTGCACAACCGTACCATCCAGTATCGGTGCATCTTGCATATGGACGAAAAAATATGTATTTGTCATTATTCGAATCGTTTAGAGTTAAGAATTCCGATTGATCGACCTGCGTAATCAGAATTGACAAAATTGTTAATAATTTCATATCCTCCTACGTATAAAATCTTTAAATTATACACAGTTATGGGAATACGTGCATTTGCTGTGAGTTTCTGCCTCGAAAAGTGAACCTTATTCTCACTTCGACATTCTATTCTCAACTCATCTCCTTCTTGGATCTGTAGCTCGTCTAGATCTGGTATCATCAATGGTTTTTCTCCCTTAACTCCTGTACATCGATAATAAATTCTATATCTAATTAGATCGTAATTATTTATCTTATTATATCAAGTGGCTCGATATTATATCAAACCAATGAAATTTCTTTTGAGATTATTCAGAGAATCCATAAGTGTGATCGACTAACCGTGGCTTGCAATTTTACGAAAATTCTGTAACCTCGTTTGTAAAAAATAGAAAAATATACATAAAAAAAAAAATGAAAAATTTTCAACTTTCTTTTCATATATGAAATACAGTTTTATGCCCATAAAAATAATAACCGGGGTTTACCCGGACGTATTCGAGGTTGAGTGCTTGTGAAGTATCTTAGTTAGTATTTTCCACGGATGTAGAGGTTTTATGTTTTATCTGATCCAGGAATGTTTTACCACATAATAATATGTGGCCAAGCAGAATGAAAGTTACGCACTTAATTAATAATCTCTATTTCTCTTTTTGCTTCTTTTGTTCTTCATGTGATAAAATTTCAACAATCGCACAGTATCAAGTAAAGGAATGACTCCTTGTAAAACAGTCATCAAAATCAACGCACGTATTTCCTAGCGAGTTATTCAGTCATCGTTTTATATTAAAGTGAAAAATGTAAAAAATGACCATTTACAGGATTTAAATTTACCATAAATATTCATTCACTTGCACTAAGAGCTAACTGACTCCCAAATTCATATGAAAAGTCACCCAGAATAAAATCCGGACTCTGATAGCGGTTAAAAAATTTTATACAATAGTAAAATGAAATAAATAAAAAATTTACCTAGATGAAATCCAGAAGTGATGAAAATCAGAAAACATGTTAACGTAATCCTCACCATTATCCTACAATGTGTCGAAAACTTATCACTTTATCACGACATACGGGATATAGTTTTAGTTAAAAAAAAAATGATTCGATGTTAAACGCTTTAAATGATTGCTGATGTCATTTATCATTAACGACCAGCTCTGAATGTTGTCTGACAAAAAGCTCCCATGCTACTGAATAATCGAAACCCCACCCTATACCATAGACGAGATACTTCAATGCTGACCACGAAAGAATGAATGCACTGCCTTTCGACTACTAGCAAGAAATGAATGATTGTCTCATTGTCCAGCCAGACTAGAATTCTTAGAATTTCGATAAACAACTTGTTTTGTAATAAACTTTATGAATCCTGGAAAGGATGGGATCGTGTATTATGAAGTAAATAAATAAACGAATCTAAACGTAGACTCACAATTTTTCATTCATTAACTTTAGAATCTACGTGATTACTGGAAATGATGTTGAACATGATCGGATTTTGAGTTCTTAGTAAAAAGTTGAAAGCCCATTTTTTTAATTTTATTTTTTTTTTCTTATCGTAGAAGCGAACGTTTACATTCAAATAAATGTGGCAATTTTTCTGTGCCTGTCAATTGAGTTTATCTAGAATTCTGTAAATTTTACATTTTCTAATTTACCGAGTTTTCAAAAAATTCGGTAAAATAGCCAATTAAATATTTCAACTCAAGACTAAGATCAGTCATCAAGAATATTAGGGAATTACCTATATAAAACTATGAAAATTATACATTCGTTTATCGGACTGATGTACAAATTCCAAAGTTTTCCTTTGTCACTTTGAAAAGCTGACTACATACTTACTCCCGGAAATCTGTGGTTTAAAAAGTGTTTACGTAAACTTCAGAGACGTAGAATTTTCTTTATCGCTATTTCTAAGAATGTAAGTATAATATCAGACTGTCAATTCTGTCTGAACGTTTATATTTCCCAAGTCGAACCTTGTTGATTATTTTACATATTCACACTTCGCCATATGCCTGTACCCTAAATTTGATGTATTATCAGATTTTGATAGCGACTAATACACACTTAAAAAATAATCATGTGCCAAACCCAGAATGACTTAGTCAATAGGACAATTATGCACTAATTAATTTATGAAGGTCAGTACTGGTATTTTCCTAATAAAATATTTATGACACATGACCATATAGATATTAAAAAAAAAAAAATCTATCTCCAAGTGTGCTGACGTGATATACGAAATGATTATTGTCGAGAAAGATAGAACATGCATTTATTATCCACGCTGTATAAAAATGTAATACATAAGTATACACATATTTACAATCCTCAATAATAGCGATAAATATCTATCATTAAATTGTACCCTTATTTAAGTAGATCAAAGAATTAGTGCAAAGTCATAACGTTGAATGGTATAAGTACCTGGTCTTGTCATGAAACATTTGTGAAATTGACTCATTTTGTATCAAACTCTTCGACAAAATGGTGTTAAAAATTCTCCTACTCGTAAGTATAACAATCATTGATTTAAACTTTAAATAAAAAGCCAGTACCTAGGTCCTAAAAGAAGGAAAAATCAACTCATAATTAAAAAACTCTTAAGTATTTAAAAACTACTATTTTCCCTGCAGCTTTTTCTCCATGGATTTTTTTTCTGGTGTCTTGGTAACGGCCAAGCCTGTAACTCCTTTGGTTTCATCTGTACAAGCTGCACTTCGTTGCAACTTTGTACATCTGGGGTACCTAGTGGCGTTAACTTAACTTGTGCAACTAACAGTTATTGCGATTCAACAACATCAAGCATGTGCAGTACAACTGTATGCACCACAGAGCCTGAGCCATTTTATGACTGTGTTGCAGCGGTATGACAAAAAAAAAAATAAAAATAATCTAAAATTTTTTTTTTTTTTTTTTTCAAAATAATTTTTATTAATTTTTTCGAAAAATTTTCAGGGTCGATTTGCTGTGACGAACAACTGCTCTCAGTATATATTTTGCAGTAACAGCACTACTTTGGGTATATTAGTTCCAACTTTGTTCGAATGTCCAAATGGCACGATTTTTAATCCTAATAGTGCCCTGTGCGTTTTGGACTCGGATTATACCTGCCCAACTGCTGTTACTACGACCACAGTAGCACCAGCTCCAGGTACCACATGCACGACAGCTGGAAGATTTCCTAATATTACCGACTCTACTTGTCAGGCATATTATTTATGCACTTTGGAAACGAACGGGACCTACACTCTAACTTCTTTCGATTGTCCAACGACAACGGTTTTTAATCTAAACACCCAAAAATGTGTTGCTTCTACTGCATATACTTGTCCATTCTGAAATATCTTCAGGGTTTTATCCTTCTCTGATTATGTAATAGACTTTAAAGATTAGATTCAGGTATGAGACAGTGGGAGAAAAAATTTTCTCAAAATTAATAAATCGATGTGTATCAATAGTTGTTTTTATTGACCATTTATTATCCCAGCTTATATAAATTTTTAATACAGATTTGCGAATTTCTCTCTTCTTAATCTTCTGGAATAGTGGTTCATAAAAAAATGACGTTGCTATGGAAATCTGGGGATAGATTTATCGACCAAACAGAGCTGGCAGGGCAACTAGTTCCGCCAAGTGTACGAAACGTTGATATGTCAATTGCGTATTAAGAAATAATTTTTTTAGTTTGATAAATTTGTGAAAAGCAAGAAAATTTATCGTTGAAATGAACAAGCCAAGGTCCAGTTCTCTTAGAGATACATTTATGAAAAATATTGTCAAAAAGAAGAAAAAGAAACCGGATAAGAAGAAGCCAATTGTA
The DNA here is from genome assembly GCA_963924015.1 of Macrophya annulata. Taxonomy (NCBI): domain Eukaryota; kingdom Metazoa; phylum Arthropoda; class Insecta; order Hymenoptera; family Tenthredinidae; genus Macrophya; species Macrophya annulata. The sequence continues at coordinate 28,014,216 of OZ001260.1, forward strand.
CGTATAAATTCTCCAGGATCTAAACTCTTTGAAAAATTTTTATTTTCAAACATATTAATTTTCACAGACGACTAAACTTCGTGGACGTTCTCGTTTCCGAGCTGTAACATGCTTCGTTCTCGAGTACATGGAATGGATAAAGGAAACCCCTGTTCTTGAAGATATGAAAGGTGTTGACGTATCTAAACCCATGAAGATGTCACAAGGGAAGAGAGTACCCGAAAGAAAAAAGCTGACATTAAAAGTTCGTTTGATTAACCATTAGCTAGTTTTTTTGTAAAAATAAATTGCATTATTTTGGAGTAAAATTCGTTGCAGGACCGATCGATACTCCTCACCGAAATACCTGGGAGATCCAAAGAGACTAGAGCATATTTAGCAGCATTGATCAGAAATCTACAACCTTATAAAAAATACCCTGAATCTATGTGGGATCAAATAGCCGCTGTAACTAGTTACCAATACTTTGGTCCAGAGAGAGTCCTCGTCCGTCAAGGCCACACACCAAAAATGCTTTATTACATCGTGAGAGGAGAGGTGACCGTGTCTAAAATTATCGACGATACTGTAACTGGTTCGCATTCAGTTATTTGACTGTTAAAAAAAGTCCAAAATCTACAGAATTAATCTTCGCTGATCATCGGCGAAAAAAATCGTTCATATACGATGCGGAATTGAAGTTCTGAATTTCTAAAGTCCAACTTTTCCCTTCATGAATTGACGCGATATTTTATTGATAAATTTCTAGCCTAATATTTTTTTTGAAATAATTTTCGTCTCCTTATTGCAAATAGGAGATAGAATTGAAAGCGACATGGGAACACTCGGTCCTGGAGATATGTTTGGGGAAGTTGCATTACTGCATGCAATACCCCGATCTGCAACGGTCATCACAAAAAGTAATTAAACAAATAATAAACTTTGATGCTGTATGCTTGAAGCTAGATCCCATAAGATAATCAATCATATTAATCGAATTAATTACATGGCAGCTTCCATCGACTTGCTTACCGTGACACGTGAAGATTTCAACGTAGTGTTGAGGCCATGGTTAACAGAGCAATGGGAAATTTTTAAAGACGCAATGGTCAACTTTAATTACTTTAAAGGATGGGACGAAGAGACTATGAGAGAATGTTGTATATTGAGTAAAGTAACGGATTATCAGCCTGACGAGGTTTTATTAGGCGATGGAAAAGGGATGGTGAATTACGTTTATTTCATGCTTTATGGAAAGTGCAGGGTCATCGAACACATGGTTGTTCACGAAGAACTGGTCACTAATAAAGTTAAATACAAACTCTATGATCCAGGAGATTTTAAAAAGTCAGAATCACTGCTCCATAATCGAGTCAAAGGAAAGTTACAAGAAGAAACTAAAGATACTGAGGGGATCGAACAAACCTCCATCACATTGTCACAGGTTCGTATAATTACTAATTCTATCTTTTTTTGGGATATAAAATTGATAGAAATCGTAATTCGTTGGCTAGAATTCCGAATCTCTTGTTGAAATTGAAAAATAAAAAAATAAAAAATTGATATATCTTATCAGGAGGCGAAGCTTTCTGCAGCGAAGGAAATCAAACCAGCAGCATCGGAGATTGACTACACGCAATTAATGCTGTCGAAACGACCGATGCACGTTGATATGGAAAGAACAAGTATCTCAACTCTGACTCTTCAAGACGTGGTGAGTCTGATGATTCATCAAATATCTTGACCTGATGATAACAACGTGAAAGAAATAAAATTCTAATTTCTATAGGTAAATGAATGGCATGAAATAACGGACGTAGCTGCGATGCTAATGAAAGAACCATCGACGATATCACAGCAAACTTATCCAAATAATGTTCACACTGTTTTTATGCAAGTGTGTATATTTTATCGGGGTGCTTGCTTTGGCTTAGGTAATTAGGTACAACGAACGAAGATTTCTTATAAAAAAGATTAGATACAAAAATTAATAAAAAAAAAAGAAAAGCAGAGAGCAGAATCATCAACAGCAGCCCTTACTTTTTTTTTTTTTTTTCTTTTTTGCAGGAGAGAAAATGTACAATCGTCGTATAGTATCAATGACTCCAACTCGCTGCTTACTTGTGCCTCGTTACTGGTTATTGGAGCATAATCGTGCTAATATTTGGGAACGAGTAAAGCTATTCATGGATTCGAAGTACCCAACGACCGAAGAGTTGTTTAAAAAATTTGTTAAAAATCGAAGGTAGGTATTCCTCAAATCTTGTGATACATAAATACTATTTTTTTTTTTTTCTTATCTGATCGGTATCACCGATTATACGATAAAATATTGATCAATAAACGTTTCGTAAAACAGATGGATGAAATACAAGAGAGAATCGGTTAATCACATCATCGAAAATGGGAGAAAGATACCGAATTCAACTACAATTCACGATGTACCTTACTCGATTAGAATCGTTGAGGAAATCGATATGATTGAAAAAACTTGATGAAATTTTTCAACGGATTAGACAATTGTAGATAATTTTTAAAACTAAATTACAGATGTTGTGAGAAATTTTATTTCTTAAAAATATGAAATTTATTTACAAAAAAAAAAAACAATAAGTCGAAAATAAAAAACTTACATAGGTCTTAATAAAAATAATATTTATAATAATAATAATTATAGCTTCAATCAGAAATTGAAGAAAATTAAAACTAATTATTCTCACTCGACAATGTCTATTACCTAATTATTATCTATTACATAAAATCAATACAAAAATATATCGAGTATGAAAATATAAATATACATATAAATTATATAAAAAAATGATTCGTAGACCATATCGTAGAATGAGATATAATATTATGTAATACTGATCGATGATTATCAGTAATCATATGACGTAGTGATTATATGCTAATGAGTAATATACACGTTATGAAGTTTGATAATCAAAAAAATTTATTAACGTAATTCTTTCATATTAAATTTCGCTTATATTAACAGCCTTTGTTGCTGACTCGGATATAAAAGGGCAGAGTTGACTGTTAATTAATTATAAAATTAACGATTAAAGCAAACTGTACATAGAATTTGAGATCAAGTTCAACGAGTAGTCTCGCCGAAATGTTATTTAAAAATTTTTCATTTGTCCGTTTATAAAAAATCTATAACTTTAAAAATAACATAAGAAATAAAAAAGAACCTATACATCTCCTTTTAGTGAAGACATAATCACGTAGCTTGGATTGTCCAAGCTTGATTGCATCGTATCTTTAGGTGGACCAGGAATATTTTTTGGTATATTAATGTAATTGTTATCTTCACTATTTTTTGATAAATACGATAACTGTTCGTTGATATTCTTCTGAGACTTTATCTCGTTCAAATTTTGATCTTCTATGTTAAAAGACTGATTGCCCAAGTTGATATAATCCGAACCATTCGTAACTGCAGAGTTTTCTGGTTCTTCGTTAATCGTGGGTCGTTGATAATCGCCTGGATTTAAAGGATCGAAACTTTCTTGATGAACATCGACAAGAATTTCGACCGGATTTCCAGTCCCAAGTATTGGATTATCTTCTTTGACAGGAGAAGGAAATCCGAAATGAGATTCGCCGACTTCTGTACGTGGGCTGAAAATTCCGGGCGCATTAATTTTGTTGATTGGACTCATGGGCAAGTAGTCAGATCCCGGGCCTCCTATCACCAGATCAGATGTATTGTGATAATTATGTGTCGGAGCAGACATCATGGTCAAATAATCATTATGCCCATTTTGCAGCGATAAGGTGTTCATTTCCAAGTAGGGAGAATTCATTTCCAAATAATGCTGAAAAATTGGAATACTGTATTTAAACCAATTCAGTTAATAAGTATCGTCGTTGGCTGTTATCTTGCTAATATTGTTCAGCTTTTAAAGCTTGTTCTTGGCAGGAATCATTAATTTACTGTATTCAAGCCTCCTCAGGATCTGAGGAACTTACCATTACAATGCCTTCGTTTAAGAGGGCACCAAGTCTTTCGACAAGCTCAGGAAATGTGGGACGTGAAGAAGGATTTGCATCCCAACAATTTAGCATGCAATCGTATCTGGAAAATGTAAACACAAGATGAATGGTGATTTGAACAAAGAATGATTTAAACAATGTATGTAATAGCTCACATTTCTTTCGTTGCATATTGTGGTTTCTCCATGCGATATCCTTCGATGAGTCTGTCGTATTGTTTCTCAGCTTCCATTCCAGGGTAAGGAGTTTGAGATAACGTGAAAAACTCCCACAATACAATTCCGAAGGACCAAACATCTGATTGAGTTGAAAATATTCGATCTCTAATCGACTCAACGGCCATCCATTTTATTGGCAAGGGACTGTCACTTTTCTTCTTATAATTATCGTCTTTGTACATGTTTTTAGCCAGACCAAAGTCACAAATTTTTACTACGTTGTCGTCAGCGAGAAGAATGTTCCGCGCTGCTAAATCGCCGTGTAAAACCTTGACCATGAAACGTATAAATGTCAAAATATTATAAGTCATCGCAGTTCAATTGAGCCAAAAATCAAAAGGAAGGGATTGATTATTTCACACAGCTGTCTTGATTGACTTGTGAATAAAAATTGTCAAACGAAACGAGGGAAAGTGACCTGGGACTAAGCTGCTTGTACTCGATAATTTCAACTCACGTTTCTGCCACTGAGGTATTTCATACCACATGAAACTTGCCATGCCCAGCAGAGTACGTCTTGGGTACAAATCGGTTTCAAAGTCTGATCTCTATAGTCACCACGGTAATTAGATCGCCAGCCAGGCTGAATTGAATTGTTACTGAGAACACCACCTTCTGGGGACATGTTTACATCTCCGAATTCCGTACCATGACGATGGTAAATTAGGTCGGAATCGCTATTACTGTTATTTGATATACCACTGTTGCTACGAGAAAAGGGTGACGGTCCATATCTCGATCTGTATAATCAGAGGAAAATTACACTACTTTAGTAACCACGCAGGCGATCTATCATCGTTATGTGATTTGAAGAATTATATGCTATACACTAAGATCATCTACTAATCACAGCATAGAATCATAAATGTATGTTAAGTGTTACTTATTACCTAGTCGGACTGCTGACGCTTTCACTTGCGAGTAAAAATTCTATACCGATGCTTGGATTAATCTTTTGAGTAGAAGGATCGATCTGATCAATGAAAATAGCTCTGTTACGTTGTAAATAATTGTGTAAATTTCCAAAACGACAGTATTCAACAATAACGTACAGTTCACCTGTTGATAGAAATTATACAGTAGTGGCTATGAATTTACGATCGATTACTGTTGAGACTGCAGGGCAGAACTTACGCTTGGTTAGAATCGTTTTCGTGCAAGCTCCAAGAAGATTGACAACATTCAGATGTCGACCGAGGTGAATCATAATCTTGAGTTCGCTTGATAGGGCCTTCATGTAACTTGGATCAGCTGATCTTCGAACCATTTTTACTGCAACAGTGGTGACTTCTCCTTCGACGATAATGCCTCGAGCTTCTGCTTTCATCACTACTCCAAATGCACCACTCCCCAGTTGCTTACCTGTTTAGTTCGCAAGAAAATGCTTGACATGAATAATATTGATATAAATTGCAGTTTCTGTAATGAAATCGAACTTGGTCAGTACAGAAATCCCATACCCAACGAATGACCATGAAAATGAAATGTCCAATTAGAGGGGTGCAGGCATACCATTGCAATATTTAAGTGAATTTAATCCGATGAATCACAATTATCAGATATCTGCATTGTATTCAAGTGTATGAAGTAACATACCAAGTTTCAATAGTTCCCTTGGAAATTCCCATTTTTTATCATATGGTAGTAATTCGGCTTGGTCATCGATGGTTAAATCAGGATTCAAACATTCCAAAGCTCCTTCTTCGAAGTGAGTCAATCCTGCGTCGAGGAGCTCCTTTCTCAATATCTGGAAATCGGTTTAGTAAATGGTTTGTTCGACGATATGGTAGCCGAATAGTATACTACTCACCCTCTCACGGTGTACTTTGATGCCCATGTAAGTAATCACTACGATGATGATTACGATAAGGACACAAATCAAACTGATCCAAATGGTCGTACTATTTGACAATTCTGAAAACACCGAGGACTTACATACAAACTGAAAATCATTGTCAAATAAGTTTTATTTCTGGATAGCATGTGGACGAAAATTTCACATAGTTATTAGGCGAAATACCCAATGCCAAACATTTTTGATACAATGATTCGATCGTCGAATCTGACAATAGCCAATTGGATGGCAAAAAAAGGTTCGAATATGTTGCAGATCTGTCGAAATCCGCGTGCTCGAAACTGATTTTGTACAAGTATTGTTATTCATAATCGTTTGATAATTTCGTATAAGTACTAAACAATAAGAATCGATGAGTTACCTTCGACGATGATGTCAACGTAACTCTCTGCCATGCTGTTTAACCGATTTTTGGCAACACATGAATAATTTCCACCTTTTCCTGGGATAAAGAATGTTATGAAAAGTGTGGATTCGTCTGAAGACAACACGTGTTGGCCACCGTACGTGAGCGGTTCGCCGTTCTAAATTTGAGAAAAAAATTGGGCACGTTTTTAATTATCTTGTTGCTTCAAAATTGACATCGTCAGTCATGTGGTACGCGTCTAAATATGGAAGAATTTTATCATATATATGTAATGTAGAAGAAAATATAAGGTACGAAAAATTTGAGTGTGCATCATGTTGTAAAATTACAGCAAGGCTTAATTACTGAATAAAATATCAATCTATCGATTAATTTATTAGTTATACGTTTTTTTGAACTATGATATCAAGTCATGACCAGATTCAAACGTATCAGATCATAGTATACCTTATACCACGTAACTTTTGGGGGTGGCATCCCTTTGGCAACACACGTCAAATTCCTAGACGCGTCTTTTTCACTATTCGGATCAATTCGCATATCTGTATTATTCAGATGCGTTCCGTCGAAGAACACCTCCGATGATTCTGCAACAGCCGAAGTGCGGAAAAAACTTATCAAGTAAAATAAAGTATTGAATTTTCACTAATTGCAATCTGTAGTGCAATTAGTTTAACGTACCAACTACCACCAAGGTATGATTTATCATATCTTTGTGGCCTGCTTGATTTTCAGCTTGACACGGATATATTCCAGCGTCTGATAGTTTTACATCCCATATTTCAAGTTTGGATTGCCACGTAAATTTTGTAGAGTCGTTGACAGCGTTTATTCTCATCTCATTGGATCCTGCAATAACACTTCGTAACTGAATGTGGCTTGCAAATTTATATCTCGAGACTACAGGCACTGTCGTCAGCCAAATCAGATCCATAAGAGCATAAAAATACATCATCTAAAATCTCACCTGGCTCCACAGGGTTTTTCAGAATCCATTTAATATTGTCGGTGTAATTAAAAAGAGAAGCAGCACATATCAAAGTCAGATTATCGCCTTCAACCACTTCTTGGAATCCCGGTCTGATAATATCAAAAAATCCATCCATCTCTGCAATTGCAAACAAATATTAAAGACATTGATTTGACGACACAAAAAAAAAGTACTGTGATGTTTGGAATTTCAGTGTGTTGCTCGGTAAGAGTAGCATGGGAGGGTTCTGAAAAATACACGCAGTAAGAAACGCTTACCAGAAACGAATATTGGTACGGTAGTATCGTTACAACCGCCTTCGTTGCACGCTGAACATGTCAAATTCCCCATCGAACTTATAGGCATGTTCAACTCAGACACCGCGGAAAAGGCACCTTTCTTCTGAAGTGGCTTTGCGTATTTCTAGATAAGATGAGCATTTGATTATTATGTTTGGTACTTAGTTGTTGTGAATTGATTTTGAGAAATATTAAATCGGGTATCAAACTCGATTGGTGGCGTACCAAATGTGATATGTTTTTCACATTTCCTTCCGGTGACCATTCCGAGAAAGTCCAGTTCACATTTAGTGGTCTCGGTGAACCCGTTGTAATACAAGAAAGAACTGCGATGTCTCCTGGTTTGTACAATCGCGAAGGGTTTCGGATAACATTGAACGGTATCACTGTGAATTGAATAGAGACGTATACATGTGTAACAGACGAGTCAATTTTGACAAATAAACACTGATTATGAATCAAGAATACATATTACCTTCGACCGTCAATTGGAGTGGGATGACTTTCGTTTCGTTTGAAGTGGATATGCGAATTGTGTAATTACCGTTATCATTTATGTCCAATTTTGATATTTGATATGCATAAGTTGTCGCATCAGCTATTATTGAATATTTGCTTGAACTGTCTGATCCCAGATTTTCAATTGGTTTACCATTTTTGTACCTGCATGTACAGCGTAATTACAGATAACGTATTTGAGAAAAATTTCTCTCTGTGCTGAATTTTTTTACCAAGAAAAGGGAATACAAATGCATTTTCTTTGCATCCAAAAAGTAATGGACTTCTTTTTCGTTTCATTGTGAAACAAAATGTACACAAAAATTACAACGCCATCGTACATAATATAATAAAATTTGATATTCTGTCGTTTGACAATTCTGCTAAATAGTTATTTATAGTCCGTGATTCAATAGATGGGAGATAATCCCAAAGCAGAAAACATTCTGGCTTGGTGTGGGTCAAGAATTCAATTCGTTAAAAACTCAGCATCAACTGGAATTTTCGACAAGAACTCACCATGTCAAATTGGCTGGTGGGTACGTGTTGATATCTATCATCCATATAGCATCGTGATTTTCAGATTCTATAATTGAGTTTTTATTTCCTTTAACAGTGTAACTTATAAAAGGCTTAGTCGGATCTGAAAAAATGTTGAACATATTCACAAACATTACAAATTTGCTCAAAATTGGCTGGTTGAAAGACAATAATAATAATTGTGACAAATATTTTCAAACTTATAAAAAAAAAAAGGTAATACTGCTTGAGCTTACCTAAAATTGTAACATTTGTCGATGATTGTACTGTATCCATCGCACCTTCTACAACGCAGATATATTCACCAGCATCATATTCTACTGCATTTGTGATGGTCAAATCAAGTTCACGAGTTTCCTTTCTACTCGATACATCGACTTTGTTCAATGAATTGCTTAATCGCTTTTCATCCGACTATAATAAGATATGATTCACACACTTAGATTTTATTACTATACAAAGAAAATTCACGGATACTTAATGTAATAACGAAATACTTAATACTTCGGGCATACGAGATTCTATATGCGTATCACGTGATATATTCATGAAATGTGAATGACGAATTTTAATTTTTATGAATCTAAGTATCTCTCTGAGTATATTGATGTAATTTCAATAATAAAGTGTCAAATAATAAGCCACATGTTTGATACTATCAATAATCGAGTAATTACTCAACATTAACAATTTTTCAAAGCAGTAAACGAGCCGGGGCAGAGTTAGAAGTATATCTATTGATATTATCATCATCAGGGCTCAGACTTACGGCAATTGAATTTGGGGTATTCCAATTCAGTTTGGCAAAGGCGTCTTTATTTACAGTAATTTCACAATGTAAGGTCAAGTTTTGTCCCAGGGCCACTGGAAGCCATGTATCTGTTGTAACATCTGAATCAGACAGTCGATCGGTATCTGGAATAATAAATAACATTAAATATGAACTCGACTTTTGGTGGGGTAATAATACCATAAAGAGGATCGCCAAGGAGATCACCTACTAGCACCACGATTTCAAAAAATGATATTGAACATTTTGGAGTACACATAGAAAGTTCTTAAGACTGATTTATAGAACTCACTAATACTTAGATGCATCTGAGTGTCACAAGAATTGATTTTTTATCTCATAGAATCTTCACTACAATTATTGTACTCACTTAGAATATTCAAAGTATAAATTAGAAAAGGGTCCACACTGATTCCATTAATTGTACATTCAAAGTCCTTATGTGAGTCACTTCCAGCAACATAAGGTATGATAAATCCGATTTTTGGATCGTAGGTTACATCTCGCTCCTCTTGATCAATTGGCTACAATACACAAATTCATATTTAGCATTAGTGAAAATTTAAAATAAAACCAATTGTATTTAAGCGAATTGATCGTTTTTAATTCATCCTAGCTAACAAGATCTCACCTCCCCGTTTTCAGTAAGTATCACTGACAGTTCAGGTGACGTTGGTCGACATGGTATAACTGCATGACGCCCTCCCACTACTTGTATGGTAAAAAAGCTCTTTTTACCCATAACAGCAAATGGCTTTGAAGCTGAAATAATGTAAATGTAAGTGCCATTAGGTACAGGAAAGGAATACAATCTTAAAGTTTCGGTAGATCAGATACATAAAAATTGCACGCACGAAGAAGTAGCAGCAATTTACTAATTAGGTAAATATGGGACAAAAATGGATACTTATTATTATATTTCTATTAGATTTTGTGATTAATCAGATTTTCTGGGTATCCCATTTTTGCTTTCGCCGTTTCTTACATCTTCCTTCTAAATCTGAATTTGACAAGTTTGTTGAACAACATTATTACCATAAATTGTACAAACTGAACTTACAATGAACGTAAACGTAAATCCAACTGATGTTTTCACTCGGATGTTCGATAGTTTGCTCATCATTTTTGATCTCGATACCCTCCTCCGCACAAGCGTACCATCCGGTGTCTTCCGGAAGTGTATGGTAACGAATGAACGTGTATGTGTCAGAATTCGGGTCGTTTATGATTTCATATTCTGTTTGCTGGATCTGTGTAATCAGATTTCACAAAATTATTCATGTGTTTCGATGAGGTGGCATTAATATTAAGGATAAGGATTAGTGTAATAATAATGATACGTGCATCCCCTGTAATCTTCTGCGTCGAAAACTGGAGCTTGCCTTCACCCTGACATTTTATTCTCAGCTCATCTCCTTCTTGGATGAGGTACACTTCGTCATCGATGACGCTCCAGTTTGGTACTACCTGAATTATCTCTGGTTTTGTTGCTATTACACCTGTTTTACAATACGAAAACAATAGTGTAGCCAGTAAAGTTTCTGTAATTTTGGAATTTGCTACAGCAGTGATCTGTTTCGAATTGAATCTCTATTGTACATTACGAAATTTATCATGTTTTGGGTACCTGAAGGAATTATGTTTGTGGGTATGTGCAGTTCAGCACGTAAAATAAATGTAATAAAATAGAACAGGGAAAATTGTAGAGTATTCGATCTTAGAGGAAAACTGGAAAATGTATTTTCCAAGAAACTCCTAACCATAAGTCGTAATTTCCGGGGAATGTCTGACTTCCGGTTTCTTGAATCTAGAAAATTTCTACCGCAAAGCGTTGCTCGATCGCGGCTAACGCGCTAAGGAAGTTTAACCTCTTATCTTTTTGTCTCTTTACAGTTGTGATAATGATCGTATAGTTTACGAAACACATCAATCATTTATATTATAACAAAGAAAAATTCAAGCCAACTTGGTATTTTACAAAATTAACGTTTTCAAATGTCGTAAATGTACAGTATTGAGAAATATGAAATAAAAGTAAATGTAACAGAGCTCGTATGCTCATTTTATCGGAAAACCACACTTCAGAATTGATAAACTTATTTTTTTACAAACACTTTTCATCATTCAATTAAATTAAAAAAAAAGAGGCAATGTAGAATTCGACTTGAAACGTTTTTTGAAATCCTTGATCATTTTTCGACAGCCATAAGTCAGAAAATCAAAATAAATAGTATCAAGGCCATTAAGGATGAAATTTTACGATTTATCACTAAGTCATTAAAATTTTCTTTAAATTCTACAAATCATACGTCACAGCGTAATTTTTAATATTAATTAGCCAGTCAGAGATTCTAGCACTAGAAACAAAACTGTCAGTCGATTGAAAAATCTGCTAAAACGTATAAATTTTACACGCGTTTAGGATAAGAAAGAAAATAAAAATCGAAGATAATTTACCTGGGAAAATCACGTTGAAAATGAGAATTAATACACACGATGTGTTCACGATGAATTTTATTTTGTTACATTGAGATGACATTTTGTATAAAATAAATGTCCACTTTTTTTTTTTGCACGTTTTAACACCACTGAATGCCGCACATTACTTATCAGCGAACCTCTGTGGACTGCGGTAACTACGATATCATTCTATTGAGGAACTGGAGTGCATAAGCTAGTGTTGTTAATGCCAAAATGTAGTCTGTAAGATGTTTTTCATTCCATAATACTTACCCCACTCCAATTAAATTTCTTATTATTTCCTTATCCAACATTCCGCCAGACGAAGTAAATTAAAATAAATCGTAAGGCTTACACGTTCGATACGAAAAATATTTTCCTGATAAATTTATAATTACCATAATAATCAATTGCTGTGAGAGAATTATTTTTACCGTAAGGAGGACGTTCGATCAAAGTTATCAACTTTTACATACCTAAAGGGCAAAAAAATTATCACATCACATACACTCTCCTTCTTCTCATCCTCACATATTCTGATAAAATTAGTCAAAGTTACTGTTCAAGACCGCGTGAACGTCGGATATGAGATCGTTCGTCTGGATTCTAAGCCTGATGGTTAATTGGCGTGTATCTGATGATCCTTGATGGCTAAAATCCTCGACGTAATGATTTGATGCTAAATAATTTATCGATTTCGAAGTGACTGAGAATTCGTTGCTTAATTGATTCGATCTTATACATGGTCCACGAAATTTTTGAAAAGAACCTTTCATCTCATAGTTTGATCTGTATGATTCTGTAAATTCTATATTTTATTGAGATATTAAAACAAATTTTTATTACATAGAATACCATATTGATATGACGTAAGAAAACTTAATCTGTCGTTAATGTTAATGTAATTTATTATGTATAATAATTTATTATTGAAAATCTTACACATAAGTTTACTATATAGGTACTAAAAAATGCGAACCTTCTTGAGGCTGATTCTTCACAGATTAAAATAATATAACTAATTGTATTATTTATTAAAATATTATATAACAGAGTTTTACATAGACGTATAATACATATAATATGTATGGTTATATATGGTTTGGAACAATCGTTTCAGTGATATTCAATACTGTTGGAATGATGTTTATAATTATTTACAATTAACCTACATACTACGTTAATTTTTAATACGAGTCTCACTCACGAGCTGTACCTGATTTTCGATATTTAAATGACACTGGTATATACTGGATGTTATAGTGCAGATTTTTACAGTTCATGTCTCTCAGAATTATTCGATGTATAAAATTTGAAGAATTTTGAAGACTGTCTGCTTATTTTTGCTTGTTAATTTTTTTTTCTCTGTCTTATTCACCAATTTAATTCGAGGGATGAACTTTGACGTCTGCTAAAAATGTTTCTGGTATAAAAAAGTCACCCAGTTTGTATGTATCACGTTTCTACAGCTCGCCAAATATAATTTGGTGTATCATTTTGCCCCAGGTTCCTACTATAATATTTTATGATAAAAATAATTCAGCATTATCAGCGTTGTCAATATTGAAAAAAACTTTTGTACTTTTGAAAATATTGCAATTTCCCTTTATTAGTTAGATTGTGAACATCGACGAGGTGCGAAAATTTCGATGCACTTCATTACGCTAAGACCACAAACACGAACTAACTAAAATTTAGATATATAAATATTTCAAACTACCTAAAAAGATGCTAGTTCATTTTATAACGTCGATTTTTCACGCTCATGAGTATTTTTCAGCCATTATCAAGTTTAAAATTAAATATACACGATCGATACTCCCTGAGATCTCGATGATCTATACAATCCCAGATTACGACTTTGGGAGGATAAAATAAAAGCGATTTTAAATCACGAATGAATTTGATATTCTCGATCATTTATTATTATAGTAACAAAAAATATATTTTATGGTATTACCGATATCTCAAAATTGCTCCTAAAAATGCTATGCCAATTGCCTATTATCTTCTGATTTGGTCATAATCACGTAACTTGGATTAGTATAGCTATCCACCGAATCTTTTATTCGATCTGCTTTTTGCTGTGGTAGATTCACGTAATTGTCAAGTCCGCCAATCGTCGGTGAAGTCAATTCGTTGTTATTCTTAAGCAAGTTTTCGGCATTGAGAGTTTGATCTGAGTCTTTCACGATGTCAGAAGAACGATTGTTCGATTGGGACAAGTTCAGATAAGGCGTAAAATTGCTGTATCCCGAATCAATTGGAGTTTGTTGTTTGCTTTGGTCTGAAAATTCAGCTTGTTTTTGTTGCACATCGACAGGCTTTACGTAGGACTCTGAGGGCAGAAGCATCGGTACAGATTCGATACAATCTTCCGAATCTGGATTTATCGGGGCGGGTTGATTGGGAGGAGGAAAGGTGAAGTGAGATTCTTCGAGTAATGAGCGTGGGCTGAAAATTCCAGGCTCACTTGTCTTGCTGACTGGACTCATGGAAAGATAACCCGAACTTGAAGGCCCATCCAAAGTCGGATCGGGTGAACCTGGATGGTCATGGGTCGGAGCAGACATCATGGTCAAATAATCATTTTGTCCATTTTGCTTGGCCATGGTATTCATATCCATGTACGGAGTGTTCAGTTCCAAATAATGCTACAAAAAAAAAAAAAAAACGTTTTATAGATATTTTTAATGTGTTATTTCATTTTCTTCGTGCTGAGAAAGCTACAACTTACTGAAAACTTACCATTTTAACACCTTCTTGCAATAGAGCACCAATTTTTTCAGCAAGCTCAGGAAACAATGGACGCAAAGATGGCTTTGCTTTCCAACAATGAAGCATTAACTCGTATCTAAAACAAATATTCAAGATAACAGCTTAGGATATTTCACATGACAATTATTTATACTCTAAGATCTGTGAGATGATGCATACGTGACACATGTATTTGTACATAAAACTCACATCTCATCCGTTGCATAATCCGGTTTCTCCATGCGATACCCTTCGACGAGTCTCTCATATTGTTTTTCGGCTTCCATTCCAGGGTAAGGTGTACGAGCCAACGTGAAGAACTCCCACAACACAATTCCGAAGGACCAAACATCCGATTGAGTTGAAAATATTCGATCTCTAATCGACTCAACGGCCATCCATTTTATTGGTAAAGGACCGTCTCCTTTCTTCTTATAATTATTGTCTTTGTACATGTTTTTAGCCAGACCAAAGTCACAAATTTTTACTACGTTGTCGTCAGCGAGAAGAATATTCCGCGCTGCTAAATCACCGTGTAATACCTTGACCATGAAACGTATAAATGTCAAAATATTAGAAGCCATCGCAGTTCAATTGATCCAAAAATCGAAGGGAAGGGATTGATTATTTCACACAGCTGCCTTGATTGACTTGTGAATAAAAATTGTCAAACGAAACGAGGGAAAGTGACCAGGGACTAAGCTGCTTCTACTCGATAATTTCAACTCACGTTTCTGCCACTGAGGTATTCCATACCAAGTGCAACCTGCCACGTCCAGCAGAGTAAATCTTGGGTACAAATCGGTTTTAAATTCTGATCTCTATAATCGCCCCGGTAATTAGATCGCCATCCAGGCTGAACCGAATTATTACTGAGAATACCAGGTTCTGGAGACATGCTTACATCTCCAAATTCTGTGCCGGAACGATAGTCAATTAGTTCGTTACCGCTGTTGCTATTGTATGATATCCCACTGTTGCTACGAGAGAATGGAAACGCTGTGTACCTAGATCTGCGCAATGGTAAAAAATTGCACGATTTTAGTTACAACGTTGTCTTTGTTTTCTATTATTGTTATACACGATTTGCTGGATTAGGTATCGATATTCTATAGTATTCCAGTCAAAGGACAAAATTTAACATGCATGGTATACGGTAAACATATTACTTATTCTGACTTCCAACGCTTGCGGTCCTGGCCAAGAGCTCCATTCCGATATTTGAATCGATTTTTTTGGTAACAGGATCAATCTGATCAATGAAACTTTCTCTGTGACGCTGTAAATAGTTGTGCAAATTTCCAAACCGGCAATATTCAACAATAACGTACAATTCACCTGTTGACAATAGTTGCACAATTGTGGTTTTCGATTTGCGATGGATTATTATATTGACTGTAAGACGGAACTTACGCTTAGTAAGAATTGTTTTCGTGCAAGCTCCAAGTAGATTGACAACATTCAGATGTCGACCGAGGTGAATCATAATCTTGAGTTCGCTTGATAGGGCCTTCATGTAACTTGGATCAGCTGATCTTCGAACCATTTTTACTGCAACAGTGGTGACTTCTCCTTCGACGATAATGCCTCGAGCTTCTGCTTTCATCACTACTCCAAATGCACCACTCCCCAGTTGCTTACCTGTTTAGTTCGCAAGAAAATGCTTGACATGAATAATATTGATATAAATTGCAGTTTCTGTAATGAAATCGAACTTGGTCAGTACAGAAATCCCATACCCAACGAATGACCATGAAAATGAAATGTCCAATTAGAGGGGTGCAGGCATACCATTGCAATATTTAAGTGAATTTAATCCGATGAATCACAATTATCAGATATCTGCATTGTATTCAAGTGTATGAAGTAACATACCAAGTTTCAATAGTTCCCTTGGAAATTCCCATTTTTTATCATATGGTAGTAATTCGGCTTGGTCATCGATGGTTAAATCAGGATTCAAACATTCCAAAGCTCCTTCTTCGAAGTGAGTCAATCCTGCGTCGAGGAGCTCCTTTCTCAATATCTGGAAATCGGTTTAGTAAATGGTTTGTTTGACGATATGGTAGCCGAATAGTATACTACTCACCCTCTCACGGTGTACTTTGATGCCCATGTAAGTAATCACTACGATGATGATTACGATAAGGACACAAATCAAACTGATCCAAATGGTCGTACTATTTGACAATTCTGAAAACACCGAGGACTTACATACAAACTGAAAATTATTGTCAAATAAGTTTTATTTCTGGATAGCATGTGGACGAAAATTTCACATAGTTACCAGGCGAAGTACCCAATGCCTAACATTTTTGATACAATGATTCGATCGTCGAATCTGACGATAGTCAATTAGATGGCAAAAAAAGGTTCGAATATGTTGCAAATCTGTCGAAATGTGCGTGCTTGTAACTGATTTTGTACAAGTATTGTTATTCATAATCGTTTGATAATTTCGTATAAGTACTAAACAATAAGAATCGATGAGTTACCTTCGACGATGATGTTAACGTATCTCTCTACGCTGTTCAATCGATTTTCGGCAATACATGAGTAATTTCCACCTTGTCCCGGCATGAAGAATGATATGAAAAGTGTGGATTTGTTCGATGACAACACGTGTTGGCCGCTGTAGGTGAGCGGTACGCCATTCTAAATTGAAATAAAAATCGGGTATGATTTTATTTATCTTGTTGTCAGTAGATTGGAGCCACTCGATATTTTGAATTATGATATCAGGTCATGACCAGCTTTAAACGTATTAGATCATAGTATACCTTATACCACGTTACTTTTGGGAGCGGCATCCCTTTGGCAACGCACGCCAAATTTCTAGATGTGTTTTTTTCTCTATTCGGATCAACGTGCATATCTTTATTATACAGATTGGTGTAGTTGAAGGACACCTCTGATGATTCTGAAATAGCCGAAGTGCGGAAAAAACTTTTCAAGTAAAATAAACTATTGGATTGTAGCTAATTGCAAACTGTTGTGCAATTTTTGTTACGTACCGACTACCGTCAAGGTATGATTTATCATATCGTTGTGGCCTGTTTTATTCTTGGCTTGACACGAGTATATTCCGGCGTCTGATAATCTTGCATCACGTATTTCAAGTTTGGATTGCCACGTAAATTTTGTGGAGTCGTTGACAGCGTTTATTCTCATCTCATTGGATCCTGCAATAACATTTCGTAACTGAATGTGGCTTGTAAATTCATATCTCGAGACTACAGGCACTGTCGTCAGCCAAATCAGATCCACGAGAGCTTAAAAATACATAATCGAAATTCTCACCTCGCTTCATGGAGTTTTTCAAAATCCACCCAATATTATTAGTGTAATAGAAACGAGAAGCAGCACACATTAGAGTCAGATTATCGCCTTCGATCACTGATTTCTGGCCATCAATACCGAAGAATCCATCTACGTCTGAAATTATAAACAAATGTAAGCATCGCTTTGACAAAAGAAAGATAACCACATTGTGAAATTTGGAAATTCAGTGCATCGCTCAATAAGAAACGTGGGAGAAGATACTACAAGACACACGCAGTAAGGAACGCTTACCAGAAACGAATATTGGTACGGTAGTATCGTTACAACCGCCTTCGTTGCACGCTGAACATGTCAAATTCCCCATCGAACTTATAGGCATGTTCAACTCAGACACCGCGGAAAAGGCACCTTTCTTCTGAAGTGGCTTTGCGTATTTCTAGATAAGATGAGCATTTGATTATTATGTTTGGTACTTAGTTGTTGTGAATTGATTTTGAGAAATATTAAATCGGGTATCAAACTCGATTGGTGGCGTACCAAATGTGATATGTTTTTCACATTTCCTTCCGGTGACCATTCCGAGAAAGTCCAGTTCACATTTAGTGGTCTCGGTGAACCCGTTGTAATACAAGAAAGAGCTGCGATGTCTCCTGGTTTGTACAATCGCGAAGGGTTTCGGATAACATTGAACGGTATCACTGTAAATTGAATAGAGACGTATACATGTGTAACAGACGAGTCAATTTTGACAAATAAACACTGATTATGAATCAAGAATACATATTACCTTCGACCGTCAATCGGAGTGGGATGACTTTCGTTTCGTTTGAAGTGGATATGCGAATTGTGTAATTACCGTTATCATTTATGTCCAATTTTGATATTTGATATGCATAAGTTGTCGCATCAGCTATTATTGAATATTTGCTTGAACTGTCTGATCCCAGATTTTCAATTAGTTTACCATTTTTGTACCTGCATGTACAGAGTAATTACAGATAACGTATTTGAGAAAAATTTCTCTCTGTGCTGAATTTTTTTACCAAGAAAAGGGAATACAAATGCATTTTCCTTGCATCCAAAAAGTAATGGACTTCTTTTTCGTTTCATTGTGAAACAAAATGTACACAAAAATTACAACGCCATCGTACATAATATAATAAAATTTGATATTCTGTCGTTTGACAATTCTGCTAAATAGTTATTTATAGTCCGTGATTCAATAGATGGGAGATAATCCCAAAGCAGAAAACATTCTGGCTTGGTGTGGGTCAAGAATTCAATTTGTTAAAAACTCAGCATCAACTGGAATTTTCGACAAGAACTCACCATGTCAAATTGGCTGGTGGGTACGTGTTAATATATATCATCCATATGGCTTCCCCATTTTCGAATCCTGAGATTGAGCTTATATTTCCGGCAACGCTACAATTTATAAAAGGCTTATCCGGATCTGAAAAAGTGTTAAATATATTCGCATACATTACACGTTTTCATGAATTTCAGGTACACGAACGTGACTTGAAACAAATCTGCTTAAAATTGGCCAGTTGAAAGACAATAATAATGAGTGACAAATTATTCAAACTTATAAGAGAAAAAAGGTAATAATGCTTACGCTTACCCAAAACTGTAACTTTTGTCGATGATTTTACTGTATCAACCGAACCTTCAACAGTGCATGTATATTCACCAGCATCGAGATCTTGTGCATTCGTAATTGTCAAATTCCGACTATGAGTTTCATCTTCATTTGATATACGGACCATGCCCGCTACGCTGCTTAATCGGTTTTCCTGCTATTAGATATTCATTCACATACTTAGATTATATTACATACAAATTAAACCAGCTGATACTTCATCAAAAAATTAGATACTAAATTATCTTTCTGGTATACAAGATGCTGAACGTTTATGCGGTATCATGTAATATGCATGGCGAATTTAAATGAGTAATATACGAGTATCTTTGCGCAATTGCAATTATCAAGTATGAAATGATTAGCACTCCGCATGTTTCACGCTATCAAGTATCACGTAATGTCCTATCGATCTAGTAGAT
Source organism: Macrophya annulata (assembly GCA_963924015.1). Lineage (NCBI taxonomy): Eukaryota > Metazoa > Arthropoda > Insecta > Hymenoptera > Tenthredinidae > Macrophya > Macrophya annulata. Next base: position 28,034,300 of record OZ001260.1, read on the forward strand.
CTATTGTGGTTATTATTACCACTGGGGCTCATACTTACGGCAGCTGCATTTGGGGTATTCCATTTCAATTCGGCAGTGGTTCCTTTATACACAGTGATATGGCAATGTAAAGTAAGATTTTGTCCTCTGGCTACTTGAAGCCATTTATCTGTCTTGACATCTGAATCGGACAGTGGATCGATAGCTGCAATAATAAATAACATTAAATATGAACTTCGTTTATCGTGGGTAATTTTTATACCCTACAGGTTATTCTCAAGTAGTTTATCTACTTGCAGCATGATTACGAAAGAGGTGAGTGCACATTTTGCAACATGCATGGAAAGTTTTTGTTTATTTTTAAACTGATTCGTACTCACTTTTAACTTTCCAAGTATATGCCGAATAAACTTCCGAGTCAGATCCATCAATTTTACATTCAATCGACTGTCCATCTACACCCCCATCAACATCATTTATGATAAATCCAATTTTTGGGTCGTAGGATACGTCTTGCGCTTCTTGGTCAAACGGCTACAATACACACATTCATATCAAGCTTATTCAATAGAAAATACGAAACGGTGTGTAGTGTGAAAATTTGAAATGAATCAACGGTATTCAAGCAAGTTGGTCCTCTCTCACTCCTACCGGCTTACAAGATGTAAGATAAATAGTGGTAAATGATATCTATTGACATGTACTCACCTCCCCGTAGACAGTAAGTATTACTGACAATCCGGGTGACGATGGCCGACATGGTACAACTCCCTGACCCCCTGCTAATGCTTCTATGATAGGAAAGTCGAATTCATGCATAACAGCAAATGGATTTGATGCTGAAATAATGCACATGTGACTGCCGTTAGAGAACAAATGCAATTTCAATGCTGTTCGGTAAATTAGACATCAGCAAACTGCACGTGAATACATACAAAGAAACGGCAACAATTTTACTTATATCCTATTTCCGAAATCGGGGTATATTCAGTTTGTGAAAGTGCGTGTTACAATTATGGGTAAGATCTTGCTTACAATTAACGTAAATGTAAATCCAACTGATGTTTGCACTCGGATGTTCGATAGTTTGCTCATCATTCCGGATCTCGATACCCTTTTCCGCACAACCGTACCATCCGGTGTCTTCCGGAATTGTACGCTCACGTATGAATATGTATGCGCCAGATATCGGGTCTCTTGTGATTTTATATTCTGATTGCCGGGACTGTATAATCAGATTTGACAACATTATTCATGTATGTTTAGATGAGGTGACATTGACGAATTGTAATAATAAAGTATAAGTGTATAATAATTACGATATCTTCATTTCCTGTAAGTTTCTGCGTCGAAAACTTAAGCTCGCCTTCGCCCCGACATTCTATTCTCAGCTCATTTTCAAACTGGATAAGGAACACTCCATTCTCGATATAAGTCCAATTTGGTGCCGGAATTATTTTTGGTTTCTTTGCCATCAGACCTGTTTCAAAATTCGAAATTGTAATAGTGTAGCTAGTCAAGTTTTGGTAATATTATAATTTTCTACAGCAATTATCTGATTGGAATCGAATTTCGTTTATAGGCATTAAAAAATTTCTCATATTTTGGGTACCTAGAGATCTAAATCATATATTTGTAGCTCTGCATGGTAAGATCAATAAAATTAAACGAGACTTTAAAATTGTAGAGCACTTGAGCTTAGGGGAAAGTGATAAAAGAAACCTTTTATAAAACTTTTATAACAAATACGTCGCAATTTCCGGGGGAAGTCTGGTTTCCGTTTACTTGGATTCAGAATATTTCTACCACAAGGCGTAGCTCGCTGACTGCTTATATGGCCGAGTAGATGGTTTGACTTCTTATCTTTTTGTCTCTTGTCAGCTTTGTCAATTATCATAATTTATCAAAGAAATTAGCCATTTGCATTGCCATATATCAAATTCAAGTATTTTTAGATGAGATATTTAATATGGAAAATAATCTCTGCGATATAAATTCTTTTCATTTAAAACGTACATACATATTGAATTATGCGACAAATCATACGCCCATAAAGTTTCCCTTGACCTCAACTAAATATAGAATTCTGAAACACAAAGAAATCTGAAGACCATGACAAATGGCATACACGTTGATTATTATCGGAAAATCACACGCCAGTTGAATTGACAAGCTTGTTTTTTCAAAAACTCTTTTCCTTACATTTGAAATAAATTTTCTATATCCCTGGACCTACCATATATCGCTACAATGGCGCAACTTCTTACTTCGAATGAAAAAATTTTCACGAACATTCAAGTGACGAGACTAATTAGCAATTGAAAAAAAAAAAACAGATACAACTTATTGTCAACGCGTTATTTTTTTGCTTGCCATTTTCATGGCTCTACAATAAGACCGAAAATAAAAACTCAACAGTAAGCTGAGGCTTTGAAGCAATAAAATTCTAAGATTGATAATTAACAATGTGCAAAATATGTTCACAGCGTTGTATTATATTAGAGAAATACCCAGATTTGTTAATTACTAAACCGGGATCAGTTTTGGAAATTATCATATGAATATGAGATAAAAAAAAAGTGGTTTCGTGACCTCATGATATTGAAATAATTTATTCATCTATATCCTAATCAACTCGAGGAGATAACGAAGCGAGACAGATATTTAATTATAAGAAGTAAAGTTACAGCGATCTTACAAAAATACTTCTTAAAAAAATATATCTTTTCGGCATTACAATATTTTTGTGGTCAATATTCGCACGACCTTTGCCCTGGATCATCATCGCGAGGGAATATTAATTCAGTAGTCAGTACCGAGGGTGGTGTTACAGAATTATTTAAATTCTTTCAAAAAGTGTCTTTTTTTTTTAATTAACAATACTGTAGCTTTTCTTCTAATTATTAAAAATGAATAAAAACATAAAAACGAGTCATAAAAATTGTCCAGTCGATGTGAGTCAATTTCTGTAAATTCTACATTAATATTCAACAAAGTGTCAATGAGAATGAATAAGCCAATCCGCAGAGATCGCGATCAGAATTCAAGACAAGTCATATCGGAATCGTACACCTCGTCACCTTGATGACAATAGTACCTACATTCTCAGTTGCTATACGTGATCGAAAGTTAAACGACATCGATATTTTAATCGAGGATAACCAAGCCGGAAAATTATTTTTCAATCAAAATCAATATTTTTTTGTGGAGGGTAGCGAATAGTAAAAATGTAGAAAAAATGTGCATGTGGTGTTTTTTTTGTTTTTTTTTGTTTTTTAGTTACCTGGACACAGTCCGGAAACAATGATGAGTAGAACACACACGTGTGTTATAAATGTCATCTTGTTGTGGTCAGACGACATTTTATTTACAATAAATGTCAGATTTTTAACACCCTTTTCAGATCACTGAATCCCGCACGTTTATCAACGGCGGATCTTTGTTGACAGTAACAACCACTATATCATTTTGTTAGCAACTGAGAACAAGTTGATATTGTTAATGCCGAAAACCATCATTCGTCTATCGTTTCATACCACAAAACCCCCTCCAGTTCTTATCACGTTTGTTTGTTGCTGTTTTTTTTTTTTTTTTTCTTCTCTTTTTTCCTTATCGTATACTTACGTATGTATGTGTACATACATTCCCAACAGCTCAATTATATTAAAATAGTTTATTATTTTTAACACAGAAATAGTTTCACGACGTATTTTTAACGACGAAAAAATTTATCAAATTTGAGATATGACTCTCTACATTATGTCACGCGAAGATCGGAATAAGAATCACCGAGACCAGACTCCGGAATCACCAACTGCATGCTTACATGCCAGAAGCAGGAAAAATTTTGAGAAACAAATTTTTATAAAGGAAAAACTTGTTCTTATCCAATTATTTATTTATTTATTTTTCATGGAAGGTATAGGGTCGAACGACGTTACTACAATCATCAAATTTTATATAAGTATCTTTTGAATTGGCCTGAGATCTAAAATATGCTACAAAATATGTAGAAATTCCAACTCCAATTGTAACTACGATGCGGAATATAATCACGGTGTGTTATCTTTAGCACAATTAGATCGAAGAATTATTTATATAAAAACAGCGATGTAATAATTTGCGGAATAAAAATCTCTTCCTGTGCTGCTATCAATCATAGGAAATTTATTTCCTGCTTCAGTTTATTTTTGATAAATTTTTAGGATCCACTGCAGGTTTGACGAGAGGTAAAAGTGGAGCACATGTTTCGAATTGATGCCAGTTATGTAAGACCAGTCGATCAGCTGATGGCCAAGAAATTATTATTCCGCAAGTAAATTGAATAAAAATTTGAACAACTTTCAGAGGTTTAACGAATAATGAAAATTTTCCAATTTCAAATGAGTAGCATGTATAAATATTTTGTTAAGGAAAAATCGATACTCTTCCGGTCGGGATCAATTGACGTCAGTTTTTAATTCACGAATTTAAATCCTCGATAAAATTTGCAAGACGTTTCTATGCAAGACGTGAGTGTCATATGTAATCGTTCGTCCCTATTCTAAGCCTGCCGGTATTTGATGATTTTTGATCGCTATAAAATCGTCCATACAATAATAAACGATCAACCGATTAATCGGTTTTAGAATTTCGTCGCTTAAATTGATTCGAGATTATTTGATCAACACAATTTTCTATATAAAAATCTTTTATCTTCTAGTGTAATGTCATTTGGTCTTCGTGATCGTGTAAATCCCATATTTTATCGAGATATTAGTACACAGTTGATCAGGATGTGGTGATTGACAGGATATGATGATGATGATATCATTAGTGATTCACATTCAGCCTTCACCAAGCAAGATCGGAGGTTGGGGAGGAAAAATACTAATAATAGTATATAACAATCATATAATATTATAAAATATAATATATCGTGAAAGTAATGTGTATATAAAATTTAATAAGATCAGATGTAAAAAATGATTAAAATTCTTAAAATTATTATGTATATATGTTTACATATAATTATATAATATCATGGTTATTAAAAAAAGATAAAAATCTTCAAAGAATTTGTTTTCTATAAAATTAATTATTAATTTCGAATCGTTAAAGTATATTAACAAAATAGTTTAACATATATATTATAGACGCATCATGGAATACGGTATATATATATATATGACTGGAAGAAAAATTTGATTCATTTATATTTAATACTATTAAAATAATACTTATTTATATAATTAAGTAATAGATTACGTTCGAGATTACGTCGATTCTGGGTATATTTTAGATTAAAAGGAAAAAGAAAATTTAAATAATAATAATAATAATTCCAATGCAGCATTGTACGTACTATGCATAGTCAAGGATAATAAAAAAAAAAAAAAAAAAAAAAAAAAAAAAAAAAAAAAAAAGAACAAAAAACAAAAACTTTTGTACCTTCACAGATATTGCAATTTACCAAAACAAATTGCAATTATGAGCTAAATCGTCAATACCATCGGTATTGTTCAGAAAATTTTTGTTCAATAACCACGCTATGGCCACAAAAGTGGATTCAAAATTACCACTAACAAAGCCTGTATACATATAGTTACAATAACATGATTATAGACAAATTGAAAATGGTATTTATAGAGACAATAATTGTACACGTGACTTTTATTCTAGTTTTGATTTTTTTCTAATACTGAAAAATATCCGTATAAAATGAATAAAAAATTTGCACTTGATTATTATTCTGGTATATACTTATAATACTATTAACCTGAAACGTCTTTATTCTGGGGACTGAGTTTAACCATGCCCTGTTGAGCTTTCACGAAAAGGCACGGTATATGGGGCTATCCACGTAAAAACAACACGGCTCCAGACCTTCGATTTGAATTTTTGATTTTATATGATATCATTCTATGTCTGTCGATTTTTGTTTTGAATTTTTTCAATCAATCCTTTCGGAGCTATAAATTTTTATCAGCTTGAAAAGAAAGGACTTTTTTTAAAATACTGAAAAAAATCACAAAAGTTCAGTTGATGATATAGAACAACCTTCGACTTCCACAAACGTGGGCAGAGTTGTTATTATATTTTTTCTTTTCAATTTTTGAAAAATTTTTTCAAAAAACAAATGCTTAGCCACTGACTTTTATCAGATTTTTTTGAAGTTTTTGATCTTATATTGTGTTGTGTTAAAAAGTAGGTGATTTCATAAAAGTCATTAGTGAAGTATTTTGGTAAATAAAATTTTTGTAAACTTAAAATAAATAAAATAAGATGAAAGAAAAATTCTGCCCACGTTTCTGGAAGTGGAAGGTTGTTCTATATCATCAACGAAATTCTCGTAATTTTTTCTCAACATTTTAGAAACCTTAATTTTTTGATTGAGAAACTTCAAAAAACAAAAAAAAATTTCACAGCATCTCCAGACATAGAATATTAAATCATAAAATATTAAATCAAAAATCGAATCAACGTGAACAGCCCCATACATACATAACTGGTAATGTATGTATGTACATGTACTTCTCATCTATGTTATGCAATTAATCTAATTGAGTTACAACGACAAAAAAAAGATGAAATAAAATAATACGCCCATTAAATTGAGCCTGGAATATTATTCCTGGTATCGAAGAACTAAGATCTATATATATAAATATCAGTAAATATCCAAAAGGATACTAGATAAGTACTTTATTATGCCGTATCGAGGAGTGATGACTAAACGATGATCGTATGATTTTTAATTTGTTTTTTTTTTTTTTTCATGCTATAATGAGTAATGTACAGTCATACGGTGATTTATTGAGTAAAAAATATGATGAATGTTCCCTAAAATCTCGATCATCAAGGATCCTGGATTATGACTTAAGGGGTATAAAAATGATGCTAACGTAATAACGAAAATAAATTTTATGGCACTTTGGATGTTTTAAAATTCTTCTATAAAAAGTTATACAAATTGTCTATCATCTTCTGATTTGGACATGATCACGTAACTTGGATTGGTAAAGCTATCCACCGTATCTCTTAATCGATCTGTTTTTTGCTGTGGCATATTAATGTAATTGTCAAGTCCGCTAATAACTGGTGGAATCGATTTCTTGTTATTCTTAAGCAAGTTTGTAGCGTTGAGATTTCTATCTGAATCTTTAATAACGTCAGAAGAACGATTGTTCAAATCAGATAAATTCGGGTTACTCGTAACGTTACAATATCCCGAATCTCTCTCGGTTGGAACGTGTTTTTTCTTTTCCTTTACGAATTCAGCCCTCCTTTGTTGAACATCGATAGGTTTCATGTAGGGATCTTCGACTGTGAACATCGCCGAGGACTCGGTGCAATCTTCCGTATCTGAATTTATCGGAGTATTTTTACTAGGGGGAGGAAAACTGAAGTGGGATTCCTCGAGTTCTGTACGTGGGCTAAAAATACCGGGCTCACTAATCTTGCTGAGTGGACTCATGGAAAGATACGCCGAATCTGGACGTGGCTCCAATATTGGATCGGGCAAATTGTGATAATCGTGATTAGGAGCGGACATCATGCTCAAGTAATCACTTTGCCCATTCTGCTTCGCCACAGTGTTCATTTCCGTGTACGGAGCATTCAGATCCAAATAATGCTGAAAAATGAAAAAACGGTTGCAACATTCTTATTTTATAAAGACTTGTGCTGTTTGAATCAGAACTTTCCAATCGCTTACCATTTTAATGTTTTCATTCAATAGAGTACCAATTTTTTCAGCAAGCTCAGGAAACGAAGGGCGCAAAGCTGGCTTTGCTTTCCAACAATGAAGCATGAACTCGTATCTAAAACAAATACGCAAGATAACAGCTCAGGATATTTCACACGACAATTATTTATACTCTAATATCTGTGAGATGATGCATACGTGACACATGTATTTATACATAAAACTCACATCTCATCCGTTGCATATTCCGGTTTCTCCATGCGATACCCTTCGATGAGTCTATCATATTGTTTCTCGGCTTCCATTCCAGGGTAAGGTGTACGAGCCAACGTGAAGAACTCCCACAACACAATTCCGAAGGACCAAACATCCGATTGAGTTGAAAATATTCGATCTCTAATCGACTCAACGGCCATCCATTTTATTGGTAAAGGACCGTCTCCTTTTTTCTTATAATTATTGTCTTTGTACATGTTTTTGGCCAGACCAAAGTCACAAATTTTTACTACGTTGTCGTCAGCGAGAAGAATGTTCCGCGCTGCTAAATCACCGTGTAAAACCTCGACCATGAAACGTATAAATGTCAAAATATTATAAGTCATCGCAGTTCAATTGAGCCAAAAATCAAAAGGGAAGGGATTGATTATTTCACACAGTTGCCTTAACTATCTTTCTCACAAAAATCACAGACAAAAGAAGGGAAAGTGACCAATGACCAAGCTGCTTGTTCTCGATAATTTCAACTCACGTTTCTAGCACTGAGGTATTCCATTCCACGTGAAACCTGCCATGCCCAGCAGAGTAAGTCTTGGGTACAAATCGGTTTCAAATTTTGATCTTTATAGTCACCCCTATAATTGGATCGCCATCCAGGTTGAACTGAATTATTACTGAGAATCGCGCCATCGGGGGACATGTTTATATCTCCAAAATCTCCACCTTGGCGATAGTCGACTAATTCGCTACCGCTATTGCTGTCGGATGACTTAACACTGACGCTGCGAGAAAAGGATAACGCTACGTACTTTACCCTGTATAAACGAAGGAGAATGACACCATGTTAGTTACAGCGTTGCATGCACCTTATACCATTGTTATACAACTTAGATGATTACAAGCTACTAATAATGTAATTGTCTAAATATCAGTGGGTGAGTTAAAAGCTTACATCTTGATGCAAAAATTTCTACTGAAAAGTATTTGCATTTTACCAATAATGAAATCCATGCAAGATAGACTTTATCGTTACCTTACAGCAACTGGTAAAAGGCTACAGAAGAAGGGGCAGAGAGTTAATCCGTTTAACAGATTTTTAGGATGATTCATTATTTTGTTATAATTTACAAAATTGATCCATTTCACCTGAATATAGAATCACGTTATACGCAAAATGTGCGATGCTAATTACCTATTCTGACTTTCGATACTTTCGCTTCTGACTAAACGCTCTATTCCAATGTTTACATCAATCTTGCCAGTAGATTGGTCAATCTGATTAATGAAACTAGCTCTATGACGCTGTAAATAGTTGTGCAAATTTCCATAACGACAGTATTCCACAATAACGTAGAGTTCACCTGTAGAAAATCGTTAAAAAAATAGATGGTTATCGATTTGTAAACGATTACTGTCATACCACAGGACCGAACTTACGCTTGGTAAGAATCGTTTTCGTGCAAGCTCCAAGAAGATTGACAACATTCAGATGTCGACCAAGATGAATCATAATCTTAAGTTCACTTGATAAGGCCTTCATGTAACTTGGTTCAGCTGATCTTCTAACCATTTTTACCGCAACAGTGGTGACTTCTCCTTCGACACAAATGCCTCGTGCTTCTGCTTTCATCACTACACCGAAAGCACCGCTTCCCAGTTGCTTACCTGTTCAGTAATGTTGCAAGATTACGTTTAACTTGATTAACAAAAATATAACTTGTAGTCTTCTGTGATAATATCGAATTTATTCGTTACAAGAATACGAACACTCAATCACCAAACAAAGTGAAATTAAACTGAATGTACGATCAGATGAGTGTCATGTCATTATAAAGATTTTGTTTTAGTGTCATTTGATGAACTACAACAGTCATATATTTATGTCGTTTAACAATTGTGTAAAATTACGTACCAAGTTTTAATAATTCCCTTGGAAATTCCCATTTTTTATCATAGGGTAATAATTCGGCTTGATCATCGAGAGTTAAATCAGGATTCAAACATTCCAACGCTCCTTCTTCGAAGTGGGTTAATCCTGCATCGAGAAGTTCCTTACGCAATGCCTGAAAATATATTTCATCATATTTGGCCAGTTTTTTTTTTATCATATGACAACTAGATAATGTATCACTTACCCTCTCTCGGTGTACCTTGATGCCCATGTAAGTAATCACTACGATGATGATTACGATGAGGACACAAATCAAACTGATCCAAATAATAGTATTATCTGAGTTTCCTGAAAATACAACGTTCATTACTCATGAAGTGAATCTCTTTGAACTATAGATATCTTATATCTACTTCGTGTATGTATAAAGATTTTTAGATAACGTATTGACTGCGGAAGATACACAACCAACAACCAACATAGTCGGTAAATAACTGAGTATACGCAATATGAAAGCGATTTTTCGGTGAATTACCTGCGATTTTTATATCCACGTACTTCTCTGTAGAGCCAATGCGATTTTCTGCCTTACAAGCGTATCTTCCACTGTCTATATCGATGAAATATGCTACATGAAGCGTGGTACGGTTCTCCAAAAACTTGTACTGCTCGTTTTCTTTAATTAATTCCTTGTTCTATATTTCAAGAAAAAGTATCAAAAATTTTTTATGAATTTTAACGTTAGAAATTAAACAACTCCGTTCCCATTGGATGATGGCTAATTACCTTATACCAGGTTATCTTAGGAATTGGTCTCCCATCAGCTTGACACTTTAATGTCACACCTATTTTTTTGTCCTTTTTCAAATCCATATGAAGCTCCGAATTATTCATATTTGTGTAAGTAAATTCCGGTGCACGCGCAACTGCAAACAAAAACAAAAAATACGATTAATTATTTAGATAAAATGGGATATGAATTAGTTATGAAACTTTCAGGTAAGTCGTACCTCCCACTCGCAACTGGTATGATCCTCTCTCGGGTTGTTTCTCATTATTTAGAGCTTCACACGTGTACTGTCCAGAGTCAGATTGCGATACATCACGTATATGGAGTATCGATTGAAAGGTAAATTTTGTTTGCTGTTTGGTAATGTTCATCCTCTTCGGGATGAATTCTGAAATAACAGGTGCTTATAGTTTTCAGACGCATCTCTTAACGTAGATCCTAAGTTTGTATGCACCAATACCTAAGCCTACTGACATTCTTCACAGAATCAGATTTAGGAAAACACGAAAATTTAACGAAACTCTTACCTGGTTCCTCAGAGTCTTTATTAAATTGCCATTCAACACTGTCGGTATAATTGTAAACCGAGGCACCACACGTCAAACTGATGTTGTCACCTTCGGTAACCATGCCTGGATCACGTATAGCGAAGAATCCGGGTACGTCTGTAATTACAATATAATTTGGAATATCGATCTTGAGAGAAAGTCTCTTATTCTTGGAATATTAAAATTCACTTTAATGCGAGATAACGGTATTGAAAAAATTGTATAGAATGTCGATAGTGAGTGAAGCTTACCAGTTACGAAAATTTGTTGAGTATTTTCGATACATCCAAGATCGTTACAGGATTTACATATTATATCTCCAGTCATATTAATGGTGACATTTACACGTGATGCAGAATGAAAGGGAAGCTTCTCTTTCCAATCCTTTTGACGATTCTGAATAATAGAAGAATTTAATTATCATCTTTGAAAAACTTTTGTCAAGAAAAAAATAAATATCAATCTTAATAATAACATTGATTATAGTACTTGCCGAGAGCGATATCGTCGTAGAATTCTGTTTTGAAGGAAAATTTGGGTATTCAATGTAACTCCAAGTTATGTTTGGTTCAGGTGAACCGAGTATCCGACAAACGAAATCAACTGACACCCCAGGTGCATAAAACGGTAAATTACTGTCCATGTGAACAATGGGTTGTCCTGGAAAATAAATCGAAAACAATGAGAAATATTCATTCGGATCTAAGTAAACCGAGTATGAATCCATGTAGCAAGTTGAAAAATTATCTTACCAATGACCGTCAATGGAAGGACGATAGTCTTCTGACCAGCCGAAGTAGTAACTTCAACTGTGTAATTACCACTATCCCGAATGTCCGTATGTAATATTATGAAGAAGTGGTCCGTTCCATTGTAAGTATGTGAGAATCTGCGGAATTTTAAACCCCCTTCGGAGCTTACAATTGAAGTTCCATCCTCCGTGTACCTGTAATTACAGAATACAAATCCGACCCATAATATTTCAGAAAACCATTTACATTTCTACAAAGATATAGAATTGATAAAAGGCTCACCATTTTACCCACAAAATTTCAGGATACGTATCAATTGTAACCCTCCATTGAACAGTTTGATCTTCGGATGATACGAATTCCTTTTCGCCGTCTACACTGATATTAATGTACGTGTAACTGGGATCTGGAAGAAACGTATACTGCATTTATTCGATTCGGATATAAAAGAGAGCACCGTTTATAACAGAGATCGTTTCTACATGTTCATTTCTACAGATGGAACTTTTTACAGAATTATATTGAGGCTGCTTCTACAGTGTGTTGCCAAAAACGTATGCTCTTTGTAGAAACTATTCACTCACGAACATAATGAACAATCCTCAATATGTGTATTCGGATTTGATCCATTGGACACAAGTGATTGATCAATCGGCTTTTTATACTTTAAATCATAACCATGTCACGAGAATCTAAGTCCTTTATATTATTTAACGTGATACGGTAGTGCCTATGCTCAAGTAGACCATAAATTTGGCGATTCATTCAACAATGATGATTTGGAACTTCGTGCATATGTTTCAGACTCACTATTTTATAGAATACAAAAAAAAAAAAAAAAAAAACCGACAGCATATGCTCACCCCAAATTTGAACTATTGTTGATGATTCCTCTTGATTACCATGACCGCCCTTTGCGGTGCAAGTATATTTACCGCCATCGGTTTTTTTGACATCTATTATTGTAACCTCCGCCTTCCATGTTTCCTTCCCCCCGACCTGTCCAACATAATTTATCTTCTCGGGGTAGTGTATTCTGTCTTTCTGGAAACCGAAATTCAGTCTCATTTTATTGTTTGTCGTGACTAATTTGTTATTCAATCATTCTGTGGATGAAACTCACTGGGATTGACCTCGGGACTGTCCAATTGAGACCGAATTTAACTCCTTGCAAGGTGATTCTGCACTCGAGAGTCAGATTCTGTCCCCAGACCACGTGGTGAATGGTATCTCGAATGATCGTAGGCCTTTCCAATACAGCAGCATCTGTATGAAAAATAACACATGCCATAATCTATGATCTCCTACGGTACACTCACACGACGATAATTACCGATATCGTGAACACACGAATATCGAAAAAGAAATGAAAAATCAACTGATTCCAAGCTTTATTATTGACTTTTTTGAGCATCAAAATTCAAAGTCACGAGTGCTGTTATATGGAAGGGTAGTAAGTATAGCTTTTGGGCCTATTAAAATCATCCCACTTACCTTCAACGAGCGCATAATAAAGTGGCCAGTTTGCACTCTCCGGATCCGTTCCTTCAAGTTTACACGTATACATTTCTCCGTTGTGTTCTTTACCGACCGCTTTCAAGATGAATCCAATTTTCGGGTCATATGTCGTATCTTCGGGCACTGGGACTTCCTATAAATATTGCATCCTCTTATTCAACATATTCAGTAGAAAATTCATGTTAGTATTGATAATAATTTTCATTGATGACATATTCGAAGGAGAAAAGAAATAAGGATGAATCTAACTCTGCTGATAATCACGGAAACTTACACCGCCTTGTATTTCGAGTTTCACTGGCAAATTCGGTGACGTTGGCCGACACGGTACGACTCCGTCATTCCCAGCCGTTATTAGTGTGGCCTCAAAGTAAGCTTGCATGACAGCAAATGGCTCTGAAGCTGAACGAAAAGTACATATTATAGCTTTTGTAGTTAGCGAATAAATTATTGAGGCGTCTTAAGGTCAAATATGTGCATTAGGACGGTCCTTATTTATAGTATTTTTGAATTACGATGCTCTCATAGGCTTAAATATTTTCAAATGAATAAAAAAACAAAAGATTCCAAAAGTTACAGGTATCTATCTTAATTTTAACCTTGGCACCCTGTAGGCAGTGGGGCACGAGTTAAAATTAAGATTGAGGCCTGTAACTTTGGGATTTTTTTTTTTTTTTTTTTGTATTTCGAAAGATTTGAACCTATGAGAGTATCAAAATTCAAGAACACCTCAAATAAGAACCACCCTAATGTGCATACATACATCATTTCTAAAAATAGTGACATTCAAAAAATTTTAGCGAAGTTCATCATCAAAATATTCGCAATAATACATCAAATCTCACTCACAATTCACGTAAACATAAATCCAACTGATCTCCTCACTAGGATGTTCGATTGTCTGCTCGTCATTCTTGATTCGGATACCCTTTTCCGCACAAGCGTACCATCCGGTGTCCTGCCTGGTTGTACGGGGACGGATAAACGTGTATGTCCCAGTAGCTTCGATAAATGAGCCCGTACCTTCGGATGGCGTTACCTGTAATTTCGAAGTTGATAGTTACCCACTATGATTAATAGCATAGATCTTTTTCTAGCAGTCTTGACGAACTCAGATCACAAGTATAAGAATTATGTTACGTACATGGGATGCAAATTTCTGCGTCGAAAACTCAATTGTGCCTTCACCCTGACATTCGATTCTTAGCTCATCTCCTTCCTGGATAAGGTACACTCCATCTTCGATTTTGCTCCAGCTTGGTGCCAAAGTTATCGTTGGTTTCTCCGCCGTAACACCTACGCGGGAACAAGAAGATAGTAAAGCAATCGTACGTTTTCAAATAAGAAAAAAAAATCAAAAGAATCGCTTTTTACAGGATTAATGTTTGGAATATGGTTCAATTCTATAATCTCAGACTCAAATCTCGTTTGAAATACTTCTTTGACAGAGTAAATATATGTACATACATATAAGCTTTATGTTCAGTTTCACAAAATACTTTGGACCGTTCATACATCTAGATAACCATTATAGATTAATAACCATTGCTTCGCGTATGGATAATGACAATTGCAGATAGCGACCATCTCAGAAAAGAAAAAAATTCAATTTTCACGAAATTGTAAGATGCAACATCCGGTGGAGGTCTGGTTTTCAGTAGCTAACTGATCCAAGAATACTTAATTGACCACAATAAGACGCAGCTTGTTCGTGACCACCTTCGAAGGAAGTTGGATATTCGTCTTTCTCTTTTACCAAGTGCGATAATGATCGTTGCAGTACATCAAGTATCCACAATACTCTTCGCTGCTTGAGCTACACTCCATCATATTAATTTCACAAAAGCGTCATTTAAAATACATTTCATTCTAACAGAAGAGCTAAAATGATGAAAAATCGATTTTTTTTTACCATAAGACGAATACAAAAATATTTTTTTGAAATTTTTAAACGCTTAAGAATATATCCGCAAGATAAATTTGTCCAAAATTCAGATGGTGGGTATACGACTAAACCCAATCAAATTTTTCTTCCCTTCTACTCGCTCATGTATCAGTCTCAAAATAATCACGTTACTTTAACTTAAAAAGAACTAAAAAAGAAAAAAAGAGAAAAAAGCCTTCGTTTCATTATATTATCGCAATAATTAACTGCCTTCAGAATTTCAACTCTGGTATCGCAAAAGCAAAACTGCAAATAACCGGAAGTATAAGATTAAATTCCGCTTCCAGAAGCTGGAAAAATAAATAAAAGGATTCATGAAAGCGATTTTTAAACATTTTAAAAATAAACAAAGATTTAAACGGAGGAATGTTTACGACAAAATTTAGAATAACAACCAAAACAATTTGCAGTCGTTGATAGTAACTCTGGATCTCCGCCCTCGGACCAAAACAAGGATAGCCCGAGGGAGGGAACTGCCTGCGTACATCCGGTAAGCTGTCTTCTCTTGATTGTCCAGTAGATAATTACTTATCTGAGTAAAGATAATTGAAATTTGACGAATTATGGTTCGAGGTTAGTTCTTATGGATTTTAACATTCGTACAGGCATAATGAAAACCCACTAATTTACACAAATTCAATATTAATATATTCCGATATTCCGAAAATTCGAAAGGAAGATATATTATATATTTTCATATTTTTCTTCTTGATGATAAAATTGTGGCTTAAAATAACATTCGACTACCAGATTCTACTCGTATCCAAACTGGTTAGAGTGTCCGGATAAATTATAAGGAAAATCGAAGTTTCATATATGTTTCCTTGTGTATAAAAATGATGAGGTTAATCCGAAGATAATTTGAATAAATAATTATTCTTCTTAATTTTCATATCGAATATTAATAAATATTTAAAAGCCTGCAGGCATTGAAAGGGAATTTTATTGTTATCAGTAGTTGTGAAACACGCAGAGAGCATTTTTATCTCGGTTGTACAGGAAACAAGCCACATCCTGCTGTATCGTTTGTTTGAAAATATTAAAAATTAATATAACCATATATGTATATGTGAGAATATACAGACTGCGTAATAAATAAAATTCTATTATTCCTTCAGTACGCAGTTTTAACCAATTATTCAAATTTCAATATCTAATTGCGAAAAATTTCTATACAACAAAAATTCGGCTCGTCTAATATTACGATTATTATACAGTCTGTCATAAACCGATGACTGTGATGAATACGTCAATGTCTTTTATGAGTCAATGAAGGATAATTATTACAATTACTATTCGTGTAATTAGATGTTAATAATAATTTGTAATTCATAGTGATAAGGAATATGACGTTATTTGTTTTATTTTTCTGTGGATTGAACGACACGTTATATCACTCAAGGTTTTTCATGGAAACCTGTAATCAGGGTACATCATGAAGTAACCATAACGAGAATGAAATATGTCGTAATGTGATAAGTCTCGGAATAACGCGCGTAAGCCACACAAGATTAAGATCATACAAGTAAAGAAGAGAAAGAAAAAAAAATAGAAATTAAAAAAAAAAAAATGACAAGTAGATAAGGAGAAGAAAATTAAATAAAAAAAAATAATACCTATTGCTATATACGATTATCAATATCTTTGTGTAAACGTAACTAAGTGAACGAAATAATCTGCTTATCGATTAAGATGACTCGAAATTTTCTGATCGGTTTTACGAATAAATCGATTCCTCAATTTGAAAGAGCGAATTTTATGATTTTTTGATATTGGTAAGAACGCTGTTTAAAAATGTAGAAAATCTCCGCATACCAAAGTGTTACTAATATACGTATTACTCAACGTTTTGAACTTTGCATGAATATGCATGACGGTTTGCATAGTAATCATGTATATACCTACAGGTATATGCGTCACCGATCCAAGACCGTGTTCACACAGCCAGGTGAGCGTGTAATATAGATCTACGCGCGTCACCTGTATGACAGTGTTTCACCACGTGATCCGATCGGTAACTCTATCGATTTAGTGTTTCGATACCCGTTATACTCTATACTGGATAAGATTATGTGACATACCTTTAAGTATTGAAAGTATTGAATTTACCTTGACAAAATCCTAAGGCGATGCAGACCAGAGTATAGATAAGTACGATTCGCTCCATATCGTTAGGTCCCTAAAGGTGGTTCCTTTCACTGAACGTTCACGACATTAAGAATATTTTAAACCAAAAAAAACTTTGGCTCGTTATCATAAAAAATTATTTAGACTCGTTACTTTTTATGGTTAAAGCGAATTTTATGTCTGTTGTAATGTGTAATTGTTAGTGGCTGTGACCACTTTCTTATTCTGTAAGCGACTGCTGCAAGGCTCAAATCGTCGTCAACAGCTTCTGATCATACTACCAGTTTCACTTCAGAGCCCCACTCCAGCAAATTTTTATCTTCACGTATAGTGTATGGGTCATCCCATGTCAATTCAACGACGTTTTTTCGATGACCTCTGCGATTTTTTTGAATTTTTAATTTGTAATTATATATTTAGAAAGAATTATCCACATAAATTTTTAACTCTTTATATCAACCCGCTGATTTTAGAAGAAATATTCTTCAAATATCTATAACTTCTACAAAAATCTAAATATTTTTACTTTTGAGTACACCATTTATTTTTTATTTTTTATGTAATTTTTGAAGAAAAAATAAAATAAAATTATTTTCATTTCAGCCGTTTTTAAACAAAAAAGTTGATTTTTATTCAATGAGACACCTTTGATTTTTTTTCAAAAAAAAATTTATAAAATTCTATGTAAAAAAACCAAAATTTTTGAAATACTAATGAAGATGGGATTCAAATAACTTTTTATATCTATATCTTTAAATAACTATCTTATATCTTTGATATCTAAAAATTTAGGTGGATACTTCTTTCTGCATGTATAATCACATATTAAAAAATTTTAAAAATCGAACTGGTCATCGAAAAAACGTCGTTGAATTGAGATGGAATGACCCATATACATATATGACATCATTACTTCATCGAACAGCATTTTAAAAATGAAAATAATTAGGCAGATTGTTGCTTTTTTTTTAAATATATGTAGATGGAATTTTTGTTATCAATTATAACTTTCGATACTTTCGCGAATAGGGAATAGATAAAAGCACAAAGAAGATTTCTTTACAACAACCGACTGAAGTTCGAGAAAAAACTTTACAAATTTATGTAATAAAAAAAAAAAAAAAATCGACAATAAACAAAACTTGTTTAGCACGAAATTCTGTTATCAGCTTTCCGCCGAGACGGATGAATCACTTCTGTCAACTATCACGGATTCAATTTACAGCTGGGCAGTATTGGTAGTGTGAAACAAGGCGTTTGAGGTTTTTATACGAAAAAGATACCGGTAATTAAAAAGGTGGGTGATGTGTGTGAGTAAGTTGTTATCACTGCAGGTTACGTAAGTTTTATTTTATCACCGACCAGTAGATAACTGGTCGCTCTAATTATAAGACGTTGGATGATTAAATCATGATTTTGGAAAAATCTTAAGGTTAAAAGTGTTTGTCAAATGTTTGATGCGTAATGATGAATTTAAAAAAAATAATAGTCATGAAATTGAGCGAACTGCAACGTCTATACAAGTTTAATTAAATTTTTGGGATTTGTAAAGTGCGTAATACATGTATTATAGTTGCCATGTGTGGAAACTGGAAGTGGTAAAAGTATCTACGCATATGAAAGAGAGGAAGAATAGTAGAGACGTCACAATACCGCAATAGTAATAATTGTTAAAAATAAAAAATGATTTTGATGCGTTATGAAGGATCGCGAAGAATGCTACTTCCAACATTATGTTATAATAATTAAAATTTAGAATTTATTTAATACAAGTAGTTTTTGATTACTGTTGCCGATCATTGAGCACTATTCTCAGTACTTATGGTGCAAGTATATTTACCACGATAGGTTTTTTGAACATTTTTAATTGTAACCTCCGCCTTCCATGTTTCCTTTCCTACGGTTTGTGAAACGTCATTTATCTTCTCAGGGTAGTTTATTCTCTATTTCTGGAATTTTAAATTCATTACAATAAAATATAAACAACAGATAAACAACAATATTTATATCGGTTTGCTGAATATTCCTAAAACCGTCAAATTAAAATCTGGATAAATAATTGCATCTTATTTCTTCAAGGCTTCATCTATGAGCCACAAGTCTCGAAAATTGGGTTTCTTGGGATGGGTAATCGGTCCGAAATAATAAATTTATTTGTCATACAGAACCACATGAAAATAAAAAATTTATTCAACATTCAACATACAACATTTGATCATTACAATTCACTTATCACTCCTAAAATTGCGTTGCAAAAGTTTGATACACTTGACTAACTTTTTCGGCTGTGGCTCTTGTGCTAATGGCATTCGTAATTCATGTAAGAATTTATTTTGGAAATTTCGACGATGGAAAACGCAAGTAAACCTTTTTTTTTTTCAATATGGATTCATATATTTTATTCCGAAATACGTTTCTTCAAAATCACAATTCACTCGAAACTTATAAAAATTCATCCTCGTAAGCTACATGGCGTACTTTTTCACGTTCAGCAAGTTAAGTACCAAAATCTTCGTATGCATTTTCACGCTATTACGTTCTGTACAGTATCTATAAAATAAATGTTTATAATTTTTATTTCAAGTCAAATCAATAATTGTTTGGCTCATTATACAAGATTATTTTCGGCATTAGAACATTACTACTTACTTATTTCCGGTGTACTTTTATAATCTTATAAATAATTGCTGCGATGATAATTGCGATAACGACACAGCTCAAACTAATCCAAAGAGTGGTATTATCCGACTTTCCTGTAAATACATTACGTGTACGTTTATACTTTAGAACTAACAAGATTATCGTCAAACAGTCACTATCAGTCCAAAACACCATTGGGTACCATAAGAAATACCTAATCGCTAACACAGTCTGATAACCGAATGCAAAAATAGTGAATTACCTGGGATTAGTATATCCATGTACCTTTCAGCAGTGCCGATACGGTTTACTGCCTTACACGCGTATCTTCCACTGTCTATGTCTGCATCGGAAAAATATAATATCTGAAGTTTGGTGTTGTGCTCCAAAAACTTGTACTGGTTACTTTCCTTGATCAATTCGTTGTCCTGTATGTGTATTAACGAAAAATAAATGCATGTCTGATAGAAAACCAAAAATCATTGGTCAACTTTATTAGAAGAAATCGAACCGTAAGAAAGTTTAACAATTTCGTTGATATCGTACGATGGCTTACCTTATGCCATATTATCTTAGGAATTGGTCTTCCATCTGCTCTGCACTCCAGTATCACAGCTTTGTTTTTATCTTTTATTAAATTTATAGAAATCTTCGAATTATTCATATTGGTGTAAGTAAATTCCGGTGCACGTGCAACTGCGACAACGAAAAAGCACAATTAGTTATTCAAATAAAATAAAAAATGAAATATTTTATTAAACTTTTCATTAAATCATACCTTTCACCCGTAATTGATATGTTTCTCTTTCGGGATGCCTCTCATTATTTACAGACTCACACGTATACTCGCCAGAATCGGATTGTGATACATTACGTATATGGAGTATAGATTGCCAGGTAAATTTCGTCTTTCGTTTGGTAATGTTCATCCTCTCAGAGTTGAATTCTGAAACACAATCCTAGCTGACATCGTTCCTAGAACCAGATTTGGGAAAGGACTTAAAATTTCACCGAAACTCTTACCATATTCCCGAAACTCTTTATATTTCCATTCAACACTGTCGGTGTAGTTGTAAACCGAGGCACCACATGTCAAACTGATGTCGTCACCTTCGGTAATCATGCCTGGATTGAGTATAGCAAAAAATCCAGGTACGTCTATAATTACAATAAAATTTACGATCAATATCGTCATTGTGAGAAAATCTTTTGATCTTGGAATTTTAATGTCTAGTTAATCAATGCGGGATAACATCATCGAGAAAATAACATAGGATGTCGATGGTTACAACGAAGCTTACCAGATACGAAAATTTTTTGAATGTTTTCAGTACATCCAACATCGTTACAGGATTTACATATTATATTTCCAGTCATATTTATAGTCATGTTAACGCGTGACGTGAGCTGGAAAGGGGGCTTTTCTATCCATTCCTTGTGAAGATTCTGAATAGTAGAAAAATTCAATTATCATTTTTAACAAACTCATATATTCTAGAAATTTTTTCATCCTACTAGTGTTTGTAGAAAATGTTCAAAGAATATGAATTTGAAAAGTGACATTGACTAAAGTACTTACCGAGTGCGGTATAATGACGGTAGAATTCTTTTTTGATGGAAAATCGGGATATTCTATGTATTTCCAAGTTATGTTTGGCGGTGGTGAAGCGATTGTCCGACAAACAAAATCAGCCGAAACTCCAGGTGCATAAAGTGGCAAATTACTGTCGATGTGATTAATGGGTTTTCCTGACAAGTAAATAGGAAGTATAAGAAAATTTCAGTCGTGTCTTAAGTCAATCAAGTACCAATCCATATAACGAACTGAAAAATTATCTTACCAATGACTGTCAATGGGAGGATGATACTATCAACATTTTGTAAAGTAGTAACGCGAACTGTGTATCGACCATTATCCTTAATAGTTAGTTTTGATATTTTGAAGATATGGATTATTCCAGTTTGAGTATGTGAGAATCTGATTGTTTTTGGATTCTCTTCGTTTATTACAATCATAGTTTCATCCTCCTTGTACCTGCGTTCACATGCAGAATAGAAATAAATATTCCAGAAAAAGTTCCAATGAAATAACAGAAATACATATAATCTGAGAAAAGACTTACCATTCCACAGTTAAAATTTTCGGATACGTGTCAATTATAATCTTCCATTGCACTGTGTCTCCTTCATGTGATAAAATGTCTTTATTGCCTTCCACGGTAATATTAATGTACGTGTAACTCGGATCTGAGAACATTCATAAAGCATTTGTGAAATCCAGAGCTATGTTCTACACGTCACCTGCCACAATCATTAGCAATGTTCAATCATTTATGTTCCAACTTTATCCGTAAGATGTGATGATTATTCAGAATGAGATAAACTAAATTAAAAATCGAAAACTACACTCAGAATCGTGCAGGAATAGAAAATGAAAGTGTGGCTAATCAAGTTTATCTCAAATTTCAATTTCCTTAGATGATGCTCACCCCAAATTTTAACTGTTGTCGATGATTCCTTTTGATTACCATGCACATCCCTCGCAGTGCAAATATATTCACCGCCATCGGTTTCCTGAACATCTTTTATTGTAACCTCAACTTCCCATGTTTCCTTTCCACCGGTTTGTTCAACGTATTTTATTTTCTCAGGGTAGTGTATTCTGTGTTTCTGAAATTTTATATTCAGTCTCATTTTTGGTTTTCGCAATTAATTTGGTATTCAATCCTGTGGTTTATTAAACTTACTGGGATTGAACTCGGGACTGTCCAATTAAGACTGAATCTATGTCCTTCGACAGTGATTCTGCACTCTAAAGTTAAATCCTGTCCCCAAACTACGTGGTGCAATGTATCTTGGATGATCGTGGGTCTATCGATTGAACGAAAGTCTATTTGAGAAATAATACACGTCATGAACTGTGATTACTTAGAGTACTGCCACGAAACGACAATCTTTGATATCGTATAAGCACGTCAATTAAAAAATAAAAAAATAAAAAATAACATCAACCAGCAATTTTGCGATTCATATCAGAAGTTTCCAAGCTTTGTTATTTACTTTATTGAGAATAAAAATCAAGGATCATAAATATTTTGATGCAGCTGAGTGTGGTAAATGTAGTTTTAGGAGCTACTAATACTATCACATTCACCTTCAACGAGTGCATAATACAATGGCCAGTTTGCATCCTCCGGATACGTTCCTCCAAGTTTACACGTATACATTTCTCCGTTGTGTTCTATACCGACCGCTTTCAAGATGAATCCAATTTTTGGGTCATATGTCGTATTTTCGGGCACTGGGACTTCCTATAAATATTGCATCCTCTTATTCAACATATTCAGTAGAAAATTCATGTTAGTATTGATAATAATTTTCATTGATGACATATTCGAAGGAGAAAAGAAATAAGGATGAATCTAACTCTGCTGATAATCACGGAAACTTACACCGCCTTGTATTTCGAGTTTCACTGGCAAATTCGGTGACGTTGGCCGACACGGTACGACTCCGTCATTCCCAGCCGTTATTAGTGTGGCCTCAAAGTAAGCTTGCATGACAGCAAATGGCTCTGAAGCTGAACGAAAAGTACATATTATAGCTTTTGTAGTTAGCGAATAAATTATTGAGGCGTCTTAAGGTCAAATATGTGCATTAGGACGGTCCTTATTTATAGTATTTTTGAATTACGATGCTCTCATAGGCTTAAATATTTTGAAATGAATAAAAAAACAAAAGATTCCAAAAGTTACAGGTATCTATCTTAATTTTAACCTTGACACCCTGTAGGCAGTGGGGCACGAGTTAAAATTAAGATTGAGGCCTGTAACTTTGGGATTTTTTTTTTTTTTTTTTGTATTTCGAAAGATTTGAACCTACGAGAGCATCAAAATTCAAGAACACCTCAAATAAGGACCACCCTAATGTGCATACGTACATCATTTCTAAGAATAGTGACATTCAAAAAAGTTTGGCGAAGTTCATCATTAAAATATTCGCAATAATAGATCAAATCTCACTCACAATTCACGTAGACATAAATCCAACTGATCTCCTCACTAGGATGTTCGATAGTTTCCACGTCATTTCTGATTTGGATACCCTCTTCCGCACAAGCGTACCATCCGGTGTCCTGCCTGGTTGTATTGGGACGGATAAACGTGTATGTTCCAGTAGCTTCGTTAAATGAGCCCATAAACTTCGATTGCACGACCTGTAATTTCGGAGTTGATCGTTATTCAATGTCATCAATAGCATAGGAACTTCTACAACAGTCTTGACGAATTGAGACTATAAGTACTGTACATAGGCTGGAAATTTTTGTGTCGAAAACTGAATTCTTCTTTCACCCTGACATGCTATTTTCAACTCATCTCCTTCTTGGATAAGAAGCTCTTCTACTTCCGGAGTCATCTTTGGCTTCAATGCTGTAACGCCTGCAGATAAATGTAGTAAATTAATTTAAGTTTTACCTAATTATCACATTCGTTAATAATTTTTATGTCATATTCATTCAAGCCAATATTCACTCAAGGTGAACCCTAATTTCCCTAATTTTGTGGCTGATCGTTACAATACACAGCGCTTCGAAAATACTGTTCTTCTAAATGCGAAAGCATCGTGATTAACAAAAACAACTAATTTGGATAACAAAATGACCATTTTTGTTTAAGAATTGAAATCAAAGAATTCGGAGCAAATTACTTCATGAATATTCAGCTTTTAATGAAGATTATAGTTCGTCGTATATGATGCAAACGCTGATTACTACTAATGTGTTGTTGTTTTGCTTTACAGCGACTTGTTTCGTCAGTTATCGTGCGAACTTTGCCATACACTAACGTAAACGTACCGATAACAGCAGCACTTTGACATTTTCAGTTCGAATTCCACTAGCGATTTCTCAAAATATTCATATAATGATGTCAAAAGGAATATAGAAGCAAAAAAAATAAAAAAATAAAAACCAATTCTGCCATAGCAGATTCTTAAAAAATTCTTCCACATAATTATTTCCTTCAGCTAGTTCCCAAAGTAAAAATCGCTAATTAATTCAAAATCGTGATCAGCCAGGTAAGCACACAAAATTATCATGTGGAGACGCCAATTATCGAAATCGAATCGATATCCTTAAGGCACGAAGAAAAGAACGTATGCGACCTAAACACTTTTCAAAATTACCTTGATGCAGCTCGAAGACGATGACGACTAAAGCACACGCGAATATAGTGCCCGTCATTATTGTGCGATTAGGGCTTTCAGCTCAACCAAAACTTAAGGTTTGGATTTCTATAAGAAGTTAACGAAAATTTAACGCGGTTAAAAATTATCCTCTACTCTACACTTGGCCGAAAATTCACGGCCATAAGAAGTTATCGGTTTCTTATTCCTCGGACGACTGTTTGCCCGCTGATAATGTGGACAACTTATACCCATCGCTGTCTTTGTGTTTGTCTTGGTAATTAATAATATCTTTATTGGGTTAGAGGCCAAGTGTTTGATTCTTTGAAAACTGTAGAGAAATCTGCGGCGTGAGGAGTTTATTTTTTATTCAAAATTGATAAACGAATTTCACACGATTTTAAAATAATTCTATTACAAGTATTCGAAAGTTTATATAAAGAATTTGATATAAAAGAATATCGAAATAGTCCCACTCTTTTTTGTTGTTGTTGTTTGTTTTATCATTATTTTTGCATAATTTTCAGACATTTTATCTGTTAATAGGGGGGGGGGGGTCTGTCTTCCCCTGATTAGATAATTTTCTGAGTACGGATTTTGTGCTTGAAAATTCGTACTTTTGACCCACTTCATTATTGCATTATTAAATTTTTATTGTTTCGTGAATTTTGCTTTGCAAATTCGAGTATTAAAATTGAAACCAAAAAAAATATATACATTTCTAATTTCCTACCCTGAAAAATCCCCAGTATCTGAATTTATATCTTTTTTAAATGATTTGACATTGACTTTGAAAAAATTTCAAACATATGTGCCATTTCTACGCCGTGTCTTGTGCCATAATGACATATTCCGTGTATTTTATTTTCCTTATAGCCGTTACAACGAATTAATAACTGTAAACGAAACTATTTCAAGGAATTTCCAATCACTGACTAGAAAAAACATGATATCAGTCATCTTTTGGCATGGTGCTCGATGGATCTCGGAATAATTTCTTGGTATCTGGGGAAATACTCGAATTAGGTATCGGATGGTGAAGAGGCAAACTATAACTTTCTAGGCTAAACTGGTGACTCTCTGATTACAGAGATCCACAAGCTCGTCGAATGATAGCAGCTGCACATTGACGAATCTCTCTTACTATACGAGCTGGACCTATTCTTCAGTTTACCCAGAGAGTCTTCGCGTTGGATATTTCGCCTCGATAATTTCGATTGGGAACAATTTTTTACTGTTTCAGATTTTGTAATCCTTTTCACCTGATCTAAATAAAAAAAAAAACTACACAATTATTTAATGCAACTAGAAGCTGCTGATATTTTATAGAACGTATTCAGCACCAGCAAAACCAACGAGCAGAAGAATTTTAGATCGCGTGATTCTGGTTGCCAAAACACAGGCGTTGAGTTTCCAGCTTTTCCAAAAATATTCGACAATTCTGATGCTACACTAAAGATTTTTTGACACTATTCACTTGTCTGACTGATTTTAATCTGTCCCACATCATCTAGCGTATTAAATCGCTTATATAAATTTTATAAAACATTCTAAATATAATCGAACAAATTTTTTGGTGCCAAAGTTTGAAAATGACGAAAGATGAGAAGTCTTAATGATTTATTTCAGAGAGTATTCCAGTGCTCTGTTCATTGCAAAAGTAATAGTGATTATTAATTTGTCTATTCAGAAACAATTATTAAAATTTTTAGAATCGATTTTTTAATTCGCAAAATTCCATCCTGACTGATATTCAATTTTACGATCCACGTAGATCGATGATGATCGTTTTTCCGATGTATCTTCTTCGTGTTCGAAGATTATTTTAAAAGTTATGGGTATAAATTGCCAAGTGTAGGTAACCCAGAGTGCAGATACAGGTAAATGGGAATAAAGGTAATAAAAGTGAAACAGAGAAGAAGAGGTCGCAAGCATCGGGAGTAGTAAAATGGCCAAGCCATACAGATGACCATCGCGCAGACGCGGAGTTTGAGAAAGCCGATTTGTCTGCTGCGTCTACTACTGGTTGACAGCTAGCGTGAGAGAGCATCCAGAGTTGGTATAGCCGGCATTATACATCAGATATATGACTAAATAATAAAAATATAATTAAACTAATCGACTAACCGATTATCGGTAATTAATAATGGGAGTGATAGTTGACCGTTTAAAAATGCGATGTGTTAAGTGGCGGGAAATATTTCAAATAAATAAACAAAAATTTTGATGTATTATTATGGAGTTGATCTGTTAAAAATACCAACAAATTTACGTCGTCGATTTCGTTCGTAATTCTTTCGGATTAGACATGACATTCGAATACGTATCGAATGAGGACATTTCGTTTGATATAAAAGAATATATTAAAATTTGTTCTAATAATAAAATCGACTCGTTGATTCGTCTATAAAATAAAATAAAAGTAATATATTACATACGTGTTATAAAAATTATATAAGAAAAAACTAAAAGAAGAAGAAAAAAAAAAAAAGTTTAGTCCACCTTAAAATAAATGTGTATGTGATGGGAGTGCCTGCGCGTGGGGCCCTCGCGGCGATGGTCGCCATAGCCGCGTTTACCGTTTACCTTAACAGCCTCAATTGCGGTTTCGTTTTCGACGATATATCGGCTATAAAGGATAATCGTGATCTCAGACCGCACACACCCCTTAAAAATGTTTTCTACAACGATTTTTGGGGCACGCCAATGCACAAGGTATTGATAGTTTACATCGACGGTATGAGGATGTTAAAAAAAAAAAAAAAAGATCATTCTTGTAACTGCATAACGTCGGTGCCCTCTACAGTTCACTTGAAAGCACCCGATGTATACGACCCTGCGTATTGATCCAGACTCCTTGCCATTTCATTCTATGCGCTCGCCACACTCGCCACATGCGCCTCGTTCAATTTCTCTCCCTCTCTCTCTCTCTTCCTCTCTCTTTTTCCCTCTTTCTTGCAATTTTATATTCCTTTTTTTTTCTTGTTTTACTCTATGAGTTATATATCTATGGAAAATTATCACCAGCGATCTACATCGACTTTCTTATTTCATGAGGCTTTAAATTTCTCAGTCATTAAGATAATATGCAACCCCTTGCATTCTTGACTCGATATTAATTGACACAAATTTACAAAAACCTAAATGAAATTGAAAAAAAAAAAAAAAAAAATTCATTTTCTAAACCCGTTGCATTTATAAATTTGGGGGAATTTTATTCCTCCCTAATATCACACGAATTAATATTCGTCGTGTTTTATCTACTTTATCGAAAAATTGTTACGAATTTATCTATTCAAAAAGATTTTTTTTTTTGTTTTTTCATTTTGTAATCTACGATAATGACACAAATTTTATTAATTTTTTTTTTTTCTTTTACTTAAATTTTGACTTATATGACGATTGAGAGAACTAAAAATTGAATCAATGATAGTTAAAATAAAAATCGATTATTTAGAAACGAATTAGATTAACAATGTTTTACAGGAACAATCGCACAAGTCTTACAGACCATTATGCGTACTGACATTCCGATGGAATTATTTGATTCATCAATTAGATCCAATGGGATATCATCTACTAAATGTTTTACTACACGTTGGAGTATGTCTTCTATATTTCAGGTCTGTAGAAATGAAAATAACTGTATATAAAATTTTAAACGATTTACATTTCAAATTTGAAACTTTTTTTTTTTACAATAATTAGAAAAAATTATGGTTAATTGCAGAATGTGCTTGATGTTTTTACCGGATCCAGCAAGCTTCGTTTCTGCTCTTTTGTTTGCTGTACATCCGATACATACGGAGGCAGTAAGTATGAAAATATTTTTCAAATTAAAACTGAACTAAAAAATTTAAAAAAAAATCATTTCTGCAACGTGACATGAAAAAATAATTTTCTTCTTTTTTTTTTCTTGTTTTTTTAGGTAACTGGAGTAGTTGGCAGAGCAGAAACGCTCTCATCGCTGTTTTATTTAGCGGCCTTTATTACTTACACAAAAAGTTGTAAGAGCAAGAGATCCACAGGTAATTTTGTAAAATAGTAAAAAACGAGAAGTAAAAAGCGAATTTTTCAAGACACCTTTCATCATCTTAAAAATCCGTTGGTTAATAGTCAAAATTAAAAATTACTATTTTTTATCTCGTAAAATTAAAGGTTCGAATTGAACGAGATACGGAAATTTTTTGTGCCCATAATTCGAATACAAAATCCGATAATTTTCATATTTTTTTTTACTGCTATTTCTGAAGATTCCTTAAAATTAAGAAAAGTTCATTTTTTTTTTTTTTTGTATCGAAACCGAAATATCTAATTTTCTTACCACAAAGATGATGAAAAGTGAAAAACTTTGTATAATAATTACTTGATAACCGCATATGTGTGTATCTGTCTTTATCACTGTTCTGTATCTATAGAAAAAAAAAAAAAAAAAAGAAAAAATAATTATACTCTTTAGGGTGGAGGTCGCTGATACTCTCAATGTTGTTTGTCCTTACTGCAATGTTATGCAAGGAACAAGGCATTACAGCAACAGCAGTTTGTGTCCTGTATGAAATTTTTGTTGTTCAAAAGGTGAGTTCAGAAACAACGCAGATATATCCGCGTACTTCTGATCGCTTCTTCTGTTCACCGATAACAAAGATCCATAATTGAAAATCCTAAAAAAAAAAATCAAACAAAACCATTGTCAACTATCAACTTTTACAGTCACTACATTTCTCAAAATTCTAAAATACTAAACCCAAATTTATACGCCAAATAAAAACGTCTGCTGTTAAAAATCTGATCTTCGTATAAAATTTGTACAAAAATTTTTTTTTTTTCTAATCTCCAACTATTACTGATCCTAAAAAATATTAACTCTAGTCACTAAGTGTAGAGTAGTTATTTATTTAGCACCATATACAGGGTCTTTCTTTTCCTAAAAAAATCTCTTTCACAGTATGTAACCGTAAAATCTTAACAGAAAATTTTTGCACGTACTTTTCTTTTTGTTTTTTAGCTACAGTAAAGTAGTCAAAATTAAAGATCGATTATACATTTATAATCATTCTTAACTTTAACTTAATCCAAAAGGTCAGAGCTCTGGATATTATTCTTGCAATAAAATCAGCGCTTGGAGGTAAGAAGATATCTCCATCATGGTCAGGCGAGGGTACAAAACGTTTGACTGCCCTAACTCTGGTTACATTTTGTCTTCTGATATTGAGGCTGCAGATAATGGGTTCAAAATTGCCAGTTTTCACAAGGTATTTTTAAACAATTTTACACAATTATTATAATTCACTGATTGATAAAAATTCATTACTTTAAAAATCATTCCCATAGATTCGACAATCCAGCATCTGTAGCTCCTTCACCTTCGAGGCAATTCACCTACAACTATCTAGCCTCGGTTAATTTACGATTACTATTCCTACCGATTGATTTATGCTGCGATTGGACTATGGGGACAATACCTTTGATAGAGGCTCTAACTGACCCAAGAAATTTAGCCACTATTGCTAGCCATACTACTTTGGCTGGATTACTTGCTACAGCAATTCTTACTCGTAGTAGACAAACGTCAGTCGTTCTAATCATGGTGAGGTTTTTTTAAATCTTCTAAATTTTATAAAGCACTTGAATCTCTGGCTACTTTTGGAATCTCTAGCATCTCCTAATTACGAAAAAATCGATTTTATTCTTTGTATATTTTCAGAGTCTGGCCATGATGATCCTCCCGTTTTTACCAGCTTCAAATCTCTTCTTTCCCGTTGGATTTGTGATCGCTGAAAGAGTTTTGTACGCTCCATCGATGGGCTTCTGTATGTTAATTGGCTACGGATGGAGTATCCTTTCGGACAAGAAGTCAGTATTGATAAATTTTATAAGACTTTGAACAGTCGTTTTAATTAATCACTTTTTCTTCTTCAGATACAAGAAAATCTCTCTGCTGTTACTCATCACCTTATTGGTCGCACATTCCACAAAGACATACATAAGAAATTACGACTGGTTAGACGAGTATTCGATATTTATGTCAGGATTGAAAGTTAACAATCGTAATGCAAAGTTATTCAACAACGTTGGACATGCTTTGGAGAGTCAAGGCCGATTTAAAGAAGCCTTAAACTTTTTTAACATGGCTGTGAAGGTCCAGGGGGATGACATAGGCGCTCATATAAACGTTGGAAGGACCTACAATCATTTGAAGATGTTCAAAGAAGCTGAAGACGCATATTTGAAGGTATGAATTTGATAATTTGTATAACGAATGACGTTATAAATTTTTAACTATTAATTATTCCTGTATTTTTTTTTCTGACCAGGCAAAGTCCCTATTGCCAAAAGCGAAACCTGGCGAATCTTACCAAGCTCGTATAGCGCCAAATCATCTAAACGTATTTGTGAACTTGGCTAATCTGATAGCTAAAAATGCCACCAGACTTGAAGAGGCAGATTTACTTTACAGACAAGCTATTAGTATGCGTGCTGATTATACCCAAGCTTACATAAATCGAGGAGACGTTTTGATAAAGCTAAATCGCACTAAAGAAGCCCAAGAGGTTTACGAGAGGGCCCTATTTTACGACAGTAATAATCCGGACATTTATTACAACGTAAGTGCTCTCGATCATACGTTAATAACGATTCGTAACGATTTTGGAAACGGGATTTCAACAATCGGAAGAAAGTTTTGATATTGCTATGTCGTCTGATTGACTGTAAATTTTTTTTCTTCAGCTTGGTGTTGTATTTCTGGAACAAGGAAAAGCCTCCCAAGCTCTAGCATATTTAGATAAAGCATTAGAATTTGACCCAGAACATGAACAAGCTTTGTTAAATTCCGCGATACTACTCCAAGAATTGGGTCGTGCTGAATTGAGAAAAGTGGCCCGAGAAAGACTCCTAAAATTACTAAGAAAGGTAAAAATCATCTCGATCTCTGACCAGAACCTTCAGACCTCCTATTCCCAAATGTCTAAAATTTTTATCGATTATTTTCAAGGACTCAAATAACGAACGAGTGCATTTCAATTTGGGAATGCTCGCAATGGATGACAGAGATAGCGCAGACGCAGAACGTTGGTTCCGAAACGCAGTGGCACTAAAGGAAGACTTTCGTTCGGCTTTATTCAATTTGGCATTACTACTGGCGGATGAACAACGGCCTTTGGAAGCAGCTCCGTTTTTGAATCAACTAGTCAGGTTCCATCCGGATCATGTAAAAGGGCTAATCCTCCTCGGGGATATTTACATCAATAATATAAAAGACTTGGACGCTGCAGAGAACGTAAAGTGCCCTTTTGATTTCTGATCAAAGACTCATCCCCTTTTCCAAAAATTTCACTCATATAATATTCCCGTTTTTTGTTCCAGTGTTACAGGAGGATCCTGCAGCTTGATCCTGCCAATATTCAAGGCTTGCATAACTTGTGTGTGGTTATGGTTGAACGAGGTAAACTTGGACTTGCAGCTCAATGTTTGGAACGGGCAGCTGCTCTGGCACCTCAACAGGACTACGTACATCGACATCTTGCCATAGTTAGAGCAAGAATAAATCGAACACCCCCTGATCAACGTGATACTGAAATATTCGACGATTCATTTTGGAACAGTAACAAAAGAGATGGTAATTTTAATACCGATCCAATGACTGGTGAATTTTTAACAAATCCTGAGACAGTATTTTTGAATCATGGTGCCGCAGTCCATAATCATATGAACAGTGATCCGGGGATTGGAGATCCTCTAAATAATCACATGATGCATTTAAAAGGACCACCTAAATCTACTAGGATGGGAAAAAGCGGAGTACAAGAGACAAAAAATGGTAAAAACATTCAGGAGAGTCAAGATTCGAGTAAAATAATCGAACAAAATACAGATGGAGTTTTTAATAACGAATATCTAACCGGAGATGTTGGTGAAATAGAAATGGGCCAAAATTTAGGCTCTAAATTAATGGCCGATGGAAATAATGGAGAGTCTGCGGTCGTTAAGGCGGACCAATATAATCAGAGTATGAAAATTCCTAGTAATAAACACGGTGGTAATAAAATTCAAAAAACAAAGGATCAGAGCGCTGTGGCATAGTTATCGTTTATATAACTATTATTATCCTAAGGCCGAATGAATATTCCGTTAAACTATTATACAATGAGGGGTAATATGTAACGGTGGGGTTTAGTGCTAAAGCATATAGTGCTAAAGTGTGAATATATTAATTAACAAAAAAAAAGAAAAACAAAATGAAAAAAAAAAGAAAAAAGAAAAACAGAGTATTGTTTTATATGCTGTATAAATAGGACATTTTATAAAATATATTTAAAAGTACGCCTTTTATTATTGACGAAACCTTAACTTTATATAAAAAAAAAAAAAAAATTTCATTTTTTATTTTTCACACGTCATCATCCCCTCCAAAAATAGAAAATTAATTTTAATATAGGTATTTCCTCGTTTCAAGACTTCAAGGAATTATCTACGATACCTGCATCTCTTCGAAAATGGTAATTACGTTTTAATATAATTATTTATTATTATTATTTAACTTCCAAAAGTGAGGAACTCTTCTTCTCCCTCGACCCGGTTTTGATCACGATATGAGTTACTGATTGTGTGTATTAGGTCACTAATCAAAACAGTTTGAAATATTAGCCCCGGTTGAACAACAATAAATATAGATATAGAAACTACGATGGTGTTATTATATGCAAGTATTGTGTAAATCGAGTATAATACTGATTATAGATGTGGCTTAAAAGCAACGTACGACGTTATCTTAAAGAGAATAAGAAATATATATTTATGTATAGTACATACATACATGTATTTTACATATCGAAAATAATAAATTTAGACTTTAGCTCTATGCGCTTACGGCGTAAACAGTTTTAGAATTTTTATCTCTAAAATATATAATAATTACTTTAACTTTCTTATCTATTCGACCCCACGCCGAGATCTTGACCAGAATTCTAAGACTTTGACTTATACACTACTCCATAGAATCGACTTGATGAAATAACAGAAAAAAAAAAAAAAAAAAAAAAAACAGAAGAGGAAATATCTAATACGAATGAGAAAATATTTTGATATTCCTTATCGACGAGAAGAATTTACAACAATCTTCAAGGATTAATAGATCTTTCAAACTAAAGTCTGATTCTCGAAGATATATAATTAGTATTACTTTTTCAAGTTTCCATTTTTTACTTTTTCTTTTAGACTATAATTTAGCTGATTCAGCAGCGCCGTGCGCAGTGTTTTTGGAGTTAACAAAAATGTTGTTTTTCTTCTAAAAGTCTTGTTCACATATACATATTATATGTATATATATATGTCAATGATAAAAATCTAAAGACAAATATAACGTAGCTGCAGGGATTGAAGCAAGGTTCATATTAGCCAGTGCATGTCGTAGAATATAATTGAACATGATGAATACGTGGAATATAACATAGAGAAAAAAAATCGCCATTTAAAAATTCAAATATAGAGACTGTATAGAGAGAAACGATGGGATAAAGCAAATCCGACACTGCGGAGTTCCCCTGGAGCAAATTTATATATTACAGGGGACACTATGTCCTTCTTTTACATTGGCGTAGCTATCAATTAATCGAGATCACTGAAGCTTTCGATGATAAGACAAAAAAATTTGAAAAACAAAATTTATTTTTTATTGATCATAAATTAATTATTCATACAAAAGCAAGAACTGATAAAAAATTGTTGATCTCGAAACAAGATTTCAGTAGCTACAATCCAATTTACAGAATTTTTTCTCATAAATAAATTTCATTTCTTTTCGGTATAATATTCGGAGCCATACGCCGTTGGATTCTGCAATTTGGAAGCCAAATGTTTGTCTCTCTTTCTATTTTCTTCACCCTATATATATATACCACAGTCTATTTTCTCCTACTGTGAAGATATGAGGTTAGCAGAAAAATATACGCCATAAATTTTCTCCAAATTTAATCAGGATCTCTATAAGCTATAATATAGGGGAAAGAAAAAAAGGTTGAAAGATTCATGCATGAGTTTGAAAACTGAATATATTAAGTAAATTTTTATATAAAACAACTAATCTTGTCTATAAAAACTATCGAAAATAATTTCGACTTATATCCTGATCTATGATTATAAAGTTTATCCGTATATTTGTCATTGAAAATATATCTGTGATCCTATCGCCGTTCTATCGAAACTCAACCTTCTCATATTCCTTTCTCCATTTTCAAGGACCTCGATTGCACCAGGACTCTAGGTATAAAAGGTAATGACACTAATTGTCAGAAATTACACATGAGCTCTTGACAAGATCTGAATCACGGAGATAATATCGATCTCAAATCTGAAAGTCATAGCTGAAAATTTTATTTAATAAAAAAAAAGGAACAAAAAATGCTTTTTTTTTTCTATAAAGAAATCTTTGCTACTACGGTAACAAAGCTGTTGCAATAGAAAAGCACAATTACGGGTGTATAAAAAAGCTCGTTTGTATAATAAAATCGATTTCGCTATATACACGTACGCGTTAAAACTAAATTTTGCGCAGTGAGACAGCAGCTACACATACGTATTGCATATATTTATTTATTTTTATTTTTTAAATGATAATTTCAAATTACTATCAAGTTCTCTAATCAAATTTATTTTTCAAACTTAACGAACACTGAACTTTTATTTTATTTTATTTTTTTCTTAATGGATTGGGGTACCGTGAGGGTGGAAAAATCCCCTCTTTGATGTGATCTTCGGTATGTCTAATAGAAATTCAGACCCCTAATTGTACTTTTTTGAACTTTAGCATCCGACCCAACGAGGGTTGTTAAACCCCAGTCCCCTCGTCTCTCCGCAGTACTACAGGGGTGACTTTTAATCTATTTGCGTATTAATCTGGAAAGTATTGTTCGATGCGTATATAATTCCGTCCCTTTAGTACTGTGGGTGGAAATTAACGTCAATTCTATGTACAATATCGCGGGAGGAATAGAAGGAGGAATTAAGGATTTTCGCTTTGGTGAAACTATAATAATGAGGTGGCGATATATCTCCCTCTTCTTAAATATGTATATATACATATATATGTATGTACTTTATATACGCCTTGTAAAATTCATATAGTATACTCACGTATATAATTATAGATGTACGTAATACTGTCACACATGTTAAAATCCTTGTCGTGCAATGTTTATACGTGTATATGTATTGTACATATACCTAATCCCAACCCCCTTATACAAATTGACATGTCCTCTAGCAACGGGTTTAATGAACACGTCCAAATCTTTAAACGTTACTTAACAATCCATTCTCCTTATAAAGGACCTCGTACGGCTTAAACTACACCACAAGTTCCTTGCTCATCCTACAGTAACTATCAGTTAGCAAAACCTTTCTCTATATAGATAAATATAGGTGTATAAAAATATATATTAAACAACACGGTATATAACCGAAGGTGTATATATATATCGTTTAATCCTTATTCCTCGATAATATCCTCTCATTGAAATCACCGATATATATATACATATATATATATATATCACGAAAATACTGCAGTCTACAAGTTTTCTACACATCGAACGGTCAGTATATTACAATATTTTCATATTGTATAAAGTAATCCAATAATATATATTATATATATTTTTTTTTATTTTTCATAGTTCAGGAAATCTTTCATTTTTGAAATATTTTCTTTTATTTTTTGTTTAATTTTTTTTTTTTATCCAAATATTACACAATATATACTTATAATTGAAATTTGATTAAAAGACGTCAGAATTTTTCATCGAAAATCAAACTTGAGACAATTTTCGTTACGATTATGGGATACTTATCGTTCTCTGAAAAAGTAAATTTTAACAAAACCCATTCTGACATGTTAATTTTTATAAATTTCACTACAATAACCCAACACAATGCAACCGAGCAAAAATTTTCCATAAATTCTCTCTCGATTGTTAAAAAAAAAAATAAAAAAATAAAAAATAAAGAACTATGAATTAAAATAAACGATCTCTTATAATAAAATCGATATTGCCTAATATCTTCGATGACATTCTGCACTCTACCGGCCGTCTCCTGTCCCGTTTACTAGTCGATAATAATTATTTTTCCGCATCTTCTTCCCACTCTTCAGATCGTCGTCCCGTTGCAATATTGTAAGTTCTCTCTCTCTCTCTCTCTCACTCTCTCTCTTTTCTCTCTCTCTCTCTTTCTCTTGGTTCTCCCGGTCCAGATCAGGGTCCAACCACCTTGTCCATCTATCCGTCCGTCTGACGTCTGTCTGTATGTCTGTACATACGTCTGTCTGTCTGTCTGACTGTCTGTCGGGGGCGATCGCGCGCGCTCTCTTTCTGCGATCAGGACTTCGCGTGAACGGAGTGAGAGGAGCGAAGTGGCTCGTAGTCGGTGGGCAACCTGCAACCCGGCGCCTTCGAACATCGGTTGGCACCGTCGACGTCGTCGCGACGCTAAACTCGGCCAAAAACAAAACTACAAAAAAACACAGAAAAGGGTGGAAAAACAGATACAAATAAATAAATAAATAAATAAATAAATAAATAAGAAATAGCAACAAATTTAAAAAACAAAAAAAAAAAATCAAAAAAGAAAAAAGAAAAACTGGAAAAAAGGACGAAAAGACAGTTTAAATTTATCTTCTTCGTAGTTTTTCGAAAAACAAAAAAGAAAAGAAAAAAAGAGAAATTTTGTTAATTTTTTTTTTTATTTTATTTTATTTTTTATTTTTTATCATATAAATAACGTTAACCGATAAATTGTTAACTTTATTATTATTATTATTTATTTTATTTTATTTTATTTTATTTTTTTTATTTTTTGATTAAATTTAATCGATGCCATTGCCAATCGCCATCGGCAACGCTGTCGTCGTCTCTGTTTTTTTATACAATCCGACGATGATGAGGACGAAGGACTTATAAGGACGACAACGACGACGAAAATAAGTAATAAATACATCGAAAGGGTTGTCGGAATTAAACTGTGGGAAAAGAAGTAAAAAGAAAAAAAAGAAAAAGGATTTCAATTTTATTTATTTTTTATTTTTTGTATATTCTACACAGTGATAATGTAAACTGTAATATAATATAACTGTGTGCGGTTTGATAAATTAATGAATTATAATCGAATCACCGCGCGGGACTCGAAGCAGAATCGCGGAATATATATACCTATATATAATTGTATAATATACTACGTAAGTGAATGATATATAAATTAAATAACAATAACGAAAAGACGGTATACATATACTATAATACACAATTTTTTTAATTATTATTTTTTTTTTTGGATTGTTTGTTTCTTTCATAAATAATTGGGGGAATGATTAAAAGAAAAAAGTGATTATACTATATATTTTTCTATTTAACATAATACAATGATATAATGATATGATATAATATTATATCCAACTACTACTACTCGTTTATAACGTATGACATTAATATATACATATATATATATATATATATATAGGGTATAAAAGACAAAAAATAAAATAAATCAAGTATTCGATGATCTGTGACCAAAATATTGGCTATAGGTATATATCTATATGACCAATTATTCAAGTGCTCAACTGTGATATTTTCAAGTGATATATATAAAATATAATAGTGAATGTTTTACATACCTCGTGCAGGGATTCGTCTCTTTAACGATACTAAGTAAGTATCTCCACATGGGGATGTTTCCGTCTTATACACGAGTCAAGGTTTATCTGATAAAAAACAAAAAAATCAAAGATAGAACTAAATAAGAGAAACAAAAAAACGAACAAACACAAAATACGGAAAATTAGACCGAACTATTTCAAATCAGATTTCTCTGTATAAAATATTCTTGAAACTTGTTATTATCAGTCACTGTACTATATTTAGAAAAAAAAACTTGTATGCATTGATAAAGACGGATAAACAGATACTAATTAATCACGTATTTACGTATTTTAAAAGATATAATATGAGATATTTTATTTTGGTATGTATACAGTATACCTATGTATGTATAGACAGAATTTTAATCATCTATTTTGTATGTGCTACGGTAATTAATACATATCAGCTTGTTAGCAAAAATATATTTATATATATATACATGTATTTTGTTTTTTATAACGATAATTATTTTGAAGATGATGATAATGATGGGAGGATAATGTTGATGATTTTAATTTTATATGCAGAAACGTATCTACTCTCGTTCGTGAATCACGCCCGCTTGTTAGTTTTAATGTATAATAATTAAGAAGCTGAGAATAGAATTCATCTAATTGTGTCAAACGTAAGCCGACGTTATATCTATACTTATATATCTAAACGGGAGAAATAGAGAAATTATAATAGACGAAGGAACGGTATGAAAGCATATGATCGTAATCACTATAATAAATAATGCAAAGAATGCGGTCTGACAATCTCTAAACCTCTCGGAGAATTTCATTCTTATTCTTCTCCTTCTTATTTGTTCAATTTTTGTTTTTTTTTGTTTTTTTTTTTTCGATTTTCTTAACGGATATTAACTTCTCGCGGAATTACCTAACAACACGTTCCAAGGCGAGAGTCTATCTGCAGTCCTGAAGAATCCTTTCTTTTTGTTTCTTTATTTCTTTTTATAAAATCATACCGAACAAAGGTCGCCCTCGCATCCGAACAAACAAAGGAGGTTAGTCCCTTACGTTCACTCGTGAAGAATTTTTATCCCGTTTCCGTTTAGCGAAATACTATAACTAAAGCTATACATATATACACGTGAAGAATAAACGCGGAAGGAATAACGAATGATTTAATATTGTTCGTGAAAAATCGTGGAAATTTATTATTTTTCCAAAAATTTGAAGAATATTTTATAATTCATATCGAGAAATTTCCTCGGATATTAATCTTAGAAAAATAAAATACAAATAAAAATTTATAATTATTATTTATATTTCATAAATTTTTAAACAATTCTTAAAGTTTATTAGATACATGATCTTCTTGGTTCATCGTACACGCATAATATAATCTCGTTACTCCACGTGGCTGCATATGCTGCAGAAGACCGCAATCATTCGCGTCAACGTACTAAAGTATTAAGATTCGTTGCTACTTTATTTAAACCGATCATACTCAAGTAGAATTATCATTTATTATTATTATCATTATTATTATTATTATTATTATTATTATTATTGTTTTGTAAATAGATTTACGTACACGATTATCTATATATGGAAATCGCATACATATTGACCGGGAAAATTAATAATTATGTAAAGT
Organism: Macrophya annulata; assembly: GCA_963924015.1. Lineage (NCBI taxonomy): Eukaryota > Metazoa > Arthropoda > Insecta > Hymenoptera > Tenthredinidae > Macrophya > Macrophya annulata. Next base: position 28,074,870 of record OZ001260.1, read on the forward strand.
AAAAAGGGGTGAAAAGTTTTAAAAATTTCTAAAAATATATGAATCTGTTTATGCTATGTATAAACTATATGTATATATAGGTACTACATGCGGTTGTATTAAAATATTTTCTACTGCACTCGCTATACCAGTCTTCTATATAGCAATAGAATATAATTGAATCTTGTTAGATAACGGGGTTACCGAAGACAAAGTCATATTGACTCTCGTTAAGCTATTACTGTATAGAAAAATGTAAAATTGACACAATTTGACGATGAATATTGAGGTACACGACCATCCACAATCAAGTTTAACACGCATACCAATATATCATATATATCCATATATTGGTATATACGCGATATTCATCGAACCAATTTATTTTCTATACATCTCATGTAATTAAAAATTACATGCAAATTGGAGAAAATTTTTTTTTTTTTTTTTTCCATATATACACTAAATACATATGTATACTAATTTTGCATTGCACATTTTCAATTTCATTGTCATTTTTTTTTTTTTTCCTTTTTTTGTTTCAGATGTCCACAACTTGGTTGAACGTTGTCCTGGCTTTGGTGCTGGTAGTGGCATTGGCCTTACCGCATTTCTCAACCGCTCAATCGGACATATTTCAATTTGATCAAAAGCGGGGTCAAAAGCTGACTGAACAGCACTATTGTGGACCAAGATTAGCCGATGCTCTAAATATTGTATGCGACGGTCTCTTCGCACCAATGTTCAAGAAAGCTGGCCAAGGTTCGTAAATGCGATAAACCTATAAGTAATTTAAAAAAAAATTTTTTTAAAAATTAAAAAAACGCATATTTCCGCACTCATAATTGTCATTACGTGACAAATTTTTTCGTTACTCTATACTACACGTTATATACATTATATTACATTAAGTTCAATGTGCGATCGTATATATGTATATGTATACATACATAAATATATACATATAAATTACACGTAACTAACTAACGGGGGGACAGTATACAAACAGTCTAGCCTGTTTTCTCGCGAGTGCGCGACCAATGACATTGAGTACCGTTAACGCGTCTATAAATATATGCACTCGGCATACGACCGTCTTTATAGTAGGCGTTTGCGCGTGTACGTAGTCATATATACTCGTTATAAAATATATATATATATATATATATATACATGTAGATACATATACATTTATATACCAGATACAAATTACATTATACACATACATATATATGATTCAAGTTACATATATATTTATATGTATATAAGCATAGCAATATGCTATATAACACCGTTGCACCGATTCAACATATACCCATAATAATATTTGACCCATTTAATAAGTACGACAGTAAATTTTATCCAAGTAAATTAATTATATACATATATGTATATATATTTGTAATAACGATCAGCGTCTAGATGAATTTAATCCAAAAAAATTCACGAGGATCTGTATATATGTATACGGAATTAATAATCGTAAAACAATTAAAATATATACCGATTTTGTTTAATTTTCTTTTTGTTTTTTTTTTTTTCAGAAATGGAGATCGACGACTACAACTACGGCTACGACGATTCCTACCCTTTCAGATCGAGGTCCAGTGCTAACGCTATGATGGGACGTTTCGGAGGTAGCCGTTTCCGAAGACAAACTCGTGGTATCCATGACGAGTGCTGCACTAAACCATGTACAATGAACGAACTTAGGTCTTATTGCGCACCCCGATAATTTCCATTACCACAAATGAATTATTACGATATTAAAATACACCAATGGCACCGCAGATACATACCTACTGTATACATGCATAAGAAACAGACATACTACAATTACTATAATACTACATATTATCATTACCATACCTATATATAGATATTCACGGAGACACTGTTCTTTTGCGATAAATAAATAAATAAATAAATAAATAAATAAATAAATAAATAATTGATTGATTATATTAAGAGAAGTGAATAAAATAGAAAAAAAAAAAAAACAAAACTCGAACGAACTATAGATTATTATATCGAAAATTTATTTGTACAATATTTTTACCCATTTCCCACAGATATACATTTTTTTTTTTTTTTTTTTTTTTTTTAAGTGAAACTTCTTATCGAACGTCTCGATATGGGGAGTGAAATACTGAGAGCGTTATGGCCGATGAGTCAGTTCATATAGAGCATTCCTTGCCAATGACAAACAAAAAATTTTAACCATACCCAGATCGAATTGGTATGGAATGCACTGTACAAAAATAATGTTTGTCAATATATAGGGCATTTTTTGGCAATGATAAAACAAATATTAATATATCCAGTTTTATTATTATTATTATACGTGAAATACGTGATTGACTCTGATAATACATCATAAAATATATACGTAAAAAACACTCGTGACCATGCATGATTTTCAATTATTTAATTATTCCCTGAAGTTGTCAGAAACCGATGTGAGAATTATATTTTCACGTCTATAATATCAAATGGTAAATAATTTTAACCAAGCTGAACGAATTGACAAAGCTGTAAAAATTTGCTGAGTATAAAAAAACCAGTGTATACTCTTATTTCCACTAATATCTAATTCCGTAAGACGTTTGCATAGATATACATACAATATACCTTCTGCAATATGGATGATGCGAAATTGAAAACCACGGATCCCGCACTGCGAATGATAGAGACACAACGATCTCAGTTCAACTGCGATAATGATGAAGATAACAAACTACACAGTGCGAAAAAATTAACTTACACATTCAGCACTCAACCGTTAGAAACAGACCTCAAGAAATTGTTGGTAATGTTAAACAAGGAACTGAATCATCTTTGTTAATTATTCTGAACCTAAGTATTTCCACGAAAATTTTTAAGGGATAATTTTCTTGCGGTTTTTTCATTCAAATTCTACGAATTTCTAAAAACGACAGATTTTTTTCTTACAGAACTACGACAGAAATGTAAAATTATAAATTGTTTAAATTTTTCCAAAATAATCGTAAAAGAAGCAAATTTATTTTCACTATAAGGAATAATGGCAAAGGTATGAATTGATATAAAGGAGGATATATAATCGACAGACGTTCTGTGAGAGTTTAGAGTTCGATAAAATTCGGGAAATAATGAAAATTAATGATTATTTTTCTAATTACGTAAATGTATAGACTTCAGATAATGAATTAGAATGAAAAACGTATTATAAAAGGGGAAAAAAAAAAAGAATTAAGTAAATGGTTAATTTTTAATCCTTCTGTATAATAATAACGGATAACCCGCACGAATCAATTGATCATATAAACGTGTCTTGCTTGTACTGTTTAAGCCACGTTCTCTGTGGTCTTGGTTAATAATTTGCTCTCGCCGTTAGGACTACGGGCGTCCAGCACGTGGGTAGAATTCTAAGTAGTCCTTGACCGAAACAATCTAATTCCTAATGCTTCGCATATTAGCCAGTCAGCTCCAATCTGTTCATTACATTTCCGTACTGGCTGACTCGGTATCTGCCACATTGCTACTCATACTTACTTCCTACTTGTTCATATATTTATAAATAATTTATAATCATCCATATGCGATGTAAATTCATCGGGCGCATGTCTATACCTTGTCGATTTATTCATTACAGGTATGACAGTCCTGACCATCAATTGCACGCATAAAAATCATAGCTTAGTTAATTCATTGAGATATTTTAGGAATTTTTTATTAAGAATTTATGAATGATCGATCGTTTTATTTACCCTAGACACAAGTAACTGGAAAAATTCATCTCAACAGCATTACTGAACTTAAGTTAAAAGTCGTTTCGGGACATGCAGGTCTTCATCGATTATCTTACTACACACCACGATTAAGAATATTGACTTTGGACGGTAGCTGCGTTTCCTCATTTCGCGATCTTGGATCGAGTCTTAAAACATTGACGACTTTGAGTGTCGCTAGGTAATCGATTTGGACTATTAATTAAATTTTATTATCGCCTTTTAAGGCGTGAAAATTTTCTACTGATACTCAAAACTGGAAAAATAAATTTTAAACTTTGACGATTCGTCGTTGCAAAAATTTTTAATCAAATAAATAATTTTTAGTCATAATTTTTTTGTCTGACTCTCAGTTTTATATCGCAAGATATTGCAGCTGGTGCAGCTCCAGTAGTCGTGCAAAGTTCGTTGGCACTCTCGTATTCGCATCAGCTGCACATATATCAGATTTCACGTTTTATCAGAGTTAGAACATGAACATATAAAAAAAAAAATTATTTTTTTTGATAAAGAGTTTAAACGTCAGGGACCAGTCGAGGCCATTTTAGTTGATATGAAAAAATTTTAGCACAAAAAGTGTTTTGTTTTTTTTTTTTTATTTTTCATTCAAATTTTTTCAGATTTTGGAAATTCTGTAAATTCCTTTGGCCCTACCCTAAGACCATAAATAAAAAAAAAATAAAATGATCTAGGTGCAGCATGAAACATTTGGACGGTGTCTCGGGATTTCGGAGCCTCCAGGATCTGAACGTGAGTGACAACTTAGTTTCGGATCCTTCGCCGTGTTCGAGCGTTAAAAATTTGTTGAAGCTTGATTTGAGCAGGAATCAGATAACCGACGTTTCCTACTTCGCGTTTTTACGATCTAATCGTAAACTCAGAGAACTTGACGTCAGTGAAAATTGCTTTTCGGATTATAAAGAAGAGATAAGGGTACGTGGTGTCTAATAAATTGAACAAAACTTCGAAAATATCGTTATAAAAATAAAAATACTTTGCAAGATTGAATCGTAAACCAAAATCGAACATGATCTGATTATTTCAGACTCTCCTTCCTCATCTAAAAATTCTCGACGGTGAAAAGTTCGAGGATTCTCTTCAGCCGGAAACTGCACTTGAAGAAGGGTAAATTTATGATGAAAAAAATAAAGAAAATTCTTCTTCGTTGTAATCCTTACCACGTTTGACACTCCTTACAGTCCTTTTTCTCCAATTTTTTTTTATAAACAGTGAAGATCTGAGCTCTGAAGATGGAAGTTCAACATCTCTTTCATCCCCAGTCGAAGATATGGATCTTGAAAAAACGGTAAGTGCTGATAGATTCGTAAAATTATAAGTAGAAGTTTGAGAAAAAATTTTGGCAAAAAATTCTGTCTTAATTTTTTTTAAATGCAGAAAATTCTACAAGAAGAAGAGGAAGAAAAAGACCCTGAAGAAGCCGTGTTTCAAGTTCATCCTTCCATCAATGATAGATCAGAATCGTCAAATAACTGCGGTAATGCAAACCAAATTAAAGATCATAAAGATCTGAAATAATGGAATCTAAAAAAGACCTAATCACTGAATAAATATATCGTCGAGATTTTCGCATGGGTATAAAAATCAAAGTCCGGAAATTTATGTATGTATGTTACATACGTTATACGTTCGTTAAAAATTTTAATTGCTTCATTGTTCCGCGTGCAGACGATCGTATAATTGCACATAAACCATTTATTGGCCTCCAGAGACAGACTTCCTGGTAATCGTGCAGCAGCTACATGCTGCATCAGTAGTTAAAATACTCATATATTCGCATATACCTATATATATATATATGTATATATACATATATACTACAACGACGAATGGTAACTCGAGAGTTTATAAACCAGATGAGAAATAACTCAATTGTGTTGATACGATGTTGGCAGATAAAATCACTGCAGACGAGACACCGTCAGGCAAATTATCATCCGGTCGTCTAATTTGTGGGAACTTGGCAGTATCTTTGCGGGCACGCAATCCAACGAAGAGTCCACGATTAACGGTGCCTCTGGAGGTTCGTTAAATCGTACCAAAAAAAATTTCAATTTTTATTTTTTTTATTTTTTCATCTCATTTTTGATTTGCAACAGAGATATCGCGCACGTGTAAAGTACACTGCAGACTTTATACTACTCTCCACTTGGCAGCTAGACTAGCCGAGTTAAAAAGCGATCAATCTTCATCTCCACCTATAATACATGAAGCTCGTGATTATTTCTGCTTTCTCATTTAGATTTTCTGTCTATAGCTACCGCGAAAATAGTAATACCGACCACCCACTCGTTTGACTTCATTATACTTACAAGGAGTTACTCAATCGCTGAATATATTATCCCTTGTATCGTTGAAGACAGAATTTTAAACAAAAAAAAAAAAAATACGAATTATACTTACGAATTTTCAGATCGAATATCACCAATTAAGATTCTGGCTAATTACGATCGCAGATTAAAAAAAGCTTCTTAATTTATTAATCATAGACAATAAACCAATTCCATCGATAAATACTACCGATTTTGAAATATTTTCAGATAAGAGAAGACGTGAAGCTCATTACAGAAGACGAAAGTGTTAAAAATGATCTGCAAAAGGGAGAAAATAATTTTAAAATGAATAGCTAATTGAAGATTGTTTGCAATTTAATTTGTAATTAACACATATGGGCTCGAATTAGTCTGTAAAATTTCTATAGAAATAAATAATTTAATATTCTCTTCTTCATTATTTTATTTTATTTATTTATTTTATTTTTTGCTGAGTTTATTTTACGATGATATTCATACCAGCAATCAATACATGTGTGGTTGTATGTACTTAAACTTGATTATCGAGTGTGGAATAATTGGCAGAAAAAAATTAGTTAAGGTCTGACAGTTTAATAATAGATGTTGCAGTTTTATCTGATCTGTACCGATAATCAGAAAGTAAGATATGTATAAAAGATCAAACGACTCGTTATTAGGATCAATTGATTTTAATACAAATTTTAAATAAAACTAAACTGATCACTGCAGTTTCTCTTGGGCATTGAACTGCAGCACGAATGTGATTATACATATATCTCGTATAGTACATTGAAATAAGTTAAGGAGTTAAAGACCTTTCTTAAAACCAGTTTTGAAGTTCCGAACTTTAAAATTCGGAACTTCAAACGCATCCCTCGATTCTCATATCAAATCTACTCATGACACATCAGCTTCGTGTCATTTATGTATGCACAATGCTTTGCACTGTCTGTTACTGGTATATCTTTAGATACTATTTTCATTGGCAGAGAAAAATCTAATCATATCAGCTCCAAGCTGATTACATAATCGAATAGAGGGCAAAGTAATGTTATTGTTGTGCTGAAGCTCGCTGACATCTAGGGCAACCATTTCTTCTTCTTATTCCTCCTCATCAGTTCAACTTCTTCTTCTTCTTCTTCTTCTTCTTCTTCTTCTTCTTCTTCTTCTTCTTCTTCTTCTTCTTCTTCTTCTTCTTCTTCTTCTTCTTCTTCTTCTTCGGGGAACGAAACTCATGATCAACCCGATTCTCATTATTGTTCGAGTTTCTAATTTAGGTTGGCTTGATGTTGGCCAGACAATTCTCTCTGCAGACTATTTAACGTTTATTAACTATACTCTAGACCTGAATATATATATATTGTATAAAGGGGATTAAAACTAGGTCGGGTCAAAATAATGTATTGTGTTCCAGTTCCCAACTGGCCGATGATCTTCAATTTAACTCACAATTAGCGACAAACCGACCGCGTAGTTTTCACATTCTTTCCAACTCGATATCAAAAGAATATCATATTGAAATAATTTTTTCAACGATCTTTACAAAAACTTCAATACTCAAACTTCCTTATTTCCCATCATACTTTTCACAGACACTTAAAATACCATCCTCGAATTATAAATTCACAATTAAAATCAAAAAAATCTAAAAAACTGCAAATCCCATGAAATTTTTCTTGACTAACAATAAAATGCGAAAAAAATTTGCTTTCAAGAAATAAATAATTACAATTCATATTTATATATATTTTGAGGTCTGCATGATCCTTGAATAGTAAAGGAAATGGATTATTCTCGCGCAGGCGTCTACTTCCAATACCTCCGATGTCACAATATTGTTCGCGACTTTTCTCTCTGTGTATACAACATACATATGTATATATATATATATATATATATATAATATGTAAATATATCCATACATGTATATTTCATATGAAGAGTATGAAAACATAGGCATTAGTATTGATTTCGTTAAACGTTAGACAGGTAGGTCAGCTTCAGTCACCCTGATACCTGGGTAGTAATCCGTAGCCATTCCGGTTTCCACCAGGACGTTTGTTAATCGATCTATAGAGCCGTTTTTCATTTTTACCTATCAAAAATGTAGAACGCGAACTAAATATGGGGGGTAAAAAAATTTTAATAACTATCGCGTTGTGTCTTACCCTTCCCATTTTAATACGCAGTGAAATAACCAACAAACTCTACTACAATCCAAAAGGTAGAAAATATAATCTTGATCCTTACACCCTTCAGCCATTTTCAATTCGCCTGCGCTAAGACTAACATAAAAACAAAAAAAAAAAAAATTCAAAGAGCTGCTGAATGTACAGGAATTCGAAAAAAAAAAAACACACACACACACACAAATTGTTAATACTCAATCCTTCTCGTTTGCATATTCTCCGGTAATTGCAATAGTTGCTGTCTATTTTTTTAATCGCCTTTAGTTTACAGCGTCTAATAATAGGTAATCGACCTATATCAGGGTATACTCTTTGCCGAATAGATTATAGCCTCATGAATTACTGTAATCAAGAGCAATAACCGAAAATTGTGATTACGGTGCTTCGTAAGACCGTGCTGTTTGCTGTCGTTTCGTAAAACCCAGACCGGTATACGTACTTATTAATTAAGCAGTCGAGCAACAGGTACAATCTACAATTTAAGGAGTAATAATAATTACCGATATTTACCCGTAGCATAGTTAGAACGTTGAAGTTGAACGATTCTATCAAATCATCTCGTCATTATTTCGTCCTAATGGTTTATACGAAACCGAACTATACATATATCCAATCCAATAACCAATTATTTATCACCATTACCGTCAGGACGATAAATAAAGAATTTTTTCTTTTTTTGTCTTTATTTATTTATTTATTTATTTCTTTTTTTTTCATATAATTTTAGATGAAGTTGAGTTCGTCAACCCCTACGAATCCGAGACCCCAGCTAGAGCCGCCACAGCCACCGCCACTGAGATTGACGATATGAATATCCCCCCTGTGCACGAGATTCCATCAGAACTTGTGATAACAACCTTGCAGGCAAGTGCACACGTGTATTAATACATGTTTAAATGTACACGTGAATTGTTTTTTCTCTTGTAATTAGCCTTGAAGAACCTTTTTAAAAACGAAACAAAAAAAAATAAATAAATAATTAAGAATATTAAAAAAGAAAATTTTAAGAAATGTATCGTCTACGACATATGGATTGTTGTCAAGTATTTGGTTCGCTTATATATTGACCCAGAACTTGACCGTAATTATAAAAGTGTAAAAAGATATTTTTATAACAAAATGGAATAAAACGAAATCGTACCACCCAGATGCAATTGTTCTTGCTTTGCCACAGATGATGATCGGTAAACTGATCCTTTAAATTTTTTCTTTTTCTTTTTCTTGTTGCTCATTTAGTTTCTTGTCTTATTCTCTTTGCTCTCCCATTATCACTCTTGACCTCGAAATGGCGAGCGGCATGTGCCGTCAAATAGTGTCTGCACGTGTCTTGACCAGAGCGGTCATTGATACCGAGACGTATTATAAAATACTGTATGTATGTATATATACATACCAATTTTTGCACACTCGATTTAAACGAGAGACTTAATACGGATGAAACAAAAAAAAGAAAAAAAGAAAAAGAAGAGATGAAAAAAAAAAAAAAAAGATTTGGCACGTCTTTTAAAAGAGAATGGTTACATAATTGGTATCGAGTTTAATACGATCATTTCATCTACAGAACATGCCATTCTCTGGTACCGTAATGGAGAACGGAACTCTCAAAGGCGATGGCTACGCTTTTTACTTCTTTGATCTACTTCGTGAAAAGATGAATTTTACCTACAGGATTGTACTGCCTAAAAAAAGTTTACTTGGCGATGAAGGAACCGGTATAATTGGACAGCTTGTTAGAAAGGTGATTGTATTAGAATATCGATAATCGATTTAAATTCAGATAAATCAAGATGAGAAGAATCAACCGGACCTTTGAATTATGTACCAACAAAAATTACCCCGTCTTTAAGACTCCGATAATTTCGGAACTATTTACACAATGTATATATAGACGTTATGTTAATCTAATTGATAAATGGTCAATAAATCATACGGCGCCTCGTCCAGAAAGGGATATTTAAATTAAAATGATAAAACTACATATAACTGCAGCAGTGTGGCGTCTCGTGTATATATGATATACTATAAAGTAGCATTTTACAGTCGTTAAATTAATGGCGTTGATATAAATTGAACTTTTGGATTCTTTAATATTATTCAAAGATGTTATTCGCTGTGTACTATAACTACAAGCTCCTCGACTAATGGACTAGAGATTTGAATGTCCGTAATAATGAAATTACACATCAATTCATTGCCAATTAATTGATTACCAATTTCATCCTCAGCAGCCGATATATATGCTAACCGGTATTAAATATGGTAACATTCGTACATAAATAAATGATAAAACGGTTAAATTTATACAGGAAGTTGACATGGCCGTTGCTTTTCTTCCGGTTTTACCTGAGCTGCAAAGAATTATTAAATACAGTACAGCTTTGGACGAAGCCGAATGGACAATCCTGATGAAAAGACCGGGGGAATCTGCTACAGGATCTGGTCTACTCGCTCCATTTGACACTAACGTTTGGATTCTGATTATTATATCTGTAGTCGCAGTCGGACCCATCATATACGCCCTAATTATTTTGAGGTATAGATCTTTTCCTCAATATATATTTATTTCAGAATCGTTATAACTATAATTACAGAACAGAAATGAATGTGGCCTCTTGTTCTCCGATCGTTTTCTATCATACGACTGATAATAATTCTATAAATAGTACAACCGACTACTCGTTACAAACGATAATCACTGTTTCCAATATATTTATCAAAATCAAATTAATTAAAAGATAGAAAAATTTCATCTAAATCATGATTTTTTTTTCTTGTTTTTTTTTTTTTTGTTTTTTTTTTTTTTTCTGCGACAATTTCCGACAGATTTCTGCTCTGCAAAGATGGAGAACCGAGAAAATATTCATTGGCAACTTGTATGTGGTTCGTTTACGGCGCTCTTCTTAAGCAAGGATCAACTCTGTCGCCAGTAACAGGTCAAGGCTTGAATCTACTAGAAGTTTTTTCTCTTTATATTTTAATCGTTGAATTGTTTATATATATATACCATATACATATATTTTTTTCTCTCATTTTTTTTTTTTTTTTTTGAACTTCGAAGAACTTCTTAATGATCGTGTGACGTAAAAATTAATCTAACAATAAACTTACGTAACTATAATAATAATAATTAACGTCTATAGTTTATCGTTTATATTTGTATTTCTGTATGAAAATCGTTTCATCAATCATTTCGATTTTAAATCTTCACAGATTCGGCTAGATTATTATTCGCAACTTGGTGGATATTCATAACAATACTGACGTCATTTTATACAGCAAATTTAACAGCTTTTTTAACCCTTTCGCAATTTACATTGCCAATAAATTCGGCAACAGATTTAGCGAATAAAAATCTTAAGTGGTTTGCCAGGGAGGGTGAAGCTATCGATCGTATCGTTAATGAAGTAAGATTTGACTACATTGTTTTTTTTTTCATTAGTATTTATAAAAAAAAAGAAAAAACAACATTTGTTAATTACAGAAAGATAATGAAGAACTGGCTATGCTGCGTCGTTCTGTAAAAAATAAAGTTGGCGAATTTCTCGACCTTTCTAAGACACCGAATACCGAAATTCTCAGATATGTTGAACAGGGTAAGTATAAACACATAATTATGTGTAAAAGAAATATTTTTTATTGAATAATTAATTAATTAAATTACTGTCTTAAAACTCATACCTAATTATTATTTTTTTTAATTTTCTAATTTAAAAAAAAATTCTTTTCTCACTCTGCAGTAATTTGCTCCAATTTTTTTATCTTTATATATTATCATGTCTTCATAGATAATCAGACATATGTAATCGAGCGACGCGACACAACGTCTCGGTTACAACCACGTCCTCTCAAATTTTAATAGTTCAAAGATCATGTATAGAATTTAAATCATTTGCCAATAAATCATGGCTGTCAGAAGTAGTTGACATCGTCTGTGATCTCGTAATATTATAAGCTAATATATGAATTAAGCTGTTTTAGAAATTGAAATAAAAGATGAATATAAAAAATTGACAAGAAAAAAAAAAAAAATAACAAAAATTATGAACTTTGAGGAAAATTGTAAACTTAAGTAAATTATGATTATAATAATTAACGGCTAGATGAGAGACTGCGTAATGCATATGCTGTACATCGTATATAAGCCAGTAATCAACCGCAAACACGTATATCAATTACGCAAAAGATATTATCTCTTCAATATAAACCGCGACGAAGAACATTTCGTTGTATATATAATATCTATTTATAGAATCGCAAATACTGAATATTATCGGTGCAGATTTTCTTTGGAATTCATAGAAAAAAAAAAAAAAAAAAACAAACAAACAAAAAGAAAACTTTCATAATAAATTTTGAAAATAACAAAAAAAAAAAATCAAAAAAATCAAATTGTTAATATAGAATAAAATAAAAATTCATTTTTATTTTTAGACAGGATGTATATACGAGAAAGATCCCATGTAACTCAGCTTTTGTTTGATGATTATATGAATAAAACTCGAAACCAAGTGCTAGAAAACAAGCGATGTACCTTCGTCATTATGCCTGGTAATATTTTGATAAAAAGCAGAGCTTTCGCGTTCCAAGTGAACAGCACCCTCGACATACTATTCAATAAAAGGTAAGATATTAATTATTTATAAATATAAAACTGAAATTGATTATTAAAATCGTGATTTAATTCAATCTAATTGATAAACAGACTAATGTCTTTGGTCGAAACTGGGCTAATAAGAGTTAAGACATCGGAGCACCTCTCAGGTACACAAATATGTCCATTAGATCTCGGATCTAAGGAAAGACAACTTCGAATTACGGATTTGACAATGACGTATACAGGTATGGGAATTGGTTTTGCTGTAGCAGTAGTAGCTTTCTTTGGAGAGGTGATATACCGTAAATGGATAAAGCGGGATAAACTAACGGGCGATTATCATGGACCTAACGCAATGCCACCAGTTTATAATTACGACGGTACAAAATTTATGCAAAGAAGCCCACCACCGCTTTATCAAAATATCCAAGATTATTCGAAAAAGCAAATAATTAATGGTCGCGATTATTATATCGTAAGGGAAAGGGACGGTGAGAAAAGACTCGTACCTGTAAGAACTCCGTCTGCTTTTCTTTTCCAATATGCTGCATAAATACGCTTTTATTATTATTATTATTATTATTATTATATTATTATTATTATTGTTGTATGTATATGTTTAACATTTAGTGTATCTAGATATATTATTTTCAAATAAAATGAGTTTTGGCAATAATTTTTATTCGCTATTTCATATACATATATCCAAGTTACTCCAAATTCCTAAATTTATTTTTCATTCCATTAATACCAAGGGCGGAAAAAATTAGGATTGAATATCACCGCGTGTATATTAACGATTATCATTCATATCATTATCACACGAAAAAGATATTTCTTTCTAATAATCATGAAAAATTGAAATGACACAAACGAGATAAAAAAAAAAAAAAAGATAGAAAGATTTTTTGTAAATTTTGAATTATGTTCACCCTTAAAATTTGTTCTTTTCATTCTGATACGAATATTAGAAGAGTATGATTCCTGTTAGAGTAAAGAAAAGAAAAAAACCTTAAGATTAATGTTATATATACCAGGAACTATTAAATTATATCTGTAAACTTTTAAAACGTTTGATGATGATGGAGAAAACAAGTTTACGATAGTAATTATAATAATTTATAAACTATAATGCATTCCGATGCACATTCGCGTTATGAATCATATAAGTAATAATAACAATATATAATATAATAAGATAAGAAAAAATTGATTGAAGATTATTATTTGTTGTGTTGGATTTCTTTTTTTATTTTTGATTTCTTTTCATCGAAAGGCGAGAGTAACAATTTGATAATGCAATTTTTATTATGAAATATTATATGTAGTCAATAAGATATTGGGATTGGGCAGTTATGTGTATAGTATATATGAGGCATTCCGAGTCAAGTCTATAAACGTTTGACCCATCTTATTTTTAATTGGACTTATTCCTGCTCCATTGGCTTGTACCATCCAAAAAACAGCCGAAAATGAATTTTGGAATTTTTTCCATACCTTGCGTAAGGCTTTGTCGATATTGAAAGTGAAAAAAATACTCCATGCCTAAGAAACTTGAAAAAGATGTGGAAAAAAAATTTGCAAATTTATTTTTAACAGTTTTAATGGTTCATAGAAGCTAGTGAAATAGGAATAAGTCTAATTAAGAATAGGAAGTATCAAAAGTTTATCGAGTTGACTTAGAATACCCCGTGTATAATAATTAAATATATGTATACATATATCTACATTGAAAATTCATTTTTATGTATACTGAGACATAAAAAAAAAAAATTTTACATAATAGAAAAATCAGATAATTTTTTTGTTATTTTATATTATATCATATTATATGTATAGATAAGTATATCGAGAAATGAATTGAATAAATGGTAACTAATATGAAATCACCCCCCGTTTAAAGAAAGTTGATAAATATCGACCGTCTAAAAATCAATTTTATATCTAATTAATAATTATTTTAAATATAGAAATAAAATTAACGATTTTTACTTCAAATAATAAAAAATTTTACCGATTTATTTATATTATTTAATGATATTATAAATATACGTACGTTGATAATAAATTTCATTCAATCCTCGTACAATAGATACTGGCAATAAATAAAATCCAATCAATATATCAGGGATTCAAAACACAGTTAACTTATTTTTTTTAATACACGAAACGCGTTTCGGAATAACAAAAAAATAAAAATTAACAAAAACTAGGGTTTCATTTTTCTTCTTTTATCGTAATTAAAAAATTATTCTCGAAGATATTTCGACGGATAACTGGATATCAGCGGAAAGATCAATGGTTCTTTGAATTAGCTCTGAAAAATTCTTATTTATTTATTAATCAAAAAATTTTCACTGTAATTCCTTCCGTTACAATTTGAAAGAATAAATTTTAGTCTCTAATAAGAATCAAATTGAAAAAGAAAAGAAAAAAACAAACAAACAAACACTTAGAAATTAAATAAAAAATATAAATTAACTCCACAAACATACAGGTAAGATATCCCTTGAATAAGTGTTGTAAGTATATCACGTTTGTTACGTTAGTTTTATTTTTTTTCTTGTTGTTTTTTTACTGTAAATAATTTTCCCCAATAATAATAATAATAATAATAACAATAATAGTAATAATAGTAATAATAATAATAATAATAAACAATTGTGTTTAGTAGATTATTATCTTGTTGAAGCATGTAGTCAAATATAGGTAATTGGTGAATATTTTTAAATAGAAGTAGAAAATAATTACTTAATTTAAGAATAAATTGCTTCGATATTAAAACAATTAGTTTCTATCATTCATCCATAAACTTCAATAATTAACTTCTATTAAATATGTATCAAGAATAATGAATAATTTAAATTTAAAGAAAAGAAAAAATAATTTTTGTCTCTTAAAGAAAAAATAATTTGTTCGATAACTAGGAAAATAAAAAAATAAATAAATAAAAATAATAAAGAGCAAACAGAAGACAAAGAGAAAAAAAATGAAAAAAAAAAATATGTGTTGCGCTTAATGAGAACGTTAATATTATATGTTATATAAGATCAATTTTTTAATTAGATCACGTTATGTAAAATTTAACAAGTCTTTTCTCCATACCTCGTTTTTTTCTTGTTGTTTGTTTTTCATTTTTTAAATAGTATTTTATTTTAAAACACTTGGCACTTTAGTTGTGTATTTTATAATTAAATTTTATAATAATTTATTAATTCTAAATTTTTTGTTTGTTTTATGTATCATTTATTTATTTATTTATTTATTAGCCTTTTCAAAAGTTAACTTTTTTTCTAAGGCAAGTTACAGCCAGCTTTGTTGACTATTTCATAACTCAATTACCTTAAGCTACAGAAAAAAGCAAAAAAAAAAAAAAAAACAAACAAAAATAAAAATCAAAATCAAAAATAAACATAAAAGCAATTTCTTCTTGTTTGAAAAGGTTCCATCAAATTCGTACGACTAATCGTTAAGAATACAGAGAAAAATTTAAATTGTATCAAAATAAGGTGAACAAAAAAAAAATCGAAGAATATAGAAGGATAGAATAGAATAGAATCAATGAAATATTATAAATATTCAATTTTATACAGTATGACTGTAAAAATGTATAAATTCAATTTTCTTTATATTTTTTTTTTTTTTTCTTCATTTCCTGCAACTCTTTTTTTTGTGTAACAACAAACATTTCGGATAATTCACGTAGTTGTTATTGACGTATATATAATAATATATGGGTATATATACCTAATATACTAAATTATACAAATCTTGACTTGGGATCAACTCTGTTCCGTACGCGTTATACGTAATATAATGGAATAACTAACACGTTTGTTATGAAAATAAATTTCATTACCTATTTATCATCAATAAATATCAACAGCCTTGAACACCATAAGTGTAACGACTAATTATTATTTTCCCTTCTTATTACTCTTTGCCATAGCTTTTCGTTTCTTTTCATCAGCTTCCTTCCTTATATCTTCTAAGTCTTCCATAATGCCTGAAAAATGAAATAAAATTTTATTTCTATTTAAATTACCGAAGATTCAAAATATTTCCAAAGAATAAAAAACTCTTCATCAAATAATCAAAACTAAGGAATTTATTTCATTTCATTACCAATTTTCGTAGATACATATTCCTCCTTCAATTGCTGAGCAAAATTGCTTTCCATTCCAGCATCGTCGTAATCAATATCTCTGTATTTACTTTTATCATATCCAAATATCTCACTGATATATTTACTATAATCTTCGGCTCCTTCCTCAGGTCCATCATCAATAAAATCATCCAATTCCGAATCGTGTTCTGAATCATCATCGTAAATGCGTCCTATAGAAACAACACATGACAATAAGACATTACTTTTATCAATATATTCCAAGTATAGTAACAATTCCAAGTCCTAACTAAACAAAAATGAAAAGTAACAAATATCAAATCTCACGTTTTTTTATCAGAGGTTTTCGTTTCACATCCTTGGGAGGAAATTGCTTAGGTCTAACAGGCCTTACGTCTGGTGGTGGAAATTGTTTAGGCTTTAAATCAGCCGGAGGAAATTGTTTAGGTTTAACATCAGGCCTAAGAGCTTGTCTAAGTTTGGAGTCCTTAGCAGGTGCTGCTCTGCTGTCCTGAACTTTCGATTTACTATTAGATCCATTGCTGACGTGTTTGTCGTCCGATCTTTTACCGCTTTTACTAAGAGCCAATTTCTTTTTCTCCTCTTCTATACTGCGTCTCATTTCCTCAAGTATTTTTTTCTCCGCTTCAATCTTCTTTCTCTCCTCAAGCAGCTGGTCCTTTTCTGAAGGCTTACTATTGTTCAGACTTCTTTCACTGACCGTGGATTTCTTAGGAATAGGTGCGGCTAATCTAGAAGCAGGGGTTTTATCAGTTACGCTAGAACTTGGTGCAGTTTTAGCTCCGTTTAATTTGGGAATTTTGTTCATCGAAGGTTTAGCCTGCCTTGCAGAATCAACTGGAGAATTGGAAGCCTTAGGATTCTCGCTAGCACGATCTCGCTGTTCTTTTTTCTCCCGCCATTCCTTTTCTTTAAGATGTTCTCTCATCTGTTTTTTTGTCATTAATCTTTCAGGCTCTTCGATCTTTGCAGGCTTTGGCTTGGGCTCTATAACTACAGGCTCGTATTGTTTTTTTTCTGCTATCTGAAGCAGCTGCATAAAGTCTATAGGCGGAGGGAGCGGTCTTTTCTTAGGTTTTGGTTTCTCCTCTTTACTGTCTCTTTCCGAAACCTTTTCCTTCTCTTTTTCAGATTTGGAATCTGGCTCAGAAACAGAGTCTTTATCCCCGCTTGAAGTTTGAGATTTTCGTTTTCTTCTGTGGCCAGAAGATTCTTCAATTTCTTGTTGTTTCAGTGCCTGTCTCACCCTGTCCTGTCCAAACAATGAAAGAATGTTACTTTGAAATTTCTTTATTAATTTTATCGAATCAACCTAATCCAAATGTCCATTTACCTTGGTAGACGCGATGTCTTTAACTGTTTTTTTACCGCTTTCAGTAAACAGAGGCTTTTCCGCTGGCAAATTGTTATACTTGTTCATAAGCTGGTTGTAGAAAGCCGAGGCTTCTTGAGAGACGTATCCATAATCGTCCTCATCTGGCTGAGAAGGGCCTGTAAAAACGAATAACAATAATCAAAGTTATTTTCCATACCAATTTGTTTAATAAAAACCAGATTTTCAATTCTAAAAAGCAATTAATAATCATAAAAAAATTTCCAAGAGGTACGTGTGACTATCCAATATAATTCTAGAAACTTTGTTTATAGATCTATGCAAGAGAACTAATCTCTAGGAATCTGTAGGTATTAAACAGTCCTGAATACACGAAACTGTACGTTTGAAGAGTGAAAAAATGAGCGGAGAAGAATTTTTAGAGTTAAAAAGTATCTATGAATGAGTGTAAAGCGGTTTATTCCAATGTATGATAACATTGAGCGATACTTAGAACGTTTATAAGCATATCTATCAATTATCTGGGGAAAACAAATCCAGTATAATACTCAATAAAGAAGTTTGATTATAAAAGCAGAGGATTAAATAATCGCGATTGTTAACAGCAAGCAATAGACTGTACTGCATTATGAACAGTGGCTTATTGTGAGCTAAGGAATTGAATGGGAGTCTGCTGGGTTATAGCATCGGATATAAAAATTCAAACCCTCTAATAGACTACTCCAAAACATAATTCTCTGACCTTAATATATCGCTTAGAATCCTCCTGTTCTGTGTAATTAATCCAGGATATCATTCTTTCAAACTTCTTGTAAAGTTGACGCTATTACCTGTGGGCAAAAATTTTGCCCATTATTTTTTTCGGTTTTTATGGATATTTTGTTTATCATTTATATATATTATAATTATTAAAAATTTAAGTGTTCAATTCGCCTAGATAATATTTTACTAGCTTTATAATACCTTTTGGAATGTAACGTACCTCTCGGAAACTTATTTTTATAATATATAAATAAATAAATAGATAAATACATATTCAAATATGTTTTTGTATTGTGTATTGTGAAAACAATAAAAATGGTTTTAAGATATCCTCGACTCAATCTCTGGAATAAAATAACTGGAATACAAAAACCAGACAAAGAAAATCAAAACAAAAACTAAAAAATTCAAGTTTCTAGTATTATTCCATCCTTTAAAAAGAAACACTTGGATTAAAATGAGTAAGGTAAATTATATTACCTGCCATAGTGAGGGCGGTGTTATCATTATCGATGGCATCTGCGAGGACGGATTTATTAGCAGATTTACAGACTTTTAAATGCTTGTTAATTCTGCTTTGTGCCTTGTGATCTCTCAACGCTAAGAGGTTCTAAAACAAATATTTTTTGTTTTTCAAGAGAATAAAAAACAAAATTTTTTTTTCAAAATTTAATTTTTTTTTTATTTATGTCGACTTGGTCGATAAATTAGAACGTGAATTACCTTATGATGAATAAAAAATAAAATGAATAAAATTATGCGAAATAATAGTAAAAGAGATATACATGTATATATACCTCTTTTCTCTTCTTTGCATCAAGGGCCTTCTGCTTTTCCTCCTCTTCTTTTTTAGCGAGAAATTTTTTTATGTTACTAGACAGACTCTTTGACGATTTCGACTCTTTTTTAGGTGGTGTAAATTTAGTCGGGTAATAAGATACCCTCTGTAAACACCAACACGCGTATTAGTGTTGTTAGTGGTATTTAATTTGTTACGCAATGATTAACCACAGATGTATAAAATAAATGAACTAATTAAACTAAATTCATTTTCTATTTATCCTTTTCTCGTACTTTTCAGAAACTAGATAGAAATTGAAATCGACAATCTATCGTTACGGGGGCATGTATAATGTTATAATAGGAATATGAAATACTGTTAGACAATTGCAAAATTCGTTTTTATTTAGGTTGATTTAAGAATATAAACTTGCCTGTTTGCTTCCTCCATTCTTTTCAGCTACGGTTAGCAATGTCCCGAAGTCCATTTTCGTTGGACACTTCTTATAAATGCCAATTTATTTATCAGTTTTAATTTAACTCGACGTTATTGTCGTACCCTATTTCATACATTATACACACAGTCACCTTATGAAGGTCTTTTTCCCATTAACATTCAGATAATTATATGCTGACGAACCGTAGATTTGTTTTCGTTTTTTCACACTTTTTCCATACGGATACACTCGCAAAACACGAACTACGTTCGCTCACAAGATTGTATACTATGTGTATAGTTCTAGCAGACAACATACTTCACGATTTCAACATTAGATGACAGCGCTATGTATGTCTCACTTAACTGTCCAGGAATTTGAACCAATCAACAACTTTGTTCGGGAGTACAAGTTCGAATTTTTAGATTCAAATATCGAAGAGCCCGGGAATTTACGTGAATTAATCTCTAGGAGCGTAATCTTCAGTCAACGCTATAGAAGCCTTGGTACACATGCCAAAAAAACGGCACGAAGACCTTCGAATTTATTACTGATGTATATCAAGATTTATCAGCTTAAAAAATTTCAGGAAAATATGAAATTCGTTATAACTTATTTAGAACTGATTGTTAATAAGTTTTTTAACAATCAGGTAGCAGATTTAGAGTTTTTCTTTAAAGTCTTCGTCAAATAAAACGAATTTGTAACTTTTTCATGTATTTGGATTGTTTTCATCGGTTTTTTTTTTTTTTTTTTTTCAACTAACAGTTTCTGAATTACACTTTTCCTACAATTTTTTATCAATATTATTGAAATTTATGGTTCTACATAATTTTCGAAGTTCAAAATTGAGAATAATCTGAGTAACTTTAATTGTCAATTATAGTTTCCAGCCAAATTCTACCATCTTTTAATTACGAATCAAAAATTACGTAAACCACTCACCTACTTGCCTATATGTATAATCTTAAAATTGATGTACCATACTCAAATTGGCTTTGTAAATCACTCGACAATCAACTCGTGATCGCTATATCTAGTTATAGTAGATAATCTAATCTAAAATAGGTTGAAAAAATATCCCGCTGTAATACCTGTCCTCATACGTGATGTACATTTCGATATATTTTTCATTATCTGTACAAACTGAATCTCTTCTATTTCCTTATAACATATGTACATTCTATTGATTTATTCTTACTAATTTCTATCTCATTATAAAACAATAATACCATGTTGTGTCTTATTATATATTTATCTCACTCAGCCCCCTCGTTTTATTATAAATTACATACATACATTGAAAAATTGGCATCCAGACTCGAGAGAGAAAGAGAGAGTACACTAATCATATTTAATCATTCGAATCGTGAGCCGGCTTATCGCAAACTGTGACGTCTCACTTAATGCTATAGAGAGTACCTATAGAAGCTGCAGACGTATAATGTACCCTGCAGAGGAGGTCGCGCGGCATTCTTCATTCTTTAGTGTCTCTTGATCATTGCTACTGGTGTATAAAACTGATCCGCGTTAATCTCTCGCGGTGTGAAACATGGACGGCTAAAGATAGGATTATAAAAAATTGTAAAAATATGTTGGGGCGATTTAAAGATATAGACATCAGTCTTTACCATTTATTATCTTTTTTTTTTCTTTATTCTATTTTAAAGAAGCTTAATAAACGCGAACAATAATCAAATTTTCTATAGTTTTACAAAGAGGTGGGTATTGTACGTGGTTCAGGTAAATTACTGAATTATTGTATTATAAAAGAAATTGTCTCTTGATTATTTTTTTTTTTTCAATTTCTAAAATCAATCAATTTTCATTATTATTTTTCCTTCGTTTCTACTTTTAGACAAAAGGAATGAAAAACTTTTGAATTATATAATTTTTACAAATTAATTAATTTACTTTTGTATTATGAATCATGTTACATATAAAAAAGCAATGATTATAGTATAAGTTGTAAACGTAAGTTTCAAAAGTGGAATTTTTGAGAGAGGAATAGAAATGATCGAGACGATCCACGATCCACGATCCACGATCTATACGATGAGCGTAAATACGAGTTTTTACCATATTTGCAAGAGTTTACAGCTACTCGACTGCAGTGTAAACCTTATAAAAAATATCATTGTTAGAAATAAAGCCATGGTTTCCGTGATACTTCACTATCATAAGTCAACGATCATACTCACACACACACACACATTGGGATATAGAATCTTCAAAAAATAAAGAAGATATACAATTACTAATCGAAAACAACTGATAACCGAGAAAATTATCACAATTGATATTGCTTATTATAGTGAGAACAATTTTTTTTTGTTTTTGGTAATCATTATCATCGATCTCTAATTAAATACAAATATAACAAATCAATCATTTAAATACTAATAGGAATGACTTCTGATTTATTTAATTTTTTCTTCGTTTTCTAAAGTCAAAGTTCCGTTAAAGATCCAGGGGCCTAACTGCATAATAAAAAGTAGATACCCATATATACGAACCTGTTCCTGTTCTATCATAAACTCACGGTTTTGGCTTTGGCTTTAGCTTTAGATTTAGCTTTGGATTTTGCTACACTGTAACACCGTAGCAAACTACAATTAACAATCTAAATCCATTTGATGAGTTAAGCCCGGATATTCGCAACTAACCCGTGGACAATGGGACCATGCATACTGACAGACTGACATTGTGACATCTAGACGACGTGTGATATACACACATACTTACATACATACACGGGTATAAGCATTCTCGTTTTAGTTCTGACTGATGGATGTATTATAAGTACTTACAGCAAGAGACATACCGATACAAATTTCAATACAATGCTATTTCATTTTTAAACGGCTAGTTGGAGATTAAAGTATTAATATAGGAAGATAATGTCACATCTGACAATGAGATGATTAATATAATGAAGGAAATGTCAGAAATTATATTGGAGAATTATTTTTTTATTATCAGGATATCTGGAAATTTAATTAGTATATAAAAAATGTTTCAATTAATTGAATGCAATTTGTATAATAAGATAAAATATTCTACTTATCGTGAGATCCTTCGCGTATTTGTAAATTGGAAAGAACTTTGAAGATCCGTCTAAAATTTGGAGGAAATATTCTCAGATAGTGTTACCATCATATAAGATTATTTTTTAAAAAATCGATATTTTTTTACCTTCTAAACGCAGGTTCCCCTCTTACGCGATCGCGATAAACTTTAGTTCTTATCGCTTACATTCCATATACCAATTATAAGAACACATCGATAACCATTAACACGTCAATAACGAAGGTATATAATCGCATCATCGAATAATTATTAATGCTGATTGAAAATGAGAAGAAAAAAAAAATCAGAGTACACCTATAAGTAAATTAAAACAAAATGAAGCAATAAAATTGAAAAAAAAAAAAATGTATCGAAATTTTTACATGGAGTTATAATAGATATCCAATTAATTAATATTCTTCACGCGAGTTCATGATCGAAGTATGTATACATATTCGTGTACATACATATAGTATACACGTATTAATTATAATTATACTTCTTGATTGCATTTAAATCCCTCGAGACAATTGATAAAAAGATGAAAAAAAAAGAAAAAAAATAACTGCGTTTAGTAGTCGTTGACACTCTGGTCTTTGACCTGTCTTATCGAAACAAGAGTAAATTATATTATACTGTGTATTATAATTACATGTTTATAATTAAAGATAAAAAAAATATATATTTAATTGCCGCTGTAGTGATGCAGTATATTGAGCCCAAGTACAATCGTACAATTAAATTAATATAAAAATTTAGCCGAGAAGGGAAAATGAACGATAATCGATAATCAATCTACACGGTTGGAGTAAATTATAGATGTTTTAAGACCAAAACGACCTAGAAGAAGGTCTCGTCCCATTATGGCTCTTGCATCAAAAAATTCTAAATAAAATATAGAATTTTTGGTAATTTCTTCAGATTTTACAAATGGGTCAAAATTGAAAATTTTTTGAACCGCCATAACTGATAAAGTATGCGTCGAAAAAAAAAACAAAGATGGGCATTTTTTGAGTACTACTATTACATAAATTAATTTGAGAGAAAACAAAAAATGTGAGGGTCAAACGTTGGTCGAGGTGACATGGAATACCCCATATATTTCATTTATTATCAAATATTTTTATTGATCCTGATAAATAATATACCTAATGTACACACATGATATAACATCGTACATAATACACGTATGTATGTACATATCTAGACATATTTAATTGTGTAATGATGACACTGTGTACGGTTAGTTAGCACATCCGTCCTTTTATTCGCGCCAATTTTTCACTACAGATATGTCAAATATTCGCCAACTCGTTATGATTATAAATTTTAATTTTCCAAGCGTGAATTGAAACGAATAACGGATTTTACGTGTTTATACTTTTTACACGATTCTATGCGATTTTACATAATTATGATTACGTTAATTTATACTGTCAGAAAAAATAAAATTTTGCATACCAGATAATTTCAGCTTTGATAAGATTTTAATTTAACACTTTTCCACAAACAGATGAAAACTTTTTCATCAGACGAATAGACACGGCCCTGTATACGCATAGAATTAGGCTGTATAACGGTTTTTTAGTTCGTTTATGGTGACAAACTCATTTCTTGACTCGTCCTATGTGTAATAGATAACAGATCTGTAGCCTAAATTCAATTTTATTTTTTTTTAATCGTCTTATTTTTTTCACACTTGCAGCTTTACTTTGGCCCCTTAGTTCGAATATAATTTTAAAAATTCTGTCTCTGACCGTACCCTGGTGAAAGAATTTATTTCCAATCTCACTAGGTATATAAAACGATATAAGATTTTCCGAAATACCGTTATAAAATAGTTGTTTAATTTATTAATAAATTCCTGTACATTATTTAAAAATAAAAATCAAGTAAATTTGAATTTCGAAAATAATTGTATGACGTCACCTTTTCTTTCTACTATTCTATTGTTCACCTTATTTTCTCTATTTTTCATCACTCGAACTTATGTTGTTTGAAATAATATTACCGGAAGTAAACGAGCCTGTACATAGGTATAAATCCCACTATTAGTCACATAGTGTAAACAGAATCGGTCAGTCATACTGCAACTGGAGGTAATTCCTCATTGAATGTGAACTCAAGGGGAGAAATTGTAAAAAGAGGGGGATAGCTTACAATTAGGGAAGGGCCAAACTCCAAAGATTGAAGTTTTAAGAAATATTGGTGTATACGTAAACAGCTATGTAAAATATTTACCGAAGTTTAGAAGTCCGTCTAAATTCAGAGGCTTCACATCGTCTGAAAAAAAAAAAAATAATAAATTACAAACTTTGGTGCGTGAGGAAAAGGATTTTATTACTCGTTTAAAATTTTTCTGTTAAAAGTGAGACTGTTTGAATTTTGTGTGCAATTTTGAAACTTCTATACAGGTTCGTGCTAAAATAAAATCAAAAATTGGGTACCTAATATGGATATATTTTTTATTCTATAATTATAATTTTTCAATTCAAACCTGACAGATTAATATTTAGTTAAAAACTAAATATAAATGCAAAACACTTTAACAAATGAACTATTAATTTGAACCGCAGTGCAATTAGCGATTGCAATTTTAATCGCCTATACATCCGATCGATGAATCGCGTGTTTATATGGCATATAAACCACGCGAGTATAAACGATATAGAACAATGCGAAGAATGGTTGACAATTTTGCAATCGGTTACGGTATACGCGGTCATTATTCTTGCCAAGCTGATTACAGAATTGAATAAGTGTCGTTGGATTTAATCAAAAAGATGTTTTGTGTAGTTTGTACTATACTGTAGTAGTACAAGAGTCAAGAGTAGCTGTATGAGTATATTATACCTTGAACATATAGAAACAGTAGCAGCAGTAGGAACTCTAATTTATTTTTTATTTCTTAATGATCAGTAATTTGGTATTTATTATTTATTTCTGATTATACAACGTTTAGAAATTCAGAAACTATGATAAAAGAAATAAAGAAATGACTGGAATAATAATTCGATCAATTTCGCAATGTATTATTGGTATTTTCCTATACTCAACTTAAGTAGAAAGTGAATCTGATCTTTTCCACCCACGCTAACATGGTCAGTTTTTTTTTTTTCAATATATGAATCACCGTTTTTTGGTTTCTAAATTTCATTAAATTTCATCAGATTTCTGAATTAATTTCGCAACGCCCACTTAAGTACATATTGCGAATTTTATAATGAAATGAAACAAAAAAGAAAGTTAATGTGTTAATTGCTAATCAAACCGACCGATGATCGATATAGATAGATTATTTCATATACGTGATAATTAATTACAAAATATGTGATTTAAGAGAAATAGGGAAAATGTTTTTACTTTTCTTTTCTTTTGTTTTTTTCACGCTAACTATAGTTCGAGGTATTTTTCTTTTTCTTTTTCTTTCTAGCGCGCCAAATGGCACGCGCGAATAAAATTATTACATCTATAACACGTGACTAACGCGTGTTATTGTTTCTATTTAAAACTCGAAAGCTCGTAGTAGCTGCTGCTATACGAATTCACTCTAGGGTTAAATATTATTAGAAAATCTTAGCGCCACAGAACAAGACCCACCTGAAGATGGACCAGTCGAAAATAAGCCATGTGCTAAGAAATTTATAGAAGAAAAAAAAAAACGATAATTTATTATAATCTTTAACAATATCTGTCATAGATTCTTAATCTTCTTTACACCAAATGTGAGCGTAAAAAAAAAAGTTAGTTTTTCAATAACTGAACGTTGCCAATTAACTTTCTCTCATTTGTCTATCTCACAAGTTTACACAGTGAACTTTAATCGCGTTTCAGTTCACTGTAATATGGCGTTCAAGGATTGGTTCAGGAGATTACAACCGATGCAACTTTATCTCGTATTATTCTTCACGTCTGCATTTTTTTTCGTCGAATTAATTACCAGCCATGTAACACACGCCTTGACACTTTTGGTCAACGCTTATCACATGCTGTGCAACATAATTGCACTCGTTGGCTGTATAGCGTCGATAAAAGTAAGTTGTTAAATTTATGTTGTTAGTTTATATAAAAGTTTTGAAAATATTTGAACATTTTATAAAAATGACTTGAATCGATATCTGAAAATTTCTAAATTATTCAATTCTTTTTAAAATTGCAGAACTTATAATTAAACAGAAATTTTACCGTGTCTATAATTTGCAAATTTTTATTTTATCTTAGTACAGCAATCGGGAAAACTGCAACAGCGAAAATGGCAGCGATACACATCTCAGAAGTTCGACGATCTGCATCGATTCGGATGGAAATTTTGGCTCGGACCCATCGTTGACAGTTAAAACGAAGGTAACTAATTCTATCCTTAGAAAAAAACAACTAAAATAAATAAATAAAAAACGTTGATTTAATCATCAAAAATAAATTTAGATAACAATTTTCTAAAATTTTAAAAATCTAGCAATCGCAATCGGACAGAAGAATGAAGAATACATTTGGATGGGCGAGAATAAACATCCTAACAATGTTGGTCTGCTGTGTATTTCTTGGTTCGTTTTGTTTCTCGTTACAAGTCGAGGCACTTCAAACATTAGTGCACATCGATCATATGGATGGAATGAGTCACCCCTTAGCTGTCCTCTGCATTGGAATAGCAGGAATTTTCCTGAATGCATTTTGCTACATCTTGATAGGTGGATACACGTTCTATCATGGAAGTTCACTTCACGTTACAAAAAATGGTGAAGTGATAATAAAAAGGTAAAAATAATTATTGACTAACTCGAAACACTTCATAAAATGAGAAAAAGAAAATGAAAATAATAAAACCACTTGCCAATCTCACCCCCTTATAATAATTTCTTCTGCAGAAATATAAACGGTGGTATAATACCCGCAAAAAATGAAGAACAATCGTCTACTGAAAGGCATAACGGATCTCTAAGACCTCCAGGAAGACAAGGAATCCGTGAATTGTGCAGAGACATACTTGGCTGCGCTTTTGTCATGCTAGTCTCGGTCCTTGTTCATTACACAGATCCATACGTTGGGAAATTCATTGATCCAGTTGTCGCGATAGTGTCATCGACCTCACTTTTCGTACTGAGTTATCCATACAGTAAGTATTCATGATGTAATGAAAATAGAAGAAAAGAAATGGAGTTGCCAATATTTTTTTTTTTTTTTTGTTAATTTGTTTACCGTTTTTTCAGTGAAGGAATCTGGACTCATTTTATTACAAACCATTCCTAACCACATAAATATTGACTCATTGAAAAAGGAACTGCTTGAGGCTTTTCCTGGGATCGTAAACGTCCATGATCTACATGTCTGGCAGCTCACTGGGGACAAGAATATATCCACGGCTCATATTATGTTTCTTGATCCTACGGTTGGTTATAGTTGACAATAATTCTTCTTCCTTTTCTTCTTCGTATTTTAGTGATTTTTGTTTTTTTTTTAATCCTATCGAAAGACAATTTCTATTGTCCGAATAATTTTTATAAGACAAAAATGTATCCAACATGCGGATTGTTCGAGTACAGTACTTGTTTTTTTGATTTTAGGTATATGCGAGTATCAGGCATCAAGTAACAGCCTTTTTTGTGGAAATGGGCATCACCCAGGTTACTATTCAGCCAGAATTCCAAACGGTAAAATAATTATAATAATTTACATTAACGATTTCGAAGCTGGAAGTTTCTTCTTTGAGATTTTGTGTTTAAGAATTTTTTGTCATTAATTTTCACCGAATTATAAAAAAAAGTTTTGGAAAAAGGCTTTTTTTTGGAGATCATTCATTCTTTTGCTATACCATATGAGTGTGATAATTGTTTAATTTATTCTTGATTCCAGATGAAACCGTCAGCAGTAGCCAAAATCTGCCTGATCCAATGCCAAGTAGAAAATTGCAGTCAGTCTCGTTGTTGTTCAAAAGACGTGACGTTAGATTCTGACAATGAGATTGATAAAAATACCGAACCGCAATCTCACGTAATGAATAAAAATTTTGAAATAGATGAAATCATGCCATCCTCATCACAGATAAATCCACAAAGTTTCACACCACACGGAACCAAAAATCCGCGAGATTCCAACATTGAAAACGATGCAAAAAATATGAACGAAATTATATCGGAAGATAATATTAACTCCGATACGATGATCATCACTACAGATACAAAAATTCATCAAGTTTTAGTGCAAAATGTTGTAACAAATTACGATAAAGAAACGGTTTGATTATTATTAAACACCCGTATTAAAACTGTGATAAAATAATGAATATAAAGACTCTTACACATATTTTATTTTACTTATTTTTTTATTTTTTTTTTTTCATCAAAGTTT
Source organism: Macrophya annulata (assembly GCA_963924015.1). NCBI lineage: Eukaryota > Metazoa > Arthropoda > Insecta > Hymenoptera > Tenthredinidae > Macrophya > Macrophya annulata. The sequence continues at coordinate 28,104,587 of OZ001260.1, forward strand.
GGTGTTGACTGATGAAAGATAAAAATATATTTGTGTGAGAATTCGATTTTGGTGTATATATATATATATATATATATATATATATATATATATATATATATATATATATATATATATATATATATATATATATATATATATAATGTGAACGATTAAAAATTTGGACGATAATTAAATTGCTAAATCAAACCAGCTCTGATAATTAAATTGTGAAAATAATTAATGCTACAGTATTATTAACCGCGAGATGCTTCATCTGTAACATAATAATATATACATATACAGTAAATTTTTAAATATAAATTTGACAATAATTAGTCAAGCTAGACAAAAATCTATCAAGTGTTCAATTTTTTAATTATATTATAATTTACCCTAAATCTGTGGCTCATTATAAAGTATTACCAAACTTTATTATGTGAAAGATTTTGCCATATGTTAAAAATTGTTTGATGAGAAAAACAAATCTTTCTCTTATATACGTGAAGTGAAAAGTGCATGCGGTATTGATCAAAAAGCGTAAAAATAATTATTATACAATAAATATTATATTATATACTATATTTAGTATTGTGAACAGACTTTAATTTGAGTAACTAATCAAGACTGTTTTTTTTTTTTTTTTTCAATTTTTCTTAGTTTTCTGTACATACCTAAACTGATAAATATTTATCAATCATTAGCAACGCTAGGTATAGGTAGACATACTAGTTGGATTATACAAAATAAATTTTTTGCATTAAATTTGGTGATTTATATGTAGGTATAATAAGTATGCATCTGTATTATAGATGCGTTGCCATATAAAAAGTTTTCGAATAAAATAGAATCTGTTTTTGTATTTTGTTACATTTTGACCCGCGGTAACCACGAAGGGTTAATTGTAACATAATTGGCTCTGTTTGAGCCAGGGCCACAGTCAAAAGAAAATTGGCAATTGCCACAAACATATATCGAAAAGAATTCAAAGAATTGATAAGAGCCTGTGGTACATAATCAAAACAACTTTAATTAACGATTGCAGACGTCGTAATCTGTTAAATGAATTACGCAATTTGACAGTCAATTATGGAGATAAAGAGTGTCAAAATCGAACAGACATAAGCAAAGTAATTATATGTGCGTATATGTGTAACGACTACTAGGCCTATAAGCTATCTCTTTATTATTTGACCATTGTGAAATACAGTGTGGAAGAAATTTATAGAGTAGGATTATAGGAACGAGGAGATATCCGTATTTTATAATCTTTTATTTATAGATTCTGCTACGTTGGTGAGTTACATTTATGAATTTATCGGTAGGAATAGATAAAGACATGGCTCGTAAAGGAGTAACAAACATATCATTCTAATCGAAAATCAACGTGTCTCTGGAGTCAATCATCGTCAAAAAATACTGTAGCGTTATTTGTCAACTGAACGATGGTTTTATCAACTTCAGTCAATACATTACTATCCATATACAGAGCCAACAACTGGCCAAGTCCAGCGAATAATCCAGGTGATAAAGTATGAATTTTGTTCTTAGACAAGTAAAGATCTTCCACTGACAATAATCCTTCGAATGCACCGGCTTGGAGTTCAGTAATTTCGTTCTCGCTAAGGTCTAGCAATTCTAATTGATCCAGGCCGATAAAGGCGTTAGATTGGATTAGTGCAATCTTATTACGTCTAAGATACAGTTTATTCAGTTTTGACAATCCTTGGAATGCTTGTCGCGGCACAGAAGTCAGGCTGTTGTCATTGATGTTTAAATTTCGAAGTTTAGTTAAGCCTTTGAAAGTATTGGGCTTTATTTCCGTTATCAAGTTAAAATCCAAACGTAAAGTACGCAATTCCCCGAGGTTCTCAAATGCCTCGGGAGCAATGTTACCAATTTTGTTCTTGTCCAGCAACAAAGTTGTCAAGTTTGGAAGTCCATAAAATTGAGTTTTAGCTAACGTTGGAATGTTGTTCTGGTCAAGGTACAGGCTCGTCAAGCTCGAAAGCCCGTTAAAAGTTCCATCTGGTATATCGTTGATCTTGTTATTGGTCAAATGCAATGTGCGTAGTCCGGGCAGTTCGTGAAATAAATTTGGAATCAACCTAATAACGTTGTTACTTAGAAGGAGGCTTTTCAATAAGGGCAGACCGGTAAACGATCCAGGTTCTAAAGTTGAAATTTGGTTTCCAGTAATAAGCCACAATCTTTCAATCGATAGAGTTTTGAAAGCCCCAGGATTTATCGTTACCAAATTTAAGTCTTCGATTCGTAGACGGCTATTTACTCTCTGTTCGGTTACATCAGTTAAAACACCTCCAATATTACATACGGAATAGCCACCAACTATGTTGCACGATAGCTGTGCCTGGGCTAGCCCAACAGCCACAAGCAAGTTAGCAATTATTACGAAACGAAACATGATGCTCACTCTATAGATCTCCCGTAACTAATTCGACAGTTCCTATGTAACTTACATATATTAAAAGAATCATTTGAACTTTAGCTGCTTGGTAAGTAAAAACAAGTGACATAACCAGATAAGCACAATCTGGCTGATGAAATATCCCGAGTGTTCATTATATTTCTCGCGCATATATAATGGAGAAGATCTTATATGCATTTATACAAAATTAGTACAGAACAGGCAAAGAGTATATAATATCACTTTGATTACGAGCCCAAGATATGGCTAAACCATGACCTTTTACAGACATGTGCGATGAAAAAATCACCTGATACTAAGGGCAACGTATTTTTGTTTTTGTTTAATTTTTTTTTTTTTTTTCAATTTAAATGACACGATTTTTGTTACAGTAAATTTCGTGGCTATCTGAAGAAATATATTTGCTCTAGGCTTATTACAAATGAATGGTAAATTATTGAGTGATTGGAAATTTATTTTCCTCAAGTTTCTCGTATATTATTACCATTTTTCACTAAAGTAATGATTTTCTTAGATGTTTCATTAATTTTGTAATCAGTAAGCAAATTACAATCAATGTACCTAGGCGCATAAACATATTGTTTTACAATTCACACGATATTATATTACTTGTTTTGCAACCTATATTATTTTATGTCGATAAATTGATCAATATAACACATATACCTATAATTATGGATGTAGGAAGATCCTTAAATAAACGATTCTGTAATGCGAAAATATAAATATGCCGCGTAACATTCTTTCCCATAATTATTATATCTTATAAAATTTCCTTATTTCTCATAATCCGCTTCTTTCAGCCATGCTGTCACAATCAAAATTCGTAAACATAACCCCCATACGTACTCTTTGACGCCACGAGGGACACTGACCCCACGACAGCAGGTGCCGCTACCCAAGACCAAGGTCAGGGTTAGTGCTCGTCCTTGCTTGGTATGTTGCGCTAACGAGGTGCAAAATGATATCGTCATCTCGCGATTGAATTACCGAACTACTTATGCCGCAATCTTGCAGAGGCATCTGTCGTAAAGTCAGAATATAATGATACACTAAATAGTTAAAACTTCGACAACCAGATGTCACAGTATCAACATTCTAAGCCGTATAGGTAATAATAAAACAAGTCTAAAAGCTGTGTAGCAGAGTCTAGTCTATCCCGAGTCTACTTATTCATCGGTTGTATTTTCTCCCACCACACCAGCATCAATATCTAGATTGAAAAATGGCTGGTTTAATACCGAAAAGTAGTTTTCGAATTGCAAGTAAGATTTGCGCTCCGAAACTAGTGAATAAACCAATAACCCGATCCTTAAAACAATGCATTATCAATCTCCCTTCCCAATAAACTCGACGTGCAATCGTCTCTCCAAGAGTCACGTTAAATATTGTCCATATTACATAATGTGACATAACATAACCTCTCTCTTTCTCTTTCTCTCTTTCTCTCGATAAATTCTATGTTATTAATTTCACAGAACGTCAAACAGTTCGTGCAACAAGCGTCGCAATCCACGTATGTAACTACTCAGATTCTCCGAGAATTCTTAAAAATGATAACCCCGCAGCTTTTAAGCGCGGAACGGGAGGTCGAAGTTCCTTCAACGGTATCGTCTGCACTGTTTTTGGTAACACAGGATTCGTGGGTCGTTACGTTTGCAATAAACTTGGAAAAATTGGTACCCAGGTAAGAACAAACGTTCCAAAAACAATGAAAGTCTAATTAAGGCGTCTTTCTGCTATGACGCTCTAGAAAATTGGTGATTTTTGGGAATTTTTATAGTAAAAAGTATGAGACACATCGATTTCAAATTCATTCGATATATTTATGCATGTTTTTTGAGTATCGTTCGGCCTATAAGAAATACGAAATATAAAAAATTGACGAAGTAGTAGCCCGTAAAAAAAAATCGATTTTTTTAACTTTTTTTTTGTTATAAAAATGGATGTAGAAATCGCAGTTTATTGAATATCAATTTAAATATAGGCTGAACGATAGAGAGACATCTTCCTTACCTGTGCATTTTTGAGTCAAGTAAATCGGACTATTGGTTATTGAGATATCATGTTCACTGATATAAAAAATGTTTTGAGATATATGGGTTTGAAGTGTCGCTATCGGCGTACTGCTTCACTCAAACATCTATAGTATCATCAGTTCTTGGAATTTTTTCGTCAAACAGGGCTTGAAATGTTCGTGAGATTTGCAACTTCAAGATTATGAAAAAAAAATCAATTTTTTCACATCTATGAAACTAGAAGGATCCCTAATTAGATTGAAAAGTATTCAAAAAATTTCGAATTATTTATTCACTCATTTTTGCTTTGTTTAATCAAGTTGATACTCCCTTACCGTGGAGACCATTATGACTCAATGCGTCTAAAAGTAGTCGGAGATTTAGGCCAGGTTTTATTCCACCCATTTCACTTACGGGATGAAGATTCCATACGAAAATGCATCAAATATTCCAACGTTGTTGTCAATCTCATCGGTCGAGAGTGGGAAACTAGAAATTTCACGTTGAACGATGTGAATGTTGACGGAGTGAGGAGAATCGCCAGACTCGCTAAAGAAGCTGGCGTCGAACGTTTCATTCATCTTTCAGCTCTAAACGCAAGTCTTAAGCCCGAGGTGAATTGGTAATTCTTCATTCACTTAAAGATTCTTTAAAGTTTACTGTAAACATTGAATCAACGATTTTCTATTGAATCTGATTTGAAAGAACATTTTTAGTCCGAGATTGTTTTATTTTTAACTCAAAAGCATTTCAATATGGTAACTTAACTGAAACTTAATTACTTACAATTATCTTTCCTTTTATAAGGCAATTCTAAAGAAAGGGGGCTCTCGATTCTTCAAATCTAAAGCAGAGGGAGAACTTGCTGTTAAAGAAGAGTTCCCAGAGGCCACTATCATCAGACCTTCAGATATATATGGACAAGAAGATGGATTTTTACGATACTATGTTCATCCTTTAAGGAATGTCTTTAGGTAAAAAACGAATACAAAATGGGATAGAAATGTTTTCAAATCAATTTTTAATCCATCTAATGATTCAATTCCCATCTTTTCATCTTTGCTATATACCTATATATACTGAAGAAAAGGTGTGATTACGGGTCTAAATTTTTTCGTAAAATTCACTAAACCATGCAAAATGATATTCCTTACTTGAAACCCATTTCCCAGATCCGTACCTTTGTGGAAAAAGGGAGAGTTCGTTGAGAAGCAGCCTGTTGCAGTATCCGATGTTGCTGCAGGGATAGTAGCGGTCATCAAAGATCCTGATTCTGTCGGAAAGACGTATCAATTTGTTGGGTACGTCTCTCAAAGTGAAACTTGCACCACAGCTAAAATGTAAACTAAATAAATCGTTTATTTTCAGACCGAAACGCTATCTTCTATCTGATCTTTTAGACTGGATGCACGCAGTAATGAGAAAAGACAAGACATGGGGCTACTCAAGATATGATTTACGATTCGACCCTTATTTTCAAGCTCGTGTTTACATCAATGAGTTCATAAGCCCTAGCTATCCTTTTGGTCGTTTACATTGGGAGGGATTGGAAAAGGTCAGAATTGTGGTGATGAATTGCGGATGAGAACAAAATTATTGAATGCATTAATTTTTCGAATAATCAGATTATAGCTGCTAAATGTGTTCAATAATTTTATAGGAACATACAAGCGATAGGCTGCTCAAAAGTTTACCAACTCTTGAAGATCTTGGAATAACGCCTACTGATATGGAAGACCAAGTTCCTTGGGAACTCAAGCCGTGGCAAGCGTATGCATACTACATGTCGGAAATTGGAGAATTTGCTGACCCAGGATCGCCTAAGACAATACCAATTCGTTACGTCAAAGAATGAACTATTCAAATTTAGTCTATGAAAAAAATTGCGAGAATATAATACAACTGTAGTACCTATATGAAAATACTTTGATATTTATTTATTAGAACAGTTTTTATCATTAACTGAAGCTTTCCTACAATTTGGCGAGCTATTTTACCCTATTCCTTCAGTGGGCCTGCGTTGTAAAATAGTAAATGAAACTATTACCATCATATGAGATTAAATAAAATATCAATATCATCTATCAGAGGAATAATAATTTTATCCTATTTGGGTAGTAATTATTTTTCTTTTCGCAACGTTTCTTATATGATAATGAAAAAAACAGATTCGTTTATAGAATATAGGTTCACGTAGCTTTATTTAACGAGCACTGATAGGATTAACGATTTATCACTTACAATATGATTATATTACACCTGTTTGAATACTACGAAATTTTTTTTGTTAGCTCAATTAAAAATATAGCTAATCGGACAAAAAACCGAATTTATCTAACTATATCAATTTTAAATTCATTATTCGTTATAGTTTATACAAGTTTTACTCGTAGAATGAGACTTGACTAGTTATGAATGATAGATGCTTTTCATTGACATAGATATTTCGTATTTACTTATAGTAATACACTGATATAGAAAAAAAATTTCAAACAAATCAAACCACACGCAGTAATGATAATAACGTCAATTGGTCCTCAAAAAAGAGTTACTTGGTTATCAGAGGCCAATGTAAACGTTTTATAATTGAATAATAAAAAACAAATCGATTATAACGAGAATAATTTCGTGGATAATTACTCTAAAAGATAGTAGTTGAGCATTTGAATATATATTTTGTCTTTCGCACAGACATTTTGCCTAATTATTATTATTCTTAAAATTAATGATCAAGTTACAGTATTACATGAAAGTTTTTTTGGCATAAAAATAGCTAACAATTAGTTGCAATAATACTGCGACATGCTAATACATATAATACATTATTGACTCTTTCTATTATGTTTTTCACATATTTAATAACTGAAAGTGAAAAACGTGAGTTTAATGATCACGAGTTTGAACTTTAATTGACTTATTTTTTAAACTTATTTATTTCTACGTGACAGAAGAGAAGATTAAATTGACTAATTTATTAATTAACTTATACTACTGATAGTACGTCGTTCACGTAGCTAGAATTATTGCACATTGCACAAATAATATGCAAACACATACAATTTTCACAATTAATTATTTTGACTTAAGTTTTCTACAGATTATTATTTCTTTCTTTCTTTGTTTTAGGGAAATGGGAGATAAAATTCATACTTTCTTTGGCACAAAATTAATTATCATCATGCGATATACCGTATTGTTCCGAATGTAAGTCGACCCTGATATAAGTCGACTCCTAGTTCTCAAACCGCATTTCAGAACTTTTTTTTCAGATGCTGAATATAAGTTGAGTTTTGTGACAAAATTGTTATCACAACAGTATAATTACATGTTACATTTATAAATTACATTTTATAAACCCAAATCTCAAATTTTATCGTAGTTCTACAATTATTCGTGTTTTTTGATTCTTGCACTACCATTATCGTGAAATTTGCGTCGTAAAAACCTATTTCGAATCCTTTCATTTTTGTATGAACCCCTGAATTCTACTCTATCTATACTTGAAATATCCATTTTTACTAAAAATCTAAAAAACCTTAATACAAGTTGACCCTGCGTATAAGTCGAGAACGATTTTTGATGGCGATATCAGCAATAAATAACCTTGACTTACATTCGAAACAATACGGTATGTATGTAAATATTGGTAAAAGCAGAAACATTTATCCGCGACTAGATCTTTTCAAGACTTCTAAATACAGCGAAATTCGAGGCGAAATTACTATTACATAGACCAAACTCTTAGCTATCAAGCTTAAAAAATTGTCCATTAATTTGTTCGAAAAAGGAGTAGAGATTTTGAAAAATAAATTAATAAATTAAAGTATACATTATTAAAAATATTCAATCATTTATGCATGATAGCATGATTTAAGACGATATTATCTTAAAATGCTTACAAATAATTGTTGAAGCTCACTATGTATCCTTAATTATAGTTAAATCTTTCCCAGTCTCGAATAATTAATGAGATGATTTAATCTTACACTTTTCTTTTTTTTTTCATGAATTTTCATCTTAGACTCAGATTAATAAAAAGGGTACATATAATACTATCACAATAAATTTCATTTACTTTCTGGACATTTGATAAAATTCCCCCTTATTTACGTATATATCTGCAAGAAATTTGTATACTTTAAATACGATATGTGACTTAGACATTCGTTTCTTAGAAAATGCAAATATCAATATCGATAATTGGAATATATATAAGCGGACAATTTTATATAAGCGTACGGACGTTATATATTATCTCCTCTATAAAAAATTATCTCAAATCAGAAATGTGGTAGTAATTATTAACGATATGATTGGTATTGAGAATTTAGACTCTCCGCCAGATCCTAAATTATCTTGAATTACTTTCTCGTGGCATTTAGCTATTATGTCTGAATCGACAAAGCTCATAGATTTCCCATTATACTCAATTGGCGATATGCAATAATTATGTTGCTGAAATTCCAAAGTAGAATTATTAGCAAAATCACTTTCCAGTATATTGTGTATCTGACAATCGCAAGGAAAGTGATTATTCATGGCGCTGATAGTGTTTACTTCCAGCATAGTATCACCAGGCCGAGGAGCTTCCAAAATATGATTACCATGAAATCTTAAAGTGTTAATCTTATGATCATAAGTTAAGTAAAGCTGTTCTATAACGTCAATTTTATTGTTTAAAATGTTTAAACTATTGACGTTACTTAGGCCAGAAAAAGCATCTTTCCTAATAGCTCCAAGATCGCTTTCCTGTATATTTATAACATGAACAAAACTAAGACCCCTAAAAGTGAACGGCATTAAACAAGAAAGGTCCATAAAAGTGAGCTTCAATAAACCGACATGTTGCAAACCGTTGAAAGAATCAGGTTCAATAATTCTTATACCGGACGGAAGGATTAAATGATCTACATTAGTCAGCCCAGAAAAGGCATTACTTTGTATAGAGTGAAGCGGATTATTGCTAAGCAGTATTAATTTGATGTTAGAAGTACCGGCGAATGAATATCCCTCTATATACTTTATCTTGTTATTAGCTAACACCAAAAGTGTAACGTTCTGTAAAGCGGCAAATGAGAATTGGCCTATTAATGATAAAGGAGTATGCTGAATGGACAGTTCTCTCATTTTATTTAATCCTCTGAAAGCAAATGGCTTTATGGAGGATATGTTATTTCCATCTAAACTCAGTTTCCTCAGACCCCTAAGCCCAGAAAATGCATCGGTTTTTATTACTGGAAAATCATTTTTAGTCAGAGATAGATCCTCGACTGTTGAAGGAAGCTGAAGGGTTGGGATCTCCTCTAATCCTCCTGTATTGCAGAGTACCTGTAAGTGTTACAGGGTTGTTACATCGCAGAAGATTTCTCTACGAAGTTTATTGCTATTACTATTACCTGTGTCGGGGATAGACAAATGCATTCCGCAGGACAGTTTGAGACACTCGATAGTGTCGATTGGTCTTGTTCCAAAGTTGGCGGAAAATTGAATACCGCCAGAAACAGCAAAAAGCGCATAAGAATCTGGAGGATTATAACGGAAGAGCGATTGTAATTCGAAAAATACTGAATTTGTTTTGAAAAAGTGAAAAATGTAAACTAATCAAGAAAATTGTGAAATGAAACCACCTAATATATTATAAGCAGCATGCGTGTAATTTTATTATTTTTCATATACATATAACTATACAGAGATTTGATAATAATTTTGATGTATAAAAATAAATAGTAGATATAATAATTCGAAAAAGCATGCGAGAAGGAATATATACCTGCGCGCTGCAATCCATTAATTCCGATTTTGTCGATGTCGCGCATGCCGTAGCATCGAGGGTCCGTAGTTAGAGCGATATGATGTTGCGATATTTGGGGATGAAATACCCTCGAAAAGGTATATAATGCGTCGAGGTGGTGGGATTTGGCAAGTTTTTTGTGGACCGCTATTATACCGAGACCTCGGAATATAAAATACTTGATTTATTGATGAAATTATGTAATTTGCTTTTGTATATCGCCGCGTTTAATGATCTTCAGCCGCGCCTATGCAACCCCCGGCTGTATGTACACCGGTTCTGGGTTTATTTCGCTCTTTACCTGCGGCGTGAGGCGTCGTTGTGCGCAAACTCATAATTATTCGCCCTTGTTTTCATGGAGTGATATATTATTAAATGGTACTTGCTTAAATCAGAGAATTAACTTACGCGCAACTAATCGCTTATATACTCTACAGTACAATTGATATGTTGCATATCAGATACATTAATTGTCTGCGCAGTATAATGAGATGCATTGACACACGTGTCGCGCTAACGTCAACCTATACGCATACTGTAATTTCCACCCTTATTACATTATTATAATAATGTTGATCACGTATCACTGTTTTACGGTCATTTTATTATCTTATGTCAATTGAACATTTTATTTCTAAACTACATTTTATTACCTGATAATTAGGACATAAAACCGACATTAATTAAGTTCTAAAAATACACCAAGGCATATAGGTATATATAACGTATGATATAACAACACTGCAGTACAGTATACATACTTATATGCATATGTATGCATATTATACTGCAGTTAGCTGCGGGGATTTGGAACAATGGCAATAAATTATTTCATGCTACACAATAAACTGTGTAGTTTATACGCGGTCTTTTCACCCTTCTCTTATTATTGTAAATATGACAATATAATTATACAATAATAACGGTATGTATATCATTCATATAAATTTGTTTTTATTATTACTGTAAATCGAAAAAAGTTGTTTCGATCATAAATAGATATACACATCGTATTACATAACGTTGATTAAACACATACACATATAGTCATTGATTTTCTTTTCAACCTCTCTTAATTATTTCCAGTTCGATTCCTTTTTATAATAATAAATTTAATAGAGGCATGTATATTAGGTATACATAGGTAGGTAGGGAGTGGAGAATGGGTAAGTATATCGAGGCGTAATGATCATGACCTTTATTGATATAAAAGTGTATCAGTAAATGCGGTTTGTAGGCCGATGTTCAGATTCAATAATATTCGAATTTATCGACCGTAGTTTGTTTTAACGTTACCGACTGAACGCTGCTCTGTGCAGAAGCGACAACGAGCATTTGCTCTTGGTTCGTGTTGCCTACTCCATGTTTTTTGCGCATCGGAAATAATATCTTGAATCCGGCCAATGGTTGATCAGAGTTAAATAATCGGACCAATCAACTGTAAGAACTAGTAATACCCGTAGTGTTATGTCCGCGTTCAATAATGGTGGTTGTAGAATCGTTGGTAGTTATATACGAAAAGTCGAAAAGTTGATTGTATTAAAAATTAAAATCCAAAATGGCAGTGGTGGGCATTTGGAAATGTGTAAAAGGTGTGATATAAATATGCAAAACCTTCAAATACAAGGTTCGTAATATACAAAATAAGTTAAATTCATACAAACCATAAATCGTTGAATCTTATATGATATAAAATACCAACACCAGAATCTCCATTACCCATTACCACAATCGAAAACGAAAAAACTCATTCTAAACCCGATCCGCATTGTAATAATACGTGAAAAAAAAAAGAAGAAAAAAATAAATAAACACATATTGTATATCACATTACCGTATTTGTTTACGATAAAATCGCACACTTTAAAAAAGAAAGCCCCAAATATTTTACAAAGAAAAAAAAATATATACATATTCATATACGTTATAGTGTTATAGTGTTTCGGTCCTCAAAAAATGTATAAATAAATAATAAAACATATACAACACAACAAAAAAAAAAAAAGCGAGAAAAAGAAAAAAAAAAAAAAAAGAAACGAAAAAAACGCATTTCCATTTTTTTTTTCTTCTCTATAATTTCAGGTGCCCTCAGTTATTAACTCGCAACTGTAGCAAGCTAATACCAGGCCTATTCTACACGATATTTAATTAACTAACAAAAAAAAAAAGAATAAAAAAAAATCGTACCTAAAACGTTAAAAAAAAATTTTTTTTTAAAGAAGAGACGAAAATTTTTGAAAAATTATAAAAACGACAACAAAAAATACGATAATAAAACTAAAACCCTCTTACATGGCTTCCTCCGCTATCGCTGTTCCCTCGGGAGCAGCGACTACGTCGTTAACAAATTCCGGAGGTAATATTCCAAACGAAGAAACTGACGGAGGTGATATGTTCGGTGATAGAAACGGTAATGCTTTAGAGGAAATGACATGCGGTACAGACGACGCTAGAGACCAAGAATGCACACTTTGCGATAGCAAATTATGTTCACCTAGAGTCTTGGGCTGTTTACACGTATTTTGTGAAGCTTGTTTAGACAAGATGTTGATGGACGAAGGAGGAGACTCTAAGATTGGATCCACCCTTGTTTGTCCATTGTGTAAACAGGAGACTAGAGTTGGACCTAAAGGAGCTGGTTCTTTGATCTGCGATTATGTGCTAACAAACATATTGGACATGTCTGCTATTGAAAATATGGCAGTACTTTGTACGTCTTGTAAAACGAAGGAAAGCGCAGTTGCCAGATGCTCAGACTGCGCAAATTTTCTTTGCCCAAATTGTAATACTGCTCATCAGTTTATGAGGTGCTTTGAAAGTCACAAGGTCATTGCTTTCGAAGATCTCAAACAGTCCAACGAAGCTATACCTATTCATAAACCAATCTTTTGCGAGTCTCATCCTGCTGAAAATATGAAATTTTATTGCTACTCGTGTCAGGTAATTATTTTTAATCATTATTTTTAAGATAATCTGATTTTTGAGATGATCTGAGATTTTCCATTTGAAATATATATGAGAAATGTTCTGGTGGTGCTTTTCGATTTTTATATCTCGAAAAATAATCTACTTAAGATTGTGCTAGCTTATTTTGTTCTAAATTGGTCTCTTGGGCTTTGACGACAAATCTAACTGTTTCCAAGATATTCATGGTCATTAACCAAGTTATTGGAACTTTATAATTCATTCTATAATTCAGTTTCATGGAATTTGACTGAAGCCACTTTTACATTAGGACAGATGTGGGGTACTTTATCTTATTATTTTGGCTTTTATGGTCGTTTATTATGTTTCAAATGCTCGAACAGCAGGGAAAACAAGTTTTGAGATAAATAAGACATTCTCTTTAATTATTGTTGATCAAAGTTTATTTGAATTTACTTTAGCCAAGATGAAACATTGAAGATTATTACTAATTTCTTCATTATGTGATAGAACTGTGATCTAAATGTGTATAATAACATGTTTTCCTCATTTTCTTTCAATACCAATTCGCACTAATGTTGTTGTGATAAAAACTACATAGATAATAAACATGGCATTAAATTTGCACAAAGTTTAGTTGGATCTTTCCTTATTTTCAATTTCTCATTATTTTATCTCTGATTATCATCTTTCAACAAGTTCAGATTTGCTATATCGTCGATTAGTCATCCTAACGATTACTGTATTAAATTTTGTTGATATGCAGAGTGAGATAGATAACGAATACAAACAAAATCATATTATAAAAGACATTGTAATTAAGTATACTTATCAGTTTCACATCAATTTATGACCCTCTTTATCAATCTGTGTATTATAAAATTAATATCTTTTATTCAATATATATAGACAATGTGGTATTAAGACTAAAAACTGGTATTCCAACATCTACTGCTATTCATTAACATGTTGAATTTTCATCAACTTTTTTCACTGGCCTTCAGCCAACTAATTCAATTCATTTTTAATTCCTGTAATACAATATAACGTTCTCTTTAAAAACAATTGTTCTTCTTTGAAAAACTTCATTGAATCAAATCTTGAAAAGAACTAGAATGCTTTCATCTACCTTGAAATAATCATTCCATAATACTGCTGGAAGCTTAACTACTCAGATTATCTTAGGGCGACAGAAATTAATAAAAACTGAATTAATATTGGCTTCCAGGAGCCGATATGTAATGAGTGCTTGCTGGTTGAGCACAAGGCTCCTGAGCACCAGTACGAGCGAATAACGGATGCAGAGCCACGTCAAAAAGAGGAACTTCGTAACTTGATGACTGAAAGCAAATCTAGAATTGCAGATTGCGATCAAGCCTCGTCTCAGTTGGACAACGCGCTCAGTGAGCTGCAAGCTCAGCACGACCAGGCCAAAGATTTGATTAACGAGACTTTTCAAAGTTACAAAGCAGTTCTTGAAAAATGTCGTGAAAATGCTCTAGACAATCTTGAAAAGCTACATTCCGAACGAGAGCTCAAAATAATGGATACTTTCCACAGGTAAAGATCTCCAAAGCTCTTCGATAAGTTTAACATTAAAACTGTCATTTCTGTTCAATTTGTTTATTTTTTTTTCAAATATTTTTCCAACTATACTCATTAAAAATATTACAGCGTTGAAAAAACTGTCGAAAAAATAGAAGACGCTCGTCGTTTTACCTCCAGACTATTAGAGCACGGAGATGCCGTTGAGATTTTAGCACTTCGACGAGTAGTTGGTTCACAGCTACTGAGCCTAATCAAAAGTACACCAAAGCCAAACGTCACGTTCTCAATTGAATTTCAAACGGACTATACTCACTTTGAAAAGACTGTTAAGGTGAGATATTCGCAACAATTAGATGTATAAAACTTGAGGATTTAGTTATACATCGAAGTCAGATTTTTCTAGCAATTTTTATTCTGATAATAAAAATAGAAAAAATACTTTATTGATAAAGTTCTTATATCTTTTCACTCTTAGGAAGCATTTGGCAAATTCCGAACCGAAAGCACGCCGCCAATAAAAGCTCAGGAAAAGAGTATGGTGTCTGTTCAACAGATAGTCCACACCTCGATGGGCTGTCCAAGTTCAATAACAACAAGTTCCCCAATATCGCTTCCCGCCTCAATGCAGTCATCCTTTGAAGGTGAACCGTCGTTTGTTATCCCCCCAACATCCAGTCCTCAAAATGTCCCACCTCCACCACCTCCCGTTTCTTTACCACCAGGTCCAATTCACGGTCTTACCAGTATACAGGAGTACAATCTTCAACAACTAGCGAGTTTAGCTGAAAAGGCTGAAATGGCCGGCGACAACGGCGGCGTAGGCCCCAGCTCAAATCCAAGCCCTACTCCGTCCTTTACATTGGCTGAATTGTTCGCTGGGGACCTTAGCTGCTCTGCCAATAGTCATGCCATTAACAATCTACAGGCTTTAGCTAAGCTTGGAAATACGCTCGGTAATCAAGGTGTGTTATTTTAGAATAAAAATAGAACATCTATCTTCGGTTATAGATCCTTCAGAATTTTACATATTTAAGTAAAAACAAATTCAGTGAATGAATATTCAAATTCTCTTGTATTCATTTTGCACAGATATGAGTAATGCAGCTCTTAACGGAGGCGGTAGTCTAGTTTTGGGCCGCGGACCTTCTCCTGGTTTAGTCGAAAATCCTAGTCTAGGATCTTTAACTGCAAACAGTATTTTAAACGGAGGATTTCAGTCTCTGTCTTCGTCAACGTCGCCAATACTCTCACAGGCAACGGGTGAGAGAATAAATACAGTTACAGTAATGAATTTTTCTTACAGATCTTATTAAATAAAAAACCTAATTTCTTTTCACTATTTACATCTAATTCCTAAATTTATCATTCTGAATCGTAAAGTAACAAAAAAAAAAAGAAACATGGAAACAAAAAAAACTTTAATTTAAATTCGCGTTTCAGACGATCTCATAGGAGACGCAATGCACAACATACCTGTAGTCGTCGGTGGCACAGTGGGTAGTGTTGGTGGTACTGGAAGTGGGAATTATGCTCACCCACGATCCACTAACCCAAAACTTACCCCTATGCAAATAAGATGTAAATTCGGTCAGCTAGGGCCAAGCAAAGGTCAATTTAATTCTCCCCATGGGTTTTGCTTGGGGACAGACGAGGACATAATAGTTGCTGACACAAACAACCACAGAATTCAGGTACCTGAGTTCAGTCCAAAGCAAACATTAATAAAAATCTTAAAGCAGCAACATTATTTCCTTAATGATGTATAATCTTGGTTCTTTGAACTTGTAAAGGTTTTCGAGAAGACTGGTACCTTCAAATTTCAATTTGGCATCCCTGGTAAAGAGGAAGGCCAGTTATGGTATCCAAGGAAAGTAGCCGTGATGAGAAACAGCGGAAAGTTTGTGGTCTGTGATCGCGGCAACGAGCGTTCCAGGATGCAAATATTTACAAAAAACGGTCATTTTATCAAGAAAATAGCTATTCGATACATCGACATAGTTGCCGGACTCGCGGTGACTAGTCAAGGTCATATAGTAGCAGTGGACAGCGTATCTCCAACTGTTTTTGTCATTAGTGATACTGGAGATCTTCTCCGGTGGTTCGACTGCAGCGATTACATGAGAGAACCTAGCGATATTGCTATTAGTGGTAATTTATTATTTCCCTTAACTGTTTCCAACAAATAATTTTCAAAACTAATTAAAAAAAAAAAAAAATTTACTTTTATAAAGGCAAGGAATACTTCGTCTGTGACTTCAAGGGACATTGTGTTGTTGTTTTCAACGAAGATGGTCAATTCCTACGCCGTATTGGCTGTGAGAATATAACAAACTTTCCAAACGGAATAGACATCAGTGACGCGGGAGACGTGTTGATCGGTGATTCGCACGGAAATCGTTTTCACGTTGCTGTTTTCTCAAGGGATGGTTCTCTCATCTCAGAATTCGAGTGCCCGTATGTTAAGGTAAGATAATTGATTGATTTTTATGTTTTATAATTTTATTTTTGTCCTTTGTTTTTTAATGAACTTTGGTAAGGAAATTCTGGAGAAATGTACGGTGAGGAGAGATTGGTGAATGGCATGACCGTGTTTCAGGTCTCGCGTTGTTGCGGACTGAAAATAACTTCGGAAGGATACATAGTAACATTGGCTAAAAACAACCACCACGTACTCGTCCTGAACACATTGTACATATTATGAGGCGTGGTAAGACCAAAAATAATAACTTAGCTTCCTCATGCAAGTGGAACCTTTTGGAACTGCTTTGCTTGCAACGAAAGATAAAAGACGGCATATGCCCAAGGCAATTAGCCAGTTTACTTTCGGGCCTATCAAAGCAATAGTTAAATGCAGCAGCATGCAGCTTTAATAGTTATTATTATTAAAAAGAAAAACAACATGATTAAAATGATAATATGCGTCCGGATTTTAATTTTTTTTTTTATTTTCATTTTTATTTTTATTTATTTTTTTTAAATGAAAGTATAATACAATCTATACATACACATCCGAATCTAAATGAAAATTTTATTAATTAGATAAAAGACACACACACACACATCTCCGACCAAACAGTGTAAAATATAAATACTAGCCACCGAATGAAACAAAGATAAAAACAAAAAAAATAATAAACATTGGGTAAAACCGTTGAAGTAAGAAAGCTAAGAAGTTATTTGAAACATAAGTGGTATTGTTGTTTGAGGCAGAAAAGCAATTATTATGGCCTTCAGTATTTTAGGTACATTCGTTAATCAAACTAATCTAGTCTGGGGCAAAGGACTAAAGGTCGAGTCTACCCGTTGATATCCGATAAAACTTGTAGCAAAGAAGAGCATCCCACTCTGCTTTGTGCTGCTTGTTGAATTGATTGGGCGCGATAGGAGGAAAAATTAGAGAAAAAAAAAAAAAAAAAAACAGCGTCGGGCTTTTTAAAGATGTAACGGTTTTTTGTCGTAAAACGTATTTTGAGATGGATGGGAGGATCTTTTTTTTTATATATATATATATTATAATAACTCCTGAAAATCCTTCTCTTCGTTATATGATCCATTACAATGTTGCATGCTGCGAGGTAGCTGTTAGTACTTCCTGCTCCTTACCCTTCATATCGTATTTAAAGAAAAATAATAATATAAATAAAAAAAAGGAAAAAAACGAAAAAAAAAAAAAATAAGGATAAGAAATAGAAAAAGAAAAAGAGAGAAAACGTACTCGTTATATTACAGCAGTCACCCAAACCAAGTGAACGCTATGTTCCTAAACTGTTCTGCTTGATTCACTTAATAAAATATAGATGAATAAAAAGAGGAAACGAAACAATACAAAAAAAATTAAGAAATAAATAAAAAAAACGTCAAGAAGAATAGCGAAAGACGAAAAAAAAAAAAAATTAAATAAATAATTATAACGGCATGTTGAAAATCAAACATTTAACTAAACGTTTAACGCAAAACTTACAAAGCATACTATACTATACGAACGTAAAACGAAATGATTAATAATATAAGAATTGCCATTTTAAAAATTCAAAGTTGTTTTTAGCTCCGATATTCGCGTTGTTAAATTAAAATTAAAAATAAATTAAAATAAAATAAAATAAATTAAAATTAGACGAGACACGTAATGGTTACAATATTTACTCAGGATGCTTTATTATGGTCCATCGTATAAATATATTATATACGAGAGTGTGAATTATTGGTTCGTGGTGCTAGTGTCCAATATCCATACCTTGTAAATGTATTTGTTATGAAATTGCAAAAAAAAAAGAAGAAAAAAAAAGAGTTACTCATCTCTCTCATTTTACAATGGAGAGAAGTAATCGAATAGTTCAATATATAAGATTCTTAGGTGAATATTAAAACTAGTATCAATAGGGGACGATACTTTATCTTATGTAAAATAGCGTACAGTTTGCTAAACAACTTCTATTTATGTAAATACTAAACGACACGATTCATGAAAAACTAATAATCCATATAAAACGAAAGAAAGAAATAAAGGAAGAAAAAACAAAAAAATAAAAAACAAGAAAAGAAAAAATTAAAAAAAAAAAAATAATAATAATAAAATACACACAAACACACATACCTATATAGAAACACACATATTTTTTAGGGTTGTTTACATAACCAGCCTTAAGATTTGATTGAACTAAAAATATTGCAAAGTACACAAGCTAAAAAAAAAAATATATATATATAAAAAAAAAACATGCATCGTCAGGTAAATTTGGCAGTTCTCCGTTACTGTGTTACCTTATTATAATTATTATACAAAAAAAAAACTATAATAAACAAATTTTTCTCTTGCCATACCAAATGCTAGGGTAGCACAGCCGCGTATTAATAGTTTATATTCAAAACAGCTTTACTAGTTTTTATCTTACACATATTGTGAGTAACATACGTTGATCATCAAGCGCAGATAAACTGAATTTTAGTATTATAAATACCCAAATTGTTTATTATTATATATTAATTAAATAATTGATTGATGAATGAATTAACATTAAAAAACAGTGTCATATACGTGTAGAGAGTTAGTAAAAGTAGAGAGAAAGAGAGTAACCAGTTGTAGTTTTTGCGTAAATCGTCAGCGTATTTATAAAAAAAATTTTAGTTGCGTTGCGTTGAGTTAAGTTAAGTTGAGTTAATTTGATTTGATTTGATTTGATTTGCTTTAAGAAGCCTAGACCCTGATAAAAAGATTAACCAGTCATAATCACCTGGTAAATGGGGTTTTATGTTTTAATTTATTTATTTATTTTTTTTTTTGTTTTTTGCTAGGGGTGTTTTAGTTTTATATGATTGCAATTAAAATTAATCCTGAAATATAAATAAATAGTCATGGTTTAGCAGAGTTATAAAAATAATGCCTGTGATAATAGTATCGTCAGGATAAGTTGTGTCCTTAAGAGTCTCTGATGTTGTTGCTAGGTAAATATAATTAGATGTACTAAAACTAGCGAAAGCTGGTGTGTTGCCTCGTGGAGGTGTGTTCACATATAAAATGCACAACGACACCGACACGGCACCACCAACTGCCTCTATACGGTACACAGTAAACGAAAAAGTAAAAGTAAAAGAAAAAAGATGAAAGAAAAAAATGAAAAAAAGATAACGAAAACAAAACGAAAGAGAAAACAGAAAGAAAAAAAAACTAATAACAAAGAAATATTATAATTCAAGATAAAAAGAGGATATGTTGCAAATTTTTTTTGCCGCTCATATTATAAAACTCATAGTGTGACGATAATGGATAACGACCATTCGTGGAGGGAAGAGAGAGAAAAGAGAAAAAAAGAAAAAATAAAAAAAAATATTAAAAAAAAAAATAAGGGGTCTTTTACCTCACAAAATTATAATATTACGCTCACCTTATATATACTTGAATATTTTAGTATAGATTTACTCTATTTACATATTTTTATCTGTGGAAGACTACTTGGCTAATTTTTAGGCCACTGTTGAAATTCACCCCTTATTTGCCTTGATGTTTGAATTACAATAATAATATTAAAAAAAAAAAGAAAAAAAAATAATAATAATATTGAGGATTAATTGTTACGTAAATGGTAATTGTGATAGATTTTTTGATGATTTTTACAATCTCAAAAATCTTATTATCCTAATATGTATAGAGTTATATAGAGTCACTCTCTACGTAATAGATATACTCTGCTTACACTGTTAAACTAATATTAAAATTTGACCTTACTAAACATATTAACAGTTTGACCACTGTCAATATAATACACAATTATCATATTTCGGGCTTAGAAAAACGAAAAATAAAAATAAAAACAAGGAGTCAACCAATGGCCAATATCAATTATTGATCATTAACACTTTCGTTGCTACTAAACAAACAGCTACAAATCACACTACATATTACCTTTGCTTAGTTTCAGTGATTTACACACATACACATACTTCTCTTATATCTAACAAAAAAAAGCGTATATCAATTATATTCAATTCAATTCAATCTGTTTCCGCGACTCGATAGTCATACCTATAATAAGAATTAAATAGTAGGGGGTAGAGAATAATCCGCAAGCACCGTTCTCAAACCTTCCGATAATTCCAAAGTGTTGTTTTTTTTCTTGGTTTTTTTCATTTTCATTTTTTTTTTGTTATTTTTATTCTCCCACCTTCTTTTTTTTAGTATAGAGAGGAATTATCTTGCAACAGTTTATATCACTAATACATACATAGGCACATTTTTCAAATTGAACAATTCTCTAGACAAACTGGCACCAGGGAATCGTAGAATTTGAGAAGTTTTGTCTTGCCAGAAAAAAAAACTTTCGTGACCACGATAGATAGCGGGGAGAAATAATTCATTTATATAAACTGCTATTCTCGAAGCATTAAACGATCTGATTATTTTATCAATAATAGTTGAAGAATTAGAAAATATTTAAAAGAACAAAAAAATATCTAATGAGCCTATGATGATAGTTGCTCCATAATAATAATAATAATATAAAAAAGAATAAGAAGAAGAAAAAGCAAGTTCCTCATTTATAATATCGCACTGTTTTTTAAATATATTTACTTATGATATTTCCTGAATATTTTGACAAACATCAAACAACAGGCACTCGCATACATAATAATATTAATGGTAGGACTAGTACGATTCAATACATAAGCGACTACTTCAAGCCTACGGTTAATATCATAGTCTTCCTAGAATCCTAATACAATATTCATGACTTTGCTATAGTTGTTACGGCATGGCCAATTATTGAAGTGAAGTTAAGTGAAAAATAAGAAGAAAAAAATTAATAAATAAACACTTAACTGGTCACAAATGGCTGGAACTAAGGGGCGGGAGGAATTTGTTAAAATTCCTAAACATTGACGTTGACTTTATTACAAAGAAACAAAGCGCCCTATTCTAACTATTTCATGCCTTTTTTTTTTTTAAGCAAACATGGCTTATACATTACATTATTCGCGAGGATCTATATTTTTTATTTTTCTGGTTTTTTTTTTTTTTTAATTGTTTCGCGTTAAGCATAATTTAACTTATATATTTATACAAAAAAAGTTTATGAACAAAAAGGCGGAAAAAGAAACAAAGAAAAATATAAAAGATAAAAAAAAAAAAAAAACTAAACATATAAAAACCATTCGTTAGTTATTCGTAATATATGTACACATAAATATGTATTCTTCATTATTTTTGTAACGATATTTTCTATTCCTTAGTCATTCTCGTATATTATACATTATATATATATATTTAATATGATTAATTTTTTTGATTTTTTTTTCTTCTTTTTTTTTAAATCTTTATGGCAAGCATTATGTGTTCTATTGGCTGTTTACTAAGCGCTGTGTAAAAAACAGCGTACTTATATATTTCAATATGTTAGAAGGGTCGCCTCTCTACCAAATTTTTGCTCGAGGCAAATTACATTACATTTTATGTGTAGGGCCTGATATTTTGCTTTATTAAATTTTATTTACGTGACTATTATTAATATTATTAGAATTTAACATCTTCCACAAATTTGTATTTATATTATTTATACTATTATCATTATTATTATTATTATTATTATTATATCATTATTATTAGTACTACTATTATTATCATTATTATCATTTGGTTCAATTTTATGTTCTACACACACACACACACACACACACACACACACACACACACACACACACACACACACATGCACACGCACACATACCTATGTATATATTTGTGGTTGCGTTGATTGAGAAAAAACAGAAAAAGAGAGAAAAAAAAACCATTAATTACATACTTATTTTACGTTCGTTGCGATCCGGTTTTTTACCGTTAACTGAAGTTTATTATTTAGACAAATTATTATTTTATTTTACTTTATTTTATTATAATTACTATTATGATTATTATTATTATTACTATTAATATTATTGCTATTATTAATATTACGAGGGTGATTCTTGTTGTTTTTTTTTTTTTTTTTTCTTTCTTTCAAATACTCAAAAAAACGAAAAAAAAAAAAATAATAAAAAGAAAACAATGAGATACTGCTACAACGCCACAGTTATTTTTTGGCTTGTAACATTGCTTCATATAAACAAATAAACTAAGTTTGCATTAGCGTTTAGAGATAATCGAAGAGAAAAAGAAAACAAAAAAAGAAATTAAGATATCAATATTATACTTTGCATCTTCTATCAACTGCATTCCACAAACACATCATATACAAAGTACTAAATCTTTATTTTATATATATATATATATATATATATATATATATATATATATATATATATATATATATATATATATATATATATATTTATTTATTTATTTAACTGAAAGACTCAGTAAATACTAATTAGGTACAGCTTTTAGCCTCGCTTCACGATACATACATCATTTTAATATCCCCAATTTCTGTGTCTTTTTTTCTTTTATTTCTTACTTTTACTTCTACTTTTATTAGATTATTTCATGCTTACTTATTTACTTATTTCTGTGTTTTTTTTCCGTTCTTTTTTTTACTGTTCTCTTTTTTAGTTGTTCATCAATTTTTTTTTCTTTGCTTCCCCCTTTCCCCCCTCCCTCATTTTGCTTTTATCGCTCGCCTTCTTTTATATCTATTAAAAGGAAAATTCAATTCTTTAGTGCCAAAACAAAACAATATTCATATACACATAAGTATTGCTTATGATTTATTTTATTATTTAGACATTTGAATTTTTGTGCCGTGTGAAGAGTATCGAGGTGAATTAGAGTAAGGATGATGAAAAAAAAGGAAAGAAAAAAAAAATGGGTAAATAGGAAAAAAAAAGAAATTACGATTAAATCCTTGATTAGTCAGTTAAAGTACAAATATTTAATGTATTCTATTGTTAGATAATAAGTAATGAGAAGTGTTGCATCAGGCGTAATGAGTGTTACTTTGTTCCATTCCTCAATAGCACTAGCTTTATTTATTTGCATTAGTTACTTGTTGTAATACTTAAATGAAAAAATAACAAACAAAAAACAAAATAAAAAAACAAAAAGAAAAAGAAATACTGCAGGCTGAGAGAGGGTAAAAACAAATAATAATAAATAAATAACTAAGAAAAGGTCATGCAATCGCCCTGTAGATTAAATAATATAATCCATTTCTTTTTTATACCTAACTATTATATCCCCATTGAAAAGGAGGAGGTACACTTTGTTTACATATCAAATTGACCACCAAAAAAAAAACGACACAGTTGCATTCCATTGGTGTGCTTAATTGGGTCTATCAGGGTTAGACGATATGCATACCTTTAAAAAGATTCCGTGATCTCTGTGTGTTCCCACTGATAATTTGTATATTGTGATTTTTAAAACAAATAATATTTGGCAAATTATATGCTGATTATTAAGGAAACGAAAAAAGAAATAAGAAAGAAAGAAAGAAAACTAAAATAAATAAATATTATTAATGATATGATATGATATGATATATCAGTAATCTGTGCTGTTAAATATTTCCAAAGATTAAAATTATTTCTTTATACTGTTATAATAATCTTTTTTTTTTTTTCGTGTTACGTATCTCTGGTTGATAAAATTTTACGTTATATACTGCAGTGCCATCCATTTTTCTATCATCCTTATTATCTCTATATTTCTCTATCACTTTGAATAAGTGTAAGGTTTGCGATAGAAAATTCGCAACTTAATATATATGTAAATACCTGCCTATATATGCGACAGAGTTAAAATAGCGTAAGAAAATATCAAAAAGAGGTACGTAACTAACTATAAGTAGCGACAATGCAAAAATTTTATTCGAAAAATAAAAATAAACAAACGAAATGAAAAAAATAAATAAATAAAAAGGTTTTATTAACTTGACATATACTATACTATTACTTACTATTACTATATTACTACCACTATTACTGAAATTATTACTACTACTATTTTGTGCTGTGTAGTATTGCCGCTACTTGCATAAATTTCAGTTTTGTGACTTAAAAAGTAAAAACAAAAAAAAAAAGAAAATAATAACAGTGATAGAAAATCTGTCGATTGGGTACTCGTTTGTAAGCCATGTTTTCCTATAAGAACTTCCATTGGTAAAAAGAGAAAAGAAAAACAAAAAAAAAAATAAATAAATAAATGATTTTCTTATTTTAGTGACGACTAAATTAAACTACCTAAATATTTCCATGTTTGTTAAATAACAAAGAATTAGAAAATTTTCACTCAAAATGATTCTCAAACCTATCAAAAATATAAAAATAAACTGTATCCTGGTAATATAGATCGTCAAGTTTCAAACTAATAAAAACCAGAATGAGAATAGTACAATTGATGAAAAAATAAAAAATAAAAAAATAAGGAATAATAATGAAGGAGAAGATGATGAAAATAAATAAATAAGCAAACAAATAAATAAATAAATAAAGAGGTAAATTGTAATGCAATATCGAAAGCGTATATATGAATATATTTTTTATATGCTAATGGGATGTCAAGGAACATGGTCTCAGGTCTATGATGTTAAACGTATTATTCAAAACCTTATTAAGACCATAATACAGACGGTCAGTCTAAGGTTGTCTATAAACATCGGATTCCAAAAACTACTCAGCCTTCGTACTGAAAACCTTGTCACTAATGAAACGAGAAGAAAAAAAATTAATATAAATAAATAATAATAATTTGATTTTCAAAAAGTATTTTTATTTTATTTCGTTTAATAATATATGTTAAGTCGGTTACTCTTACTGATTATTTTACACAATATTAGAAAATACGCTATGGTTTCTTGTTCTTTCAATTTACATTATTATTCTTATTATTACTATTATTACTATTCATATTATTATTATTATTATTATAAATATATATTTTTTCCCCATTTTGTATTGTTTGATTTTTGTTTTTGTTTTTTTTTTTTTATTCTTCCAAAGTTTGTTAAGACTAGTCCGTAATTATCTGAAACAGGGGTCTCGTTTATTGTTTTGAGGCAAATCAGCTTTTTTCTACCTTGTACCTACAAAATTTTAGTTTCATTTTTATATGAAATATTAAAATTTATTGTATTATACGTATACACATCTATATACACTTTTACAAAAAAAAAAAAAAAAAAATACAAAAAAAAAAAAAATAAAAAAACGAAAAAATCGAAAAAAAAAAAATTAAAATTAAAATTAAAATTGAATAAATAAAATTAAAATAAGAAAAAATAAATATAATATTTTAATCTACAATACCGTATTACATAAAGTAAAGAAATAAATAAAAACTAAATTAAAAAAAAAAAAAAAAAAACAAACAAAAAAATTATATGGAACATTTGCTACTTGTATATAATGGTCAAATGTATTGAAAAAATTTTTTGTTTGAAAATATTTTAATATAGGAAGGGGATAATGTGTTAGCCTTAAAGAATAAACTATTTCTTTGTGTTGACAGTAATATGTTGTGACCGTTTTTTCATCATATCAACTCGATTAGATATTTAAACTGCCAATTTATACAGAAAACTATTCCTATATTAATATATTATCAAATTATATAATGTTGTAATCCACTACGCAGTTCTATATAACTATGTAGGGACATACATTTCTTGTGTGTGCGGATAGGCTGCAATGCAATAAATAAATATTGTGATGCTCACAAAAAGCACATAACACAATTTACAAAAAGAAAAGATGAGAAAGAAAAACAAAAAAATAAAAAAAAATAAAACAAAAAAAAAAAAAAAATATTGTAATGTTTAACATTTCATGTGATTTTCGAAACTGTTATATTTTTTATTTCCTGCCAATTGTTTGATTTGTAACGTTGTTCTTTGTTCTTTTTTTCAATAAAGTAAGCAAACCAAATACACCTATGTAGCTTATTATAAATTTTTTTTTTTGTTTTTTATACCTTACTATTTTCGAAACTAATAAAGTTATATATAAGGTAGGTATAAGGAAATCAAACGAAACTAATAAACTAAGTTATCAATACTTTGGCTCCACTTTATTCAACAATAAAATACAATTGACGACGAATATAGCTATACATACACGTACATATAATAAATAATTTAGATTCAACAACATTTAACTTACCTTAAAAAATAAGTAAAATGATAATTTGATTATTATATGTTACCGTTCGCAGTTGCCCATTAGTTTTAACATTACGATCAGATTAAATACTAACAAAATTACAGCGAACATAAAGAATAGGCACCTACTCGTAATAACATTATTTCTAACAATAAGTAATTTTTTCAATCTGTTCGTTTCATTCTGCTGTAAATGCAAGTTCATGTAAAAAAAAAAAAAATAAAAAAACAAAAAAAGGAATAACAATAATAATGATAATAAAGAAAATTTAAAGATCAAAAATTCTTTTTGTAAAATAAACATACCTACTAGAAAAATATGTTTTAAAATGATTATGGTAAGATCCTTTGAGACCTCCAATTGTAAAGAGAGGATACCGTTTAACCAGCTGGAGATATTTAAAATCTCATATTAATTATTACTCATTTTGAATCAGATTGTAACTCCAAAACATGTTCTATCGGCTTTGGTCTTCCATCTTCTCCAATGCGACAAGGCTGCACGATTCCTTCCCTGATAAAAGAAATAATAATTTTAGTCTCAGTTTTGGTCATGAATTTATTTATCAATAATTTAGGCATGCCTTGTCAGTTGATCCATGAGTTGAGCGAGCTGTAAAGCCTCGTACTCTTTCCTTTCCTCGCTCATTCCTTCCATAGGATTAGGTTTTGGCGTTTCATAACAGCCAGTTATTGGATTTATTCTATAAACAGAATGAACATATCATGTTATTGAGCGACTAGAAATCCTTGGAAGAGAATTAGTGCCAAATTTTAATCGCCACAGTAAACTTACTGCTCTTTATATTTTATGTATTCGTCAGTGTCGCTGTCTTCAGATTCAGAAGAATAATTTGTTTCCGATTGACGTCCGCCAAGAAGTCCTTTGTTAGCAAACATTCCTGCTGCATTTCCATACCCAGTGTATTTAACCATCCTACCAACTGGCGCAAATAAAGAATACGTGTTTTTTTTTATACAGAATTTTCTATTGCTTTTAGAGACTTAGTCAAATTCTTTGAGGCATTGAATTTTCTTTTCCTATAAAACTTTCTCGTCTATTTAATCGGAATTGTACGTTTTCATCGTATCTCCTGATTGTAATGTGGAATAAATAAGTCCAAAACCATTTTCCAATTCTCCAATTTACCATTTTCTTTGCAGAGTATAAAAATTAACTCTGCGACCAAGTCTCTCAGGCCTGTGTGCGGGCTGGTTAACTGCTTACACATCTTAGCTCTAATCGTAGTTCCCTCCTCAGGTCTTTTCATCACATCTTTCAAAGGTGGAAGTATCTAAAAGAGACAAACAACAAATTCTCAAAAAAGGCAAAATTTCAATTCGATTTATATCCCCTCTCAAAACTAGAAAGGAAAACCTTTAACAATTTATCTCAACAATTCTATACCTGTAATCGAATATATTTGCGGGCAAGTCTCTGTGCTTTGGCAAGTCTTATCAAAACTGTTAAAATCGGTGATATATTCTCCGCCAGATCAGTATCAGAGTCTAGTCTTTTGTCCAAAAAGTTAAGTAGCTTAGAAACTACCCTTGTGTCTATGTTTCGAACCGATTCATCTGCGTTTATATCTAAAGGAGGAATTAACGCACTGTACGAATTCGTTGGAACAACTGTTAACAAGTTAACAATGTGCCTGAAAGATGGGATGAACAATAACTGTTATTAAATATTATCAATGACTGGGAATATTCGCCATGAATCGTCGCTTGACTCACGATTTTAACTCCTCCTCATTTGCAATGTTTTCTCGAATTAGTAGCTCGAACAAAATGGATACTAAATTCTTGTACTTTTCATCCTCTCCTTCTTCCTCTTCGGATTTTATATACAAATTGAACAAGACCTTTAAAACTTCACAGGGAATATCAGTATCGTCATTCTAAGACAGAACAATATCCCAAAAAAACAAGACAATTAAATTATAGATAAATAAAACTAAATCAAGGCATTATACTGAACAATATCAGATTTTTTAGTGAATAAAATTACTCCTATACCTTCAAGACAGACTCAGATTGATTTTCTTTCTGTTTTGATAGATCGGCGAGTATTTCAATAAGATATAAGTCGCCTTTGAGATCAGTTTTAACAATATTTCTACTATTTATTGACAAAGCAGTTATTAGGAACAAAAGCCTGATGTGAAAGAGTCTTTCCTCATTAGTGAGTAAATTTCTGTGTTTGCTTATTCGTTGAACAGTCTGTGAAAGGCACGATGTCTGTATAAGTAAACTTCTGGCCTGCTGACTGTGATATATTAAATTACAGAGTAATTTCAGGGCCTCTATTCTACCTGGAAAATAAGAAAATAGTGAAAAAAAATTCATTTTTTACTAAAAAAAAAAAAAATTGGTCAGAAATCAAAGCTAAGCATATATATCATTTGATTTTGTATTTTTAACACATTAAAACACACTTGAGGATTGAAAATCGACGTTTTGAAGATCAATTTCTTTATCCAGGAGGGAAAATTTCAACAATATTGTTATCCTTTCTTCTGTAATCAGTTCGTTTACGTCAGTTTTGTCTCGGCTATAAAAAAAATAATTAAATTTGATATCTTGCAGATTAACCGAAATTAGAGTTTAAGATTAGTTTATGTATGAACCTGAGTATTCGAAGAACTCCCAGAGACGCTTTGTGCGCAGATTTGAGATCTTCGTTATTTAATATGTTGAATAATTGGGTCCAGATTATTTTTCGCAAATTGTTATCATTCAGTTCGTTAAAATTCGATCTATTTCCATGCTGTAATCGTAGATGTGAATAAATCGGTGAATAAATAAATAAATAAATAAATGATTAAATTGAAGAATCTTATTTACTACTAATATAAAATATCAATATTATAAAATAATAAATCTAAGGAATATTTTATAGTGAGGCGGGTGTGCAAAGTAGTTTTATTTACAGCCACGCCTCGGAAAGAAAAGAAAAATAAATAATGACAATATATCAGCATTATTTACCTCGGCAATAAATTTGTTCAGATTTTCAATAAGTTCTTCTGTATTTCCATCTAAGCTCTCAAAATTTATCACTTCCATGTTGATGTAATGCGTGTTTTTAATCCTCCTTGGAATTAATTTTTGTGTGTATATGTATGAAGTTTAATTTTCTTTGAATTTGGATGATTGTTATAAAAATAGTAAATAAAAAAAACAATTGTAATTGTATATGTTTTTGATCATTTAACAATTTTAATTATAGATTTACTAAATTAATTATTCGGCTTTAAAAAGGCTAGCGATCAGCTGTCAAACTCATTGATGCCATTTCAGTGTTACTTAACCTCTAAATTGACTTAAATCTATTCTGATTCTGTCAGTCGTTATGCGCAGCAGCTATAGCAGATGGAAGCGTCGAGAATCATGTTGGTGGATTCAAATCAGTGTCATCTATTGGAAAAGCTAAGAAATAAAGTATGAAGTTCAAATTTGCGGCAAAAGTAGTTCGGAATTCGACCGCGAGATGGCGATACTATTTGATACCCCGTTGGCGTGAATAGCTGGTCAAGGGCGAGCATTGACCTCAATGCAATTGATATTACCTTGCGCAATAAACATTTCCGCATTGATGAAAGCTGATGATCTGTCCCTGTAATAATATTCTTATCTTCGTCTCATTTGACTATATCGATTGATATTCACACTATTACATATTTTGTAAAGGGTGTGGGTTTGTGAATTATAGTATCGAACAACTAGATATAGGAAAAAATGTTGAGGAGCATGATTATGCTTACATAGTTGGAAATCATTTATTCTGAGATTCTATAAAATTCATCAATTTATTAATTTAATAGTAGAAAATAATGTACAGATTATAAATTAGGCAACACAAAGTCTTGGGAATAGAAATATGACATACCCCAGAACTTACATACCTAGGTATACTTAGACTAACATTCTGAATTTTGTCCAGTGAAAATTGCGCAACTCTTTACAAGACTGAATACGAAGTAAAAATTCGCTCCATCAGAATGAAATGTCATTCTGTTTTTGAATGGGATTAAGAGTGGCGCAATTATTATCCGATAAAATTTAGAAAGAAAGAAAAGGTTTTGTACGTTCAAAATCAACTTTAGTGGCATATGCTAACTGAACAGTATTTCGATCAATTTCAGTCAAAGTGTTATTACCGAAATATAGATCCTCTAATTTTCGAAGTCGTGAGAATAAACCAGATGCTAAAGTTTCAATTTTATTATTATACAATTCAAGTCTTTTCAACGACCAGAGTCCATCGAATGCGCCAGCTCTACCATGAGAACTCGATACACTTGAATGGATCGTGACGATCTTATTATCATTAAGGTACAGGTACTTTAGTTCCGGCAATCCCTTGAGCATATCCAGTGTTATTTCCGTTATATTGTTGAAGCTCAAATCAAGGGTACCCAATTCTAAAAGGGTTTCAAAAGACCCAGGTGCAATTCTAGTTATTTTATTGTATGACAGAAATAAATATTCCAGTTTCGGAAGTCCTTCAAATGTGGTTTGATTTATCGTAGAAATATTGTTTCTGTCGAGCCACAAGGCCGTTATCTCAGGTAGTCCGTTGAAAGAATCATCTCGTATATGGTTGATCTTGTTACCATTCAATCTCAGATTTTCAAGCTGCGGCAGCTTCCCAATTGAATCAGAAAAATAGAAATCAAAAATTTCGTTGTTATCAAGATTTAGGTCCTGCAAGGTATTCAGATCAATAAAAGCGTTTGAGTGAATCGTGGTGATCTTATTATTCCTAATTCTCAGATTCTCCAGTTTTGGTAATGCTTTGAAAGTGCTGGGTTTTAATTCCGTCAAATGGTTCGAGCTCAAGTCAAGAGTTTCCAAGTTAACAAAATTTGCAAAAGACTCAGATGCAATACTAGCTATTTTATTATGCCGTAGGGATAAATATTTCAGCTTAGGAAGTCCATGGATTGTGGTCCGGTTTATAGCGGAAATATCATTATGGCTTAGGTACAATCTCTCCAATTCATTCAGCCAGTTGAAAGTCCCATCTGGTATATGGTTGATCGTATTATTAGACAATCTCAACGTAACTATCTGTGGCAGTTCGCGAAATAAGTTTGGGATCAGCTTCACGACGTTGTCATCAAGATTGAGCGCGGTCAATCTTTGCAGTCCAGAAAACGCTTCAGGTTGTAATAATGAAATTTGGTTTCCAGGACTCAGGGATAAATATTCTATCGTGAGATTTTTAAAGGCACCAGGTTTGATTGCCACTAAATTCATGTGATCGAGGTATGCATACTCGTTCTCTACTTGTTGCGTCACATCAATTAAAACATCGTCAATACGACACGCGCGATATCTAACGTGGTCGGCGCAGGTTGCACTTTGCTCCGATATCAAATCTGTCTGGGCAAGCACAGCAGCCAAGAGCAAGTTAACAATCACCACGGAACTAAACATGATCAACAGCGTTGTGTGCTCACTCAATTCGCTACTCAAACTGTTTTTATTCGCAGCTTGAATAGAGATATTATTTGAACTTTAGCTACTATATCGCAAGTGGGTACAAAAGTCGTTATGTTTTTCAAACGACATATGTAGGTATACATATAGGCCATAGCGAAATAATCATAAATTGAACAGCGATACCGGGTGTTTATTTGAGTCATCAATTCGCCACCATCTTCTGTAATTCGGATGATAAAATCTACGAGTAAAATAATTGTAAGGGTCTTTTTTTTGCTACAATTTATCAAGATTTTAATTTCTTTTTTATACGTAGAATATGAAAGTATGTCAAGAAATACGAAAGCACGTGCAGATCAGAAAATATATTCGATAAATGAATTTGTCTTTTATAATTCTTCTACAAAGTCACTGTATAAGCAAATCGAAAACAAGCTAGGAATTAGCATAGGTATACAAGATTCTATTTGAATCGTGAATTTCGTGGCCAAATCCTGAAGTTCAAGAAACTGTTAATGTAAGATGAATATTCAGATATGTAAATTGAAATGTATCGATTTCGTAATCATATGACATAAAGATTCAAGTTTCAGGTTCAAGGATCGAATAACTGTACTCTTGACAGCGGAAGATTTTTACTTGTTTGGTAGGGAGTTATGTCCCTTTCTTAAAAAAGAGATTGTAACGGAAGTTGAAGACGCTTTTCTGCTATGCTGATTGGCTTTTTGCTGAGTATCACGGCGAAATGAGCGCTACGCAATGCGTATATGCATATAGAGTAACGCGCGATTTTTGTTTAAAGTACTGTTTTGTTATCGCGTCGAATTTACCTATGCTGACATACAACATGACATCTATACTATTATCTACATGCTCAGTTGAGACATCATGATAAAACTGTACTCATAGTATACATTCGTTATTTCCAAATTTATTCATTACAGAAATCTTGCTTATAGCTTGACAAAAAAGTATATCTATTATAAATATTATTATATCATCTTCCGATGCCCTGAGCCTGTGAATATAAATCCTACGTAAGTATAATATTCATTTTTGTCCTAGAATAAATTTTAATTGAGCCGTGGTTTATACCTTATCTACTTTCAAACTCATTAAGGATCTGATTAAGCTTTAGCTACGTATTATAGTTTCTCTATATTAAGATAATGCGCGTAATCAACTGCGGAATCTTTAATATTGGGGAATGAAATTTTATTCAAACATCTTATAAGGATAATTAATTGACAAACATTACGATGCGGAGAATTCAAACAGATTGCCGCCCGAAATTGGTTTACGGGGTGAAAGATGGTAGCGCATATAGGATAGACGTGACAACTACGTGCACCATGTTGCAGGCAACCTGTACTACATTCCTGTAATACGGGTTGCGTAAATAAATAATCGAGTTTCTTTATTTGCTGCTTGAGATACGTGTCATCTTTTCATATAAATCACATTTGTATTACATACTACAATAATATACTAGCTAATGCAACTATTTTAAAAATGTATACGATACGTATGTATGTATGTTACATACATGCATACATACATATGCACTTGAATAAAGATTATTATTATAATATGAAAAATATCAAAATTAAAATTTGCAAATTTATTTTATTTATTTATTTATTTTAACCAGAAAATACAGATACAAAATACATATTTACAAATAGATACAAATACAAATACATTATTTATCCAAGAAAAATTGATATTACTTATAAGTATTACTCCCTTCGCATTTCGTACATATCTAATTGGCTTATCGAACTCCGGATTACACAATCTTTACCCATTCCGATAAAATAATTGTAAGAAAAGTAATTGAGTGATAATCAGAAGACTTGCTATTCAGAATCAGCATCCTGGAAAATCGTGACAAGTCTAAAAGTACTTGAAATTTATTTTCTGATAAAAGGACTGATTCATTTGAGGTGAAAAATGGAAGGCCTAGGACGTTACAAACTGTAATTAGTCAAATTATGAGCCTATGATCTAAACCAAACTTCCCTTTCAAGGAAATCGACTTCAGTAGAATTTTCCAGCATAAGATCAGTTCGGTTGAAATCAGCCAAAGTGTTATCGACCAAATATAGATGAGCCAACGAGGAAAGTCCGGAAAATAGTTGAGAAGGTAGGCTCTGAATTTTGTTATATGACAAATCGATTATCTCCACTGACGATAGTCCTTCAAATGCACCAGGTTGTACATCGGAAATTTCGTTATAGGCAAGGCTCACCATCCACAAACTGGTCAGATTAATGAAGACATTTGACGGGATCGTTGTAATCTTATTACGATTAAGATACAGAGAATCTAGCGTCAGTACACCTTTAAAAATGTTAGGATCTATTTCAGTTAAATTTACGGAGTTCAAGTCGAGTGATCGTAGTTTTCCAAGGTTTGCAAAAGACTCAGGTGCAATACTGGCTATTTCATTGTTTTTCAGGGACAAACTTTTCAGTTCCACGAGTCCGTTAAATGTGGTCCGATTTATCATAGATATTTTATTATTGTCTAGATACAAATAAAGCAATTTGGACAGCCCGTCAAAAGCACCATCTCGTATGTGGTTGATCTTGTTATGAGACAGGTTCAAAATCGCGATCTTCAACCGCTCTCCAGTAATATTATGGAAAAAGAAATCAGATATCTCGTTGTGTTCAAGGGCTACCGCCAACGAAGTACCCACCCCAATAAAAGCACTCGAGTTTATCCTGGTAATCCCATTCCTGAAAAGTTCCAATCTCGAAAGTTTTGGCAATCCTCGAAATACTTCGGGCTTTATTTCCGTTATATTATTTGAGCCTAATTTAAGGTGTCGCAATTCTTTGAGGTTTTCAAAAGACCCGGATGCAATGCTAGATATTTTATTATTGTCCAACTCCAATTCTTTAAGCTTCGAAAGTCCGTGGAATGTTGTCTTATTTATCGTGGAAATGTCATTATGGCTTAGGTACAAGTTCTTCAATTCGGATAGTCTGTCGAAGCAACCATTTGGTATGTTATTGATCTTATTTTCACTCAACTCCAAAATCTCTAGTCGTGACAGTTTTTCAAATAAATTATCATGGATTATGGTAATCTCATTATGATTAATACGAAGCTCTTTCAATTCGAACAATTTTTTGAAAGTGTTTGATTTTATTTCCTTTATTTTGTTGAATTGCAATTCAAGACTTTTCAGTTTTACAAGATTTTCAAAAGACTCGGAAGCAACGCTAGCTATTTTATTATCCTGTAGGTATAACTTCTCCAGCTTCGTAAGTCTCTCGAATATATCAGGACTTATCGCAGGAATATAATTCGTCTCTAACTTCAAAGTTATCAAGTTCGATAGCCCGTTGAAAGTTCCATCTGGTATTTCATTAATCTTATTATTGGTTAAGTACAACTCTTCAAGTTTAGAAAGTTCTTGAAATAAGTTAGGGATCAATTGAACGTGGTTGTTGTGAAGATAGAGGATCTGCAATTCCTGCAATCCAGAAAACGCTGCAGGAAGTAAATTTGAGATTCTGTTTCCTTGACCCAGTTGCAAATATTCGATCGAAAGATTTTTGAAAGCCCCAGGTTGAATGGACACCAAATTCAAGTCGTTAATGAATAAACTGCTATGGCTACTTCTCACTTTCTCATCCCATACCTCAGTTACATTTGTTAAAACTCCTTGAATATCACATACAATATACGTATACTGATCTACACACGTTGGCTCTGTCTGGGCCAGAACAACAGCCAAGAAAAAATTAGCAAACACCATGAAACGCAACATGACTCTACGCTCTAAGAAGTCTGACTCTTTCACCAGCTAGCTTCGTTAAACTGACTCTTTATACACATGTGCTGCACATATGGAGATCGCAGTTGAACTTTTGTCACAATCTCTTCATATTCATGTCAGTAAACAATGAGGGGATGTCCCGTATTGCCAGACAGCACATAGTACCGGGGATTTACAGTGAGCGCGTATGAAACTGCAAGGCCAATATTCCAAGACTATACCTTTTTATTAATTTATGAATTTATTAGTCTAAAATAATATGCAGAGATAGTGAATGAGTGAAAACAAAATTTAGAAATTTGAAGATTATTGTATATACATACGCTTACATACCTAGTCTTTGTCATACGATATAGATGTGGTCGACCAGAATTGACTAACCAGAATTTCAGTATTACTTGGCAACATAACATCACTTCGATTGATATAAGTCAAAGTGTTTTCAGCCAAATCTAAATTATCCAATTTGGAAAGTTCTGACAATCCTCGGAATGTATTTCGCAGTATTATAACGTCAGGCTGTTATGATTGATGTAAAAATTTTTGAGATCAGTCAAACCTTTGAAAGTGTTGGTTCTTATTTCCATTACTTTGGTAAAGTCCAATTGCAAACTACGCATTTCTTCAATGTCTTCGAATGACTGTAGTTTCTTCAAGTTTGAAGTTCAGGAAATTTAGTCTTAGTTATCGCGATAATGTCATTACCGATCAGGTCAGATTTCATTGATCCCATTATTGCCTAAACCCAAGCTATTTAGTCAAGCCAGTTATTGGAATAACCGAGGGACTAGCCTAACAACGTTTCTATTAAGTAAGAGAGTGCCCAATCTTTCTAAGTCAGTGAATACGATTTTTTTATTTATTTGGTTTTCTGAGCTAAGAAGTTCGTCTATCGTTTAATTTGTTAAACAACCAATAGCTTATCTACTTTGAGTAAACTTTCTTGAGCAAGCTTTGATATTACATAATCCGAATTGTTTGTGGGATATTTATATACTGGACCATATCATGTATCAGCATTCAATAGTCGGCTTTCGCACTTATCAAGGTTCGAGGGTCATCGATGTTAGGATTTGTATAATTCTGTTAATTTTCATCACCGATGGCGAAATCTAACGTGCCACGTGTTACG
Source organism: Macrophya annulata (assembly GCA_963924015.1). NCBI lineage: Eukaryota > Metazoa > Arthropoda > Insecta > Hymenoptera > Tenthredinidae > Macrophya > Macrophya annulata. The sequence continues at coordinate 28,142,258 of OZ001260.1, forward strand.
TTCATGACCGTGAAATTTGCTGATAATTTTAAACGAATTTTTTTCGCCGTTATGCCGAAGTAATATTCTTCTAAACTACATGTATGCTAAATCTCATGCCAATTAATCAATCGTAGGCTAAGATTTCGCCTGAAAAAACGACAACGAAATGAAGGTTTTTCCTTCCTTAGACATTACACCTACTTCCAGCGTGAGGAACACATGGAATGGAATATGGAGTGACATTAAAAATGGTTTATTTAAAAATTCTACATCATATAACATTATTCATTTTATTACCATAATATAACATGGGTGATAAACAAGTATGAACATATAAAATCGTGAGAATTGCGTAAATTCCATATCTAATTGCCTGAGCGACGTGAGGTAGGGGGTCCCCTGTAAGAACGATCGACTGTACAAGAAGGTGACAGCTGAACAGCAGTTCGATCAAATTCAGTCAGCTTGTTATTAGCCAAATATAGATTGTGCATTTTTGAAAGACCGGCGAATAGACCATTCGGTAAGGTGCGAATTTCGTTAGTATGCAAGAAAATATCTTGAACCTGTGAGAGCTCTAGTCCGTCGAATGCACCAGGTCTCACATCAGAAATTTTGTTATTGTTGAGGCCTAGCATCTCCAAACCGGTGAGACCACTAAATGCTCTTGATTGGATCGTGACGATTTTATTATTATTAAGATATAGAGAAGTCAGTTTCACCAACCCGATGAAAGTGTTGGGTTTTATTTCCTGCAAATTGTTGCCGTTCAAGTAAAGAACTGTCAATTCCGAAAGCGTTGCAAACGACTCAGCTTCAATGCTAACTATTTTATTATTCCTTAAATCTAACCATTGCAACTTTGAAAGTCCATGAAATGTGGTTCGATTTAGAGCGAAGATGTCATTACGGCGTAGGCTCAATCGCCTCACTTCAGATACCCCTCCAAAAGCACCATCTCTTATGTGGTTGATCTTGTTGTAAGATAAAGTCAACCTCCGTACCTGTGACAGTTCCCCAATTGAATCGGGGAAGAAAATATCAGAAATCTGGTTATACTGAATGTCTATCTCCAATGTCTTCCCCACATTGATGAAAGCACTCGAGTGGAGCGATGTAATCGTATTTGAGGAAAGTATTAACATCACCAGCCCTGGTAATCCTCTGAAGGTTTCGGGATTTATTTCAGTTATGTTATTGGAATTCAAATGGATTTCCCGCAATTTTTCAAGTCCTGCGAAAGAGTCAGGTGCAATGCTTGCTATTTTATTTTTATGTAGGTATAAATCTTGCAGCTTCGAAAGTCCGTTAAATGTGGTCTGACTTATAGCCGAAATATTATTGAAGCTCAGGGTCAAGGAGTACAATTCAGGCAGTCCTTCAAAGGCCCCATCTCGTAGGTGGGTGATCTTATTATTAGTCAAACTCAAACTTCCCACCCCTGACAGCTCTCCGAGAGAAATTGAGAAGAAGATATCGGAAATCTGGTTGTTATCAAGGTATATCGATAACGATTTACCCACACCGACAAAAGCACTCGAGGAAATGGTCGTAATCTTATTCTGATCAAGTCTCAAATTATACAGTTTTGACAATCCTCTGAAAGTGTTGGGTTTTAATTCCGTTATGTTATTGGAGCCCAAGTTGAGTTCCTGCAATTCCCCGAGGTTCGCAAAAGAGTCAGATGCAATGGTAGATATTGCATTATCGTCTAGATATAGATATTTAAGTTTCGAAAGTCCATCGAATGTGGCCTGATTTATCGTGGAAATATGATTATCGTCTAAATACAACCACTCCAATTCAGATAGACCGTTGAAAGCTCCATTCGGTATATCGCTGATCGCATTATTAGTCAAGTATAAATTTTTTACCCCGGACAGTTCTTGAAATAAGTTAGGGATCAGTTGAACGACGTTATTAGAGAGCCAGAGTTCGGTGACTTGTTGCAGTCCAGAGAACGATTCAGGTTGTAAAGTTGAAAGTTTGTTTCCAGTATGTAGGAATAAATGTTCTACCGTGAGATTTTTGAAAGCCCAAGGATTGATCGATCTTAATTTCAAGTTACGGATGGCTAGGTACTTGGGCGTTCTACGCTGCGTTACGTTAGTCAGAACATCTCCAATATGACACACACGAAATTCATTATACAAATCCTCGCATGTCAGTGTCCCGGGTGGTTCACTCTGGGCTAGCACGACGGCCAAAATCACGTTAACAATCACCGCAATACGAAACATGACTAACTCCGTACTTCAGCTCTAACTCTGTTCCTCGGTCCCATCCCTACTCTAACTATTTGTCTGTGACGCACAGAGATATTATTTGAACTTTAGCAGCTATTCCCCGATAGGTGAGATAGAAGATGTATGTATGTACTTTCGCAAGAAACATAGCGGGATAAGTATTATGTAATATAATTTAGGCGGAACATATCGTGTGTTCACTTATGTCATACATTTCTATACCATCACCTCGGTTGAATACAAATGTGAATTCGAGAATAAAACAATTCTAAAAGAATAATTAGTTGTTTGCTTTGAAGCACAATTTCACCAAGCATTTCACCAAGATCGATGTCAGTTGATAATCAAGGGAATGCATTTTAAAAGAATGTAATTGTGAGTCGACAAGACTGAAATTTCAGAAATTGACAGTTATTTCAACGGATGAGACTATTGACATTATATAAATTGTCGATAAATAATGAAGATGAAACACATTCAATAAGATATTTATAATTTACAAAGACATATCATATAGGTATAAGTTTGGTATTACAGTTTATAATATGAAACTACTGATAATATTAACGTCATTAAGCTATTAATATCATATTTACTCGGCTCGGGTAATGTATGAGAGATCTTATCATCGCTCGTCCAACTTCTAATTATTTGCTCTTCTCTCCGTCGATTATCAATAGCACAAGGTTCAGGGTTGAAGCTTTATTCATTCCGTGGGAAATAAGGTTAATATGCAATGCTACTGATATCGTTATTCAAATACTGAAATACTTGTATTTCGCTCATCCTTAGAAGATCACTTACACAATTTCTTCAGGAGTAACAAAATTCGAAATTACCTAAAATAAGGAGCACTCTAAAGTGTAGTGGGCACACGAATCTCAAATGGGCGCATCATCAGTGGGCGCATCGCTGCGCCGCATTTATAGGTATACAAACGTTGGTCTGAAAAGTGGGGGAAGTGGGGTTCGAGAGTTCGATGGGGTTCGATATACAATATTTTTCATTATTTTCAGAAGAGTTGTCGAGGGTATATTTAAGATTTTAGATACACTATGAAACGTGATGAACAATAGAATGAAGATTTTTTTTTGGAAGTAAAAAAGCTATAAATATTTAAGCCTGATGGTGCCAGAAGCACCATCTCGTATGTGGTTGATCTTGTTGTGAAAAAAATCCAATATATCGAAATTTTGAGACACAGTGAGAAATAAAAGTATTATACGGAGCATGTTTATAAATATAGGTATTTGTTATATGTATAAATCATTTATTGAGAGATTCTACACCATTATTGTGTTACATTTATGAATTCATTGACAAGTAATAACATGGTTTGTAAAACATTAACAATAACTGTGTAAATTGGAAAACAATATGTTGCTGCGTCTATAACTACGATGAATAGATAGTGAGGGCATCTGGCAACTGAACGTCGTTTTGATGAATTCCAGCAGAAGTAATATTAGCTATATATAGAGATTTCAACTCGTTCAGTCCAGTGAATACTCCTGGTGATACCGTGCGGATTTCGTTTTTAGACAAGTCAAGAACTTCCATTGCCCAAAGTCCTTCGAACACACCGACTTGGAGATCAGTAATCTTGTTGGCTTTAAGGTCTAGCGATTGTAATCGAGTCAGATGAATAAAAGCGTGAGATTGGATCTGAGTAATTTTATTATTTGCAAGATATAAAAACTTCAGTCCTGACAATCCTTGGAATACTTCTCGCGGCAGAGACGTCAGACTGTTATCATTAATGTACAAAATTTCAAGCTCAGTCAAACCTTTGAAAGTGTTGGGTCTTATTTCTGTTATATTGTTAAAATCCAGACGTAAAATATTCAATTTTCCAAGATCTTCAAATGACTCAGACGCAATGTTAACTATTTTGTTGTGACCTAATATTAGGTTCGTCAAGCTTGAAAGTCCAGAAAATGTATTCTTAGTTATCGCGGTAATATCATTATTGACTAGATTCAAAAGCTTCAATTCAGATAGCTCGTTGAAAGTCCCATCTGGTATTTCGTTGATTTTATTATTGACCAAGAACAAGTAATGTAGGTGAGACAGTTCTTGGAATAAATTAGGTATCAGTTTAACAGAGTTGTAGCCAAGATGGAGAGTACTCAATCTTGGCAAGCCAGTAAACGACCCGGATTCTAAGAATGAATTTCGGTTACCAATAAACAACGATAAATTTTCGATCGAAAGATTTTTGAAGGCTCCAGGTCTTATAGATATCAAATTCGAGTCTTCAATTACTACGATATCATCATGATTCTCTCCAGTCACGTCCTCGGATACCTCAGTTAAAACGTTTTCAATATAACACACGTTAAAACCATTCTGAAGCTTGCACGTTGAGTCTGCATTAGCCCGCACAACAGTCAAAATAATATTGGCTATTACCGCGTAACGAATCATGGCTATTATGACTAACTCACTTGGGCGCTATTCTTTCACTATTGAGAGCTGTTCATGGTATACGCACTTATAAATAAAAGTATCATTTAAGCTTTCGCCTCTGTGCCCCTCCACATGACGAGATAATCATGGATTGGTTAAATATTTTGGTACAGCTTGTCTATTCGGTTTAGTCACTCGGAAAATGCTGGAACTATCTTAAATTGACGGTTTTAATTGACGGTTTGACGGTTATAAATATCGGCTGTTCACTAATCATGAAAACATATTACAAAACTTGATTAGGTAATTAATGCACAGTTAATCGTCCTAAAGCGTTTTAATTAATGATAAATCTTTCTATGTGTTGCTGTAATTAACTTTTTTAAAGTTATTTTCGTAAATGGTCAGACGGTTCGGATAAAATTGAGATAAAATATGCATGATAAAATAGAATATATACGCCTTCAAACCTATGATCTGAGGTCAAATTACATAAGCAACAACATATCATCCGATAAGAATTAGTTAAAACGTATAGTTATATTTAACAATTCAGTAAACAGTAATGTTTGAACTGATCCTATTTTTCGATAATTTATTTTGGATTAAAAACCGCTCAACAAGACCATTTAGTTTTCCGCCATTTATCAAGCGGCTGCAATAATTGTGAGAATTCAAATAAATCAAATAATGTAACATACGTAACGATATGTCGTTTATTTATTGCTATAATACCATTCCTTGTTTGCATTCTAACTCTTCTATGGTAAGTCCTAAACATAGGTTGTTCTCTTTATCGACTCTTCTAACCAGCCGGTAAGATGGCGATAAATGTGCAACACGTCAGATGTCGCCACGATCAAACACTAAATTGATGCGTTTGTTACCGAGTGATTTATTTCTGACATTTCGCACGTGTTAGTTGTTAGGTTAGCTTTATCACTCGCGTTCACATATTCAATAATTGAAACATTACGTATTTCTCTCAAGTTCTGTTTATTTCGTTATTTCCAGTGACGGGAAAAACGAAATTCCCAAATATCTTTCCATAATGAACGAAACCTCTTCACTCCCCTCATCGCAAATCAATCCTCCCTCAGAACTAAACGATTCGCCGATTAACGACCAAAGAGATCACATAGAACCTGATAAAACTCACGAATGTACCCACCCAGGATGCGGCGCGGCTTTTTCTAAACCTTCAAAACTCACTATACACCTCAGGCAGCATTCGGGTGAAGTATGTCGCTTGATACCTATTCAATTCTCTTTGGTGCGCAATTTTTTGCATAGGGAGAAACAGCTTGGAGCTATTGTGTCACATCTTTAGGTAAAAACTCTTTAAAAATCTCTTAGAATGTTAATTTTATTCACAGAGACCCTTCAAGTGCGATTATAATGGCTGCGGTAAATCATACACAAATACATCTCATTTAAAACGACATTGCCAAACGCACGATATGGTTAAGCAGTCACTTAAGTAAGCTAAACTGAGTTACAGCTAAACTGAGTTACAGAATTTTCCCTGTCAAATTATGTTACAACATGTATGTACAAAGTCAGAAGAATCTTCTCTATTATTTATCTTTCCTTTTTTTCAGATGTCCAAAGTGTTCAAGAATCATTAGTAACCGACAGAATTTAAAGAGGCACTATGAACGAGCTCACTCTGAAAGTAGTTCGTTTTATTGCAAAGAATGTGATATAAAATTTAGTAAAGAGTTAAAGTACAAAGAACATGAGGCAATACACAAAGGCATGGCTTTGTACAAGTGTGAAATATGCGAAAAACAGTTTTCTATGCTCAGTACTTTCAAGAGACACAAATCATCTCATGATGGGAAAAAAGAATATCGATGCGAGGCTAAAAATTGCTCCGAAGTATTCGATAAATGGTCTCTTCTTTGTAAACATCGAAATAGCAAGCATATATGCGGTAAGAATGAAGTATAAAATGAAAATTAATGTTTGTTTGAAAAACAAAAAAATAATAATCAATCATTTTTATTCTTCTTTATTTACAGAGTATAAATGCAAGGATTGTGACAAGGTTTTCTTGAATAAATCTCAGTTGAAATCTCACTCATTTGTCCACACTGATAATAGATCGATTTTACCATGTCCGTATGAAAAATGTCCACGTTTTTACTTCTTTAAACGAAATCTTGATCATCATATTCGATCTAATCATTTGGGAAAGAACTTTCATTGTGATATATGTGACATTAAACTTTCTACAAAGCAGAAGATCGCCGAGCACATGAATAAGATTCATTTGGCAAAGAGGAAGAAGAAAAAAAATAAGAAAAAAATAATCAGCCAGTCTGAACAAAGAAAAAGAAACGATGCTGGGGTGGAGAAGAAAAGTATGCTGAGTAAATTAGTCGGCTTACACTTGCCTAGGAGAATTGAGAAAGATATTTTGAATCGAAAAACTAAAATTTCCGTTGATAACGAAAATCCGAATCAAATTTCGGATAAAATTGTTGAAAATTGTGCAGAAATGGAAATTGTTGATAAAATATTGATTGTCGGGTGTAAAGAATTAACAAATAATGATATAGATAATGAATTTGCAAAAAAAGTAGACGAGAATCAAGTTATTAATGGATTTTCTGATCAAGTTGATAAGCAACAGGCTGATAACTATAATAATAATTTGTTGAATGCAAGCTAGTAATCTTTAGTCAACGCGAAGCAGCTGGAAATAAATTTTAACTCATTTTATAATTCAAGCCCATCGAATTCTATCATGAATGCATGATGATAGATGCTACAATATCGTATGTGTAGAGCTTTTATGTGAAAATAAACTACTATTCATCAATCGCAAAGCGTTTTTTATTCCTTTAAAAAGCTCTTTATCGAACAATATGTGTATACTTATATAAAGAGATTTGTAAATACGGCCAGAGTTCTGATAAGATTGAATTTCGCGCACTGCTGCCTATAGCAGACGATGAAAATCAGTCACACGCATGTACGCAAATGTCACACATGGCGGTGCATACATCCTACACCTACAGTTGCCGAGCTCTAAATTGAAAAATCCTGAGTAGCTGTAGAGGTATTATAATCAACGGGAAACTTGGACAATCCCTTGGCGGGTAATAGTAAGGTGAGATAAGTGAGTAAGGCGATAAAAAACTAACCTCAAAGCACTGTAAAGCTCTTTAAAATATCGTGATTTTAAATCATTGCTACACCATTAAACGATCGCCTTACAAAATGAATAAGCTAGTACAATTTTCCGTTAGCGGTATCGTCCGATTTCAGATAAAAACTGCTAATATTAACAAATCTAAATTGTTTTCGACAGAAGTGTTAAATCAACGTAATTACAACATCATGGCTGCTGCTGCTGCTGTCAACATAAAATCATTAAAAAATGACAAAATTAACGAGTTTTTAAACTCGTTTGACACAGTTTTGACAGATTGTGACGGTAAGTTTGTATTAAAATTAATTATTCAATTAAACATCCATCATCCGAATTCAAAATGAAACATATGACAATTTAGAAATCAGATATTTCAGCTTCATTCACGGTTTTTCGATATTGTATGTCCTAGGTGTGTTATGGATGGAAATGTCGCCTCTGAAAAACGCCGCGGAAGTAATGAACAAGTTCCGCGACATAGGGAATCAAGTATTTTACATAACTAATAACAGCACAAAAACCAGAGATGAACTCAAAACCAAATGCAACAAGCTCAATTTTCAGGCTACAAAAAATGATATTTTATGTACTTCTTATCTAGCCGCTTGCTACCTGCAAGATTTGGAATTCAAAAAAAAAGTTTACATTGTCGGATCTGAAGGTGAAAATTTTATAACCAGGAATAACCATTCCAAGATAAAAATCTATCAATGTTTACCATATCCTCATTGATTTTTAGGATTTTTTTCATTATTCTTTGGTCAATTTTGCAAATTTTAGAGCCAGAAAGCATCTTTTTCAGTCTTGAACAGAATTTTTAAGTATTATCTACATAAATTGGCAATAGTCAGCTTTGAGCCTCTGAGCTGACTATTAAATTTTACAAAATCATATTTTTGCATGAAAATTTATGAAACAGACAACTATGAGTTTAAAAACACTCCTAATCTTCCCATACATACATAGTAATCGATCTACTCCTACTAAAATCTAAGGAAAATCGATATTTGTATTAACAGGAATAAGCAAAGAGTTAGAGCAAGTGGGAATTGACCATTGCGGAGTTGGTCCTGATCCGGTTATCAAAGGGGAACCTTACAAAGTGTTTGATAAAGACCCTGAAGTAGGGGCAGTAATTGTCGGCTTTGACGAGCATTTTAGCTACCCAAAAATCCTCAAAGCTGCTTCCTATTTGAACGACAAAAGCGTACATTTTATTGGGACTAATACAGACGAGAGGTTTCCTCTGGATCGAGATATTGTTATACCGGGTACAGATTAAAACTCCAGAATAAACAGCCTCAACATCATTCTTTTCATTAGGAATCTTGGAGCACAAAAACAGTTACTTTTTTCTCTAGGTACTGGAAGCCTTGTCAGATGTATTGAGACATGTGCAGAGAGGAAGGCACTGATAGTAGGAAAGCCAGAGACATACATAGCTGACGCGATAACTAAACGCTACAAGATCAACCCGAAGCGAACCCTGATGATCGGGGACCGTTGTAACACTGATATCTTACTGGGAACTAGATGTGGTTTTAAAACCCTTTTGGTATTATCAGGCGTAACAAAACTTAGTGAAGTTGATACCTGGAAAAAGTCAGATTCTAAAGAAGATAGAGACTTAGTTCCAGATTATTATATAGATAAACTTGGCGATTTACTACCGTATTTGGAAAATTTAAAACCCAAGGCTGTGGCTTAGGGTTGAATAAATAATTCTCCAAAAATATCATTTATTAATTGATTTTATTTATCAAGAGATGAAATATACACTGTGTGTCTTATTAATCTTCTTATGCATATTTATAACTAGTCTTATTTCTTTATAAAATTTGTACGCTGGTACGCACGAACAGTAACTACCTGTAATTAATTCATTAATTTGATAAATAAATAAAATTATCAATGCACAGAAATTTGTTTTAATTAAGAAGTTCTTTAAAATGGCAAAGGTTTCTGCGAAGTATATTTGTAGATTCTCTTTCTCATCCTATGAGGCAAATATAAATAAACATTATCTAACATCTCCGTTCAATGGATCAATTTTGCAAAAGAAAATCAATATTTAGCAAAAATATTGAGGGTTTTAAAGAATAACTTTATTCAATTTTACTCTCATTGGCATATCTTATCACATATATTGTAACTATAATTATGCCTGAAAGATAAAGGAAAGAACGGGCCAATCAGAAAGTTCTATGAATAGATAAATAGTGATATTCATTCATTGTAAGGTCTGTATTTGCGTAGGAAACAAATTATGTAATCAATGCCACGTGATAATCACAATGACTCATATTGCCAAGTTTACGCAACAGACATGAGGCTCAGTTCCTCAATCATTTATCTGGGTCCGAGTTTTGAAGACTTTCTTTTCAATACTACTGGTAAAACTAAGAGTTGCTGTTAGCAGACCGTTATATAATGTCGGCGATAAATCTACAATCACTCTCTAAAGAAGAGATGTTTAATTTTATCAACTCGTTTGAAACGGTCTTGTCAGACTGCGATGGTGATTATGATTAGATAAAGATATTTTCCTATTCACACACTGATTTTCACTCACGAAATGTTAATAATTGTTTCTCTAATTGCAGGAGTTCTGTGGCTGGAAGCCGAAGCGATAGAAGGATCCCCAGAAGTTGTAAAAAGGCTTAAAGATATTGGAAAGAAATTCTTCTATGTTACTAATAACAACACCAAGACTAGGGCTGAGTTTGTTGAAAAATGTAAAAAACTGAATTATCAAGCTAAGCTGGTAATTGAAGGAGAAACAAACTCTCATAAAACGATTTAAAACCCGATCGACTATAACTAAAAATTCATTGAGCTTAGCTATTAACAATTGTACGATTCTATAAGACACTATAATTATTTACAGAATGAAGTTATGTGTACCTCGTACTTAGCAGCAGAGTATCTAAAAGAGAAAAAATTCAATAAAAAAGTTTACATCGTCGGTACCAGTGGCATAGCAAAAGAGCTAAATGCTGTGGGCATTGAGTATATTGGATTGGAGGTAAATGAGATGATCATTGAACTACATTTGATACTGCAATTAAAAAGAAACATCGTTACTATTATTCAAACTCTATAACAGACTATATGATTTGATTAAACATTCTAACAATAAGTTAATTACCGTAATCCTTGTTAATTTCACAGCCAGATCCACCGGTCAATAACTCCGTACAGATGATAACAGATTTCAAGCCAGATCCTGAAGTTGGAGCAGTCGTAGTTGGTTTCGATGACCAAATAAGTTACCCAAAAATATTTAAGGCAGCAACTTATGTACAGAATCCTAATGTACACTTCATAGGAACAAATTGTGACAATCAGAGACCGTCGCCAAACTCAAATATATCTCCGGGTGAGATATTTTCACAAAAAAGAACTTGAACTTACAATTAAAAAATTACAGTTTTTTAATTGTTATATTTAATTGTAATAAATTTCTCAGGATCGGGATGCATGCTCAGAGTAATAGAGGCAGCAGCTAACAGAAAAGCTGTCTTACTTGGAAAACCAGAGCCGTATATAAGCCAAGCACTTATTTCTAATTACGGTTTAAATCCAGCGAAAACTTTGATGATCGGCGATAAGTAAGTATAGAAAGATTATGAGCTGAAAACAGTAGGAAAAGTTATCTGTTTTTACTGTATGCGAAAATGTTGACAATTTTTTTAATAACTTTTCAGAGGCGATACTGATATTTTATTGGGAAAGAATTGCGGCTTTAAAACATTGCTCGTTCTCTCAGGTGTAACATCTGCTAAAGATATTCAGAAATGGAAAACTTCCAATGACAAAACAGATAGAAATTTAGTACCTGATTACTATACCAACCGGCTGGGTGATTTACTACCTGCGTTATCTAACTTTTAAAGAAAAATATCTTACGTAGCAAATCTTGTCCTTCATAAAATATTTCAATAAAATCTGCAAAACATATTAATTTAATAATTTTTATGAAACAAAATGATTAGTTTAATCAATGTACTTATTCGGAGTATGATTTCAATTCATTAAAACTTTAAATATACAAAAAGAAATCGAGACAAATAGACAAAAAATAATAAAATTTTATGTCCATTTCGTTTCGAAAATTTTAGTCAGTTAAGTGTCAATTGGTATTCAAGAAGATATTGAAGTTGGAAAAAGTTGCGATGTCACAATTATCATGTAGTATACTCATTGTCTTGCACAATCTAAAGGCATGTAGATAACCACAGGCTGCCACGTCAACACAATTTCTTATCATGTGTATGAACGACATAAGCCACACACAAGTCCCCTTCTTTTACATTTGGACTTACACTATAGATTAAACTATAATGTATTATCTATAATCATACTTTCATGCTTAGTTGATACAGGTACTCAATACGCCTTCTGCTCTCAGTAGTAAATTGTAGTTACTTGAATATATAATTGGTAAGTTTCAAAGCTGGATGGATTTGTATTGAGTAATTTTTAAGAACTTTTCTCACTCTACCAATCATTTAAATATTGTAATGAAATCAAGTGTCTCTATTCACAGTAAAAATGCCCGGAGTTCACTTGAAATCTCTAAAGCAAAGCGAAGTTGAAAAGCTCTTGGGAAGCTTCGACACAATTCTCTCTGACTGTGATGGTGAGTTTATACGTTCCAAAAACTGTATTTTCTTTTTCAACAGTATCAAGTAAAACCGTTTTCTTGACTTGTAGTTATAAAAAATTTCAGGGGTATTGTGGATCCTATACAAACCGATAAAAGGCGTACCGGAGACAGTTAAAAAGCTAAAAGAAAGCGGAAAAAAATTTTTTTACGTAACAAACAATCCGCTTAGTACTCGCCAGGAATTTTCTAATCAACTGCAAGCCATGGGCTATGAAGCAAAGCCCGAAGAAGTTGTGGGCACTACTTACCTGGTCGCAACTTATCTAAAGAGTATTAATTTCAGTAAAACAGTTTACCTCCTTGGATCTGAATCGATAGGTCGTGAATTGGATTCGTTTGGAATTCCCCACATAGGAGGAGGTGTGAGTTAGAAAAAAACTTCTTTACTCAAAGTAGAGTGTTGATACAAAGTGTCATGGTAATATTGCACTCAATTAATGTCTCCTGTTCTCGATGAAATTGCAAGTAATGAAGACTTTGTTTTTTTTAGCCCGACGTTATAACTTCAGGACTGGTAACTACCATCTTAAGTTTTGTACCAGATAAAGAAGTAGGAGCAGTGGTAGTGAGTCTTGACGAACATATCAGCTACCCGAAGCTGATGAAAGCTGCAACTTATTTGAACAATCCGAATGTACTTTTCATTGCTACAAGCATGGACACTCATTTTCCACTACCTAAAGGAAATATTCCGGGACCTGGGGCAATTGTTAAATGTGTAGAAGCCTGCTCAGGGAGAGAACCCATAATTCTAGGAAAACCTGCGCCGTACATAAAGGAAGCAATCGTCGAAAACTTCAATATTATTCCAGAAAGAACTTTGTTCATTGGCGATAGGTGAGCATTCTTTCTATTTATGCCCTGAATTTTTTTCTGGGGATATGATGTACAGTTAGTCAATAAAGTGTTTGTAGGGTCGAAATTTAGGCTCAAATCAAATAAAAATAATGTAAAGAATACTTCCAAAATATGGTATATAATAAATAATAGCTAACCGACCGGATGTAACACATCGATGGGCCTGCTCAACAGTGTAACATGCTCCATGAAATCTTTTATCTCAAAAATTTTGTAAAATTTTATTGATCAATAATTTCCATTCCATTTCCAGTCTTCATACGGATATATTAACGGGAAAACGTTGCGGAATGAAAACATTGCTAGTATTATCTGGTGTAACAACAGAAGATGATATAAAAGCTTTGAATGACTCAACGGCTGAATTGATTCCTGATTTTTACACGGATTCCTTGGCTGATATCCATCAATATTTATGATGTGAAATTCCGTATAAATTTAAAACATAATTTAGGTGGTACTTTTTATTTATTTTTTTATTTTTGTTTTTTTACAAAAGCTTTAAGGATTATCTTAAATTTACAAAAAGTATTATGTATGGCTCGTGTTTGAAACTCAGAATCATTTTATTTAAACAATTTACAATTATATACAGTAAAGATATTATGCTATGAGTGAAATAATTCAGGGAATTAATAATAATAATAATAATAATAATAATAATAATAATAATACAGAAATAATGTCAGATAATAAGTTTTTCGTTCTTTCCATATTTTTTTGCAAACGTAAATATAATAAAATTATTAAAATAATTATGAAACATGTTTTATTGATTCATTTTATAATTTGAAAAATTTTGTATTTACATAATAAGGATAATAAAATTAAGTTTGAAAATTGGTCGGCTATAATATATATACCTATGTATAATAGACGGAATTTATTTAATATATAAAGTTTTCAATATTCAGCGTGTGAAGTTTGATTTGTTCGATAAAATTCTGTGTGTGCAAATAACTAATATATATATTTTTTTCTTATTTAATTATTTTATTGCATAAAATGTAATAATATCTATACGGTAAGTTGTTTTCAAATAAAAATTTACTATATCATAAATAAGGAACCCTGTTTCAAGTACTCTGTACAAAAACGCGGCTTGACTCATCTCTCTCCTCATATTTGAATTTCGCATTATTACATTACTGCAATATATTCACGCAGGTGAATTCGCGTTGTAATTATAAGTGATCCTTTCGCTCCTCGAGAGGTATGCCCACCAATAAAAAACGTTTATTGCCAAAAATAAGAGAGGAAATACAACCCTGCTAGCTCTGTCAATTTTCGAAACAGAATTATATCTTGGCGTTCTTTTTCGACGCCTTCGAGTCGATATCCTCCTCGGTGGTGTTGGTAGAGGTGGTGGCGGGCTACACGGTAGACAAGTTAGCTGCCACTGTCCGCTTGAACGATTTCTCATTTCTGGAAAAGGTATTTCCGACAAAGGTATCACTTCTATGATCCTTTCTCCATTTACAGGACAATTTCTGCATCCTCGATTACGCGAGTTGGATGTATTGGACGATTTTCTACGCTCCTGAAAGAAAATTTATCGTAGAAAATAATGGATCGTCATTCTCTTCCATCTTCGGTCGGTAAACAGTTCTCGTCTTAACCGCCTACCGGGATTTACTACTAGTCATGTACGGCACATGCGGGGATCTTCTACTTCTGTAGTCTGGCGCATTGGAAGAATTTACTACTTTCCGTAGGCCGCCGAGCGCGAGCATTGACTACTTATCGCAGTCTGACAAGTGTGGGAATTGACTACGTCTCGCTGCCGCGCTGTTCGGAGAGCACGAGCATTCACTACTTCTCGCAGTCCGCCGAGTGCGGAATTGACTACTTATCGTAGTCTAGCGAGTAGGAGAATTTACTACTTAATTCGCGCCACGCGGAGCATCGAACGAATTGATCAATTTCGGTATTAAAATGAAGCGGAAAGAATTGATTTTTACGAAAAATAAACTCCTTTCAATTTTCAATAATCTGACCGAACTCTTTTGTTTTAAACTTTGAGTCAGTATAAGACAATCTATGATTAGTAAGTGGGAAGAATTTATCAATCTATGAACAAGTTTAGCGATTTAATTGTTTTAATTGATGATAATTTTCATACGATATTAGAGTGATTTTTAAAAATAGAGAAAAACCGATATAATGATAATGATATAAATTTACAAACCGTATGTCGTTGGCTATTTTTTGTCCACTGATCGTCCTTATCGCTATCCGTATCGCTGTCCATATCGCTAAAATCTGAGCTAAAATAACACTCGCCTGATCCGTACTTTGTGAAGTAATGAACCACAGCGAATTGTATAATAGTTGCGAAGATGAAGGCGAAGGATAAAAATACGAAGAAATCCAAAGCTGTTGGGTAGGGAACTTTTGGGAGATCCGTGCGAGCTTCCAACCCCAAGAAAGTCATAGTCAATACTGTCGTTATACCTGCAGAATAAATCTCAAAGAATTGTAAATGAAAGAAAAAGAAAATATACGTTAATAATAAACAACGAAAAAAAGACCATGTAAAATGTTTTTATGATAATATGTACTCGAGCTTGTGAATATCTTAAATCGCATCTATGTCTTTATCTTTATCTTTATATCTCACTTTGCTCTCAGTCTCTCGAATGAATGAAAATCTCTTTCCCTCGAGGGCAATTGAGGAGTACGGTAGTCTTTGTTGTCCAATTATGATAAATGGCGGGATTGAACGTAGCATTTAGGTCGGCAAGAGGTCCGTTTACTTTAACTGACTGCAATAAGTCTCGCCTCGACGCGACACGACTTCAGAGAGCGAAGTGGGTAATCGTCGGAAGAAAAGAGAGCAAACGCGTTATAATTATTGTCCCAAAGGTAAAATTTTTCATTCTCGATTAAAGTATACCTATTTCAGTTTGAAAATTCCGCTTAAAAGTATACGAGGCGAGAAAATGAAAATGAATAATAATATAAAAATATAGGATATAAAAAACTGATCATTTCGTAATGTGACTTAAAAAATATTCTTTAATAAAATAAAAATGCATCGTAGCTTCTTTTTAATATAGTTCAAAACTGTTTCAAACTACAAGTAAACATGGTTTGAACTTACCGAGGGAGACTCGATCAGCCGTTGCTTCACGATTAAGCCAAAAAGAAACCCAGGATAAAACAACAAGGAGAACGCAGGGGCCATAAACTTGGATTAGAAAATTTCCCATGTGTCTTTGAAGGTGGAATGATACCAAAAGCATAGAGTATTCTCCTGAAAGAATCATATATCGAGTAAATTTTAACGGTCGTCGTGAGATATATAATTCGTTATTTGATAAAGTATAAATACGAATTAGATGAAATAAATTCAAATTTTTTAAATTCGAATAAATATTTACTAAAAATCACAATCTTTATACATATATACGTATTCTTTTAGATTTTGAGAAAGCGAAATTCTACGCCGCATGAATAGCTCCCATATATTTGAGAAAAAGAGACGATCCTCGAAATCTTTTACGGCTACAAAGTTTTCCCTTTCAAATTGACGTGCTCTAGTTCACCGGTGAATTTTATACCTACCCTTGTAGATTCAACTCCCCAGTGCATTTCTCACTGATGTAGATACACACATGACGTGTCTTTCGACTAGATACCTCGAAAAAGTCAACTGACTCAATTACCTGCAGATTCGAGTTGCTCAGACTCTGCACTTTCCCCCCCCATATATCCTATACCTACTAACTCTGCGCTACTCACAAACCGGATATTAAATCCCTGGCAACTTATTTACCCTACGTATAAGACTTGGAGGTCCTATCTGCTCTAAATATTATTTCCTACATATGTAGGTATATCATCTTGTAGAAAATTTTATTATTAAAAATTTTTACCATCTTTATTCACTTTTATTTACTCAGAAAATAAATCTGTCTCATTTACGTCCAAATACTGAAAGAATTTTTCCCAGAGTAAATAATAGTCGATCTTTTAGGAGCCAGAAATAAAAGGCAAAAGTATCAATTTTCGTTCCTCTATAGTTTCTAATATTTACGTTGTGTATATAAACCTTGTTTTTTTTTTTTTTTTTTTTTTTTTATCAAATTTTAAGAAACTTGTTCTGTTTTCTGCTTTCCATTTTCATTCTCAACAATCGGTTTGACTATAGAGAAAAGAAAACCCTCAAGTATTCATCGGGATTTTATATTCCAAGATAAGTTTTTTTCTCGACCAGAAGCAAACTCTCGATTATAACCGAAAAAAAGAAAAAAAAAAAAAAAGTGAAATGAAATGAATCAGCAGAATTTCAAGACCTGTTAATATATATAATATAAGTTCTTTGTATACAAAAAATCTGGAGTCAATATCTCTGAATAATTATCAATTGCTTACTGTGCGATAGTGAAGGTGCTGTCGAGTGATTTGCCGTTGGATTGGCCACCAGATCAAATTGGGATAGTTTCATATCTTCAGCAATAGCAACTTGTCGAGCGTTGTTCCATTTGTAGATTACATCTCGACTCGTGTATCCAACTGTAAATTAATTAAGAACGGATCATTGTTCGTCATGTTTATAATTAATGGAATATTTCAATGAAAACATTCATTCACATTTGAGTGTGTAAATCCTGGAGCTATTTGTATTAATATAAAGTAGATATATGCGATATACCGCGATACGTGCGCGGAGCTAATCAGCTCGTAATCGGAAACTTAGAATCCTTTGGGGAACAGTACGTATTACTTATACAGAAAAGTACGAGAGATAATATTTCGCGATAAAAAATTAGAATTTTTAAATAATTTTCCCATTTTTGGATCATTTTTTTTTTTTTTTTTCTTTTTTTTTCGTGAATTTTGCTCCAAGTTAATGATGCGACTATATAATTTAACGGAAGTATATCTATAGAAGAGGAAATGAACGTTTTGAAATGATGAAAAATTGAATTGCATCTGTCGAGGTATCTCAGTTTAAAAGACTTCATAATCGCAGCAGCGAGTCTAGAATGAGAGTAAAAAATCTCTCGCGACGGAATGTAGTACCTAGCTATGTATGTAAATTTTTTATTTTTATTTTTTTTTTTTTATTTTTTTTTTTTTTTTTCACCTACACTTTTCACTTGAATCTAATTTATCCTGAAGCTAAATAAAATGTAAAATGAAGGGCGTGCCACATCCCCTGATTTAAAGAAAAATCTTTTCTATCATTTGTGAGAAAAGATTGCCAAGATTTTCAACCCCCGAAATAAAAGCCGAGCTATATAAGTTAGACTAAAATAAATCTACAATAAAAGCCGTTTCATTCATTCAAACTTACAGCTGCCAAATCTTAAAGGACATCTTTGCGTGTCCATTGGAAAATCCTCGAGGTTCATTGGACAGCCTGCTTTTATCGTTAATCTGAAAATTTAGTGTTTTAAAATTAATCTGAGCAAATCGAATTTGTTTTTGTTGAAAATTTTTTGCGTCTTTCCGAGGGGTATTCGCCCCTGCCCCTCCCCTGCTCGTTGACCGCAATTCTCTATTAAAGGCCGTCTGCAGAGAGACATGCAGATTGCACATCAACGAAGATGGTATGTCGAAAATGTGCTCAACGTGAATCTAGTGCAGACTATAACCACTTTAGAATTTGGTTGAATTCTGGTATTAGTTATTGAGTGAGTTTCAATATCGAGTAAATGCATTCTGCGGATGCAGGAGCTGCTACTGATCTGTTTGATTCGAGCCGAGTGGTGTTTGTCAGCGATTATCATACTTATGTCTCGGCGCAAGTATTTCCCTTAATAAACTTGATAGTTACCTAACTAATACTGTAATGCAGTATGGGGCTAACTTCAGTTCTGGCCTTAGAGATTAGGGGTTTGCAGATTTGATCGTTGAGTGGACTTTCCAAAACTGTAAAGCTTACAATATTTTTTAAAAACCGAAAACCGGATTGTCAGTATAATTAAATTGGGTAAATCGTTTTATTTATTTATTTTTTTTTTTTTACGTGTGACAGACATCTGAAATTTAACTAACGTTAAAATTCTTCCGAAATTTTTTTTTTTTTCTTTTCTTTTCTCTCCAACTTCGGGGTTATCATCCCCGAGATGATGTGCCATTTTCGTTTATTGCGACAGTCTGAAATTTCCATGTGATCGCGATAGCTATCAAATAAGTCGAAGCAATTTCCTTCATCGTGTAAGAAGGTTAAAGAGACGGGGGAAATGGGAGGGAGGGGGCTTGATATTGAGATTGACATACCGAAAGAAAAGAGAGAGGAAGAGAGAGAAAGAGAGAGTCAGAAAAAATCTCGCTAAATTTGTTGTTAAATTTACGAGGACTAAAACACCTCTTCTTCTCGCGCCCTCTCCCCCCCAAAAAAAAAGAAAAAAAAAAAACCTTAAACTAGCTCTTTGCAGAAATTTTATACCCTCGTGTATAAAATTCACCCGGATGTAATATAGAAACTATACACACACTATCCTCATACGAAATCTGTTCGCCTCGAGTTCTTTGATCAAGGATCTTTGCCGTTTTAATTGCTTTGTTGATTAACATCTCGGTGCAGCGTGGCAGACTTTGAACTTTCGACTAACTTTGTTGGGTCTGATTATTTGGTTTAAGGACGAGATTTAAGGGCCTTGAATTTTTTTTTTTTACTTTTTATAAACTTTGTGATAAAGTTATAGGTAATAGTCGCGATTGACGGTTTCACATTCGCATTGTAAAAATATAGTTCCTGCACGCGTTTGAAACATCGGTCAATTTAATGGCATTGTTTCACCAACAATATCGACCCATTTAATCCTGAGGGATGAGCCGTTTGTCATTCTGACTTCCTCGGAATTACCAGTGATTTTCTCCTTAGTTTTTTTTTTCCAACCCCCCCTTTTATAACACCGTAGTTATATTATATTTTTTCTTTATGGTGGTAATTTCCAAAAGGCTATACAAGATCTGAAATATCGTAGATAATTTCCTCAGTCAAAAATCTGGCACTTTTCTTGTTTTTACTTTTTTATTTATTTTTTATTTTTTAATTTCCTCAATCGCGATGTTGTTAAAAGTAAAAATCTTACAAAGAACTGTCTGTAAAACAAATACATTGGCAAATATTCTATTTCAAGAATTTCAAACTGCCGGAAATCGTATTCGAAAATTTTTCAAACCTCCTCGCGCTCTTTGCCTGAACACATAAATTTCTGTATACCTACGCAATTCCCAACTTTACCATATTTATCTAACACCCAGACTGAGTCTGATTGCAGTATAAAACCGTTCGATATTTTTATTTCCTTTTTTTCTTTTTCTTTTTACTTCCTTTTCCACACCAATCTCTGCATCGTACCCCGTATCTCCGGAAGTGGAAATTATTTGCTCGTGAATACAGAGTAAAGGAGGGAGTGTTAGCTGCTGCAGGGTTCACGAGAATCCCGTTTAAATATCAGCTCTCTGACATACTGACGTCAAGCCAACCCCAAAGGGGTGAAACTTGGAGCTCTATAAGCTCGTGGAATGTTTCACAAGCTCGTCAAAGCTGTTCCACAGCATTAGTCAAATCTTGGTATACGTATAATCGGAGATCATTGTTTTCCCCGCGGGAGTTCTTGGTAACCGGGGAGTACGATATATTATCCTTTTTTTTTTTTTTTTTTTTTTTTTTATTATTATACATAAAAAGGACATAATATTGATATTCAAGAATCGCTACGATTTTTGGTATATATTACAGCGTCTTGGTGTCCCGGCCTTCCAACCGTATAGGGATCATCTTTGACAGATGATAGGAACGTTACGGAGGAGTATCCTTCGGGAAATGAGTCAGATTTCGTAGGATTTTTGGTAGTAGCTGGATAGGAAGGCAACCGTTTGCCATCGAGTTGACTTATACGTTTATATGTATATATTTTTTTATTTCTGCGAGTGATAAATTTTTTCCTCAATTTATAAAAGTTTCAATTTCATAGAGAGATTGTTACTTTTTACAGAATTCAGTTATTTACTGTAATCTTCAGTCGCCAAGTAGCAATAGCTCTTTAATAAACGCGTGTTATCTGATCGTTTGTGAAAAATAATAAAAAAATAAAAATAAAATAAAAGAGTAAAGAAAAAAAAAAAAAATCCAATCGATTAAGAGCTAGGGGAGCTTAGATTAATGATGGATTAGCTGACCTCTTCTGGTATAACAACTTTGATCTTTATTTATAAGAAAGCAAGAGTCTCGTTAAAAGAAATTCGTTATCAGATTGATTAAGTATAGACTATAAAAGATTTATCATTAAAATAATATTATACAAAAGAACGTTTGGTTATTTTTCTTCGTTTAATTTAAAAAAAAGGGTGAGAACAAATCACCCCTTGATGAAAAAAAAAAAAAAATATGAAACTTTCCCGACCTTAGATATATATATAGTATCGAAATAATTTGATCGAAAGGTATTTGATTGATAGGTAAACTATGCACATAGAAATTTCTTGGCGAAAAGAAAAAGACAGAAGAAACAAAAAAAAAAAAAAATAATAAAAATACAAAAATATAACTAAAGGAAAAAGAAAGACGAGGCTTTTTCGGGGATATTGACGAAATAATATACTCGCTTTCAATAAGATTGTATTGATTGGATAAAATTGGAGTAATTTAATCCGAGACGGGTCTGACGTTACTATACCCACCCCTGTTAATTAGTCCGTGCAGCGCGCTGCGAAAGAAATGGTTAATTAAAATGAAAAACCATTTATTACCATCACCAAGAGAGAGAGAGAGAGAGAGAGAGAGAGAGAGTAAGAGCGGTTCACATAATATTTTACGTCACCAAAAATTTCAGTTCAGACGATTTTTATATCGTTAATTTATTTCATTTTTTTTCTCAGACGTTGAATTTCTTTCCCCGAGAATCAGTTTGAAAAATTATTTAACATAGAATAATAATAATAATTTTCCAAGAAGTGAAATACATCGCTCAAAATAAATTAACGTTGTATAATTAGTTCAAATAAATTATTTCAATTATACCTGCAAAGACCCAAAAAAATGGGGTAATTTTTAATCACGAAAATTGGATCATTTTCCTTTTTATTTCGTTTTTTTAACAACCTTGAATACGGCCTTGGAGGTAGCCACGTTCTGGATAAAAATCGAAGGTATCGAAGTCGACGCCGGTTGAATCACGTTTGGGAGCTGTTTGCTTTGCACGTTATTAGTAGACTCTGACCTAGCTCGTTCTGGACACTAGCCTTTAAGCGCAAGCCGAGTCTATTTTCCCTTAGTTTTCTTGTCGGACGTCAATAAATCTCTGTATTTCTTACCGCGGAAGCTTGCGGGGTACCTAAATACATAGAATAATCTATTATCGAGATTCTATCGACAGCATAAAACGTGGCTATTCCATTTTCTCTATTTACTTGCGAATTTTAAGACGCGATAAATCCAAGTCCTCGGGCTCTGTTCCCTTTTTACAAAAATTCTTTTATACCTATACCTATACCCTCTTGTGCGGCAAAAGTTCGATTTCTAACTACGACGATCTCTTGCTGCTGGAGAAGTCAGTTTCTCGGATGTAATGACTTTTAGATTACCAAACTACTTTGTCGCTCGTAAATGACGCCTGATTTCCTCAACTTTATCTTTACTATCCTAGTTACGAGAGAAGAGCAAAGCAGTAGAGCTTCGCCAACTCCTCAGTCTCGTTTATCTCTGCACAGGCTATGGGGAGGGGAGTAAGTACCCAAATCGATAATAACCCTTTCAGTACATAGCTCTTCGCCTCATTACACCTGAGGGTAATACAGTGAGAAATTTGACACGCCGTTTGATCCTTTCCATCGTTACTTTCACCCCTCATTAAAGCTAATTGCTTGATCCACACTACGACAGTTCGATTCGATACGATTCAACGTTTAATGTTTACTGCTTTGCTCTGTAGGTACCCAATAAATTTCAAATCTTCTTTCCTTCCTGGAACTCATTATTTTGCCTCGATAAACGTGATATAAATATTAGACTGGGCCACAAAAATCGACTTTTTTTTTTCTCTTTTTAAGTATGTCGAAAATATTGTTTGGGGTGACAAAATAAAAATTATTGTGAGAATTTGAGTCCTTAATATTAATATTAAGAGGTCTATCATCGCAATTTTGGATTTTTTTTTCCTGAGCGGGTTTTTGTCTCAGAACTCCCAAACCATTGAGTTTAATAAAATTGACTCCAAAATATTTTTTGAAGAAAATTGAATGCTCTATAAAAAAGGTCTGATTAAAATTTTTCGATAGATGAACCGTTTTCTTACAATCATGCCTTAAAAATTGCTATAGTTTTACAATTTGATCTTTCAACTTTGGAAGATTAACATTAAGGACTCAAATTCTCACAATAATTTTTTTTTTTGTCACCCCAAACAATATTTTCGATATACTTTAAAAAAAATTAAAAATAGTCGATTTTTTTTTTGGTCCAGTCTAATATATATGTCTCAAAAACGAGGTAAAGTTTTTTTATAGTTTTATTTAAAATATTATTTGAAAAATGAATTTAATCAATAATAAGGTTTTGAGTTAAATTTCGAGTAAAACCCTTCAAGGGTATAATTAAAAGTGATTTTCAAATCCTAAACTTCTGAACATTGGATTACATAAAAAGCCAATTAGTATTAACATAGTTTAATCCAATATATTATATTTCATGTATTAATCTTGAGCTTTAGACTGATCTAACTCTGAGTAAGTAAGTAAGTAGTTTAATTAATTTTTCGAAAATTTCTCTACACGTAAATTTAAATAATTATATAAAAATTTTATTCAAAAACTTACCGAGAACTATAGAGAACTCTTCCGTCTTGAAAAAGTCTGACGAATTTGTTGGGGCTAGTTATTGTGTGGAGATAACTTTGTTTGCCGTTATAAAAGTAGGTATCAGGCTTCCAAATTCTTGCCAACATCGATATGCTCAACGCCAAAGTCTCCTTTCCACCCTTAAAAGCTAAGCGTCTGTCGATCCATGATTGACGGAAGTAACAATCCATCGAGTAAGTCTATAGAAAGATGTGATACTGTGTTAAATATTGTATATTGGTTATTGTAAAAAAGTCTTTTTGGGTTTTGATTAAGGTTACGAATTTTAATATTACAGAATTACTTATTTTTGATTATTCGACTTTCCGAATTTTTAACTGCCTACATTTCGATCTTTCCGAATTTCAATATTATCGTCTTTAATGTTAATAAATAAAATTGTAAATTTAAAAAATTAAAAACTTCACCCTAGTCTCTATTTTTCATTTCTCTTTCATTATTATTATCTAACTCAAGATAATCACCATATCAACTTCAGAAATTGGGCCCATACTCCGCACCATTATGTCAACTTCAACCGTGGCTGGAGGTCCGCCAAAATCTGGTCGTACACTGTTGTCGTATCCACGAAGTAGATTGTCTAACAGTTCGGAAATGTTACCATGATTGTTGCTCTGTGTACGTTGCAATTTAATTGATGGTCTCGAGCCAGCTACAGCTCTGAGAAAATTTTAAATTTTTAAAAATCAATGAAAATATATCATAAATCGTATAAAATTTTATCAAACTCCAATTATTTTTTTTCTTATCCTCGAAATAAGCATTTCGAAAAATAAAATTACACGGATTATAAATATTGTGAAAATTAGATTCAAAAAAGGAATGAAATAAAAAAAAAAAATAAAAATTTTGAGATTATTTATAAGCGCGAGTTACTTGAAAGCTGCATTATACTACGAGTACGAATCCGGTGAATCGTATGGCCTGGTTGCTCACGATCAGTTGAATTTCCTGGCATCGAAGGCGATCTCTGTATTTTGCATATATCGTATTTAATCGGGGAAAAAATTTCCGCATCGTGTATGATATATGTTAGATCCCCAATAATGATAATAAAATAATTCGTTGATCGATGCATTTATCGATTATTTACGAAAATTTAATAAATATACATATATATATATGTTTCATTCATTGAATCTTATCGAGGTATATGTATTCGGGCATTATATTTACCCGGTATCACAGAATGGGGTTGTTTTTATTGAAAGGAATCTAGTTCAGAGTCGAGCGAATCGAATATCGAACGTTGAACACGCGCTCAAGAGCTTTCCGATGGTCCCTCTCTCATCCTCTGAATTTAAGGGGTTTTACACATACATACATAGGTAACGTATATACATGTCGTTCGTAGGAATGAGGAGAGAAATTGCATAAGTTTGTATACCTACTAGGAGATGCAGGACTGTTTAAATCCCAAGAAAACTTGAAGCGTTAAAAATTCGTTATAATAGTTGCGAAGTGTAAAATTATTGAAAAACCAAAAAAACAAAAATGAAAAAAGAAAAATGTAAAACTCTTCGCTATTAATTCCTTTCCACCGTTTTCTTTGATCAAAATTTTTCAAGGACTGAATGAATCTCCGGAGCTTTTGCGGTATCCTGACCTACTACCTTTTTATCTTTTATTTTGCTTCCGTTTTGGAAAAGATTCAAATCTTGTTTCATTTTATTTTTTATTTAAATAATTCAGCGTCGATTCTTTCTTGAATTTTTCTACTCTAATTATTCCTGAATAAGATTAATATACAAATTTTTCAATCGACTCCTGTTTTCATAGTCTTTTATACATTTGAGCACCAGTGGTTATATGAATTAAAATCGTAAGAGATATATTCGTACATGGTAAAACATAAAGCAAAGTGCCAGAGGCTATAATATTAAACATGAAAAATTTATCACCCTTCTAAATTGAAAACGGGGTGAAAGCCAAAATAGCAGACAATATCTTGGACCGATTTGTTTGGGATGAATTTATCTAAGCGGCTAACGACCCACGCTTGTTAAACGTTTGTTAATTAGTTATTATATATACCGCACTTATAATCGAGTTTTTTAGTTTTTATTGAATATACTCACAGGAACGAGGCGTAGGACGTTATGAGGTTTGCGATTGCAAGTAAAACAAATTTCTTCATGGTTTTAGATTGCAATTAGTCATCTTCCCGATTCAGCCATTCTTTTTTGATTTTTCTATTTTCTTTAGAGCAGTTTCTGTAACAAAAAGTAAAAAAAAAAAAAAAAAAAAGAATTATTTTTATTCTTTTAATGTTCAAAAATTAAAAGAAAAATAATTTTTTATTTTTATTTTTAAGCTTCAAATCGCGGGGCTTGATATTGAATTGCACAGAGCTTGTATGGGTGGAGTTAAATGAAATTGATTCGATTTAGTGAGTCTTATCAACCCTCGAAACGGATATAATAATTAGATTAAATTGAAAAAGAGAAGCCTCTGGGCTTCGTGAAGCATAAAAATCGGAAATTAGGAATGGTATTTTTTTTTATTTTTTTTATTTTCTTGTTTTTATAAAAATCGTGCAGAGTTTTAAACAAAGCGGTTCATTTGCGATGTCGATAGAAATCAGCTCCTGCTGCTGCTGCTGCTGCTGCAGTCGGTAAACATAAATGAAAAATATTTACTTTGTAATCAGGGATAGTAATTCAATAATGACAATTGACGATTGTGTATATATATATCGCCGAGTTCCAGTATATAGAGAATTGCAAGCCACGCTCCATTTGTCAAAGCCTGATTCCCACGGGATAAAATCAACAGACGCGGGAGCCCACCGCATTGGTTTTATTTTAGTGTAAACGAACCGCTCGATTTTCAAAACAGATTGAAAAAACGTAAATTAAACTTAAAAAACAAAAAAAAAAGAAGAAAGAAACAGGAGAATAAATATGAAATTCGATTTAGGTGGCTACGATCGTGACAAAAAAAAACCTATTTGACAGATGAAGAATCCCTCAGGCAACGGTAATACAACAAATGTATAAATAAATATTCTGCCAACTCTGTAAAGGAGCTATAAAATGTTTTGATTAAATTACGGTTTTATTAAAATTACGTGACACAATATATATAACAGATTCTGAGAACCGAGGTGAATTACTTTCGAAACGACATTCAGCTAACGAAGTAAATATTATTATTCATCCCCGGGTTCCAAAAATCGTTATTATTATCACAGAATCTAAGAGCATAGATGAATAGAAATGAGAAATTAATTAAAAATTCAAAAATCAAATCTTGACCTCGACTTTGTATAATTTTTCGGGTCAGTTTCAGAGGCGGTCGATTAGATATGCTGTTTCTTTAATCATCCTGCACCAACGAATTTTACTGCATATAATATCAACGTTAAAATGGGTCGAGCTTCGAATCCTCGCCTTATGGCCCGGGTCCTAGAAGCCGTAAAGCATCTTGGGGAAAGCAGAGGATCTTCGGCTAAACAAGTCCTCGAAGTTTTGAGAGAAGGAAACAGACCACCGACTAGAAATCTCACGATGCAGGTGACTGATTTTATAAACATTGCACTAAAATGAAAAAATAAAAAAAGCTTCACTAAACTCAAAGATTGTTCTAATTCCAAATTATTTTCCAGGTTCAACGAGCATTGAAAAATGCGGTTACAGCTGGTCTTCTCCAACTTCGTTGTGGTCGATATAAAATGTTAATTTCTCTTCAAAATACTCTGAAGAATCGCGGCGGTGGTGTAAGTAACGGGACTAAAACAACCGTCAGCAATACAGGGGCTAAGAAAAAAGAGGATGTTGAAGACGCGAAGGATTCAAGGAGTTCGCAAGCCATCGAAGCTGGTCCGAAAAATAGGTATCATAGTTTATATCAGAGCATACTAATCGATTGTGAAGTTTTACAAAAAAGTATAAAGCAGTGAATGTTAAAAATTCATCATTTCAGATGTTCCCATTGTAAAAAGCACAAGCGAAAGGCGAGCAGACGAAGACGAAAGCGAAGTTCAAAGAGACGTAGACGTCCGACTAAACAAGCGTCAGAAAGAAGATCTCGAAAGCTCAGACGTCAGGGTGAAGAGGACGTTTCTAACCGTCGTGAACGTAGGAGAAAAATGGCAGCTCCTGGGGCCCGAAATCAAGGCGAAGTACCAAGCGGTCAAAGATCTGAAAGACCGGGAAAAACTGATCCAGAAACTAACGAGGACGACGATATTAGAGAATCTGGAAGCCGTAGGGATCGGTCAGAATCATCTTCGTCTACTGAGGAGGAAGACGAGGGTCCAAAAACGACAAGAGCAAAACTGAGCGGTGGTAATTTTTATGTATTTTATGTAATTTAGTTTATTTCTTTTTTATTCTCCTTGTTTTTCTCTTTTTAATCGACGTACAAAGGGCGTAAAGTGGACCCGTCTCCACCCCGAAGTGCTTCAAAGCCCAGGAGAAGTTCGAGGAAACGTAAATCGTCGATTCAAAATATGGTAGAAAATGATTCTCAATTAGAATCGAGAATGGAATGCTGCGACGAGGACGGACATCAAAGTGCAGAAGAACTTGCCGAAGAAGACGCCAATGCTTGTGAAAAAAATGGCAGAAGTGGTTCAAGTATTTAGGAAGAATATTAGCCAGAAGTGGTAAGACAAAATCGGGAAAGAAAATGAAGAAAAAAAAATAAATAAAATAAAATAAATAAAACGAAAAGATTTAACACACATTTACGAAGGTGATGAAAGGGCGGAAACACCGGAATCTACTAATTATTAAACCCCTCATGAACGTTGCTAATTGGGAATTAGTCTCCCCCGGAAGTGGATAGCTCTCGTAAACCTCTTTGAATATTTCCATTACATTTTTGACGATCATTTAAGACGTGTAACCTTTCCTTGATTGTATATTCGTCAAGTTTTTTTTTTGTATAATCAATTATATTGTTTATTGTTTTTTACACATTTATTAAATACACTTTAAATCCATGTGACAAATAAAAATCAGGATTTCCTAATTGCATGTGTTGAATTTAAAAAAAAAAAAAAAAAAAAAAAAAATGGCTTCAAAAGGCAGTTTTTACTTTTTGGATTTTTAATTTCATTCATTATTCTAGACTACCTGCAGTATTAATAATAATTTATAACCTAAGGTATTTCTCTGTCTTTTATCCCCTAATTTCGATCCTCAATCTAATTCCTTTTTTATTCTCACTGTACTATATTATCGGCAGAACGTGTCAAGTGGCTATAAAAAAGTAGTGGTTATTTCAGGATTTAAAAATTGACAAAAAAAAAAAACAAATCTCCGAACCTGCTACTATACATATTATTATACCCTACAAAGTGTATTTACACATATAATGGATTCGGTTTTTTGTTTGGTATGAGAAACGAAAATGAAAACGAAAATAAAAATACAAGAAAAAAAACTAAGAATTAATAGAGAGGAATGAAAAAAAACTGAAATGAATTCTACAGTAGGTAGAATCGCGGTATGTTCATTATACATCGTATGAAAAATTTGGTTCCCTTCAAAAAAACAGAAATAGAAAAAACGTATACAATTTAAAACAAGAAAGAGGAATGGAGACGTTGAGTAAAAATTTGTCATTCCACGAGTTACTCTGTAACATGGATATGTATAACATGAAAGCAGTTTTAATTCCTTGCATCCCCTTGTACGATTTTTTATGATACTTTCATTTTTCTTTTTCTTTCTTTTCATTTCGAAATACTACTTTAAATCGCAAATATTCCTCGCGGAATTCCTCTAAGGTAGAATTGTTTTTCGTATATACCATAAGGGGTTAATATTGCGAACAATAATATACGTATATTATATTTCTAGATTTTTATTTGGTATATATGTACACGAGTATGTTATACATACCTATGCTCCTTATTTTAAATTAAAAAAAAAAAAAAATTACCATCTTATCATCTCTTTCATGTGTGTAATGGATAAATTATTGCTTTTTTTTTTTATATATATATTTTATTTTATTTCATAAGAATTTTTCATGAAAATGACAAGAAAAGAAATACAATATAGAGAAAATATGAAATTTGTATACTCTGATATTTTAGATGATGATCCAAAACCGAAACTTCGTTGGTATTTATGCCTGCCAATCGCTAGAGGAGTGTAGTTAATTAAACTTGTACCGTATACTCTAAAGAGGATTATCGAGCAAGAGTGGCTAACTCGATAGTTGTAAGTTGATTACATTTCCAGTTACGTATAATCTCATGAACATTTATTACTCTAGAATGGTCAAGCTATGTGAAGGTATAAATTAAAAGATTTGATATACAGAAACGTTATATAGATAAATATTTTTTTTAATTGTACCCTTCTCGTCAATTTTTTTTTTTAACTCCTTAGATCATTTCTAGGACAATATTTTATCTGTATTGTTATATATTTAGTCTGTACCTTTTCTGGTCCCTTTATATACAGACAGCGTGATGAATAGCTTTAAGCTCTTCTAGATACTTATACACGTATATAACTAGATATACATATACATACATATTTTTTTTAATTTTTACTCCACTGGAGCGTTTAAATTCTATCTATGTACCTAGAATCGTAATAATTTCAAATCGAGATTGAATTGAATGAAAGTACGAGTAGCGGCCCACGTTACTCGACTTTTTCTTTCTTACAATTTGACAAAACCGCAGACAACTTTTCCTCGAATTATTTTCTCATCAATGGGACACGTTCTCTTACTCTCTATCTCTGTTTTTTTCTTTTTTTTTTCCTTTTTTTTCTTTTCTGAAGATAAATCGACTCGTGCTTTTTTGTTTCTTATTCAATGGGACGTACTATACGGTGTGTTTTTTTTTTATTATTATTATTATTATTATTTTTTTTATTTGCTAACAGCTCTCTCAATTTTGTATAACAATTTTTTTTTTTTTTTTTTTTTTCCGTCACGATAAACCAAAACGTTTTGCGCAAAATAAAATCACTCTGATTCCATTGATGATAAATTTTATACTCGTTTGATGCTGTCTAATTAGTTTCCTTTCACACTTTATGGTATAAAATTCTATACAAAAAAGAAAATAAATAAATAAAGTTACATTCATTCAGTGTCACAAAAATTAACTTCAATTAATTTTCTATTTTCTTCAATTGGATGTGTGAAATCTAAAATTTTGAAATCATTTTATATTGTTAAAATTTCCCACCCAGTATACCACGAAGATCAATCGTATAAGATCTTAAGAAACGTTCTTGTGTTTGATTGTCCGTTTGTTATCGGCAGACGGTCGTAATCATCCCCATATTTTAGGTTGACGCCAAAAAGCAATTTCATTGCTATATGGTATAGCTTTCGGATTTTTCTTTTTTTTGTATTTTCTTTTCTTTTCTTACGTTTTCACTTTATCTACTGATGATTTCGTCAAAGGAAATTTTTCTTCTTTTGCTTTTGGGGGTAGGTATATGTACATGCATTGTATGTACAAAAATACTACATGGTATATAAAATGTCAGAATTTAACATCTCTGTTGAATTCTAAGCAGAGGTAATAAAAATCGAAAAAAATTTTCAATAATAATAATAATAAGGAAATGAGTGCTCAGAATTTTTTTATTTATTTTTTTCCCTAATATAACAAGTAATCAAATTTTTTTTTTTTTTATTATATTCTCGGTATATATATATATACATATACATACTTACAGTATACAGTTATATACCTTATACCTTTGAAATTATTATTATTTCAGCAAATATAATCAGTTTCCCATTATTTTCCCATTTTTCTCTTAATACTTATGAACTTTATGCAATAGCTTTGATCTTTATTATTATTATTATTATTATTATTATTGTTGTTATTATTGTTATCATTTTTTCTTCTTTTCTTTTAACAACGTTTTATTAATCATTTTAGAAAGAAAAAAAAAAACTCTTCTCTTAACGTTATACCTGTATACATGCTAAAACTGTATTATATTTAAATCCACTCAACTCCCTAGCTCTGATACGTTATTTAAAGATTATCATCAACAGCTAGATGTGAAACATCGTTTAAACAACGACATAAAAATTTAACATATAGGTATATATACCTATACATTATATACCTGTGTACATATGTATATAGCTAAGTCGTTATAAAATCTGAGATTACCAATTTCTTTTTCGAAAGTTTTTTCATGTTTTTTTTTTATTTTTTATTACAGATATATTTTTATAATTTTTTTTTTTTTTTTTCTTTAATCTAAGACTCTCAAGTTTCCTCGTTATTTTACTACCCCGTTGTTTCGACGTGAGTAGGCTATATATCTCAGTACAATTTATCACAATTTATTATAATTATTTTCGCACTAAATTAAAGCTCAAGTTGTTATTTATTTATTTATTTTTTTTTTAAATTTTTCAATCTTCTTTCTTCTATAATGAAACTAATAATAAAAAAAAAGGAGTAAATAAATAAATAAAAATCATTCGAGGGTAGAAAAAAAAAACTTCCAAGATTTCCCACCCCCAAAATAAAAAAAAAAATAAAAAAAAAAATACATGCTTCGTAAAAATAGCGTCGTAATATAAAGCATAGACTTGCTTACCTGTAGCAATCGATGTAATTGAAAAGTTAATAAATGGCCACTGTGATAAAAAGCTTCATATTATTATAATTATAAATGAGTATAACTTTGATTTAGGATAATATAATTAACTCGTTTGATATATCGAAACGGGTTGTTATTTCGGGTTCACTTGCATTTTCATCACGGTTTGATTAACAAAAGATGAATGAATAAATAAATAATCAATAATATCACTGGATGCAGTAACGATCTCACTTGGTGTGGTATATAATGTGAACTATAATTATTATTATCGTATGATGTATATGAGATACAGTTTGATTTATTATAAGTATAATATATGAATCAATAATAAATTGGGAATCACAATTCATCCGCGCGTAAAATCTTCCATATAAAAATTTCTCCGGCAGAGTCAAGCCTCAGATTTCAAGTGTCTCCAGTTTCCTCTGCGTCGAGTTTCCTGGGAAGTCGCGAAAAGCACGTGGCCGCGCCACGACGCGCACTGACGCTCGGTGCCGGACAGCTGTTGAGGATCCGGGGGCGTCGCCGTTTCCCTTCTACAAACTCCTCTCATACCGCTCCGAAACTCGTTCTCAAATTGAAGTAAAAAAATTTTGATAAAAAATAAAAATAAAATTACACTATTAATCATTTTAAGGATCAAAATACGAAATTCAAAATCCTCGAAATATTATACGTAGGTATATTTTTTTTATTACATTTTTTTTTTGTTTGCAAATTTATGAAAAAGAAGAAAAAAAAATTACAGACCGTAGAAATTGCTCATCAATTCATTCTCTACTCTATCAATTTTATTTTATTTTTTTTTTTTTCGATAAATTTTTACATGCATATTAATCAAGAGCTTGCGGAAACAGAATACTTTGCTCGGAGCTTTCAGTGATAATTGCGTTTCGGATGGTATGAGGGCGATATCGGACGACAACCGTGAAAGAAGGCGAAGCGGGAGTTAGAGCTAACAGGTAGAAAGAGCAAAGTGACACGTGGTATGGTCTGAGTATAATCCTGGAGAAATGACAAGCTCGAAAAAGAAGAAGAAGAAAAATAAGAAGAAGAAGAAGGCGGCGAAGAGAAGGTCCTTAAAATCATACAGTTAGGACATGTTTTATGGATTATGATTAGGAATCTCCATTTACACGTCGAGATATCTACGAATCAAGTTTATTTTTATCCAACCAAAGTCTCCCGGCTTCACACGATGACTCACTTCGTCATATCTTTCCATGTCTATCTGTGTAATTGAAATTCGGATTACTTATAATAGTCATTTATTTTTAGTATCCTCAGTCCATCTTCTTCTTCTTCTTCTTCTTCTTCTTCTTGTTTTTCCAAAGCTCTGATACATATATACAATCACTTTCGTAAATATATGTTACACGAAATTTGTAGGATTACTAAACACTTTATAAACCCCTTTGCTCTGCACTCAGGCTAACTATTAAATTCCCTGGTGGATGGGTACTACTACTTTTTGAAGTTTCGAGGTACCTAAAACACTCTAACTACTCCTACAGCCATTTCATCCCTGCAGTAACGTTTGAAGTAGATCTTTTCAATTACGAACTGTTTGAAACTAGGAACTAGCTGATCGTATCGCGCTAATCATTGATTATACTATACACATATACATATATAAAGAAATCGTACGATTGAAAAAGTAGCCAATAATTTTTCTCTCTCTCTCTCTCTCTTCCCGATTTTTCCCTTTAGTTTTTTTTTTTTTTTTTTTTAATTAATTAATTCGATAAAATTCATCTAGATTTTATCGTTCCGTATTAACACAAGCATTTTTAATTAAGTCCCACCCCTCCCCCCTTTCCTCCGAGTATTTTTCTGAATAGAATATCGTTGCTTCATAAGATTTTTTTTTCTATTTCTTCTTCTGCTTCTTTTATTGTTCCGAAGTGAACCGCACAATAGAGATGGACGGAAGCATCGAGGTTTGCGTAATTTAGTGATTAAATTCTTATTTTCTCTCTCTCTCTTTCTCTCTCTCTCTCTCTCTCTCTCTCTCTCTCTCTCTCTCTCTCCGATCTTTAGATCGATTAAAACTGAATCTAGTAATTATTTGATAATTAATATTCATTATTTTAGAAAATTTCAATTAAATATTAGCCGTACCAATCCAACCCGTGACATAAACTTCCCTAAACGGTTGAAATGAAAATACAGTTCGTAACCAGTTTTCATGTAATTTAATTGAGGCAAGTAACAAATTTTCATAGAGAACATCGAAGGATAATTAATGGCTGATAAAATGAAGAAAAAATTCTTAAATATATGGAATAAAGTAAAATTTAATTCATTTTCATTAAGGCCGTGTCCTCGGTTTTGGAGAAAGCATATACATACATAAATGCATGTACAGTGTATACATAGATACAAACCTATAGTTCTGTTCCTATATCCTAGAATGTAGGTTATTGGGCTTGCAAGAAAGCGGTCGTGAATATCGCTGATGATGCCATCTTGAAGTACCTCTCTGGTTTCCTCGTTCAACCCTCACCCCTTTTTTTTCATCCCCGAAGCTCTCATTTTCTCTCACTCGCTCTAAGACTCTCTTTCGCTTCATCTATATTGTGTACGTGTAAACGTCACTCTATCCGTACTCTTTCACCTTCTCTATAGAAATTATACGGTTATTTTATTCCAAAATTACTACAATTTCAGGATAAAGTTTATGAGAATATATATCTCAATCTCAAATCTTACCATATACTACATATAATTTAATCGCGAATCAATTTTCTCCAACGATGCGATAATAGTCAGACGTTGAAGAATTACTATCGGAAATTATATAAGCGCAGTATGGGGGGTAGGTATAAAGCTTTCTTTTACAATACGAAAATTTCAAGTGCATATAACTCTGCAGGCTCGTTTAATATCACTACGATTTAACATCGTGCAATACAGATCACTGCAGTGATAATAACTCTGGCTAAAATTCAGTTATTTTACGTTTTATAACACCCATGTGCACGAGACACATTTATAGCTGCGTTATTCTTGTACTCCATTGATAAGTTATCTTTTACCGTAGGTCTGGAATTCTCACATGCCAACAAAACGATTTTCACTACCTATCTCCACTCTGGCATAAAAATAAAAAAATAAAAAATCATATCAGGCCATCGATTATCCAACTTTCGCATAGCGAATCGATTGGTGATAATTTCAAGGGAGCTTGCAGGTAATTCTTACAAGTGATTTAGGTATCGGGTATAATTTTGACTGACTGACTGACAATAAAATCATAACGGTAAAATTTAGACAGTATAGATAAATAAATCTCACGAATGATTACACAGCTTCGATAAAGACTGGAATTTCAAAAGGCAATTTCTACTTCTATTAAGATTCTAGTCGTCTGTGCTTATTCTGAGTGAAATTTCTCATTTCTGTAGATGTAATCACGCCGTCTCCCTTATTGTTAGCGACGGTTATCATCCTTAGAGTATACATACAGAGACGTAGGATTTGCCAACCGCCAACGAATCTACTGCACAGTCAACATTATGTAGGATTTGATAATCTTGGTACCGAGAGGTCTGGTGCTTGCGAGTAGAGATTACGCTATACGATACGATACGGTAGGATAGTTAGGTTGGGTTAGGTTAGGTATAAGGGCCGTTTCATTCGTGAGGCTAAATAAACTCCGGTACTAGCAATTCGCGTAGGTATAGAAGCTAGTCATTAGTGATCGTGTATACATAAATACATACATTATAATTATACCCTATACACGTGTATAACGGAAACAGGAATAGGTAGCGAAAAGCTCGTTTACAGAAACGTCGACGCATAAGTAGGTAGGTGTTGTATAATCAGCTCGCGTTTTGTTGATGTTATTTAATATACGATATACGAGGACACGATTCAACGTTTACCTACAACCGTACAATATGAGTAAAAGTATAATGCAGATTTATCATCAGCTTTATAAAATAATTTTAAAAAAATATATAAAAATTATGAAGTTTTTTTTTTTTTTATTTAATAAAATTTTGTATAAATGTAAAGTGTTTTCCAGTTTTGAGAACTTAAACTTTTAAGTTATAATTCTGGTTTTGTCTTTTTTTTTTGCACATTTTTCGTTTTCTTTTTAAGACGGTCAGCGCTTCTCGCGCTTCGTTGTTAAAACTTCATCTTAAAGTGTCGACAGATTTAAACTGATGTTACCTTTTAGCCGAGAGAGGATATACCTACTCGAAATCCAGACGAAATATGATAAAATAAGGTAAATAAAAAGGCAACGGGAGAGTAAACCGCAAAAATAAAAATAAAATAAAAAGTAAGAAGGTAAGAAAAAAAAAAAAAAAAAGAAAGTGAGTAGAGGGAAAAGGAAAAAAGTGTGATAATTCGAAATTTGCTTTGCAATTCACTTTAAAGGCCCTCAGTGCTTTTCGCCGGGTATAATCATATTTTTTTTTTTTTTCTTCTTTTTCTTTTTTTGCTTTTCGCAGGTGACGCTGAAGAGCTGTTTTTTCAACCGATCAAAAGTGAAGACTTATTTTTTAACGTTCTTGAAAAATAAGAAATCGACAAAACCATATACGTTCGAAGAATTATATTATGTAACGAAAAGAAAAAATGAGATCAAGTGTTTTATAAATATTTTTCAAATCCTATTAATAGCCCATCCTTTTCACTTATAGGTATATACATAAGTATATACCTATGTAAATCGATATTTACGTAAAATCCAGAAATAGTGTATAAGAGATCAAAGTTTTTTACAAATCTTATATCACAGCTAACTATATAGTACATACATCCATATACATACATAAATACATACATTCCTATATGTAGGCTGCTGGGTCACCCTCTCCGTATATATGTACACCATATATGTATGTACATACATACATATACAGCTGTTTGCATTACCATCTCATCCGCAAAGAGATTGGCATTGTTGTCCAAGTCGATAGGGGATTCCCCTGGTAGTAGAAAACCTGAGAAGAAAGTTTTCAAATACTTTTATATAACGTGAAAATTCTTGATTCAAATTCTCGAGTTCTACGGTGTTAAAGAACAAAATTTTTATTCAAAATTACAAACAGATTTATATCTCACCAGTAAAAAATGAATCAAAAATTTTTTTATATACACGATTTTCAATTATCATCGAGTAGATATCAATATTTTTTTTTTCTTCTTGTTCTTTTTCTTATCACATATGGAAAACGTCGAAGGAACTCAGAA
Organism: Macrophya annulata; assembly: GCA_963924015.1. Taxonomy (NCBI): domain Eukaryota; kingdom Metazoa; phylum Arthropoda; class Insecta; order Hymenoptera; family Tenthredinidae; genus Macrophya; species Macrophya annulata. The sequence continues at coordinate 28,180,166 of OZ001260.1, forward strand.
AAGCTTTGATCCTGGAAGCCTAAGGCGTTCTTTTATCTAGCCTCAAGACTTCTATTGAAGACTTATCAATTTTTATTCGAAAAAAAAAAAAAAAAACTTTGATCCACTGTTAGTTTTTGCTGGTCAAAGTTTTTTTCTTACGATATATGTATATATAATGTTAACTCATGATGTGTCAATGTATATATGTTATTTCAGATAACTCCCTTATCGTAAACACAATCTTTCGAATATTGACGTGGCTTTATATACGGGTCTAAGTTATAGGTATATACATTTGAAGCCTCAATCACCATATATATAAAAATCACTGTAGCACTCATCAATTTATTATACATAAAAAAAAAAAAAAATAAAAAACAGTTTTTTTTTTTTTTTTCATCTGCCTATAGAATTTCGTTTACAAAAGAAAAAAGCTCGCGTTCTATAAGAGAGATACACGTTTTGACCCTTTTTTGCACCTTCGTCTGTGACAGTTGATTAGAAAAGATATGCAAAAAAAAAAAAAACAGAAAAAAAATAAAATTTTTAAAGCTCCATTCTATCTCAACAAATTCATAAACATGAGCTTTCTGTTACATACGAACTCGTCTATGTAGTGGTACAATCAGTTAACTTCACTGAAATCACCTCTCATCCTGTACGGTCCAATCATGGAATTAATCCCACCTAAATTTGAGCGCCCCAAGGATAGATTCCAGCCGTGGTTTATGCGAGGATATTCAGCTCGGCCGCCTGGCAGGATCTAAATTCCAAGGAAATGTTCTGTAGTATATAGATATACACATATATACGTATACATATATATACAATTATACATATACCTATACCTGTCAGTATGTAGTAGCATCAAACTGAGCAGAGATTAGTTTAACATATATAATACAAGTCAAATTGGGAATCGAAATGGATTTATTTCTTTTTCTTCTTCTGCATTTTTTTTTTTTTTTTCTTTTTTCAAGAATTATGGATTTTTCTGTCTAGTCTTATTGCGCATCGACGTCATAGTTCCTAGATAAATGTAGCCAATATAAATAATGATAATCTTGATATAGCTGAAGGGGTTTACGGCCATGGGGTCGCTTTGTAACCGCAAATCCATTATTGGAAAAAGTTTAAAGCTTAGAATATACAGTTTTGTAGGTTCGTCGATTCTGCTCAGTACCTTGTCCTCCGAAAGACATATGTGGTTAATAATTTTGATATGTGACTACGGTCTTAAACCGTAAATATAAGAATTTCGACTAAAAAAAAAATTTTTTTTTTGTTCGTCTCGAATGAATTTTTCAATTCGCTTATCGTTACGAAAAATTTGGAATTCGTTCGAGGGTGGTAAATATGTAAAAAGGAAGCTGCATCCTCATGCCTGCAGTAGCAGAAGCAGCAGGTCGGTGGATTCCAGAGTTAGAAATCCTGATTTGAGGTAAAATACGTGACGGGAATGAACAAGACGTTGGTAATTTTAGTCGCATATGAAACGTAGGTATATAGTACCTAGATGAATAAATTTCTGTTTTAAAATGAAACGGTATAGAATATAATATGTATTTACATCCATATAAAATACTTGTTAATATTTTTTTTTATTTTTTTATTATATATTTTAAATTTCAATATTTATTTATTCAAGTATATATGTACAGGTATATATGTATGTATGTATGTATGTATACAGATGTTGGGATAATGATTATCCTTCACGGTGATTTGATTGAGAGGGAGTTGAGTTTCGAAAGAGAAAATATCGAGGAGATGAAATTTGTGAAAATTATTGCATGCCAATTATATTATGCTGGGCGCGGTCTATTGTGCGGAAATTAATTGAAATTAATTGATTTCACGTCAATCTTACACACCACGGTTGGTATATCCAATATATATGTAAGTATATACCTAATGTCATTTACCGTGATTCGATAATCAAAATAACAATTGAGTTTATTAAACCGTCGAGGTTTCTGTGGTAAACTTTTATTGACTAATCATTACCATAACTTAATTTACAGTAACAATTACGAATTGATCTACAAATCGAGACTAAATTTATTCCATGTACAAATTGTAAGGATATTTTATAATTTTTTTATTTTTTCTTCCAATAATTTTCAACAAATTTAACAAACAAACAAGATTGATATCCGAATCTAAATTCGAAGAGATATTTATGAAATTTTTTCTATATAGTTTTTTTTTTTATTTTTCAAAATTTTTATCCAATACCTAAAGGAGCTGAGAAAAATATAGTTGTCGTTTATCGTAGGCTAGACTATTTGCTATCTGTCGCTCTAGGCTCATACTGAAAGTAGGAAAACATATTTTACAAGAATATTATTTTGTTCGTGGTTCTCTAAAACGCATTAAGAATTTGGCTACCTACCAACAGCTGATCTTACATTTGACATTAACAATTTTTCGATAAAAAATTTATCATATATATGACCTCGTTAAGCCTTTCATATTACAACAGAAATTGAAACAAGTCTTTGATAAATAAAAAATTTTCATTTTCTGAAACGTGGGTATACGTAAACGTATTTATAAGTAAGGCTGTAATTGGATTAATAAAATGAAGACTGAAAATATGAAAAGCTTTTAACGCGGAAAGAATACCTAAAAAAAAAAAAAAATAAAAAAATTCGTATATGAAGAAATATTCGAATATTCTTTATCATAAAATATAATTTCACAGATACCGTTAATTCTCACTTTTCAATACACGTAGGTATAGTATAATACGAAAATCCTGTAAGGGTTTGAGGCAGTTTTAAACCCCCTCGAAACTTATCTGCCTCAAATAACTCTGCCGTCTTGTCGAAGCGCGGTTACCCCGAAAAAAAACTTTAATTCATCAGAAAGAAAATTTTTAATAAAAATAAACTGCACACAGGTATATAATATAAAAAAAAAAAAAAATATTATATGGGTTAGGTAGGTACTACTAAAGTTATAGCTGAAAAAGCTTCCAGAGTTTAAATTCATTATCGTCTTTATACTAATTTTTTATTTTTTATTTTTTATTTATTTTTTTCATATTACTTATCTCACCCTTATGTAAAACATTATATAACCTGTACACATCGGCAATTTTGAATGTAAAAAAAGAGAAAGAAAAATTTTGTTTTAATTTTTTTTTTAATCAGGGTAAATCTGATCAAAGTTTTCAACCAGAATTATATACCCGTGGCATGAAGAGAACTCAATCTAAAAGCCTATACTAAAGGCAGAGAAGGGTAGGTGGTAGCAGAGCAGATAGAAAGCGTTTTAGGATTGAAATGAAAATCAATTCCAGCATAGCGTACTTGACTAATTTATATGCCTATACAGAGGCATGTCATGGGAGATTGAAAAATAGTTGAATATAATTATCCTAAAATAATGTATATAAATAATAATAGTATTTTATCTGATATAAAAGATGGGTTTGATTGCTTCTATTTATCGCATATCTACTTCCTATACCATACGAGAATTCCCCGCTTCTTGAATACAAATCAATTTTATTATCCCGAGATATCGTTTGGACCTTTTCAAACGTACTGTAACTCAAACGTACGTTAAAGTGAAGTGAAATTTTCAAAGTTTAATGTGCTAGTGTATTGAGATGATCGTAGAATTGTCAGTTTTAAGAATTACTGGGATTGGTTTTGTAGATATGTGGGTTTAAACGGCGTGAGGAAAATGGGAAAAAAAAATAAATAAATAAATTAAAGAAACAGACTCCGTAGTAGATAGTAGAGAAAACTAGTACCGAAGAAGTAATTGATTTCCTGAAGTGGGTGTTGACGAGTTTAAATCCGTTCTACTACGACGATATCCTGGAAGTGAAATTGACATGGTATATATATATATTACGTGAATTAATAGCGATGGATAACTTGAAATTCAATTCCTTAAGGGAAAATTCAATTATCGGTTAAAAGTAAGTCGAGCTTTTCTCACCCCTGAAGCAAAACAAATTATAAAGATTTTCGAGGACTCTGGTTGAATCAGTGCCTCGAACGAGGTGAAACGTCTGTCAAATCTGTATTCGATATATATATATACGATTTACGACATCCATATCGTTGCTATCTTACAGCTTTTTGTTCTTACTTACATCTCAGTTTCATTTATATATCCTTATTATACTTAAAAGTTTTCTTACAAAGAAATAAAATCCACGCAAATTATGTAAGCGAATATTAACCGAATGTTTATTATTCTGGACTATATTAAAACGTGTAAAAATTAACAAACTCATTTTATTTAGCCACGACTCTTTTATCAGCCAAAACTATAATCAGCAGTGCTCTTTATCTAATCTTCACTTTTGACCTAATACTTCAAAGCCTATTGAGCTACTGAGATGTTTAGTCATTTTTCATACTCTGAAAAATATGGATCGTTGGGAAGGAAAAGTCGCCATTGTGACCGGAGCGAGTGCAGGAATCGGTTCCGCGATTACCGAACACCTCGTCAAGGCAGGGGTGTTGGTAGTTGGATTAGCTAGACGTTTGGATAGACTAGAGACTTTGTCAAAAAGTTTATCAGAAGCTAAGGGAAAGCTTTATCCCAGGCAATGTGATATCAGAAAGGAAAAGGAACTTCTTGATGCTTTTAAATGGGTAAACGCTGAATTGGGAGGTGTCGATATCCTCATCAACAATGCTGGTGTCATTACGTTCAGCAAACTTATTGGTAAACGAAATGTATTTTTTTTTTTTTTATGCTTTAAAGGATTTATCCTAGCCTTAGATTTTTCTACTGAATTTTTACAGATGACGATATCGAATCCTTCCGAAAAATTCTAGACGTTAATGTCTTGGCTGTTGCCATAGCTATTCGAGAGGCAGTTGCCTCGATGAAGAGCCGTGACGTTCCTGGTTGTATTATTAACATAAATAGGTGATTTTATGAAAAGTTTATTACTCTGGAATGGTTTTTTTTTTTTATCCTGGATAAGTTTGAGCTACGAAATAAATAATTTAATTTATTACCTTTTTCATCAGAGAACAATTCTATATGATCGTTGTTTATCTTGTTGCGTAGTGTTGCTGGGCATTTCATCCCTGACAGTTCCTTGAAATTGAGCATATACTCGTCCAGTAAATTCGCCCTTACTGCGCTTACCGAAACCGTACGAAAGGAGCTCGCAACCGAGGCTGAGAATAAAATTAAAATAACGGTAATACATTTTAATCATTGACGTATGAATTTGTTTGAAAAATTTTATCACAATGGAATTAAAAAGCGACTTAAATGAACTTGTTTTTTTTTTTTTTTTGTTTTTTGTTTTCACGTTTTTTAGAGCATCAGTCCGGGGGCTGTTAAAACGGAGATCGCCCAAGCGGCAGGATTCACTGGCAGTCTTGAAGTCTTTAAACACATGCCTATCCTGGATCCGAAGGATATTGCCGATGCAGTTTTATACGTATTGGGAACTCGGCATAAGGTCCAGGTATGTGAACAATTTTTAATTTCCTGATATATGATTAGACAGAAAAATTTCAACTATCTACATTTTTTATTTTTGATAAAACATTGTTGAGTTTAATCTCACGAATTTAGAATATCAATATTCAATATTCAATATTCGATATTTCATAGTTTGTTAATTTTTTCTTTTTTATAAATTCAGATAACAGAATTGACCATTCGTCCTCTTGGTGAAATTCATTAAACTGAAAATCTGTACCGCAGAATCATATCGATATTAATCAAAACGATTAATGGTACGTCATAGGTACATCACGATTGTTGTTAATATCGAATTCAATAAAATAACATTTCTCAGGACTGTTTAGAGTTTTTTTTATTATCCCCCTCCATGTGCCAGCCTGCTATTAGTATTGTTAAAAAATTGCAAACCTTCGTTTGGAATCGAGAGCTTAATTACGATATAAGAAAATATCGAGTGATTGAAGGACTTTTTTCAGTCTCTTGTTCGTTGTTGGTTAACGCTCAAGTTGGTAATCTTATCACGATTTTCAATGCTAGTTTATTCAACCTGACAATATTATCATGAAAAACATCATTCTAAACACACAGTTAATTTTTTGTAGATTTTTTATACCTTGATACAATTTTATCTTCATAAAAATAAAATCTCAGCGATAACGATAAGAAAAAGATTTTTTTTAGTTAAGTTAAAATCGTTAAAGGTTCTTCAACGATGTTAAAAATCCTTATTCTTGTTACATACATTAAGACACACACGTATCATAAATTAGTATCAGATTATTAAGCCCTTCGAAATGGTAAAAGTCATTATTTCATATCAGCCATGACTATCCTTTTTGTAGATTTTTTTTAGATTTTTTTTTGTAGATTTTTTATACCTTGATACAATTTTATCTTCATAAAAATAAAATCTCAGCGATAACGATAAGAAAAAGATTTTTTTTAGTTAAGTTAAAATCGTTAAAGGTTCTTCAACGATGTTAAAAATCCTTATTCTTGTTACATACATTAAGACACACACGTATCATAAATTAGTATCAGATTATTAAGCCCTTCGAAATGGTAAAAGTCATTATTTCATATCAGCCATGACTATCCGATAAATCTAATCACGGCTTTAGATGCTTATGACTTCGGTTAGTCGAACTATCAGTCTGTTCAGTCGTCTTTTATCCTTTGAAAAAAATGGATCGTTGGGAAGGAAAGGTAGCCGTTGTAACCGGAGCAAGTGCAGGAATCGGTGCTGTAATTGCCGAGCATTTGGTCAAGGCTGGGGTGTTGGTCGTGGGATTAGCCAGACGTTTGGAAAAGCTAGAGCAAGTATCAGCAAGCTTGAAAGAAGCCAAGGGAAAGTTTTATCCACGACAGTGTGACATCGGGAAGGAAGAAGATCTTCTTGCTGCCTTTAAATGGGTGAATGCAGAACTAGGAGGCGTAGATATTCTTGTGAACAATGCCGCCGTTGTTACATTCGGAAAACTTATAAGTAAGAAAATTGGAAAATTTATTAAGAAAGATTCACCACTGTAACATTTTTTTGCAATTTTTTCAGATGACAGTACTGACGCTTTTCGCAATATTCTTAACGTGAATGTATTGGCGATGGCCATTGCCATTAGAGAGGCTGTGGCTTCGATGAAAATCCGTGACGTTGCGGGTTACATTATCAACATAAACAGGTAATTTCACAATAAAAGACTTTTCATTGTGAAGATTTATCGATAATTATAATGTAATGATCGTTATTTCTGTACTTAGTGTTGCTGGTCATGCATTGCCAAGCTCTAAGATGACCCTCGGCTTGTATCCGTCTAGTAAATTCGCCGTTACTGCACTGACAGAAACCGTGCGAAAGGAGCTCGCGAGTGATGCTAATAATAAAATTAGAATAACGGTAAAGATCTTGATGATATGAATTTATTTGAAAAATTTTTCTAATGTGATGTCGAAATGATAGAAAATACTGGAATCTTTTCGTTGACTTTATTTTCTTTTTAGAGTCTCAGTCCGGGGTCTACGCGAACCACAGATGTCGTCCCGGATGAAAAATTTTTTGCCGATAATGAAGCCTTGAAAAATTTACCTCGTCTAGAACCGAAGGATATTGCCAACGGTGTTCTCTTCGTATTATCAACTGGGGACAAGGTTCAGGTGTGGAAAAATATTTTAATACTTTCTTTACACTCTGAAGACGAATTATATTTAAATCGGTAGTGAATTTGACAAAGAACCTTTCCGATCGTTGATAATTAAATCTATCAATCCAAAATTAAATTTTTATCAAACGAAAACAATTAACTATCTTTGATATTCGAACAGGCTTTGTAGAAAATATTATATTTTATTTTTTGATTCAATTTAGGTCACGGAATTGACGATTCGTCCTCTTAACGAAAACTTCTAAACGTCAGAAATGAGTGAAGAAAAAAAATCATGGATTTTATCAAAACGATCAACTGATTCGTCGTGTGACGAATACTTTACGTATTGTAGAAGAAAAAGAAAAATAAATTAAGAATTATTATAACATACAGAGTGGTGCATTTATAGTTTTCCCAGGAAATTTTCTTCCAAGTTGGGACAAATTTAGAAAAATAAAAATCAAATTGAAAATTAAGTATTATTATACCACGAAGAGTTGACATTTTCAAAAAAATAAAACAGAAAAATGTTTTGGATAAAAGTTTCCTATTTTTTCATGTAGAACATGGTCCTGTCTGATCTACTTATCGATTAAATCTATGGATGACATAATAAAATTAGATAACAATAAAATGAAATTGGGAAAGCTATTGAATGGAAGAAAATCAATAGTAAAAAAAAAGGAATAATTCGTAAAATACGAAAGAAAAAATATGAAATTTTGAAATTTTATTTTGAAATTTAAGAAAGAGCTTAAAGTCGTGTGATCTGACTTGATTAATTATCTCGACAATATTCAGCGCATAAATTGGTGAAAAAATTAACGATCTTATACATACCGTGATTTTAATTTTATTTTTAACATCAGTTGCGAGCTCTTTTCGTACGCTTTCTGTCAACGCAATAATAATACAATAAAAGATTAATACGCCATGCAGTAATTACGCAATTACTATACACTGATATAGAAACATGGAAACGAGATAAATATATGATATGAAATATGACATCTAAAAACTTTTGACCAGTTTTATTAAATTTTTTGTATATCGTTTGTACTTATGTATATTAAATTTCGGTCAATACTGGTTTTGTTTAACATACTGGACCTGGAGATGACATAAGACATTTAGATATAGGATAAATTTTTTTTTGGGCTAACGTTGCACCATCTTCCCCTACTATGATCATCTTGTCATGCTATTCAATGCTGAACTACTAAACGAGATATTAGTGAATTAATTCATTCGTCTTTATAACGTGATCGAATATGAACCGTTGGGAAGGAAAGGTTGCTATCGTAACTGGTGCAAGTTCTGGAATCGGTGCTGCGATTACCGAAGAACTTGTCAATGCAGGCCTTAAGGTCGTCGGACTAGCGAGGCGTTTCGAAAGGATGAAAAAATTATCAACAAGTTTTGGGCAAGCAAAAGGTAAATTTTACGCCAAACAGTGTGACCTCAGGAAGGAAGAAGACCTTCTCAATGCCTTTAATTGGGTGATCGAAGAATTGGGAGGCATTGACATCATCGTGAGTAATGCTGGTGTCAGTAAATGCAGCAGAATTATAGGTTAGCAAATAATCCAGAGAATATAGTTCAATTATCTTTTCACGATGCAATTGAGGACTCTCTTAATTAATTTCAGACGATGACGACGAATCTTTTCGAAATATTTTGGAAGTAAATGTCATGGCGTCAGCCATATGCATTCGGGAGGCTGTTGCCTCGATGAAGAGCCGTGACGTTCCTGGCTACATCGTTATCATAAACAGGTCATTTTTTTTTCTTTTAACTACAGACAAGTCGTATTTTCAAAGAATATACAATGGACGGTGAAATTTATGTCGTCAAAATCTTATAAGACCAGGAACGTGTACTTACTGTGATTTCTGTTATCTGACGTAGTGTTCTTGGACATGAAGTGACCGCAAAGTTTGCACGTAGTTTATACTCGTCTAGTAAATTTGCTCTTACGGCGATGACGGAAACTGTGAGAAAGGAGCTTGCAGCTGAGACGGACAATAAAATTAAGATAACGGTTAGCATTTTTTTTACTAATTTCCATCGAAATACTTTTGAACAATTTTAATTTGCACTTCTTCGAAGAGGAATATACGACCAGGCTTCTGTTAATAAATTTTAATTTCATAGAGTATAAGTCCAGGACTTGTCAGAACAGGAATCGCCGAAGCGAGAGGTGGCAGTTCCAAAATATACAATGAACTACCTTGCCTTAAAGCCAAAGATATCGCTGACGCTGTTCTCTACGTTCTTGGAACTCCACCGAAAGTCCAGGTCTGCAGTAAACCGATAATGACTAATTTTTATCGAAAATCTCACCGAGAACATTTAGTTTGTTGAATGAATTTCCCTCCTTTATTTTTGTCTGAACAAAAAAAAAATCTTTCATATTTCGAACGTCTTTTCATCTGAAACCTTTTTTTTTTACATTTCATGAGTGTAGGTGACGGAGCTGACGATTCGTCCCCTCAACGAGCTTTTCTAACCGTCTCCAACTGAGCCTAGTCATCATTGATTTGATCAAAATGACCAAGTCCGCAGCAGCACCACATTTATGATTTATATTCGCTGTAATAAATGAATATTCTCAATTATTCTCATTAATTTTTCATACCCACCCTGACCCTGACTGGTAATTAAGAAGGCAAAATATAAGAATGTGTGAATTTTTTAAAAGGCGAAGCAGTCACTCCACGATTAACACACAGCTATTATATTATCTTATCATTTCTATCAGTTCTAATCTCTCAGACCTGATGCTAGTTTGCTAGTTTATTCATTCGTCTTTATTACGTGATGAAATATGGATCGTTGGGAAGGAAAAGTCGCTATTGTAACTGGAGCAAGTGCTGGAATAGGCGCTGCAATTGCCGAAGAACTTGTAAAAGCGGGTGTCTTGGTCATCGGACTGGCCAGACGTACGGAGAAGTTGGAAAAATTATCAGCAAGTTTGAAGGGAGCCAAGGGAAAGCTTTATGCAAGACAGTGTGACGTCAGAAAAGAAGAGGAACTTCTCAACGCCTTTAAATGGGTAACAGCAGAATTCGGAGGCGTTGATATCCTCGTGAACAACGCTGGTGTTAGTAAGAACAGTAAAATCATAGGTAAGTGATCTGATAGGGACAACCTCAAATTACTTTTTGTAAAAAAAAACATTCATCTCTCTCTCTCCGGTTTCCAAATAATTTATTTTCAGACGACGACGTCGAATCCTTCCGCAAGATTCTGGACGTAAACGTCTTGGCGATGGCCATAGCTATCCGAGAGGCAGTTGCCTCGATGAAGAGCCGTGACGTTCCTGGTTACATCATCAATATTAACAGGTGATTTTTCAGTCTAGTTGATTTGAAATTTGGGTATGTACATCGGAATTCAGAAGAACTCAAAACCGTACTTAAACAGTTCCATGTGCACCTCGATTACACTGGTGCCATATACAAACACAAACATGTACATACAATTATACCGAGCATAATTTTTTCTGTTTGATAGTGTTCTTGGACATTTCTTACCACCTACGTCTTTAACAGCCAGCTTGTATTCACCAAGTAAATTTGCTGTTACTGCGTTGACGGAGACCGTACGAAAGGAGCTTGCAGCTGAGGCTGACAACAAGATTAAAATAACGGTAAGGACTTGGCACTTGTATAAAAATAAATTTCGTTATAAATTTTAGTTAACACAAATCAAAAAAATAAAAAATGCTACTGGGCTTATGGTGAATCGTTTTATTATTACAGAGCATTAGCCCGGGCTTTGTTAAAACTGAAATATTAGAAGTATCAGGATACTCAGCGGATTTATGGAACGTAATTCCCTACCTTGACACCAAGGATATTGCTGACGCTGTTCTCTACGTTTTAGGAACTCCGCATAAAGTCCAGGTGAGAAAAAAAAAATCTACAAAGTTCTTTATTTCGTATTTTTTATTACTAACAAAACTGTGCAGATTTATTTTGAGATAAATTTTTCGTCCACAGTAAAAAAAAAAAAAAACTGTTTTTTTTTTTTTTGACAAAAATAATAATATTTTATATACGAACGAATTTCAATCATATTTCAATCATGAACCCTCTTTTTCTCAATATTTCATTAACCTAGGTCACAGAGTTGACAATTCGTCCAATCGGTGAAATCTGAGCAGCAGATGTGACCCCGCAAGTCGTCGAATCGATCTAAAAGGATTGATTGAACATTTTTAGAACAACTATTGCGAATTTTACTAATGCAACAAAATAAAATATTTGAAAAACACTTTCAGTTATTTTTCTAATTTCTCCTATCTGTTGTGCACGATCCATTCATTTATTGTTAGACATATGATTCGAAAGAAGCTGAAGATTTAAACACATAGGTCCCAATTAAAGTCTCTGATATTAATTCTTGTCACGATGAATATGGTGTTCAATTACGTGTCAAATTAACAAAATAACAAGCATCAACCAGTGGTACAAATAACTCTATCGACTACTGGGTTCACGATGATTCCCTATCTTATCACTGAACTTATTAATCTCCGATAACGAAGACGGTATAAGTAAATCTTTCAATCAGTATGTTGCTTGTAAATTTACATCACCAAGGACAGATCGTTGGATAGTAAAAATTTGCCATAAAAAAATCTCGTAGCCCATATTATGCACTGACTGTATCTTCGTTGACCTCGCGAATTTTTAACTCAGTAAACGTATGATCATGTATGATCGAGTATGTAGGAGGTCTATAAAGACACAGATGATGTGCTTATCTCATCACAAGTTCCTATGCAAGTCGACTGTTCTGGTTGATAATAATTTATATAAGTTCGTTAATTCATCTTAAATACACGAATATTGAACAAGCATGAATCGTTGGGAAGGAAAAGTCGCTATAGTGACCGGAGCAAGTGCTGGAATTGGTGCTGTAATTGCCGAAGACTTGGTCAAGGTGGGTATTTTGGTTGTTGGACTGGCCAGACGTTTGAAAAAGTTGGAAGAATTGTCTGCAAGCTTGAATAAAGCCAAGGGAAAGCTTTATGTGAGAGAATGTGACGTAACGAAGGAAAAGGATCTTCTCGATGCTTTCAAATGGGTAAACGATGAATTGGGAGGCTTTGATATCCTCGTGAACAACGCTGGTGTTATAACAAACGCTAGATTTATAGGTAAGTGAATTATTTTAGAATCGTTTGACCATTTTTTGGGTTCTCCTACGATTGAAGTTTTTTTTTTTTTTTTTTTAGACGACAGTATCGATTCCTATCGAAAAATTCTGGACGTAAATGTCTTGGCAACGGCCATATCTGTTCGAGAGGCGGTGGCTTCGATGAAGAGACGTGGCGTTCCTGGTCACATCATTATTATAAATAGGTGATTTTCTAATTTACATAAATCATGATTAAAAATATGTGTAATTATACTGATCAAGATAATTCTCTTAATTTCAAAGTATTTTTGGACATTACGTACAGAATCCTGATCTACGTGCTCTCAGTCTCTACACGTCTAGTAAACACGCCGTTACTGGACTGACGGAGACAGTGCGAAAGGAACTTGCAACCGAGGCTGACAATAAAATAAAAATAACAGTAGGATAAGAATTTTTAACAAAAATTTATTCGACGAACTGAAGTTTTTAATTAATTCGGTACTTTTAGAGTCTCAGTCCGGGAAATGTTAAAACAGAAATCATCGAAGCTGCTGGAGGTTTTCCTGGAAGTGGCGATCCTTATGAAAAGATGCTCCACCTCGAATCCAAAGATATTTCTAACGCCGTTCTTTACATTCTGGGGACTCCGCCTGAGGTCCAGGTCAGTAAGCGATGCATGAGTTCTTTTTATTTTCATTATCTATTTTTCTAATCCATAATTCGGTAAGAATGTGTACCTCTGATTTTGGTACCATTCCAGAACTCTCAATTCAAAATAGTCACCTTCAATATTCAAACATCTTCTAATCATAAAAATTTTATTTTTATAAATTTAGGTGACGGAATTGACGATCCGTCCCCTCAACGAGAATGTCTAACAGTATCTAACTGAGCCTGTAGTCATCATTGATTTGATAAAAATGAACAATTACTTTACTTATTAATAAATGAATATTATTAATGAGTTTTATTAATTTTTCATTCCCACCCTGACCGTATCCCCGTAATTATGTATATTAGCAATTTCCAATTCTCTTCCAATATTAAGTATTGTCGCGATAAATATAGTGTTTAATTACGTGTCAGATCACCACGGTAACAATCATCATCCAGTGATATAAATAACTCCAGCGTCTAATCGGTTCACGATAATTCCCTATCTTATCACTGAACTTATATTAATCTCCGATAACGGAGTCGGTGATTCGGGGGTATTTTTATTCTTATATTACTAGCAAATTTACATCGCCAAACACGAATCATTAAGTAGCAAGAAATTTCCACTATAACTCGTACTGCTGGTGGCATTTGCGTAAAAAAATTTTTAAAGAATTGACTGACGTTTTCGATGAAGTAAAGAAATTTAAGCAAATCACGAGACAGAGACAGAACTAGCAGAGTGGAGTATCTAGTGTGTACAGACATGTGTTTGCTTATCTTTCTGTGCTTTATTTGCGTTGAATTTGTTATCTGCTCTTATAAGATCAGAGTCAAGCTCTCAGACTAATTATTTGGTTTAATGATGTCGCTATGTCGTTTAATCAAGAACTCGAAAGATTAGCTGTATCACCGTTCAACTAGTTGACTTGTTCAGTTGTTTGCGAAACACACATGAACATGGATCGTTGGGAAGGTAAAATCGCCGTTGTAACCGGAGCGAGTTCTGGAATCGGTTTCGCAATTGCCGAAGAACTGGTCAAGGCAGGCGTCACGGTCGTCGGATTGGCTAGGCGTTTCGAGGTGATGGAAAAATTATCTTCGAGCTTGGAGGGAGCAAAGGGTAAATTTTACGCTAAGCAGTGTGACGTCAGGAAGGAAGAGGACCTTCTCAATGCCTTTAAATGGGTGAACGATGAATTGGGAGGCATCGATATCCTCGTGAGCAATGCTGGTGTCAATACTCACCGTAGAATCATAGGTAAGCAATCTAAAAAACATTTTTTCGACGTTATTATTTATCGATGATATTTACGACTCTCGGAAATTATTTCAGACGATGACACCGACTCCTTCCGCAAGATTTTAGACGTAAATGTCTTGGCAACTGCCATAACAATTCGAGAGGCCGTGGCTTCGATGAAGAGCCGTGACGTTCCCGGTTATATCATCACCATTAACAGGTCATTTTTTAGCTCGAAAAAAAATCAGTTTTTCAGAAATTTGAGTAAAGACGATGTTTGTACTTTTCTATTCTTTTCTATTGTTGAACAGTGTTTCTGGACACGAAGTGACTCCGTTTGTACGCAGCTTGTATCAGGCCAGTAAATTCGCTCTGAGGGCCATGACCGAAACCGTGCGAAAGGAACTTGCAGCTGAACCCGAAAATAAGATTAAAATAACGGTTGGGATTCCACAATCTTTCAAGGAATTACTTTTTGTCAAATTTCATTACCGCAGTTTGAATATTTTCATTTTTACAGAGTATCAGTCCTGGTTTTGTCAGAACAGGAATTTCCGAAGCTGGAGGTGGCTCTTCCAAATTATACGATGAAATTCCGAACCTTGAAGCCAGCGACATCGCTGACGCCGTTCTTTACGTTCTCGGAACTCCACTCAAAGTCCAGGTCTGCAGAAAATCGATTATAGCTAATTTTTATCTGAAATTCTACCATATAAAAAATGAACAAAAACGTTTTAGATGTATGAAACATCTTTTAATGTTGATTTTTGTTCTTTTTACATTTCATGAATACAGGTGACACAGTTGACGATTCGTCCCCTGGGTGAAGCTTTTTGATTAGCAGAAGTCAGCAGGGAACATTTCATTAGATTGAAACTGTGAATTTCACAATTTAATGACAAATTATTAATCTTTGTTGTAACAAAATATATACACTCTTAAACTATTGCGAGTTATCTCGGTGTCGTTTCAATCCTATCCTCCGAGCCTTTAATTTAGTTATATAATAAAAGAGGCCGAAGATTATCACTGCAAGCTACTGGCTTAAACGGATTACAGTATCTGAAATTCGCCTCAACACGATGCGTATAGTTCAGCCAGCTTCCTAAGCTAAAAGATTCGAAAACACACACATGAATAGATCATTTAAAATACATGACAAATTCAACTCAACTGTATCATGCGTTGGACTGAAGCCCCACATTCGATTGGCCATATCAAATCTCTACCAACTGTATCTTCGTTGATCTCTTGTATTTCATTCTCATTAAACGCTAATGGTCGTGAGTGATCGAGTGTGTACCTATAGGAGTCCTAAGACGAAGATACGGAGATTATCTTATCGCAAGTTACAATTCCAGTATGTTTTGGCTGATACGAAATTGGTGAGTTAGTTCATTCGTCTCAAGTACACGAACGAACATGGATCGTTGGGAAGGAAAAGTGGCTATCGTGACGGGAGCTAGCGCTGGAATCGGTGCTGCGATTGTCGAGGAACTCGTCAAGGCGGGTCTCGTGGTCGTTGGATTAGCCAGACGCTTGGAGATGCTCCAGAAATTATCCACAAACTTGAATAAAGCCAAGGGAAAGCTTTATGCGAGACAGTGTGACGTCACGAAGGAGAAGGACCTTCTCGATGCCTTCAAATGGGTAAACGCTCAATTAGGAGGAGTCGATATCCTCGTGAACAACGCTGGTGTCTTCACCATTAGCAAAATTATAGGTAAGTGTTTCCATTCTTCGAATGGGTTTTGTCATCCTCCCGGTTTTTCTTCTGGATCTTTTCAGACGACGATATCAAATCCTTTCGCAAAATTCTGGACGTAAACGTCTTGGCGACGGCCATAGCTATTCGAGAGGCAGTAGCGTCGATGAAGAGCCGGGACGTCGCTGGTCACATCATCAACATAAATAGGTGATTTTCTGAAAACAGATCATAACTAAAGATTTTTATAATTTTAATTCTGACCACGGATTTTATATTACCGCATAGTATTCTTGGCCATCAAATACCAAATCCGAATCAAGTTGTGATCAGCTTGTACACGGCTAGTAAATTCGCCGTTACTGCGCTGACGGAAACCGTGCGAAAGGAACTTGCAGCCGAGGCAAACAACAAGATTAAAATAACGGTAACGATTTGCATTCTTTGGTCCAATTTATTATACAAATTTGGTAAGCACCAATCCAAAAAGGTTCGTAGGACCAAGCCTTTGCCTCGATTTTGATTTTCAAGAGTCTCAGCCCGGGATGGGTAGAAACAGAAATTTACGATGCGTCAGGTACCTCCGGAGGTGCCGAATTCTACAAAGTAACCCCTCACCTCGAATCCGAAGATGTTGCTCACGCCGTTCTCTACGTTCTGGGAACTCCACATAAGGTCCAGGTTGGTAAAATAATTTCAAGCTGCTTATTAGGCGCGATGTCATCAAAAGATGAATTTCCACAACCCAAGTTGATATAATTCTAATATAAATCTAGGTGACAGAGCTGACGATTCGTCCCATCAACGAGACCTACTAATCGCAAGAAAAAAAATGAAGAAAATCATCAAATATTGTCGAAGAATAACATCGAATACTGTAATTGTTTATACTCTTATAACATCGTATTTTCTTTTGTTTTCAATAAATTCGTTTCGGTAAAATTTTCATCTGTATGCGTATACATTACTTCGTTAGGTCATAGTTCAGTCATCCCTGACCCCTCTTTTCAGTACTGTTTCAACCCCGATCAAAAATTGTCATTACAATTTCAAACTGGCAAGTAATCGCTTGGCGCCCAGCCTTCTATCATCAAGGATTAATTCTTGAACTTGAGTTAAAGAGATAATAAAAATCAACGTTAAAATATACATTTATCCAGTGCTGACGATCAATTGCCAAAACACTCCCAACACTCAGTTTAATACTGTAGCTGTGCTGTTATCTTATCAGGACGCTCAAGGCAAGTGTATTTAATCTAAATAACTACCTATTGGTGGGCATTCATTCGTCTCCGACGTATAGGGAACCATGGATCGCTGGGAAGGAAAGGTCGCTATCGTAACCGGAGCTAGTGCAGGAATCGGCGCTGCAATTGCCGAGGAACTTGTCAATAACGGTCTCTTGGTCGTGGGACTGGCCAGGCGTGTAGACCGGCTAGAAAAATTATCTGCAAGTTTGAAGGAAGCCAAGGGAAAGCTTTATGCGAAGCAGTGTGACATCGGGAAGGAAGAGGATCTTCTCAATGCTTTTAAATGGGTTAACGATGAGTTGGGAGGCGTCGATATCCTCGTCAACAATGCTGGAGTCATTGGAAACAAGAAAATTATAGGTGATCGAACCGGGGAATGAGTAACTTTCTCGAATCTATTATCGAATTTTTTCCAGACGACGATACTAACTCTTACCGCAATATTCTGGACGTTAACGTTTTGGCAATGGCCATATCTATCCGAGAGGCGGTGGCCTCAATGAAGAGCCGTGACGTTCCTGGTTATATAATCAACATTAACAGGTAGTTTTTTTTCTATTCTCTTGTTTATCACACCAACAATTCTCAAACCTGTGCATTGATCACGACTTATTTTGTTACATAGCGCTGCTGGTCATATGATTCCTTCCGGGTTTCCAGCCATCAGCTTGTATGTAGCTAGTAAATTCGCCGTTACTGCATTGACGGAAACTGTGCGGAAGGAGCTTGCCTCTGAAGCTAATAACAAGATTAAAATAACAGTAATATCCAATCTTTCCAAAAAAAAATAAAAAATTCACGAATTTCTATTAGACAGAATTTTGAAGATCATAACCAGGCTTTTGATCATGAATGTGATTTTTTTCAGAGCCTGAGTCCAGGAGTTGTCAAAACGGAAATCTTCAACGCGTCGGAATTGCCTGGTGCTGATACGTTCATTGAAAAAATCCCATTCCTCGAGCCCAAGGATATTTCGGATGCTGTTTTGTTCGTTTTGGAAACTCGACATGATGTTCAGGTTCGCAAATAATCACAAACTCATTTCCATCTACCAATAAGCCTCCACCATCTATAATTTGCTAACGGAATTGAAATGTCACTGAATTTAATAACCATTCGGGGACTCACGAGTTATTAGCTTCTACTTCTGTTAACACTGAGGAATCGCTTTCAACATGTTACAGGTGACTGAGTTGATCATCCGTCCTCTTAACGAAACCTTCTAACGGGCAGAAGCTAGTCGAAGCTCCATCAACACAATTTATCTCCGGAGTTTTGTAATACTTACGAAAATTTTGAACTTTGTTGTAAGAAAATATAACATACCCTTTTAAGTTATTACGCGTGTTTTGATGACATCCCTAACTATTACTTATATGATAGACGCATGACGTAAAATCTCACTAAGCTTGTAAAGTTTTCGACTGTCCTCTGAACTCTCTATAATTATTCCGTAACTTTTTCACAAGATTGCAACATTTTTATCTCGTCTCATTGAATTGCTTGACTGTTGACTTATCTAGCGATAATTCCACGGTTCATAACCTACTGTTACGAAGCGAGTCTAAGATATCATTTGTAATCGGTTTCGTATTTTTGCCGCCGATACGTGATACGGAAAATCTTAGTACAGTCGAAGTTGCGCAACAACTGATTTTAGCAGCTAAAAGGAATGAGTGCCGTCTGCGATTCACGGACATTCGATATCTAAGATCACGCGATATGCAAGCAGCAGATATCTCTCATTCTTATATACCCATAATAATGATGATATGACTCTATTAATATATCGGATAGTCAAGTTATTCAGTTGTTTCTAAGTCGAATTAGAAGATGGATCGTTGGGAAGGAAAGATTGCCGTGGTAACTGGGGCCAGTGCAGGAATCGGTGCTGCAATTGCCGAAGAACTGGTCAAAGCAGGAATCAAAGTCGTCGGATTGGCGAGAAGTTTCGAGAGGATGGAAAAATTATCAGCAAGCTTGAATGAAGCCAAAGGTAAATTTTACGCGAGAAAATGTGACCTGAGCAAGCAAGAAGACATTCTTAATGCCTTCAAATGGGTGAACGATGAATTAGGCGGTGTCGACATCCTCGTAAGCAATGCTGGTGTCAGTAAGCACCGTAAAATCCTACGTGAGTAACCGAACAGACAAGTAAAGCGAAAATTTCAAAATTTCTCTAAAGATTTCATCACTCTGTTAATTTTCCTTACACTTATATATATTCAGACGATGATATCGACTCTTTCCGAAATATTTTGGAGGTAAATATCTTGGCGGCTGCCATATCTATTCAGGAGGCTGTTGCCTCGATGAAGAGTCGTGATGTTCCTGGTTACATAATCACCATTAATAGGTAATAATTTTTGAAAATATAAATCAGAACTTTATACCTTAAAAATATATTATATAAAAAGACAATTTGCAATCATTGTGAATATTTCTGTTGTTCAACAGTGTTCTTGGACATCAATTTCCGAGCGTAAATTTCGTACGTAGTTTATACCCCTCCAGTAAGCACGCTCTCAGAGCGATGACCGAAACCGTGCGAAAGGAGCTTGCAGCTGAAGCCAACGACAAAATTAAGATAACGGTTGGACTTTATCAAATTATATTTATAAAAGTTTTCATCGATAAATTTCACTTATAGAAATTCATGAAAATATGACTCAGTTTTTATTTAATAAGAATTTTCTTTCTTCAGAGCATCAGCCCAGGTCTTGTCAGAACAGAAATGTCTCATAAAGCCGGTGCGTCTACCCAAATGTACGACTTAGCCCCGTACATTGAGACCGTTGATATCGTCGAAGCTGTTCTCTACATTCTCGGAACTCGATCTAATGTTCTGGTCAGAAAATTAATTGTGACTAACTTCTATATGAAATAATCTAACAAAAAAATAAGGATATGAAAGAAAAAACATCTAAATCTTCGATATTTTTAATGTCTTTTAATTTTATCAACACAGGTGACAGAGCTGACGATTCGTTCCATTTCCGAATGTTTCTAACTACCAGACGTATGTATGTACCTACGTCGGAGGATAATCTGCAGTTTGAACAAAACGATAAACTCCATAATTCGACGACAAATTATTTATACCATTTAACGTTAAGTTATTGCAAGTTATCTTGCTTGTCTATATGAATTGTATAAAGTAGGCTAAATATCAAAATAATGTATTATAGATTTCTAGAATAAATATGTTAAAAAACTATAATACCAGAATGAACTTTCACCATAATCACGATTTACGTAGGTATAGAGAATCTCATTAGATCAGTATTTACAGTAAATTAACGAAATGACGTAAATCTGCACATGGAGTAAAAAAAAAGCACAAATTTTTTCAACAAATCATTATTTCGATGAATGTTATAATACATAAATTTTATAAAAATTCCATGAAACGTGTGGAGAGAAAACTTTCACATACATAAAACAAGATTGAGTTCTTTAAATCCGAAGTAAACATCATATCTAATCACAGAGAGGTCAAGGAGCGATTATTATAACGACATGATACGTACGCCGTATCACTTCAGTAACGCGGTATGAAATATTTTCGGTGAACAGCGAGAATATTTAGCAGAGTAATTTCAAACTTTACAGAGTTAAAGAATAGACATGGATCGCTGGGTGGGAAAAGTTGCCGTTGTAACCGGTGCGAGTATAGGAATTGGTGCTGGGATTGCCGAATCTCTAGCCAAGGAAGGTTTGCTGGTAGTTGGATTAGCCCGACGTTTGGATAAGCTTGAAGAATTATCGGCGAGTCTTAAAGGAGCAAAAGGGAAGCTGTATCCAAGACAATGTGACGTAAGTAAAGAAGATGATCTACTGAGTGCCTTCGAATGGATTGAAACCGAATTTGGAGGGGTCGATATCCTCATTAACAACGCCGGGGTTTATAGTAACAAACCAATAATAGGTTAGTGATTCGAAAAAGTGATTAGCCGTGATATCTTTCAAAATATTCCATCCCCCATTCATCATTATTATTTAATATTACCAGACGAGGATATCGACCGTTTTAGAAACATGCTTAACGTCAACGTCTTGGCAACGGCCATATCCGTTAGACAAGCTGTGAATTCGATGCGGAACCGTAATGTCGCAGGTCACATCATTATTATAAACAGGTAATTAATGAGCAACAAAATTTCACATCTTTTATAAATTCTAGAAAAAAAAAACATTTTGAATAGCTTGATGATCGTTATTGACAATATTTTGTCACTCTGTATAGCGTTGACGGACATTGGCTACCGCATAACCAAAATGCCAGTTTGTACTCACCCAGTAAATTCAGCGTTACTGCATTGACCGAAACAGTGAGACAGGAACTGGTAGCTGCGGGAACAAGAATCAAAATCACGGTGAGAAGATTTCTTTCTAAATTTATTAAAGTAAATTGAATTAGAATTTTAGAATTTTTTTCACATATTTTTAAACAAAAGTATATTCCGAAATAAAAATTTTCATCCCCTTAATTTTTAGAATTGATAAATTTTTTTCACGAAGTTATACGAATTAAAAAAAAAAAAAAAAAAACCATCTTCAAATATTTTTCAAAAATTCATATCTTATGAAATATTTGAGATAAATAATTCGAAAAAATCAAGGATACTACTTTCAATGTGTACTAACAGATAAAAAAAAAAAAATAAATAATAATCATTTAAATGAAAAGTGCAAAGACTGCGCCATGGGTTATCGATTTGGGATAGAATATCCTGAAATCATTAAATTTTTTCTCTACAGAGCGTTAGTCCAGGATACGTGATATCGGATATCATGAGAGCATCGGGCGTCCCTAATCACGAGACTTTTTTCGACGCCATTCCCTATCTTAAGCCGAAAGATATCGCCAATGCAATTATCTACATTCTGGGTACTCCGGAGGATGTTCAGGTGAAAATTCTCCATCAGTCAATTTCTTCTCCCTGCACATTTATCAGTTTAAAAAAAATTTCGTCAATTTCTATTCGACTTTCATTCAATTTTACTCCCATTATCGAACTGAAATCATCGATATTTATTATCTTCAGGTAACGGAATTGTCGATTCGTCCTGTCGGTGAAAAACATTAGGCGAAAATGAGTCCAGGACATGCCGATTTATTATGAATGAAAATAAACTCGATGTATTCAAATACACAAATTTACCTTGAATTAATCCTTTTTTCATTTAAATCACATCGAATCATTTCATTTTCAATATTTAAGTCACTTCAAGTATGTGACTATCATCCCACTCATCCGAAATCTTATCCACTCAAGTATCCAAAAGCTTCATTATCACATTAATTAACAAACAATATAGATAAGGAGCTTCTAGTCTGTCCATAAAAATAAACCAAATTCTGATCATACTGTATACTGTTTTTATCCACGATTATGGAAAATTTTTGTCTCATTTTATGACATAACTTGACTCTAAATACATTCAAACTTTTAGATCTGTAGTCAGCTTTGGGATTAGGATTTATATTTTCATGAAGATATTTTTATTTCGGTATTTATGATGTCTTATCTTCCTTATCACGTGAGGTTATAAATTCCCCCACAACCAACGGCACTGATCACCATAATATAAATAGCTCATGATACGAAAGTCCGACGTTAAGTAGTAGCTTCCGTACAACGGATAAAGAGAGACATGGATCGTTGGGTGGGAAAAGTTGCCATCGTGACTGGTGCAAGTTCAGGAATCGGTGCTGCGATTGCCGATTCTTTAACCAAGGAAGGTTTACTAGTAATTGGATTAGCCAGACGTTTGGATAAGCTGGAAGAATTATCGACGAGACTTAAAGAAGCTAAAGGAAAACTGTATCCAAGACAGTGTGACGTAAGCAAAGAAGATGATCTACTGAGTGCCTTTCAATGGGTTGAAACCAAATTTGGAGGAGTTGACATCCTCGTTAATAACGCCGGAGTCTATAGTGGCCAGACAATTTTAGGTAAGTAATTCAAAGAAGTTAAGAAGGTGATGTGTTTCGAATGAATTTATCTCCCTTTCAAAATTCTGACTCATTATTTATCCTCAGATGAGGATATCAAAGATTTTAGAAAAATTCTCGACGTTAATGTATTGGCGACAGCCATAGCCATTAGAGAGGCGGTGGCTTTGATAAAGAGAAGCAAAAGAGCTGGTCATATTATCAATATAAACAGGTAATTGAATTGATTAATAAATCGATATCGAACGAATAAAATAATCGAGTTCGAGATAGTTGATTAGAATTTTTTAACACCAAATTCTCCGATACTGTCTTCATTCGAATCATTTGTTGTTAATACATCATTTCGGTTAATCAATTGATCGATTTTTCAGCGTTAACGGACATTGGATTCCCCACGATGAAAATTCCAGCTTATACACATCCAGTAAATTCGCGATTACAGCTATGACCGAAAGTGTAAGAAAGGAACTCATACGTGCGGGAACGAGAATCAAAATTACAGTAAGACGATTATACTTGCGATAGTAAATAATTCAAAATTTCTTATAATGGAACGAAATTTGAATAATAATACTACGTACTAAATCGTATTCGAATCACAAGATTGATGTAAAAAATTAATCAATTAAACCTAATTCCGTTTTAGAGTGTGAGTCCAGGAAACGTCGAAACAAATATCATAACGGCAGCTGGAATGCCAAATGCTGAAGACTTTTTCAAATCAGTTCCTCATCTTAAGCCAAAAGATATCGCCGATGCGGTTCTTTACATTCTGAGTACTCCGGAAAATGTTCAGGTAAAAAATTTGATTTTTTTTTTGTCATACTCAAAAATATCTTCGCCTATTTCTATTCGAATTTCATTAAATTTTACGCATATCATCGAACTTCGAGTATACCTAATCAGTCGCTTTCATCTTGACTATAAATTTATTGAATATACCTACCTGTCACTTGTCGACGTTTGTTATAATTGCGAATATTTATTATCTACAGGTTACCGAATTGACCATTCGTCCCGTTGGCGAAATTATTTAGACGGATGTTATGTCATATGCTGATAGGCAAGAAGACTTTAAAAAAAAAAAAATAATACTACCACTACTAATAAATAGAAAATATATTTATTTGTCTATTTATTTTCTCCGTTTATCTATTTTCGATACGATTATCCGATTTTGAGATGAATTTAGGTAAAGGAATGATATTGTGAATAAATACAAAACTTTAACTAGCTGGTAAAAAATCGAAAATATTATTGTATCGAGAAAAATGATGAAATACGTGTAATCCATTCATTTTGAATATATGTACATAATAACATGTGAGAATTGCAAATGAATAAAAAAATGTGAGGGTTTAATTAAAAAGTGGACATTTAAAATTAATGATCTGCACGAATTTAAAGAATGGACGGAGAAATACATCAAACAATAACGTTGTTGGCATTCTTACTTCACGCACGTCAACTCCCATGCCGATATCACCGTACCTGTCTCAGCAAAAAGAAAAAAAAAAAAAAAACTATATTACACGCATATAATTATCTTATCATCAACCTCCGAGGACTTGCCCACAAATATTGAAACTCACTTATCTACACCGTGAGTATATATAAATTCAATTTGGGATAGTCGTTATGGTTAGTTGATCGTAAGCAGTTTGTGTATGATAAGACAAAATTTGAATCCTATGATAACTAGAATGGATCGTTGGGTTGGAAAAATCGCGTTAGTTACTGGGGCAAGTTCTGGTATTGGTGCTGCAACGGTCGAAGCTCTAGTCCGTGAAGGTCTTCAGGTCGTCGGAGTGGCAAGGCGAGTGAATAATATCGAGAAAATTGGGGAAAAACTAAAAGATGCAAAAGGAAAACTCTTCGCAAGACAATGCGATCTATCCAAGGAGGAAGACATCCTCGCAGTATTTAAATGGATAAAAGAGAACCTGGGTGGCGTCGATGTCCTCGTTAATAACGCCGGGGTAATAAACCCTGGAAGTCTTAGTGGTTAGTGGAATTTGAAAATGGTTAAAAAAAACCTCGTTATTTATTTCTTCAAACTCAAAAATCTTGTGTCTTTCAATAGCAAAGCGTTGAAATAAATATTCCACTTTACAATTTTTAAATGCCAATCAATATTCTGATCATACTTCATCTCATTTACAGCCGGAGATACGGAAGGGTTTCGACATGTATTGAATGTAAACGTCTTAGGGGTTGCTGTGAGCACAAGGGAAGCTGTGCAGTCTATGAAGACACGTCAAGTCGATGGTCACATCTTCAACATCAACAGGTTTGTGACGTAATATATTCTCATATGATGGTCTTTGTAGAATATTTTACTTACTTACTTAGTGTTGAATTATTTTACAGCATTTTGGGTCACTACTTGCTCAATCCAAACGAAATTACGTTCAGTATGTATCCGTGCAGTAAATTCGCAGTTACAGCAATGACCGAGATAACGAGGAAGGAATTGATCCAAGCAAGCACGAAAATAAAAATAACAGTTAGTATATAGACATTAAATAAATCTACAAGAGAAGAGAAACGCTTCAGGTCATGATAGAATAAAGATACACATCGTGAGTATATTGAATAACGCGATAAATCTTATACAGAGTATCAGTCCAGGATTGGTAAAAACTGAAATCATTGCGGCTGTTTCAAACGAACCACTATCCAACGAATTTTTCAAAGCTTACCCGTCGCTGAATTCGGAAGATGTGGCTAACGCCATCGTATATGCCTTAGGCACTCCGCCTCATGTTCAGGTAGGAAAAATCGCGATGGGCCTTATTTTGACATTGTTTTTATTTTTTTACTTTTTATATACAGACTTCTTAATCTTCATAAAAGATTCATTTTTCCGTCATACTTGTCCTCACCATATCCAAATACGAATATAAGATATAATTTATCTTACAGGTTTGTGAACTGATAATACGTCCGGTTGGAGAGTTGATAGTTTGAAAAAATTCGTGACATTATTTCCACTAACCACGTACCACGATTGAGTTCATAATTCATTGCAGTTCGCTGCATTACTGGCTGTCATATATTGTAATTCATAATTGGATTTAAGAAGTGTTTATACTAATACCTCGCCGTGAGCAGGACCTCTAATAAATAAAGTCGATTTCTACATTGCATAAAATGCATTTGGATCAACTCCACAACCGTATTTATATGTAGATACCTTTTTTTACCTGTTTTGCTCTCTGAGCAACTTCCACCTTTCTCCGGACGTGCCCGAACTGGTATACTTACTATATCTGGAAATATATACGAAAGATGATTTCCCTTTTCGTTCTGGTTATTCCCTGCAGTGGAATAACGGTATAAGTTTTGTGTAATTTCAATACAGGAACTGTACAGGAAGATAATGAGAAACTTTGATTCCTCCGAGATCAAACAAGCTGGAAAAACAGTTTCAAAAGAAATAAAAGGATGGGTTGTTCAGGGGAAGACAAAAGCATAAAAAATTAATGAAATACCGAAAAAAAATGATCAAAATTGAAAAATTCACATAAAAAAAAAATGCCCTATATATTGACAAACAACAATTTCATACAGTGCATTTAATCCCAATTCGATATGGGTACACTTACAATTTCTTCTTGTCATTGGCAAGGATCGCCCTATATATTGACAAACAACAATTTTATACAGTGCATTCATTCTAATTCGATCTGGGTATATTTACGATTTTTTTGGTGTCATTGGCAAGGAATGCCCTATATATATGAAATTCTCAACTCGGAAGAATATATTCTTTCATTTAGAAATGTAATACAGAGAAAAAAGTATAGGTTTGTCATTAAAACAGTGAAAATCGATTCATTTCCGGTGGAACCGGAAGTTCAAATTAAACGAGACATGGCAATTTTTCAAGCCCATCATTTGGTTGTAAAGTCCTGTGAATTTCAGATTTTTTTCATCGAGCCGTTTCCGAGATCACCGCACGAGTTCGTCGAACAGGCCGACAGACAGACCGAAATCTGTCTAAAAATCTGCTTTTCGGATTCTAGAGGTTCGAAAACGTGAAGATTCGATTAAATTCATCGACTTATTAGGAAATGGTTACAAAATCTTGTACAGTAATAGGTTGTTGTATTTTCACTTCGAAGTAAACCACTTCACTTCCTAATCCCTCCAACTTCATTGGCAATAAAATTACGATATTATCCATAGTTATTTTACCATCGACTTTTCATTACTAGGCCACGAATCTTAAGTCTCGATCTATCATGAAGCGCGTTCCACTGGCTACTTGAAACTCGCTTATCTACAGTACAAGTACGTGTTTATAAATCCAGTGCAACAGAATCTTCACAGTTAGTCGGTGAGCAGAGCCTGTAGAGTAAAGGCGAGATAAGTGTTGTGGCAATTAGAATGTATCGTTGGATTGGTAAAGTCGCGTTGGTTACTGGGGCAAGTTCTGGTATCGGTGCTGCAACAGTCGAGGCTTTCGTCCGGGAAGGTCTTCAGGTCGTCGGAGTGGCAAGACGAGTCGATAAGATTGAAAAAATTGCAGAAAAATTAAAAGATTCAAAAGGGAAGCTCTACGCGAAGCAGTGCGATGTATCCAAGGAGGAAGACATCCTTGCGGTCTTCGAATGGATAAAGAAAGAACTAGGTGGAGTCGATGTCCTTGTTAATAACGCCGGGATGGGACATCCCGTAAGCCTTAGTGGTAAGTGGAATTTCAAATTAACGAATAAAAGAAAAAAATTCAATATTCAATATAATTTTCCGTTCAAAAGAATAAGAATCGAATTAAGAGTAGGTAATGATATTTTTTCTCCCTGCAAAATTCTTGCCATAACTTAAATCTTCTGTGGTCAAAGCATCGATACAATATAATGAACTCTGAATAATTTTCTCATCAGAAATTACTACTGACTTAGCACCGCTTAAAAAACTTTTGCCTAATTCACAGACGGAGATACAGAAGGGTTTCGTCGTATTTTGGAAGTAAACGTCTTAGCTGTTGCTTTGTGTACCAGGGAAGCTGTGCGATCCATGAAGGCGCGTCAAGTCGACGGTCACATCTTCAACATAAATAGGTTCGTTGATATTCTTACCTCTCACTATATCCATACGATGATCTTCACCGTGAACATTAGATACATATCGTTTGAATATTCTAATTATTCAGTCCTGAATTTTGTTGCAGTGTTTTGGGTCACTACGTATCCAACCCAAGTGACCAGTACAGCTTATATCCAAGTACCAAGTTCGCAGTTACCGCAATGACCGAGGTAACGAGGAAGGAGTTGATAAAGGCAAACACTAAGATAAAAATAACGGTGAGTTGGCATAAAATATAAATATCTCAAAAAGTTGATGAGCGTGCACGTCATCATTCAATGAAATACATTATCGGTTACAGAGCATCAGTCCAGGATTGGTAAATACAGAAATCATCGCAAATATGTCAAACGAAGCAATCGCTGATGCGATTTTCAAAGCTCATCCTTCACTGAATTCAGAGGATGTAGCAAACGCCATAGTCTATGCCTTAGGCACTCCGTCGCATGTTCAGGTATAGGAAAATTATCGATAGAGTGTTTATCTTACTTTCTCCAGATTACTTAATTCATACTTCTTCAGGTTTGTGAGCTGATAATACGTCCAGTTGGAGAAGTGATTGCCTGAATGAATCCCTGTCATCAACAGCTATAATTCAGGATTAACATCTGTCTTAGACACCGGCCATGCGGTAAATTGGACTTCGTTTATTGCCAATTACCAATTACCGAACTTCATGTTTTATAATTAATACATTGTTTGTACAGTTGGATTAAACTATTGATTATAATACTGCCTTAGCCATACTAGAATCGAATAAATGAAACCATTACATTTCTGTTACACAACATTATGTCTGGGTAAAGTGGAGAAACGTATTTGTGAACCTTTACATTCCCATTACATACACTGATGACCAGCCTACTTTCGTATCATGATCTTTCCGAACTAATTGCGTTATAATTACGGATCTGTGAATCAATTCCAAGGTCTTCTGTAGTACATCAGATTACACACGGAACGATCACTCCAACATTTCTATTATACCTAAATATACATATGACGGTCTTGACCGTAAATTAACTCTAAATTTAACCGCTTGTTTAGTTTAGTGCCATTTGCTTCACTTCACTATACCGGGTGATTCATTTTAATCGCCCCAGGCCGATTTTTCCGAAACTAAGCATGATACGAAAAAAAGTTTTCTATAAAATATTCACGGCTTAGAGGGGGACATAACTTGGTGGTATCAGTATTTCCGTAAATGGAACCGCCGAGGTCAGATGAAGGTTAACTTTGTTTTTTTTTTTTTTAATGGAAACCCACATTTTTCATCACATAATTTTTTTTTACTTAAAAAATCAAATGACTTTCGTATGAAACATTTTTCTGTGAGACATTAAGTTTTTATGATATTTAACTGAACGACTAGAGATTTTAAAAATTTTGAGAACATTTCACTTTTAAACTATCATTTTTAGTATCGGAAAAATCGGCCTAGGACGATTGAAATGAATCACCTGGTATAACTATATTTACGCGTAGGTTTATATTTACCGATTACCAAACCGTTGAGAAACTTACCGCGTTATGTGTCTAGTAGTTTTCTTAATTTCGTATAAATTTCAGAGTTCAAATTCACGATTCAATTCAATCGAATAAACCAAATCCATTTTCGATTTAAGGAAAATTCTTTTCCAATCACAAAATCGAACTCTATACCTACTCGGATTAAAAAAAGTCCAAGATTATACACACACGATATACAATAATCAATTTCAAACCGAATTCAACTAGATCACAAAACTAGGATATCATCAGCAGAGAAATCTTATCACCTGATATTTTGTTTGGAGAGAAAAATAGTGTGTCGCAATAAATAGCAATAGATAACTTGACCAACCCACATTCATATCGTATGATGTGTGAACCTCGAGAGAAGCCTGGAGCTTCATACAAACTGCAAATAAGCGTGACTTGCGAGTTTCTTTAATTTGTGTTTATTTAAAATTTGATTTTTCACCGACTCATGGTAAATTGATTCACTATATCTTACTGCCTCGCACAGCTATCTCGCCTACGAGGACATCATAGCAGCCAGTTGGTGAGTGGAAGCTGTAGAGTACAGACGTGTGAAAAGTGTTATATACAGTAACTAGAATGGATCGTTGGGTTGGAAAAATCGCGTTGGTTACTGGGGCAAGTTCTGGTATTGGTGCTGCAACGGTCGAGGCTCTGGTCCGTGAAGGTCTTCAGGTCGTCGGAGTGGCAAGGCGAGTGAATAATATCGAGAAAATTGGGGAAAAACTAAAAGATGCAAAAGGAAAACTCTTCGCAAGACAATGCGATCTATCCAAGGAGGAAGATATCCTCGCAGTATTTGAATGGATAAAAGAGAACCTGGGTGGCGTCGATGTCCTCGTTAATAATGCCGGGGTGATACACTCCGCGAGTCTCACTGGTGAGTGCAGAAATTTAAAACTGCAGGTCAAAAATTCAATCTGTTTTTTTTTTTTTTATACGTTTTTTTCTTCTCTAAACGCGAATTATTAGAACTTTTTAAGGACTGTGAGAAACAAATACTGTTGCTCCTGAAATTTTTACAAAAAAGCACATCCGCTCTTCTATCATATGCATGTCCGTCCAATCTACAAAGTTATTATTCATTTAAAAGCCGACGAAATTTTTCAATTGTGGTCTATGCTGCACAGTGGCTATTACATTTAACTACAGCAATTTATATGATTAAGGTACACCACGATGGTCACATTCAACTTAAAATATGAACTAGAACAGACTCTGTTAGCACGTAGCTTCAAGGGGACAGTTTCTTTTTTTTTTTTACTTTACTGTCATCTAAAAAACCTTTAGAATATAAGACTGGAAAGAAATCTTTGCGATAGAAGAACGCTGACATTTAATCTTAAGAGATGCCTTGATGAATAATGAGAGTTTCCATATTTAACTAACAAGTAGAATTTATGAAATTTTATTTAACATTTGTATAGAAATATTGAAGAAGGTTGATAGTTCATTGAGGTACCTATTATCAAAAATCAAGCAAAACAAGAGTTTCGTTCTGAAATTGCACACTCTACTTTCTATGGTAATAAATTCTAGTATACCTAAGTCGATTAATAAATAGATAAAAATTATTTTCCGGTATAGTAACAAGTGAGTTTCCTTATCAGATATTTCCAAAGCTTCTACCTATATCAGTTAATCTTTAAAAAAAACTTTACCTCATTTTCAGACGGAGATACGGAAGGGTTTCGTCATATATTGGACGTGAATGTTTTAGCTGTTGCTTTATGCACGAGAGAAGCTGTGCGATCTATGAAAGAGCGTCAAGTCGACGGTCATATCTTTAATATCAACAGGTTCGTTGATACTCGTACTTTTAGATATATTAGCATATGATGATTTTTGTCGTTTACATGCTAAAATACGGTATACGATATCAGGAACCGTATCGATTGAATATTTTAGTCATTTAGTCCTGAATTTTTTCGCAGTGTTTTGGGTCACTACGTGTACAACCCATTCGATACGTACAGTTTGTATCCGAGCAGTAAATTCGCAGTAACTGCAATGACCGAGGTAACGAGGAAGGAGTTGATCAAAGCAAACACGAAGATTAAAATAACGGTGAGTAGATTTAAAATATATCTGCAAAAAGTGATAAACGCTGAATTTCATGATAAAACAAAGATACACATCGTGATGATAGTCAATAACGCGATGCATATTTGGTTATTATAGAGCATCAGTCCAGGATTGGTAAAAACCGAAATCATCACGGCTGTTTCAAACGAAGAAGCTGCTAACCAGATTTTCAACGCTCACCCTTCACTGAATTCAGAGGATTTAGCAAACGCTATTGTATACGCTTTAGGCACACCACCGCATGTTCAGGTAAAAAAAATAACGATGGAAGAAGATTTTTTTTATTCTTAAATCGTTTCCATATATTTTCTCCACATTTTTTTTATCCTAATTTCCGAATCTTTTACACACGAATTGTAGTACCTATACATTTAATTTCTACTGCAGGTCTGTGAGCTGATAATTCGTCCTGTTGGAGAGCTCATATGTTGAATGCATCCTTGTCATTCATTCAGATTCAAGAGTACGCTGAAGCACCGGATCCACTAAAGTTAATTTCATTCATTACAGCTTCCATTACTGTAGTATTCATATTTTATAACTCGCTAAAGGCTCTTTATTACTATTTTAAATGTATGTATGTAGTTAGCCTAGTGTTTATACCAATACCTCGGCATTGATAACCTGAAATGAATAAAAATTTTCTATCTGTTACACAAAATGTGTTTGGGTCAAGTGCAAGAACGTATTTAAATTTCCATTTCTATACTCGGTTTATATTATATCCAACTTTCTTATACTTTCCCCAAACTGGTTTCAGAGGTGTTTGTCTAAATAACTCGATATAATTAACTACAAGTTTTAAAAATTGGTCTGCAGAAGCATCAATCGTTCTAAATTTAATCGAGTTTTAATTACAACTGGTATTACTTAGAATTTGGATTTTATAATTCGGCATATTTAATGATCATACTACAATTACAATTGACTTAGTTTTTTTTACATAGTATATGATTGAATAACGCCTGACAATTTTATACATCAAAAATATATGCATGGCACAATATTCACGTATAACTGCAAGTCATGATGAGAAAAGAATTCATTGTATCAATTTCACTGATGTTTTACATGTGTAAGTTGTCAGTAGATGTAGTTCAAACAGATAATAGCAAGTCTACCTCGTAATATTTAATTCCACCTCACTTCCGTTCGATGCTATAAATTCTGAATACCTTGGGCGATGTGAATGAAAATCGCCTTCTTCTGTATTGTAAATTTCCGATCTTACTATTGTATTCATTCGGCTGATCGTTGAATCTTTTTCTATCGATTCTGTGGAGTACGGATGAAAAGTATTGTATAGCAATCAGAATGGATCGTTGGATTGGAAAAGTGGCATTAGTTACGGGGGCCAGTTCTGGTATCGGTGCTGCAACTGTCGAGGCTCTTGTTCGGGAAGGTCTTCAGGTCGTTGGAGTGGCAAGACGAGTTGATAAGATTGAGAAAATTGTGGAAAAATTGAAAAATACGAAAGGGAAGCTATACGTGAGGGAGTGCGATGTATCCAAGGAGGAGGATATCCTTGCGGTCTTTGAATGGATAAAGAAAGAACTCGGTGGCGTCGACGTCCTTGTTAATAACGCCGGAGTGATGCATCTCACTACCCTCAGTGGTGAGTAAAATTTGTAACTGCAGATCGAAAAGTCTGATTTATTTTTCTGTGAGCGGGAATGATTATCAATTTCGAAAGAAAAAGGGTTTAAATAAGAGAGGTACTCATTCAGTTGCTATTGAAATTTTTACTAAAATGTACATCCACTTCTCAATAATTCACATATTTAATCCATAAATTTAAAAACCGAAAAGAATCTTTAATTACTTTTTATAAAAACAGCGATTCATAATATGATGAACTTTGAATATGAAACTGCAGTAAGACTCCGTTGAAATGATTCTAGAAAAGCGTAATCAATCCTGACGTATTTTCATGTAGTGTGATAGGACCCTTTTCTTTTATCTTATCACGAATTCCTCTTTACAAATTTCCAATAACTCATCATAGATTTTCGAAACGTTTTACCTTTTAATTTACAGACGGAGATACTAAAGGATTTCGCCGTATACTAGATGTGAACGTCTTAGCTGTCGCTTTGTGCACTAGAGAAGCTTTGCGATCCATGAAGGCGCGTCAAGTCGATGGTCACATCTTCAACATAAACAGGTTCGTTGATACTCGTACCTCCCGCTATATTCGGTCCACGGTATACGACATTAAATACGTATCGTTTGAATATTCTAATTATTGAGTTCTGAATTTTTTCACAGCATTTTGGGTCACTACGTATTCAACCCAAGTGACATATACAGTTTGTATCCGAGCAGCAAATTCGCAGTAACCGCGATGACCGAAGTAACGAGGAAGGAGTTGATCAAAGCGAACACGAAGATTAAAATAACGGTGAGTGGGTTTAAAATATATCTGCAAAAGGTGATAAACGCTGAATTTCATGATAAAACAAAGATACACATTGTGATGATAGTAAATAACGCGATGCATCTTCGTTCATAGAGCATCAGTCCAGGATTTGTAAAAACAGAACTCATTGCCGCTGTTTCAAACGAAACACTCTCCAGAGAATTATTCGAAGCACACCCGTCACTTAATCCAGAGGATGTGGCCAACGCCATCGTCTATGCCTTAGGAACTCCACCGCATGTTCAGGTAGAATGAATACCAATAGGAAGCTTTCGTCTTATTTTTATCTCGCTTTCGTACTTTGTCGCTAAACTTCTTAATCACCATAATTAAGAATCGTTTTTTCCTATACATAAAATTTTTTTTGTTTTTTTTTTTACAGGTCTGTGAATTGATTATTCGTCCAGTCGGAGAACTTATGATTGGCTAAAAAAAACTTCTGTCTTTAACAGATTTAACATCTGCCTGTAACACCTGGAGTTTACTTCATTTCTTGCAATTTATATTACCAGTATTCAAATTTTATAATTTTTAACTTACTTTGTTCAGTTGGATTTAACGAGAGTTTATCTAACGCCTTATCCTGAATAAAATCCATCTTTTTATTACACCAAATATGTTCGAAGTCAAGTGCACAAATATCTTTATACACCTTTCAATACCTGCGTTTAATACTCTGACCAAATTCCTCCACTGATCTACCTTTATGCATAAACGCCTATTAGCCATTTCATCAAACTGCTTTGAATAGAAAAACCTTCGAGTTCCAAAATGACGAATTTCATTATTTGAGTTATTGCGTTTTAAGAACTGTCACGTGATGAGTGAAAAATTATATGAATATGCTCCACTGGTTGAATATGTTTAAATAATCGAAACAGTATCATGTAATTGTATACAATTACGTTTTATTCCATTATATATATGTTCGTACATAGGTATGTATAATTGTTACGATAAAACAGTTAAAATATTGTTATAAGTTTGAAAAGATATGTAAATATCATTATTATTATAAGTAACTATAACTATTAACATGCATGTTAAGTATTTTCATTAGTGAGCTTCAGATCTAACCAGCTCTCAACGATCTTCATGGTGGATGCCGATGTACAGTATTCGTTTACTTGGTCGTATTTTGTGAAAGGGTAGCTGCAAATCACTGTTCACATCATAACACTGATTTTCCAGAAACTTCATCTTCATGGTTACCTTCATCAATCTCACCAAGTCCCTAGGGTGTAGTAGAAAAAAAGTTGAGAATATTTTCCTAATTTAACTGCCTAAAAGTGCATCGGTCACAAACTTTAATAATATTATACCTCAGGGTTAGTTACATCAGGGATGATCTCGTCGTTACTTAAGATCCTGAGTAGTAGTTTCTCCAACAATGCCAGCCCACTGGTCGGATTGTCTTTTGATTCATCGGTACTGCTTCCACTTTTCTGCAATTAAATGCGGCAAGTAAAACAAGGTGAGCTGCTTTGATCAGACTTGGAATTAAATAGAATTATTGAAAAAGGGTTCAGATAGTGAAAATAGTATTATATTGTAACGGAAGATGATTTCAAGTGTAAATAATTGGACTTTACGCCCGCAAAACAAGGCCGAAAAAACGTTCTTTACGCTCACTATGATGAAAATGTATTCTTCAATGTCAAATAGATTCAAGTATACTTACATCGGGGGTGGTCTCACCGCTGTTCGACAGCAGAAGTGATAACTTATTGAATAATCTTAAAATCACAGCGATCACATTTTTTGGATCAAAGGTATTGGCGTCGGTTTTCTGTAATTAAATAATTAGTGAAATATTATGAACTGCATTGATCGGATTCAGAATTAAAAAGTTTAATTAAATCAAGAGTCTATCGGGCGAAATAGTATATTGTTTATCAAGGGTGGAAAGTAGGCGATTATTAACGAGTGTGAAATTTACCACCCGAGTAAAACGAGGGTGGTAATCACACGAATTAGGATCACTTTTTCGCCCCGTGATGCACATGATATTTTTTGTCCAATATCTGCACCGGAAGTTTCCTTTGGAGTGCATGTAAAAACGAACGGAAAGTAGTTTCATTTTCCGCTCTAGGGCGGTAAAGTACTAGAGTGCGGTAAAGAATTACTATTTTACCACCCATGAGCTGACTTTCCCGCCCGAGTGCGGAAAAGTGATACTTTCGGCACGGATGCTTTCAATTTGTGCAATATGCAAAAAAAGAGCATCGTGACTAATTATATAAAAAATGAAAAGTGGAAAGTTTAAGGAAGAAAATATTCACTTAGTTCATCTAATTTAACTGTACTTACATCGGTCTCTGAATTTTCCGACGGCGAAGATATCCCCGAGAATATATTTTTAAATATGTCTAACCCTGGAATTGCTGCCTGTGCCAGAGCGAAGACCATGAAGAATACGATGAGTTTACCAGACATCTTGATCACTGTCTACTAATTGCCTCCAAGGAACAACATTCGGCTTATATAGTGGCAAAAATGGGTAAACTTTGTGCAGTAAACATTTGCTAAATGAGAGCGAAATTTGGAATTTTGAATAAGTAGAGTTGGTTCTAATGGTTACACGAATGCCTCATTATACAAATAATTTAATTATAAAATAGAATGAGGGTAAGTAATCGCGCAAAAATAAATTTGGCATAGTCAATAAAAATACTCATACGAGGTTAAAGTAATATTCCAATAATATTCACTCGATATTATTAAATTGATAAATTAAAACGTGAACAATTCAACCGACCTGAATATCGATTATAGCTGAAGATTAATTTTCCATTAAAACGCTCAGGTTTAACGTCAGTTTTACTTGATGTATACGTTATTTAAGAATTATTGGTACAATTTAACGGTATGAGTAATGCAACGAATTAAATAGCTGCAATAATTTAATGAAAATTTTTATTTCTACTCGGATATTATTCAACGACATGTCGACAGACTTTTATCAACTCTTACGTGCGTGTAGTGTATGTTATTCAAAATTTGACAAATGATTGAGAAAATTTTCTCTCATAATGATTAATTTATTCATAAATTTATACATACGTCAATTTTATATCGCCATTTTGATAACATATTTACCTACTTTTAAGAGACAGCTGATAAATTATTCGGCCTAAATAGTAGTAGAAATTATTCTACCGTATTGACACAGTTGTTAAATTTAAACAGAATTTTTTATTGCTAATAAGTAGAGCACTAGCTGGTACTTCGCTGTTAAGATAATTGTTATTGTAATTATATAATATGCTTATAGACAAGCTAGATTAAAAAAAAAAAATCAAAAACTATCGTCTGCATTTGCTACGGATAAAAATATCCGGAATAGTATAGAGTGGAAAAAATAAGTCCAACTTTGAAAAAGAAGCCTCTCAATTTTCCAAGGAAAATCTGATCCGGCCAACTTGATTTAGTCTCACTTTTTATCGAGGTGATTTCGTTTCAGAGTCTCTTGTGATTTTCAGCTACAAAGATCCCTCAGGTTTTACTTATTTCTTTTTTTATTATCGATTCTCTAGTTCACTTCTCTATACAACATAGACGGATAGAGAAACTGAAAGTCTTGGAAATAATGAGAGATATTAAACATGATAAACAGTCTCGCACGTGCCTATGTCTTAGACACGAAATAACGTCAAAAATATCAGAAATTGAACGAACCCGAAATTGAGTCTGATGAAAATTCCGCACGAGCGAACATCGGCGGTTCTTTATTTCTGCTTTAATCTTCCGTGGAGTAATTATATCGTCAGGCAATTTAACGGACACTGACGCATGATATAAATACAAGAACTAACCGAAGCGATATTCGCACCTATTTCAGATAGAAGAATTACGTTAAAAGTGAAAAAATAATTCATTATGCTTTCAACAATTTGAATCTAACGAAGCACAATGCGGCTCTTGTCTCCTTTAAAGTTAATTTATTTCATGTTTATTTCATCCGGGTATGAAACGAGATCGTTGACTATTAGATAGAAAAAATTCATCCCCTTTCATTGAGCGTTATCAATACTGTCGGAGTTCTGGATGCAGCGCGGTGATAAAAATTTATATGAATAATGAAAATCGCAAAAGCTCAATTAAAAATGATGAAATTGAATGAAGTCGATAAATGAAAAGCACGATTCTTTTTCTGTACGAGGGTGAATTTTATTTTTTTTTTAATATAAAACTAAGGGATGAAACACAGCGGGGGTATACAAACTGCAATTAAAATATATTACAGTATAATATCCACGATTTCCAACAAGGAGAAGTCATCCGCGATTGTTTTTATCCTGAGAAAAATCCACGGATGACCAATGGAGCGAATCTTTTATATAGCTATGATATCGTTATAAGCTAACCTTGTGCGTTTTCAGTTCGCTTAATCGCGATGTATAAGTTTTACAGTATGAAAAAATAAAAATGCAGAAATATTCCAGACCTATAAATCGCCATGCTGCAGATGTTACCTTGTGATGTATTTGCATATTTTTAAAATTCAAAAAAAGTTTACATAACCGAGTTAATTAATTTCTTTCATCGTTCTTTCACCTCAAAAATAGAAAAAAATGAAAAAAAAAAAAAAAAAAAACTTTTTTGGAAGAATAGAAAGAAAGAATAAAAATTCGAAAAAATTTCGTTACGTTTATGTTATTCAAAATTTTCGCTACTTTTAAATTTCGATTACGAATTAAAGGAGTTTTTTTTTTCTTTTTTTTTTTCATATACATATAGAAAATATTTACTTG
Organism: Macrophya annulata; assembly: GCA_963924015.1. Classification (NCBI taxonomy): domain Eukaryota; kingdom Metazoa; phylum Arthropoda; class Insecta; order Hymenoptera; family Tenthredinidae; genus Macrophya; species Macrophya annulata. The sequence continues at coordinate 28,219,584 of OZ001260.1, forward strand.
CCAAAAAATTTATTAAATAGTATATATCTTGTATATCGATAATCTAAACGTACGATATAAAAAAAAATACGATATATGTGTTCGCTAACCGGTGAATTTATATTCCCGACGTGTCGTAACCTTGGAAACCAAAGTAATGAATTTTAATTTAGACTTACCCCAGATATTTCATGATATATCAAATATCTTTCATATATGATAAAATATGGCACATACAGGTATATATTTACAATGAACAAAGATCTGTTTCTCTTTATTTTATTTATTTTTTTTTTATTTTCTATTCAGTGACGCGTGGAGTCCAGATGACAGATCTAAATGGCTATCCAATTTATCGAAGGTCTTCAATATCGTTAACTAATAGCTGATCAAATCAGAAGACTCATTCTGAGTAAAAACAAAATAAAAAATAAAATGTCTTTGTTATTCAACTTTTTAACAACACGTCCGGTGGTCCAGCCTTAATCAGCATAAATTAACGAATAAGATTTGTCTCACTCAATGAATACCTGGTATATAGATACACATATATATCTGACCTAAATTAATTCAAACGAATCTTTTATTAAACTGTTCACTTTTTTTTTTTTTAATTTTTTTATTTTATTTTTTTAAGGATATACGTATACCATGTTCATTATTTATCCCAGGATCTAGAGATTCGACTCACTTATGTAATTAATTAATTAATTATTTTACAATTTATTATAATTACTGTCTACTCGTTTAACTTCTAATAGAAACTTATAATATTTCGAGAATAATGACGATTTTTTGATTCCTTTTAATATACGTCTCAAAAATTCTTCACTGTAGTTATTTTTTTTTTTTTTTTATTTTTGTTATAATCTAATACAACGAGTTTTAATTACAGTAAAGTTTTACAATCAGAGTAAATACGACGTCGATCTTGTCCGAGATTAAACTGAAAACTAAACTGCATCAGGTATCTCGATCAATTTTCTCTTTTACGTTTTTTATAATAATTGCTAATAAATTGTGTCAAATAGATATCCTTAACCATATTTATTATTACGATGCAGACACTCGATGACATTAAGTATATATGTATATATGCATATATATCTTATATTTTTTAACGCTTGAATGATTAGTCGATGCTACGATTTGTAAGTCCGTAACCACTGGTCCATTCAAGGTTTTATTATTGCAGCTTCTACTTCCATACTAATTGCCAATTAGACACTGTTGAATACCGTTTTATTCAGTCACTAGAAACATTCACTACCGGTAGAACAATTTTGAATTAAATACAATATCTGCAAACCCATATCAATTTTGGTTGCCTTATCTATACTCGATATTTAAAATATTGAACCGAATCGAACATATATCGTATACTTTTATCTCCTACTTGTTGCTGAGTGTTAAATTTTCTTTAATTACGTATGCGAGATCTTTTCTCGTCGTAACATGTTGAAACAGCAAATTGAACTTGTTTTTTGTTTGAAGAGTGGATAGACAAGAAGTAGATAAGATTCAAACATTTTTATCTCGTCTTGTCAACCTTCCAACATTTTATTATCATGTTTCCTAGTACCTACGATTTTTGGATAATATGGTAGATAAAATTCTATGACACAGATTTTTCACCTTTACTTATAATCCTTTACGGACACCCCCACTCAAGTTCATTCCCAGAGCAATTCAACAGTCGACGAGAAGGTTGTGGCTCAGGTAACTTCGGAAATTCCAGGACCAGACAGTCGCTCGCGGACAATCGACGACTTGGAAGAGGGACCCGTGGGACTGGTTCAAAATTGCCTTACATTTATCGTGAGTAGATACTTACTTCTCGCCTTATTTTTTTAATTTTTTTTTTACTTCTGCTACCTGCTTGGTCTGATAATTATTACGCTTAGGGGATATCTGGGGTCGTTAGCGTTAAATGAAGTTAACTTTTTGCCAAATCTCATTCCCCCCCCTTCCCCACCTTGCAATTTCTCCTTCTACTTTATATTATTTTTTATATCCAAACAAATCCTGACGAACTTTCATTTTCTTTACCATCTCCTCGATCATTTTTTTATTTATTTTATTAATTTTTATTTATTTATTTTTTTTTTTTTGTTATCTCATTCTCATTTCTCACACTCGACTGAAGTAGCTAATTTTCTGATCACGTGTTGACCCTCGATTTTACGTCTGACTTTCTTATTTTCACTCAATCAATTCACTCGAATGATTTTATCGATTTTTTTGAAAAAAATTTCTAGAATTTATTAGCCGATATTATATTGGCTGTCGAACTCTACAGCTGACGACGAGTATAAGTCGTTCAGTTTCATGTTTTTATTATTCTTATTATTCCCTCTCGAGTCTTTTTTCGATTTCATCAATTCTCACGAGCAACCCTCTTACATAAACGAGGCGTGCTTCTGCATTCTAAATACGCATAATTTATCATATTTCTATGGATATATCGGTGATACTATACATTCATTCGTAGACATATATAGGTATATAAAAAAATAAAAAAAAAAATAAAAAATATTCAAGATAAATAAACGATTCTCACGTCCGGGTAAATGGAATATCGAAATTGTCTGCACTCGCATGATAAACATCTAAATCCATATAGGAAGAAATCAGATGATTTCTTTTTCTTTGTATAAGATAGAAAATTTCCACTCTCTCTCTTTTTTTCTCTCTCTCTCTTGACCGTTCGATGCTTATTTTCTTCTTGATTGCCTCTCTTTGTGCGGATCCTCTTTAATTAACTTTAGCAAGTATCAAAACTTCTGAGAAACTCCTCGCTTAAACGATCGAAAGATTCGAGAATGCACGATGAAAGTAAGAGTAAAAAGACGTAGTTAAACCGCGAATTAAAATCCTAGATTTACTAGAATAAATAATCACAGGATACTTTCATCCGCAAAAACTTAACGCGAGACTATTCATTCGATCCTGGAAAGTAGTGGAATCGATTACAGCGATACAGTTGCGATTAAAACACTTTTTCGAATTTTAGAAATCGTTTTATCGCTGTTTATTCGGATTATTGAACAATTTCGAAAAAATTAACACGATCCTACAACGTGTGGCGTATATTTAAATAAAACGTTTGTAAAAATTCGCATCATACACTCGACGTATTCTTATTAATTAATAAAAAGTGATAATTGATACGACAGGTGAAAAATTTTTGATCAATTGATCGAGTCGTGTACGTTAAGACTGTAAGTAATCTTTCAACAAGTGATGCTGTGTTAAAAAAGAGAGAAAAAAAAACTTCCAGTTCTTATGCCTCTCTGAGATGGTGAATATCGCGGTGTAACTTTTTCTCTTCAATCATTTTGTTCGACCACCGTATAGATCGCCGATTATATTCGCCGTTTTTATATTACTCTGGCCAGGCACGTTTTCTTCATCTTCTTCATGCAAGGCAATGACCTTCCGTTAGTGTGAAATTTCATCTAAAATAACCACCTATCCTATCCGAGCGCATGTATAGAGGAATTGAAATGTACCGTAATCCCATAGATTATTTTTGAAAAAAAAAATTCAATTTCATTCCGAATACTCGAAGGAAATCGTTCAAGAATTTTTACAATTAGTATAGAAACGTTCGAATTTCGTCATGGCCTCTCGTACTCATGATGAATGGCTATAATTTCATTTTCTAGCTCGCTTATTTAAATTGATATGTGTATATATTGTTGCGATATCAAAAACCAATTAAGGTATATATACAAGCAGCGTTGTTTTAATTATATTCACAACAGCAGGTTGTTATACCTATTTCCTAGTCTTTCCAATACTCGGAATGAAAGAGAGATCTAAAGAAAAGTAAACAGGTAGAATAATGATCGTTTTGTCAAGGCCGAATCGATTCCTTGATAAATCATTTAAGTCGAATCTATTCACGTTAAGCCTTACGAGTAATTTAACATCAAATTAAATCAGAAACGGGTGTTCATGCTTTGGAATTTATTTTGATTTATCTTTTTGACAAACACCGCCGATCAGCTTCCGCGTACAAATTCCAATTATGACAATTGACAGACAATCGAATATGTACACGATACAAAAAAGCTTTATAATAATTAAAAACTCATTTCAATTCCAGATCATTTCGAAATGAATACCTCGTGGTTTTGGCTAACCACGATGTTGGCCCTATTTTCATTTCTGGAAGCAAGCCCCAGCGGAATGTCTCACATGACGAGGAACAGAAGATCCGAGACTTTGAATGAACAGCAAAAACCACACATTATAATAATCCTAGCCGATGATATGGTATAATAAAAAACGCCTGTCAGGCCTTAAATCAATCAATGTGCTATTCATTGATAATTTTTTTCTTTAATCAGGGATGGAACGACGTCAGTTTCCACGGTTCAAATCAAATTCCAACACCAAACATCGACGCTTTAGCTTACAACGGTGTAATACTTAACAGCCATTACGTACCTGCGCTTTGCACACCCAGCAGATCCGCTTTGATGACTGGAAAATATCCCATTCATATTGGAATGCAGCATTCCGTTATATTCGAAGCAGAACCTCGAGGATTACCACTCAAGGAGAAGTTGCTACCGGAGGTACGTGATCACAATGCTTCGTTCTTTCATCTTCTGTGCTCAAATATACCTGAAAAACTTTACTAGATTCTTTAAACTCTGAATATCTCTCAGCTCTGCACCGAATCACTTCCATGAGCCAATCGAACAAACATTACATCTTTGGTTTACTTTTTCTGTTATAGTATCTGAAAGATGCAGGTTACAAGACTCACGCGATTGGTAAATGGCATTTGGGATATCACAGGGTGGATTTCACCCCAACACGTCGTGGCTTTGATTCTCATTTCGGGTATTGGAATGGGATTCAGGATTATTACAGCCATGAAGTGCAGGCCACGGTGAGCTCCCTCATTCCTAACATCAAAGTAACAAGATGAACTACTCTCCAGAAGTCCGACGCCTCATAATCTGCCGTCTATGTTTTCATTTCATTTCTTTTTCAGGGTGGTACCTTCAAAGGATTTGACATGCGGAGGAATCTGTCTGTCGCTTGGGATACCGCAGGAAAATATTCAACCGATCTTTTCACCGAGGAAGCGGTCAAGCTCATCGAAACCCACAACCCTGATGAGCCTATGTTCATGTATCTCGCACATTTGGCTCCACACTCGGGGAATGAAGATGCACCTTTCCAGGCGCCCGATGAAGAGATTGCAAAATTTACCCACATCACAGATCCCGAAAGAAGGATTTACGCTGGTAAGTTACTAATTCTTCTTCATTCAAATCATCTTGGAACTAAAAATCTATCTGAAAAACTGTACTAGAAGCTTTAAACTCTGAACCTCTCTTCAGCTATGGTCTCTAAACTCGATCAGAGCGTCGGCGATGTGATTACAGCCCTCAGACGAAGAGGAATGCTAGAGAACAGCATAGTTCTTTTCATGTCTGACAACGGAGCTCCAACAATGGGAATTCACAGCAACAGAGGAAGCAATTATCCAATGCGTGGTGTGAGTGTATAACATGAATCACCTGAACGATTGAATGATATATCTTGTTTTTGAGCAACCGATATTTTCCCTTTTAGATCAAAGAGAGTCCCTGGGAAGGTGGTGTTCGTGGTGTAGCGGCTATATGGAGTCCTTTGATCGAAGAAACGAACAGAGTCTCTAATCAGCTCATGTACATGTCTGACTGGCTCCCTACCCTCTATGCGGCTGCTGGTAGGACTATTTTATTTATTTTTGGTTTACTTTATCGCCCAGCTTTTCTAATCTTTTTTCATTTTTACATCCCGATGAAACACTATAACAAAGTATTTTTTGTAAAGGAATGAACATTGATGATCTTGGGAAAATCGATGGCATTAACATGTGGTCAGCGTTACGAAGTGACAAGTATAGTCCACGATCAGAGATAGTAGTTAACATTGATGAAATAGACAATTACGCAGCTATACGAAAAGGTGATTTTAAGTACATTATTGGCACAACGACATCAGGTGACGAGTGGTACGGAGAGGCAGGAAGACCTGATATCGAGATGAATGGTGGAACTTTGGCAACTTATGATCCAGAAATTGTGCTGAAGAGTAAAGCTGGAGTAGCACTGGCCGGGGTGATAACAGCCAGACAAGTAAAAGAGGTGATAAAGATAAGAGAGGGAAAGTTGGACAGCGGGAAGATTAGTACCAGAATGCTCACTGCTGTTGAGATTCAATCGATGAGAACAAAAGCTGTGCTGAATTGTAACGTGAGGGAAGAAGATAAGGTAATCGAACTTTTAGTTAAAGATCTTTCGTGTTATTCTGATCTAAAACATTCTTCACAATTTACAGGTTGCTTGTAACCCCCTGGAATCACCGTGTCTGTTTAACATCAAGGAGGATCCTTGCGAATTGGTAAATCTCGCGAAGACAAGACCTTTAATTTTAACAACACTCGAAGAATCCCTTATGAGATATCGACTCACAGCTATTCCGGCTAGCAACGTTGATCTTGACCCAAGATCTGATCCTGCCCGATGGAATGGCACATGGGTAAATTGGAACGAAATTTCCCCGATGAGATTTACGACGAACGATTTTGAAAAGCCAAGAAGAATTTCTGGACCAGTTATCGCAGTGATAGCCGCTTTACTAGCTCTGACAACAGTCGCTTTAATTGCACTTTTCACAATTAAGTTCAAGAAGAACACACCGGTAAATACACATCCGGAACACGGTACTTTCCATAAGCTATCAGAAAGACGCGGAGCTCTTAACGATTCCACAATAGTAGAGCCTGCTGAGATGTCCGAAAAATCTAGAAGCATACAGAGCTTCAAAGAACTCGCTTCTTTGAAGGATCTTGCAAGAAATATTGACTGACGGGAGGGTCAGAGGTGTGCGAGATATGGGCCAGTTATGACCAGTGTAATAATAACATATGTCCGTAGCGAGGCCGTAAAACGCTGATCTCCGTTCCCTTTCTTAATTTCGAAAGTCTACATTGCGTGCATGGAAATAGACTGAAGGAAACTTTAGACTAGACTTGGCTTGGTACCGTGGAACGATTTATCTATATCAATGCTCGGTAAACGGTGCAGGATAAAAAATACACGCTTTGTAAGATATGTGATTGAGTCTGGGAACGGAGAAGAAGCAATTTTTACACAAAGAATATGATTTTTTTTAATTCATCTCGTACTACCTCAATTTGCAGGAGAGCATCACCTTGGTATAGTGATTTTATACCATCAGTGACTGCACAATACTCAAAAACAAATCCAGAATAAAGGGTGTACATTAGGGTGTTTTAAAAAATTTGGCGATTTTTTATAATCACCCTAGTGTATATACACCTTGGAAATGTTTTTGTTTTTTCAAATCGTCGCGCTGGTACGTTGTGAAGAAATATTGAAAAAAGTAAGTCAATAGAATATTTCTTCAAAGCTTATCAATAATTTAAAAAAAAAATAAAAAATTATTTCCAAGATGTATAATACGCCCTTAACTATCGTCAAGAAGTCAGACTTGCGAAGCAAGTTTTTTAGAACTTCTTAAAACTTAATTTCTTTTCTATTATATCTCTGTATTTTATACATTTGTACATAATATATAACTATACGTAAATTTGTAAAAAAAAAATAAAAATAAAAATAAAAACATTACGAAAAACAGTTTGATTTTCAGTTCAAATAAATTTTTCACTATCTATATAAATACCCGGTAAATTTTATTTCAGTTAATATATAATTTAACAGATAATCAATGTACGTGGGATTGATTAATACAAAAGATAGCTGAAAATAATAATCATACAGTAAAATACTTTATTATCATAATCATTATCATCATTACAATATAATATATGTATAAAAGAAAAAAATTTTACGTAATAATATATAAGTAATATAATACGTAGGTATATTGAGTTACTAATAGCTTAACAGATATCTGTGCAGCTGAGGATACATGTGGTTCACTTGTATAAATATAACAAAGTTTCATTTCTGTACAATAAGCTGTTTAAAATTATCTAAAAAATTCACTACAAATATTACATGGCACAATTAATAAAACTAATTCACGGTCTTTTAATGTCTATATCACAACCGAGTGATGTTTTAAACATATATAAAACATAAAAAATAGTAATCAATCCTGCGTGCATTTTTCTAACATAGTAGCCAAATTATGTATTTGTCTATCTAATGGAGTGATATTCTCCTCCGAATTAGACATAACATCCAACAATTCACTGATTGGTAATTCAGTTTTAACTTTATGACTCCTATCTGGCAAATCGCGTATATCAATTCTGTACAAAGTACCAACAGCCCTTTGAAACATAATTAAACTATAAGACATTCCATCTTGCGGAGATACAGACCAAAGAAAATCTTTTATGTAATGTAAATCAGTTACTAATCGTTTAGGACGAGATTTTATAATTACGTATAGAAGTAATGGTATCAAATCGTTTGTTGATGGGAACTGTCGGAACAATCTAACTTTATTATCATTATCTTTAAAAATTTCTTCAGTTTTTGTTTGCACTTCTGCCAGGGCTCCTTTGACCTCGGCAACTATCAAGTCTAAGGTGCTTCTCAGACAGAGTAACTTCTCCAACGGTCCTTCCCTAGCATCTAACGTAGCAAGTTCAACAACCGCAGCTGGCAACGATATAGCCAAAGATTCATCGGCGCCCAATTGGTCTGGAGTAACACTGGCATCAACCAGCTGAATCATTTTGTTATTAACTATTGAATCATCCTGGTCAAGCTCTGTGCTTAGAAACGAGTATATCTTATCGTGCAAACAGTGCATTATGAAAACTTCTAAAGCGGTTGTAAGAAGTTTTTGAAATCTTGCATCTCGCTGTAAGTGAAGAGGCTGTTTCCTCATGATTATTGCCCAGTAATGACGAGTCAGATCTTTTAGCGTTGTACTGAGCTCTTCGCAGTTGTTGAAATTGTCTAATTCAATTTTGCTCAATTTTGAGTCGAGATTTTTTAATGGAGTTTTTACTCGGTCTGATAATTGCTCCAGGAAATTTGACGCTCTGTGAAACCAAGTTGAGTTTAGTTCAAACAAACTTCATTCATTATATTTTTCAATTTTTAAGAAGTCTGCATCGGTTCTTATGTAAAAGCGGTTTTAGTCAAATTCCATGAAACTGGATCATGTTGCATTCGAAACCATGCTGATTAAAAGTCTCCATGAGCCAAACCCCATGAAATTAAGGGTTTTAAAGATATTTAAATATAAAGTTCTAGTAATTTGGTTAATAGCGATGAATAACTTGGAAACAATGAGATTTATCCAAAAAGACCAAGATACCATTTTTGTAGAGCGTTTAATTTTGGAATTTAACTGAAACTGCTTTTACATAAGGACAGATACATGGTCCTTTCCAGAACTTACTCTTTGTAAGAAGTGATGCTGACATTCAAATTTATCTCATCATCCGCTAGATCAACTGCTAGACTATATTCAGGTAATAACGGCTTATCCAGAACTAGGATTAAGTATGTTTGAAATTCCTTATTGTATCCTCTTTCGATGGACAAAACCCTGGCTTTATGTCTACCATTATTCTCCAATAATTCTTTATTTTCGTTATTCTCATTATTTTCTATCAGCTCTAAACTCATGCCGTTTAATTTATACAGCGAAGAATTTAATGATCCGGTCGATATGAAATGCTCTTGTAATTCCATGTGAGGTTTTAGAATGTGATTGTCTAAAGCGAAGCAATCATGAGATTAGAAGAAAAAAAACCAAATGATCATACTCTGAGATAATTAAATGCGAGTTTATTTCAGGAAACAAAAAATAGAGATACAAGTTGTTAATCAAGGTTTGAGGAATAGGAGAGGGACAGGTTTAACATTCTTGATATTTATTCAACAAAAATTACCAACAAAGTTATCCGTTATTGTTAAACCGCGTAACGAGTTTCCACAAGGTACGCATACAGTCCAACACTTTGATATCGCGAATTCGTATTTTTTTCTAAATTCGTTCTGTAAATAAGGAGGCGTTTGTGAATCGAAAGAATTCATTAACAATTCAACAAATTATTAAAGAAGATAGTTAATCAACTAGATAAATTAGTATCCAAGTTAATTACGTTGGTCCTTACCCTCAATGAATGGTAAAATGGGTTATAAACTATTTCGTCAGGATCCATAGCCATGGTCATGCAGATGCAGTCTGTGTTGTATTAGTCCAGTTCGATAGGCGAAGATAGTTGTTTTAGCTTGGATTATTTCTTTTGACATTATTATCCGTGAATAGAAAGAACTGTACCAGCAATTAACCTCATCGCGATTTAAGCTCCGCCGACTCTTCGACTCGATCCTAAATAGATAACTGGATACTGATAAGATAAAACCAAGGTAAACACCTTCGATGTTTACATTCTCTTATCACGTGCTCGTTTTTGTACTTTCATCTTTGATGGCGCCACTAATCAGTCCAGTTGCTAACGCCATCGAAGCGACAGTTTCCTCAACTATGTTTAGCGCAATTCAGTCAGTTCAAAAATCTTTGTGGAAATAGCCCGCCACTTTATTGTTTTTCAATTATTAATATACTGAACGAATGATCCTTAATTGCTCTTCATCGCTATGCTAATTTCTAGTCCGCCGATTTGAGTCAATGAGTAACGATTACATATAGTATTTCTATAATCTTTTTATTATTAAGAATAATCAAAAGTACAAATTATATATACGATTTACTATTATCTATATTTATATCTCTTGTACATACATCTTGTCACATTTGTATAGTTATGTATAGGTATATATACAAAAATTATATATACTTCATAGGTATAATTATTATATAAGATACGTACTACATGTAAAGATCAACAAAACATAATTTCTTCACCTATATAGGTATGTAATATATTATATTATAGTATTGAAATATCCTAAATATATTTTCTAAAATGATCATATATGCGCGTGACGGAATTGAAACTGATACAAAGTATAATAAGAAAGAGAAAAAAAAAATTCGTAAAGAAATATTCGATTTAAGTTTCAGTATAACAATAAAAAAATTATTTTTACTTTCTACAAGTAAGGTATAACATATGTAAAACTCTTTCTGATATTTTTGTATAATTTTTCGAATCTTAATTTAAAAAAAAAAATCTATTGAATTGATTCATTTATTTTTTATCTCATTCGAAAAAATCGTTAATTTTCAATTATTGAAGAGCAGTAAAGGGAAAAATATAAAAAAATGAAAATTATGCCCTATCAATCGTTCGATAAATTAATTAATATAATAAAATAAAAAACAGAATATTTATAATATATATAGGTATGTGTGTATTGGGTGATAAAGATGGATTACTTCTTTCGGTTACTATGATATTATAATATGTAATCGTAAATAAAAAATCAAAGATTCGGTCTTGAACATTTTTTCATTATCAATATAACAATAAACTCACAAAAAAACACTTCAATCGCATAACGTTTTTATATAGGAAATATAATTAATAATGATTTAAATGTATTGTACTATGCGTATTTATGGTATACTAACGTACATGTATACCTACATGACTTACGAACTATTTTGTTGTCACTATAAAACTGCGGGACATATACATATGGGGTAATCCATGTCATTTCGACCAACCTTTGTACATACATCAGCACTTCTGATTTTGTATTTGATTTTTTTCTGATGTAGTACGTACCGAAAGAAACACTGCTGAATTTTTTCAAATTTTTTGGCTACCAACCAAGAGAGATACGAATTTTTGAATTTTTTACCTTTTTGATATTCCAATATTTTCAAGCTTTGCTATTTCCGAAAGTGATGGTTATTCAAAAAAGTTGTTTAGACAAAAGTTACGGATCTTTGTATCATCTTTCAGAAAAAAAGACTTACGAAAATTTTTTGAATACAGTAACAGCCCGAAGAACTGTTTCTAAATACTATTTTCAATTTTTCATGTCTTCGGGCACGATTCATCTTCACGAAAAAATTACACAAATTCGGAATTGCTGATGTACAAAGGTTTGTCGAAATGACATGGATTACCCCATGTACATACCTGGGGTAATAATAATTACGAGATGAATTATATTTATGTCAAAAACACACATTCTGTGAATATAAATGATGATAGCCCACACACACACACACACACAAGTGCACGCTTTAAATTTTTTTTCTTTTTTGTTTATATTACTACAGAAGCTTAACTTTACCTCTTTTCTATTTCTCAATTAATCTCTGTAGATTTACTCGCGTAAGGAGACGACTTTGGGGCTGGTTCATCGTCATCATCTTCGACATTCTCTTCTTCTTCTTCTTCTTCATCCTCCCCTACCATTTTTTCGTTTTCTTGTCTTATTTGCGCTATTTTTTGCATCTCAGCACTCCTTAGTCTACGATATTTAAATAAGTACATACATGCGTTATTCTATTAATTATTATTAACTATTAATTAATAAAGTAAATATGTGAAATTGTTCAGAACTTACTCATCAAGTGCCTTTTCCTCCTCTCGTTCAGTCTTCAACTTCTGGAATAGTCGATAGGCAATACAGACTATCACCAAAAGTATTGGTATTATTACCACAAATATTATGCCTGCAGTTATACCGGCTTGTCTTGAACTGTACTCTTGCTGACCTATTATTTATGTGGAATCGATAACAATTGTGTTAAATAAAAATTATCAATATAAATAAAATATGAAAAACGTTTTTTGTAAAATATATATGTTACAGACATGCTATAAAATCACGGTGCAAAATGTAGTTATCCATGAACGACTGTAAAATAAATAGTAATTTCTTTTCATCCTCTTTTGATAGAACTTGTTATCTGTTATCGATGCAAAATTGTATAATAATGTAGAACTACGAAAGATGAGACGAATATTTTTTTAATCGAGAATTTAAAATGCCTCCGTGTGATCGATGATTTTTTTTTTAATCTAGACATACTGTTTGTCTCTTTTAATTCATTGATTGATATTATATATGTTATTACTTATCACGAATTATGTCGTCATTCTGATTGCAGATGGTTATTTTATATACTGCAGTTTTTAAATAATATATTAAGATTGAAAATCTGTTGGGATATATGACGTGTGTTGGATTATGGTTTATGAGAAATGGAAATTTCATGTAGTACAAACTCATTTCGAAATTTCCATTCCACTGCAGTTAATGTAGATTTGATATCATGATTTCTTTACGAATTTATGTATCTACTTTAAACAAAAAATAAAAAAACATAAAAAATTACCGTGAATTTAAAATAACGTATGCTTTTACGTGGAATAGAAATTTCCTGGTAAAGATAAAATTTGCAAATTATTTATTTTTATTATTATATTTAACATAATATATTAAAGTTACAGTATAATAATAATAATAATTATATTAATAATAATACTAATAATTTGAATAATGATACAATAATACGTACGTAATAATACTAAGAAAAAAAAAAAGAAGAAAAAAAAAATCAATCATAAAATATAATTTTATTTATTAATTCTTTACTTCGATTCTTTTCATTATTCTGAACTAAACATTATAATACCATGTAATGAAATTGTAAAAAAATATTAATGAAACTTGAAAAAAAATTGCATGAAATCTGCATCTTGGAAAATTTTTTCGGTTTTTTTTTTCTCATAGAAACGTAATAATACTAATTAATAAATACCAGATTTCTATTCCACAAGCAAAAATATAAAAAAATGTAGCGTCTAATGAAAAATACTTTGCAGCAGAGAATAATTATATATTATTCCTATATATAATATATCCTCGAAGGGGTTATATGTATAATATAATTATCAAATAATATTCGTGTTCAAATAAATTTCCCATATGATCATTTGAACTGAAATAGGTACGTCTTCTGGCACTTTTATAACCGTTTCATCAGAAACTTATATGAATATCATATTATCTCATACGTCGCTTTCTTTGCTCGGACTTCCAGCCTTTCTAACTGGTTCAGCATAAATAGCAGTGCTATTTCTAACGTCAGGATCGTCCTCAAGGTTCCATACCTTATTCTCAAATTCAGTATATGGTTTATCAGGTAGTGGTTCGTTAGTGCGATAAACCTTATCATAAGTTCTTCGTTTCCTAGTCCCTGTAGAATCCGTACCAGATTCACTGGTCGGAGATACAGCCCTCTCTCCCAATTTCAATGGTGTACTTAGCCGAGAAAGAGGTGAATCATTGTCTATCCCATATCCACGATCAGAAAAACGCCAAGATCTAGCCGTACTATCTGACGATGAATTTCTTCTTATACAAATTAATATCACTGCGCCAATGATAATAGCCGGTACTAGTACAGCCAATATTATTCCCATGATAGTCCATGCTGTTCGTTGTGTGTACTCGATGTGACCTAATGCATATCCCATACAGTGGTGTGAAATTTAAAACTATGAATAACCGGCTCTAGCAGGTCATCGGAGTTTATTTTTTAGATACCCTAACGTATGTATAAAATACATACATACCTATATGTGATAACTACATTTTGCACACCTGATGATGCATATTGAACAAAACTTTGACGAATTTATTAACGAATGATTGTGAAATGATTTTGAAATAATTAATTAAGAGATGAATTATACTTACGAAGACATTCCGTGTATCCATATTGTGGAAGGTCCCAAGTACCGCTTGCTAAACAGGTACGACGTTGATCACCGATTAATATGAAATTCTGATTACATTCAAAGGTTACTTTCGTCCCTGGTATGAATAGGAAATTACTCTTTCTTCCAAATCGCGGTGTTTCTAATATTCCACAAGTTATAGCTGTAATTATAAAACACAATTAGTTAAAAAAAAAAAAAAAAACCTTCAAACCTCGTTAATTCTAAACACACCCTATATATCATTAAAAAGCTACTCACTGCGTCTGTTATTCACAGCTTTTATCTGCGTCACAGTATCGTAATAATTTTTAGTAAAATGTGCCTGATCTCTGTTAAGGTTCATTCCGTAATCGTAACGGCATTGATAAGTTTCACCGCATAAATCACTGGCTCTAATCATGTCTACCGATCTGTAAATAAACTTATAATTTATTAACATTTCTGAACTGTGTAATATCCATGGAATCATTATTTTATTTATTTTTCTTTATGGACGAAAAAGCTCACCGATTAGCCGGCAAAAATTCTTCCGGAGTTCTCCGGTACTCTGGAACGAACGTTCGATTTGCATAGTAGCTTGCGGTCCTGCCGAATTCTCTGGTGAACAAAGCGGCTCCTTTGAGGTCATTTTCTCGATCTTCAAGTATCCAATTAATGGCAAAATCTCTATGAACAGACTCAAAGTTGTTCAAATTTGATATAGAGGCCATAGTACCGTCAGGATTTGTAAAATCATCGGTTATATCGTAACTCCAATTGCCCAATAGTCCCCTCGTTTTATTCTGTGGAATGAAAATCATAGTAATAATAAAACTTCTTACTGAAAACGATTTTGTTTTTTTGTTTTTTTTATTCAAAGAATAATTCTCACCATGTATGTCCAAGGCAAATAAACCCTGGCGGTCATGAAGTCTTGATTGGCTATTACTTCGACTCCAGCCCCAGTTTCGAACATGATAATAACTTCACTTTGATTTAATATGTAGGTAGGTGTGTAAACAGTGACGCCAGAAAAATGTTGGAACTTGAGTGATGTTCTGTCAAAGTAAACGCGTTTTCCATCCGCGAATACGTCCATGTGATAACGCCACCTTGCATGTTTTGGTCTCATTCTAACTTCTATAGTTGCTGAATTGTTACCTCTTGCTAAAATAATAAAAAATAGATACAGATTTCAGCATGCAAAGTATTTAAATCAAAGTCTTTACCTGCAACAGAAGTCATTTGTGTGCCTTTAACTTCCCCGTATAAATTGTTGGGCATTTGTTCAAATCTTCCTTGAATGTCAAGTTTGTCTCTTATGCTGTCTACTCGTACTAAAACAAATTCACCTTTCCCATTGAACGTGTATTCCAAATCATCAAATGTTACGAAATGTGGATCTCCAAAGACAGTAGCTACAGCTGGAGATTGATAAGCGACACAATCCTGTGAAGGTCTTCTCTCAAATCTAAACGTTTCGCAACCAACAGCTTGCTCCTCTTGCCACAGACAGCAGAAATACATTGGAACTTTATCGTGGAACCAGTGCGATAGAGTAGGAACTTTGTTGGCTTCATTCCACGGCAAGTAACCCAAATTGTGTGATCTGCCCGGTCGAGAACCCCATTGTTGATCGTAGGTCAACATTACATAGCCATTTTTGTCGTAGCAACATTGTTGTTCCGAACCGTCCAAGCTAATGAATAAAATTATCAATTTCCAGCTCCTCAGATTCAATGATCATAAAAATTTTGAGCTTTTCACTTACTTCGGAGCCCCGGTTTTAACGCAGTGCATCGCACCCCTGTGATACAAGCATTCAGGATTCGAGTCTTTGTCACAATCAAAATCTGGCATGTAGCGACCCTTGTCGTTTAACGCATGCTCTAATGTGCAAGGACAAAGCGCTACTTCAGCTGCAAAATTCTTCAAGTATCTATCGTTCATTATCCAATTATCGCACAATCTTTGGGGCCATCTTGTACCATAAATTCTTTCCCATTGAGGTCCGAAGTACCAACCTAGAGGAATTGGTCTGCTCCATAGAACTCTGGGAAGAGATGAGCGGAGAATTTATTTAACATTTCTTGTTGTAATTACGCGAAATGAAATGTAAGAGAATTTTTACTTACGGGGATATTTGTAATCCAGAATACTGACTCGGATTGGTGAGGTTGATCCTGATGAATCCAAAGTACATGTCATTGAACAGCGGGTTTTCTCGGTTTCGGAAATTAGATGGGGTGATGGTGTAGGAGCCGGTGTTGGTGGTACCTTCCTCCAATATATCGATGTATAAAAGTTCTGGTCGAATAGTAGTTTCCCTATATCCCCAGAGCGAGATCTGCACACCAGCAGCCAAGTTGCTAGTCAAATTGTACTGGTTCCAAGTTATGTGAATCTCTGCCGGGTCTCGTTCGTGAACGGCGTTATTAGAGAAGAATATTTTCTCTTGTGCAGTAGCTGGAGTTTCTAAAAATTAGAAATTTTGGAAGATGTATTTTAATCAGGAAGCTACACGTAGCGCTGCAAGTTCATGTCTCGAAAACTGTTCAAAAATATAAAGAAATAGTTTTTGTACTCTGTTCTTACCAACGAAGTATTTTCCCTTCCAGTTAAACCTCCCGTTTCCAATTGCTACTTCAAACCGAACATATCCTTCCGCCTGCATCGATGGCTGAACACAGATCGCTCTATTCTTGTCAATTACAGTACCAATCACTTGGTCCATGTCGAATATGCACTTTACTTTATCAGTCAGTTCGAAACAGGGTCCAGTTATGTTGACCACTGTCCCCCCAAGCATGTTTCCACTCTCAGGTGCAAATACAAGAGGCAAATGTGTCCCGGCTGTAAAATAATCGCATCATTAAATTCACCATTCGATACATTTAGATACACCACTTTTCTTACAAAAATTAAAAACACTTGCCAAGATCCTTGTTGCAATTTCCCAACATTATCCTTTCATCTATCCTAAATATATGTCGTCCAGGAAAACCATTCGCCCAGCCTCTTGCAGTCAAGTCACGAACCGTAGACATTTGCGAATAAGGCTGATACTCGTAGCTTTGGGTACCGTTACCAGCATTGAATCCAACCTTTATCATAAATGGATTATCGATAATTTTCTTTCTCGTACTCAAACGTGATAACTACTGGTTAATTAATTAAATGAAAACTTACAAAAGCAGGAACTCCACCGTCACCTCTGGTAGTATCACCTCCAGCTTCAGTATGACTGTTCCAGTTGAGTTCTAGGTAGTTGAACATCGCGTATGTGAATACTTCATCGGTGGCCAAGACCATTTGGAAAGTGTTAGTGTGATAGAGAGAGTTATCGATCCCTCCAGCGAATGACATGTTCTTCCAAGTTACTATAACCACGTGTTTTGGATCGAAAGTATCAGATCCCACGACACCCTGACGAATATCCCATTTCACTCTTTCGCGAACTTCGACACCGAATTGATCGGTTCGTTTTTGCAAGTCTCTTTCTTGTCTGGAGAAAAATATTGAGAGATTATAGGAAGCGGTATTGGCTAAGAAATTCTAGAAACTGAATCGTTGCACAATGTCATACCTGAAATATACACCAGGCTCTCTTTGATCAGCGTCAGTTGGTCTCACCATCCCTATCCTACATTTGCTAAAGAAAATTCCGATGAAACTTGGGTCATTCTTTGTCGGCCAATCTTTTACGGGGAAAACTAATGGGTATGTGTAATGTTCAGGTGGGTCACTGAACTCGAGAAAACCATTCATTGAAACCTGAAGGAGAACGTAGAGTATATGTTATACTTTCGAACAGAATATGTACAATTTTAACCCTTACCTAAAAACTCACCTGTGTGTAATTGAATCTGAATCCAAAAAACGGTAATTGGAAGTTAAAATTCTTATGAATTCGGCTAGTAGATGCGTGTATATCAGGCTGATAATCACCCCTGTTCTGATCTCCACCCTTGTCAAAATACCAGTACATAAATTGGGATCTAATAGTGGCAAGTCTGGTATCAGTGATAACGTAATTAGCGACTCCGTCTGAGGAGGGCGCGTATCTGTAAGCCTCTGGATCGTCAGAATCTGTTTGTAATTAACGAAAAAGATAATAGAATTTGAGCTAATTTAATATATGATGATGAATTATCGTTATACACACGCATTTATCATCTCATAAATTGCTTGAGGATTAAATGAGCGCGATGTAATAAAGTCATGGAGGATGATTATGATGAGGAGGATAATGATCCTTGTGTTGGTAAAATATTCGTCGATTTGGTATATCGGTGCTGAAATTCGTTTCTCTTTATGAATTCAAGAACATAAAAGATAAAATTGTGTTTCAGCTTTTTTCCACACGTGTACGTATGTAGATATTCAAAATGTATCTTCCAATGATTAAAGAGTTCATATTTATAACGTAAAAAATCAGCTAAGATCTAATATGCAAAAAAATTGTATCGTATTTTAATTACCAAATAATTTTAGTCCGTTATAAAAAAGAAGAGAATACAAATTTTTAACATACATACAATACAGACAACTGCACACGACGTGACTATATGGGCGGAGTAAATTGACCCATTTTTTTTTCCTTTTTTTCTTCTTCTTTCTAGAGATAGTGAAGATGTATTAAGAATTCTATTTTTTTTTTTTCGTGGTTACATGATGATACGCACCATTTGAAAATTATCTTATACACAGAGCCTATCCGATCTTTGACATTGAAAATAATAATAATAATTGTAATTTGTCGATTTATCTGATAAAATTTCTTTTATATTGATATGCCTGTAGAATATAAGTTGCCATTAATATCTTTGAGAGTATTAATTATAGTCGATTTTATATAGCATCGTTTCAATCATATGGAATTTTTTTTATTCTCAGAAATCGAATGTGTAAAGAAGTATGACGAAGCTCTAAGCGCTGGGCCAAATAAGATAATAGAAAATCGTAATCCCTTAGCTACTATACGATTAATTTCATTAAAAAAAAAAAAAAATAAAATGAGAATGAGAGAGAGAGGGAAGCGAGGTGTGTTGCAAATAATGAATCATAGTGGATTCATGTCAGTGAGTGAGTAACTGATAAGTACGATAAGATATGATAAAAAATCGAAATTGACGCGTGATCAAATTCAAGACTATACTAATTTTTATCGAAAATTACTTACTACACTTTGGAGAACAAAGAAATAAAATTGAACAGTTTTTCAATTTAAAATAAAAGAATTAGTTCTCAAAGATCAAAAAATATTTTATGTAATAATCTCTTTATATATCAATTACGCGTTTACGGAACAAAGCGAAAATATTTCAAGCCTGTTCTCATATCTTCCGCATGAAATACTAAAAAGTCCTTACTGTGCGTCGCGGCGCTGATATAAGCGTGAATTTTTATAAATTAATGTATATGTCTCTGAATTTCATCCAGACGAGACAATATCGAATATAAAATAGAAATAAACCGATAAAAATCGAACTGTAAATATATCGAGTGTAAAAAAAAAAAAAAAAAAAAAAATGGTCACGCCCAATGATAAGAAATCAATTGCTCACCGTAGCTGATGTATTTTCCACTTTTCGAACCATCATTACCAATAAAACTGCCCCTTGTAAGCGTGATTTCAGGTTCCAAATCTTCAGGCCGGACTTCACCATCCACGTCCGATGTTTCCTTCGGAACGTCCGGTTCCGCAACAGCCTCCCTGTCTCCTTCCGTCCCTAAATCTTCACCGCTATTCTGTCCATCTGGTACCGCTGATATTTCACCACCGTTTAAATCAGCTAACTCAGAGGGTGAAACCGACCCTTCGGTGTATTTAAAAGGACCCTCAGGACTAAGGACGTTTTCGTTTCCCTCGGAAGGTGATGGTTCCAATTTAAATGCACTCTCGAAAGTTTCATCGTTACTTTGGGCGATTGAAATACCGAGAAAAAATGATATTAGAAAAACAATATGCACAACCGTACGCGTAGTCACGATCAATCCCATTTTTTTTTTTTTGGGGGGTGGGCGATCCGTTGCAAGAGCTACGGTAGATCGAGAACTAATTACAAACTCGCCCAGAAAACAACTGAGCCGTAGTTAAACCAACGAATAATGATAAGTAGTACTACTGATATCACAGTGATAACAACTCTCGGTTTTTATCTTTATAGATGTGTGGGGTGGATGTTCGTTTACGAATACCTACACGAGTTCTAGATTCGCTATTCCGGTCTCTATAACTCCGAGATTGGTATTTAAGAAATAGATTACTTCCAGGCGAAAGAGTGGCGATGAGTCCCTAAGTAATATATCCGAGAATGATAAGGGCCGTTCTTTTGATAACGAGTCAGAATTGTCTATATACGGATATAAGCGTGCATGCATCACCTGTGTCGTATGAATTCAGGAATACCATTAGGATTACTCATTGAGTAACTGATAGTTTCCCTTCCAATGAATGTAGACAAAAATCATATTCATTATCATTCAATTTTCCAAGAATATACTTACGATAGACTTTCAAATAATTTCATACGATTAATGAAAGCTGGGGATATTATTGATCCAACGTGTGTTTTAATTGTGTGTCTATGAAAAGTTAGATTAGACATCAAAGACTGCAAGATGTGATCAGAAAATGTTTTGAGCTAAATTATTGTATCTTTAGATTGTACAATCGGATTCTAAACGAACGAAGAAAATAAAATCGCGATTTGATTATCGAGAAAGAAAAAAATAAAGAATATATTAATAATTGAAAGACAATTATCGGAATACGTTTTAATTTTTACAACTTATTCTTTTTTAGGATGAGGTATAATGATCGTTGATGTACACACCTTATCTGCCCACGCGATATAATGAGGGATATTTAGGTCACAAATGTAACTCCTAACTAGAATTTATATCTCGTTTAAATAAGAACCGAAAAAATTAAGAAAAAATCATCTGCAGTATTAAATAAAAACGTAGCTACCGCGGTAGCCAGAAGATTTTACGAATTACGTAATCTCTGATTTTATGTTCTTCTTTTCGCATCTTGTTAGTCGGAATAAACCAATTTTTGATAAGTTACAAGAGCTGATAAATATATATCATTATTTTTTGGCAAAATATTTGCGTAACTTGAAAAAAAAAAAAAAGGAAATAAGAGAGAGAGAGAGAAAGAGAGAAGAAAAAAACTTATTTGCTTTACAGCCAGTGCGTAACGTAGGTATAAACAGAAGACTTTACTATCGATTTATTGATAAGAAGATAAAGTCGAGCCTCGAGCAAGTAAAACTGTGACACAGCTCTATATACGGTGATTACAACCCACGCAAAACATTGTACATACATGCTTACGTGTGTATACATATACCTACGGGCTACGTATAATGTATACGAATGTTATACACATACACGTATCGGTATGTTATAGATAGCGTAAGAAGTTCCTACACAGATCCTAATTACCGCTTACAATATATTTCAATTGTATGACACACACTTAGTGGACAAAAGACAATATGTTGTGGCTTCTTCGATAGAAACGTTCAAAGATCAGCATATGTAATTATATAATTAGAGAACGATGCTGTAGCTTCGTACAACTGCATATAGACTGCACAGACACTACTAATAAAAATATGAATATAATTAATTTGTCTTAGAGCACGTATATATAGTTATTAACAAATTGTTAATTAAACATGAGTTTGTGGTACTGTTTTCAGAAACAAGAAGGAAATTTCATATTCTAGTCATTCCTAAATTCAAAAATCTAAAACCTATAAGATGATGTGTACAGAAGATTCTTCTTTCATGTGAATCAAACTGAAATACTGATATCATAATCTTCGTAAATTAATTCTTTTACAGAACTTTTGAAAACCGTATTAAAAAAACCAAAAAATAATTTCGTAAAATCGAACTTTTTTACTCCAAATCAGGTTTAAGGTAATAAATCTCGGATTATCTCAACGAAATTGAAACTATGTTAAAGATCGTTCCAAGCCTTTCCATCAGTGTATAACAAACGCCTATTACTCCAAAAACTCCTAACTGAAATACGATTTTTAATAATATGAAGCCATCTCCGCAGCCTCAAAAAGCATAAACGTGAAAATTTTGGGATTAATAAAATTATAAGATTGTTGTAGCTTAAAATCTTACAGGTTGCAGGATCCTAAAATAAGTTTAACAGCTAAGAATATTCTCTTTATTTTTTTTTTTTATGGAATTTTAAAAATGAATAATATATATTAATATAAATTAAGCAATTTGAAAAACAAAATTATTTATTCCCATCGAGTTTACAAAATACGATACTAATTAAACTCTACTATATGTATGTATTACAGTATCTATTAATCAACTCGTCGTCAGTTCACGTCCAATTGAATGTGTTCTTTTTTATTTTTATTTATTTTTTTTCACTTAAATATTATACTGGCAAGTGTAGTGATGATAGGTGTATTGATACATTAGGGTCAGTTTTTATGTGTAAAAATATATATATAGGTATATATATTTGATATATATATTTAATATATATATAAATACATATATATATATTTAATCTCTGGATTTATTAAATTAAGCAATTTAATATACCGACCGTGAAGGTATTAATTTAAACAATTGGTTACGCGCCGACGTGTGTATGTATTACATGTATGTGTGTATCTAATTGGAGAAAATATATTCGAAAGAGTAAGTTATTAAATGAAGTCGAGTAAAAAGGAGAGAAGAGAAAAATGCAATATTGTATTGAAAATTGACGTTATTTTCCACAATTTAGACAAATTGAAAAACGAATCTTAACATTTGTAACAATTATCCGTTGATTTCTGCGTCAAAAATTGTAATTTGGACGTTAATATATTTTTGAAGTAGTAAAGTTGTCCCTCTATCACTCATTCACATTTTTATATACAGTTTTATATTTATTAATAATTTTTTAAAACAGATGTCTGAAAACCGGTATTGACTATATCGAAAAAACTGGAATATACACACACCGTTACCTAAACTTTAAAAGCACGCCCTATAATCCGATAATATTATTATCCTGGTGTTAAATATCCAATAATAAAATCAAGCCAATGATTTTTCATATTCAATAACTAACTAACGTCAATTAGATAAAAATTTGCTTAAAATAAATATTTTTTTTAATATAAATTAAAAGTTTTCATCAATACATAAATCAGTGATCGTACAATACAAAGAATGAAGCATGTGTGTTCTCGTGAATGAGTGAATGAGCATGACTGTATATCGTTTTCTTGATAATAATGTATTTTATTTTTATTATTTTGAAAAACAATAAAATAAAAAATTTGTCTTTTTTTTTTTTTACAAACAAACTGTATTCAATTTAACAATATTTTAATTTCAACAAACGGTATCTAAAATTTTTATTTGTAATTCACTTTTCTTATTTTAGTTTGCTGTTTCAACATACGACGATACTTTAAGCATCGAATTATCAAATCTGTATTTTAATTTTGGTGTAAAAAATCCTGTGTGTACGATGTTCAAAGTTTCCCTGGGCATTGCGTAGAATCTTTTTCATAGTCCAATAGCGCATAGTAGAGATAGTCTCCACTTTATGCTTAATCGTCGCTTTAATACTCATACTTTTTTTTTTATTTTAGTCATCATTATCAAGTAATATGATAACGTGATAAACGATTTACAACATAAACGACGATGTTCTTTCTATCAGCTATTACGAAGAGGATGAATTGTCTCCGTTGCTATCCAAATATCCACCTGAACCATTCACCACAAAAGATGTACCAAGCCCGTAAAGGTGGCCACAGTATTTAGCGTCGTCAATATTGTCCTCGAAAAACATCTGGAATATAATTAAACAAACAAAAAAGCCATTAGTTTGTAATTTTTATCAAGGTTTTATCAAGGAAAATACTTATATTCTGTAAAATTTAATCACCTCTCGCATTTTGAAAAATACCATCCCAGTTAGCAGCGAATCTGATCCAGCCTGATGCTGCGGTCCAACACGCTGCAGTTCCAGCTGCTCAGCTACTTCTTGTAAACCGCCTTTTAAGTTCTTGCAAGATTTCATTAGATACTGTGAATTAAAATTAAGACAAAAATATTTCAGTTTCAATAACGTTTTTTGCGCTAAAAGATTACAGAATAAATAAAGCCAATTCAACGGCTTACTTTGACGTCGTAAACGGTAGGAAAATATATCCTAAGTAGTTCAAAGAAATCGCTTTCTTCATGCGGCAGGTTTTGATCGGTTAAAAGTTTGAGTAAATATCCAAAGTCGTATCCCGAGTGAAAAGATAACCATTTAATATCGTCGACAAGAACGATTCCAGAGGTCATGAGAAGTTCGGCAAAATCTAGAGGGTCGATACCCTCTTCTTCGTGTTTCTTAAACTGTATTCCGCTGTTTTGTAGCATGTCTATACTGTCTTGGGCATACATATCCTCCCTGAAGGCAAAAACAAGGACAGGATTGAATG
Organism: Macrophya annulata; assembly: GCA_963924015.1. NCBI lineage: Eukaryota > Metazoa > Arthropoda > Insecta > Hymenoptera > Tenthredinidae > Macrophya > Macrophya annulata. The sequence continues at coordinate 28,244,703 of OZ001260.1, forward strand.
TAAAGAGGGATTCTTAAACGCAGGGCTGAAATATTCTAAATAAGATAAAATCTTTGGTAAACTAACTGCAGGTTGAATTTAAAGTTGAATTGCCACGTTGTGTAACTTCCACCAGGAGTATTTCCTGACTCGTCAAGAAAAGTTAGACCAAGTTGTATGATTCTCAACAGATCAACGTTACATCGTAATAATTGATACTGATAATCAGCGCTGGTCCTGAATTCTCCTGTACAAAATAGTAGTTGAATAAATATGATGAGAAAAATGATATCCTTGTACAGACTTATCTCCTTTCTCTTTGAAGGATAAAATGGAAGAAAATAATTGATGCTGCCAATCCCAAATTTTCAATTCATGATAATACAACGTACCGATTGGCCTGGCAACAACGCCAGGAAATTCCGTATCCATAGCGACGTATTGAAATTGTTGCACAACTTGGCGAATGGTACGGAATTCTTCTTCCAAGTTGTGCCCCCAAACATCCCGGATTCCACATTCTTCATTACTGGGCATAGCCCCTCCCTTCAGCAGCCCTACAGTTTTAGCACCACCTTTAATACCGCGTTTTTTAAATATATTCAACATTTAAATTGAATAAATTTACCACTTCGACCGAAAAAAATGTCAATAAAAAAAAGTAAAAAAAATTAATTTTTTTGTTTATTAGATAAATACTTCGAATTTCAATTTTAACGACCCGGTGTACTAAAATTTGATAAAAAAAAACAAAAAAAAAATAGAAAATAAAAAAAAAAAAAACAATTTTTCCCTAGTAATTTTTGAAAGATAGATAAAATACGTTTTTTCGTTTTTTAAAGAATTATTAATATCTCTTCAACCGTTTACGCGATTTAGATGAAATTTTCTTTTATACTTTCGTTCACAATTGTTCCTTGTATTCAACAAATGACGTTTATTTGCCAAATATAGAACAATATTTAAATCAGATATGGGAGGGGATTAGCGGTTTGAAATTTCATTGCTTCATTGTTCGATAATAACCACTGTTGAAACAAATATCAGCGAAACGTTTTTTTTTTTCTTTTTGTTTGGCTGTGTAATTTCGTTTTAACAAAAAAACTTCATAATTATTATTATTATTTATTTTTTTTTCTCTTCTTTTCTTTTGTTTTTCTGTTTCTTTTTCTTTTTTTTTTTTTTTTTTCTTTTTTTACACACAATTATTATTTTTTGTTTTTTTGTCTGTTTTGGTTTTTTTTCTTTTTCTTTATTAAATTCATTTATTACCAGTTGCCGATGGCATAAGGTTGAATTTTGTTCGCCCGATTGTTGATGATTAATAGAGAAAAAAATTGAAAAAAAAAATTGTTCTCGCTCTCTCTCTCTCTCTTTTTCTCTTTTTCTCTTTCTCCTTCGCCCACAAATCACACTTCCACTCTCCTCATATCACTGAAATAGAAAAAAATAATAGTAATAACAATAACAATAACAAAACATTAATATACATTTGATCGTTGCTATGTAATAACAAAGGGGATTAATAAAAAATTAATAAATAAATAAATGAACAACGATAATTAATCTAAATGCTTCAATTTGATCACGATTGAAAAACTAATTCTGTTTAATAGAAGGAAATAATTCGGTTAAGTTTGCATAATAGCAATAGAAGGAAAAAGAGGAAAAAAAAAAAAACAAGGTTAATTGACAACAAGTCATTTTTAGTAAACTCAGCTGTTAAGTATTTAAACTTGTGTGTTGTTCAAGGTATGTGTAACTTATGATACATTGTGGATATTTAATATGTCGCAATAGCATGTTTTTCAACCTTTAATAATGCGAAATACGTGAATGGTTAATCTAACCCTAACCCTAACCCTAACCTCTTAATTTTCAGCTATGAATTGTAATAATTACAAAAAAAGATCTTTATTTCATAACCAAAATATATTTTTTTGACCGTTGTTAAGAATATTTCTATTAAACAGACGAGTTATTCTATTTTTTTTTTTGTAAAGTAGCCTTGTTTCGCTAAATTGTTACATACACAGAGACGTGATAACTGTTTGATGTTGGATTTTGTGGTTACCTTTATCATGAGAGAGGGTAGTCGTCGTCTTATTCCGTATTTTGTTAATGTGGTTGATTGAAATTTACGACAAATGTTTATTATGGGTTTTTGTTTTATTATTATTTATATGCCAATTTCTCCGGGTGACAGTGATGAAATTATTAGAACAGGTTATACAGTTATGCTGGTTATGCTTGTATTCTACTTAGACCATGGACGATACAAATGTATTTAAAACGCGGAGTGTGCGTTATCTAGACACACGACATCGAGGCATAACAGTTCGTTTAGAAGGGGAATCCCCGCCGTTGAATAGCTATACGTAAAACTGGAGAATATACGATCTGTAGGTAAGTGAATTGATCCACTGTGGATAAGATATTTAAAATAGTTTTCTTTAATTAGATACATAATTCCGATTTTTAACAAAATTTGAGAATTATTACACGCTACACGGTATCGCCATTTCAGAGCACTGAGCAACGACCGCAAGTTGACTACCTCTACCAGCAGTAGAATTTTCAGTGGCCCACGTGGCTTTAAACAGTTAATATGGGGGGCTGCGTCGACGGGATTCAATATGAATACTCCGAACAGATATTTAGAACATTTATAGAACAGCGCCATCTAGGATAGACGTGACAACTACGTGCACCATGTTGCAGGCAACCCGTATTGCAGGAATGTAGTACGGGTTGCCTGCAACATGGTGCACGTAGTTATCACATCTATCCTAGATGGCGCTACCATCTTTCACCTCGTAAACCAATTTCGGGCGGCAATCTGTTTGAATTCTCCGTATCGTAATGTTTATCAATTAATTATCCTCATAAGATGTTTCAATAAAATTTCATTCCCCAATATTAAAGATTCCGCAGTTGATTACGCGCATTATCTTAATATAGAGAAACTATAATACGTAGCTAAAGCTTAATGAGATCCTTAATGAGTTTGAAAGTAGATAAGGTATAAACCACGGCTCAATTAACATTTATTCTAGGACAAAAATGAATATTATACTTAAGTAGGATTTATATTCACAAGCTCAGGACATCAGAAGATGAAATAATAATATTAATAATAGATATACTTTTTGTCAAGCTATAAGCAAGATTTCTGTAATCAATAAACATGGAAATAACGAATGTATACAATGAGTACAGTTTTATTATGATGTTTCAACTGAGCATGTAAATAATAGTATAGATGTCATGACAATCTCTTTTTTAAGAAAGGGGAATCTACGATTACTTTGAAAATAAACGCGATTCATTTTTCTACGTATCTCTTAATCTCCGTTTATAAAAAGCAGATGATCGATCCTGACGAAAATCTTATAATTAATTGCATAAAAAGCGGAATCATTTATTGAGTCATTGCAGCTTTATATACCAATACCTAGAATAGTATAAATTCTTTTTAATTTCGTTCGTGAATCACCGCGGCGTGCGCATTTTCTCTTTCGCAATAATAATTGTATCGAAGCATAATCAATGGATATAAAAAAAAAAAACCAAAAGAATTAAAAATTCTTCGAACAGGCGTGGCTAAGTGGCTGTATCACTAGCAAATGAAGTAATAGACAATTACATAAAACCTCGGGCGCGCGGTTAGTTGAACAGGTTCATTTTACGACGCCGTGTGTTTCCCCCCGGCTATAAACCTATGTAAGACGATGCATTCCTACGACGAATAAAGAGGGAAAGAGAGAGAGAGAGAGAGAGAGAGAGAGAGAGAGAGATAAAAGATAAAAAAATTTCGTGTATACATTCATACATACATGATTCGTATGAATCAATAGATTTTTAACGAGCAGTTAAATTAGGAGGTAATTTATGCGCTGCGGCTGTCGACAGACGACCATTGCTCATTTTCTTATATACATATATCTATATACATACGCATAGATTTAGATTTATGTATGTATGTATAGAGCTACTGTTTCTTTCAAATACATTATTATATTATTATCGGTCCTTTATAGACCCGAAACATACACGAAGCGTAATTATCGTCAGCTTAAAAAACTCGCGATGGTATATTTTAATTGACTTGCGGCTGCATAGAGCTTGTGTGAGACATTATACCTCCGTGTAATGAATTTAAAAAAGCGTTAAATCATTTTCAAATTCTATACGAGGTATATTGATCAGATTTATAAAAAAGATAAGTAAAATTTTATTAGCTGTAAAAAAAAATAAAGAAAAGAAGAAGAAACTTAACTGAATTGAAATTCCAAATATACTCCTCTCAATTTTTCTGATTCACTTAACGTGGCATCTCAATCTTTAATTAAATTGTTTCACATAGATTGATCAGAAAATTTTATGACAAAATTTTATAGATTTCTCAATAAGCAATAATGATAGATCATTGTTGTACAGAGAATTAGATACATAAAAGTCTGCGAAATATAAATAAAAATAAATATAAATACGAAACAGCGTTTAGGTTTCTAAGTTTGAAAAATGGCAAAAATCCGCACTACAAAAGCCTCCATCCGATAGTCGCAGCAGTGTAATTAATTACATTTTATACCGGATAGGGTATAATTCAAAACTTGTAAATGGATTTATTATCAGAATCCTTCACAATGTCTTCGGCTATAATTATAATTATAAAGATGGTCTAAAAACACTGGATTTCAATAGCCAACTGGTATAGTAGTCCTTTTACATGTAATATAAAATGTCCAAATTAGGCGCCAATAATAATTTATCTATCGTTTCGCACATATATGTATATATGTATATGTACTACATACACGATCGTCAGTACAGAGAATATAAAAGCTGTATATACCCCTTATACTTGTCACGGAGCGGTGTTAAACAATTATAACGCCGTCACTCGCGTTGTCAGCCAGCGATAAATCACCATTAAAACGATCCTCTATGAAATATAGGGACACTCTTTCGAGGTGGGGGGAGGGAAGGGGAGCTCAGGGGCTAGAGAGGCTGGTCAAGCGATAAACGCGTGTTAACAGGAGATTAATTTGCGTAACGTGTTTGGGGAGCCCATTTGAAAGGCAACGGATGTGGGCGCGCAATAGAAACACCCGAAGTCTCATTTGCCTTTCAATACTCCTTTCTTATTGTACCTTCCGAGCCATTGTTGTACTTCACCTATCATCGTAGTCGTGTCCTGTCTCTGCCCCTGCTTCTGCTTTTTTCTTCTTTGCCTTTACCTTTGCCTTATGGCTTTGGCTTTGGCTTTGCTTTTGCTCCTACTTCTGCGTGGGTGGCAACTCGAGTCGCGCTTGTCTCATCTGCGTACATACATACCTATACCTTATACACTTATATTATTTTCTCCTTCTTCTTCTTCTTCTTCTTCTTCGTCTCATTGTACGACATGCATTATTCTTTAGCTCGCGCGAGAACGCGACGACGACGAGCCTTACTTTCATTTTAGAAGCATAATTTCAGGCTTTATATGTATATACCTTTGAAATGAGGTAGACTCCAATCTTAGAAATTATTTGAAAGGAAATTTATGCCACGATTTAATAAAAGAATTCATTCATTCATACCTTCATTTCATCTTACCTTTTTTTTTTTTCTTCTTTAACTACTAATACATTTATTCCAAGCATTTTTTTTTTTTGTATATCCAATAAATTCCGATGAAAAAAAATTAAAAAACAAAATAAAAATTCTATCTTATATAATAATAAAACATTACAGTTCTATCTTTTTCTAGTTCTTATTTATTTCTAATTCATTTTAAACAAAATTGGATCATGAATATAGCAGTATAAGATAATCGTTTGGAAAAAGTATTCAAATCTTCAATAAAATTAGAATAAAATAATAAAAATAATATAAAAATTGAAATCTGAATAAAAATGATGATACATATGATATACATATATATATACGTATATACAATAAGATTAAAACTATCAAGCACCGGCGTAGGAGATGAGAATTACGTTTCAAATGACGTGACATGCGATTCGCATCTCTTCAAGATATACCCGTAGGCAATCGTTCGCGTGCGAAGCAAACAGTTATACAGGTATGTAGATATGCTTCAGATTTTATGCGAAAGTATAATTTTCTTCACTATATACAGATAAATTATTCCATCCGCCAGAGAAACAAAAAAAAAAACAAAAACGTAATCAAAAGAAAAAACGAAAAACAAAAAATAAAAAAAAGCGAAATTTATAAGAAAAAATTAATATAAGAAGATATTGTATACCTAAATCTATATAGAACTGTCTAAGCTTTACAAATAAGATAATAATAAGGCAAAGGATTTTTGTTTTTTATTTATTTATTTATTTTGTTTTGTATAACGTAGAATTTTTACAAAATTCATCTAATAAAATTACACCGTGTTTTAAGTAATAAAAAAGAATGTACCTGTACGTATATATATATATGTATGTATGTACAGGTACACTGATGAGTTTCGCGTTCGTATAGCGGAACGTAATATGAACTACGCTATACTTTTTTATAATGGATAAAATTTTAATCAATCTTAGCCGGATCAGCGTATACCTATATATGTACCTAAACATGTATTATGACTTATATATATATACAGGTATTGGTATATAACATACATGCGTATTGGTATAATATTATACGTATATCTATGTATGTATGTATGTATATGTATGTCCACAATACATACAAGGTATAATCTCGATCGTTGATAGGTGTAAAGAAACAGTTAGTGTAATTTCTCACGCAAGCGTGGATATTCAACCGCAACGATCTACTATACGATGGATGAGAGTGGCAGAGCGTGAGTTTTGAGTAAACGTCTATTGTTGTACTATGAGAAAATGTTAATCAACTTTCTATACCATAGCAACAACCTTACTTACTACCGCCTCCTTCTTCCTCATCTACTTCTATACACGTAATTCATCTATATAACTTGATATTCTTCTTATTCGTTTGCTTCCTTTATATATACAATTCATCATCCTGCACTGTAGAAAACTATGATACCCGAACCACATTACTCGAAGACCGTATACGACGATCATCTATACAGTTTAAGTAAAACACGACGAATTAATAGCCCGTATAATACGAATCTACACTTCCTAACCTACAACAGCAAAGGTGGGCAAGTCCAAGTAGTCAGCCAGCGAGGTTTTGGGCGACCGCATATACGATATACATATATACGTTTGTACCGCTTAAGCTAATGAGGTACAGATGGTGATATTATTGTAAGGTGGTTCCAGACCCACATATACATACTACGTTACCATACACACAGGATCCTTGACTTCTTATACGTATACCTTCATGCCCATCAATATATCGTCGGAGGTTAATTCTCTCTAAGAAAGAACAAGGAAAGAACAAGGAAAGGGAAGGGTATATAAAGAAAGGCAGAGAGGCAGGCAAGGGTTTTGATTTTATCTTTACCAGCCGGTGCTACTGCAAGATCCTTATCACGCAATATGGCGCAGAGTTCTTAGCACAAGTAAATATGTAAATATATGGTGGCAAGCCTCAGCTCACCAGCTCTGCTCGGTTTATTCGGTTCTCTTTTAGGCAAGCGCAGATGCGCGCTAGCAGACTAGCTGATGCAGGTCTTTCTTAAATACATATGGTGCATACCTATACATTATTATACCTCACACATATCTTATATTGCTATATAAAAATATATATCTATACATCTATACCTATACCACATCGCTAAGTTGGCGAAGGCGGTAACCCGGTAATATAAAGTCTGGCTGCAGCACGAGGTTCAGGTAGATATACGGAGATTTAGCGCACGCGTCAGATTTAATTGAACGGATGAACGGGTTACCAATCAACCCCCTCCTTTCTCATTTTTTTTTTTTTCTTTTAACTTTTTCTTCTTTTTTTTTCGTTTTATTATTTACTTTCTTTCTTTTTACTCTTAGTATATAATATCGCTTATATGGGGAAGTATATGTGGGCAAAATACTACACTTTACTATTTTCATACTATATACTTCGAATATTACATACCTATTACAAGTACATACATACATATTCCTTAACGCACGGTCATTAAGATTTAACGATTATTATATTCCATAAAGGATCGGTATTTACAGATTAGCCAGATGTATGTATACCTACATGAAATAAAAATCTTTTTATTTTTGATATTAATTTGAATTTTTTGTGTTTTCTGAGGGAGTGAAATCTGGTCGTTAGGAAAGTAGTCCTTATATTATACATATACGTAATTTTAATTTTTCCGCTTCCTTAAACCTTATACCTATGTATTAAGATATTGAGAGCTGCACCAGTGCAGGTCCTCCTCCCTTCTTTATTACCGACATCGTATATCGACCGGGTCTCCGCGATAGAATATATATATTTTTTTTTAAATATTTTTCACTTCTTATTTTTTATTTTTTTTTTTTATTTACTTATTTTTTTTTTTTTTTATCTTCGTTCTATTATTCACCCCCAAATCGTCGAGTTGACATCAAGACGAATTAGCGTCTCCACTAACTACTTGGCGTGTAAGACTGATCGCCGTCGACTGCAAGATTATAACCCTGACCCGTATCGAGTTTCCAGTGTTTATAGTGCACCAGCCTATACAGTAGCTCTTGCGTCGATGCACGTGTTATATGGGCTTAGGTTATATGCATAGCTTTTTTTTTTTTTTTTTTTTAATTTCTTTCGTTTTTTAATCTTTTTATTCACATTTTCTATAACTTTTTATTTTTTCATTTTTATTTATTTTTTTTTTCTACCTACCTACCAACAATTTTACCCCTTAGCGGTGGTGCACACCCGATATGCTTCCTTCAACGGTTATAATAACTCTCTCCGTAGCGTAGGTTATACTATACCTATAAGACATTGCACATTGAATTTTCACTCTAATATTCACCCTCTCGATTGGCTGAAGGGTATCATTTGGTATATACTTACCTAACTTCAAAAACCCTTTAACTTTTAAATTTATTTTCACCCATACCCCGACTAACGATGCTCCTTCTGCACCCGGTGCAACAAACCCAACTCGGCTGCTGATGCTCGCTTATTGCTGTTATACTGATGCGCTTTAAGGCTGACATATTGCACCAAAGTTTATCATCGTATATACCCACCTAATTCTATGTCTACCTCGCCTCAGGGCAGAGCACATAAACCATCTTAAAAATCCTTTGTTTTATCATTTGAAAGGTATATCTGTGCTAGTGCCGATGATCATCTTTGGTGTTTTTTCTCGCCCTTAGCGGTCATAAATCTAAAAATTTATCCATCGCGATGGTATATAGATTAATTTTCTTTTTATTTATTTATTTTCTCTTTTTTTTTTTTTTCTTTTTATTTTAATTAATTGATCAATTAGATCAGCTGATTGATTAATCAGCTTTCTCGAATTCGCGTTAAGTGAATTTTATCGCGTCTTCGTTATTCACTATAATCGTACCGTAACTAACTACAATAGCCTGAAGGTTGAACGTCGACTTATCGAAGCCATAGGGACGCAATTACCTTGTCGGTTCAGCCTCGAACGGGTTTGATGTGTTGAGATAAGCCGTGAAAGGTTTGCCTTCGCTTCGGCTCGCAGTGCACCAGTGCAACAGTGCACCAGCAGCAGTACATAGCATTCAAGTTATCCGACTGCGTACGTCTGACTGCCCAAACTACATACCTACATATCCTATATGCGGTATAATATACTACCTACATATATATAAAAAGAGAGTGGCGTCTCTGCCCGATTTTGAGCAGGTGCGTTCACACCGAAGGGTGCAGAAGTTGGACATCAGATTTCATCCGGTTTGTTCCTTATCTTTCATATTATACGCGTGTTCAACGCTTATACATATTCTGCGTCTCATGTAAAGACGTACGCGGTGACGCGATACACGGCACCGTTTAATCTCATAGATGGGTAGTTTGAGAAAATTGAAATATATCATTCTGAGACGGATTACAAATCGTGATAATGATAAGAACAAAAGATTCTTTTTTTCTTTGCTAATTTCAACGAATTTTGATAGGTTTTGAATATCAGACGTATATGTATATACGAGACACGAGATGAAGAAGAGATTTTTTAAGGTCTTTTCGACAAGCTATTCGAAAATATATAAAATATATTTATATATATATTTTATATATAAAAAATTCCATAACTTGGTAAAATTCAAAAATTTTAAGAAATTGAATTTTCAACTTTTTATCTCGATACTATTTTCGATAATTACATACAAGGTTTTCGAAAATGATTAAAGGCAGTATACAAGAATTCCTGATTTTAAATCTGATATAGTTTCTATACGAATCGTGTCTCGAGTATCGAATTTAAAATTTGAATAAATGGATAAGAATATAATCAGAGAAAATAATCTGTACAGTATAGGTAGGTATATACACTACAATCACTCATAATCAGCAGTTATCACAGTTTTTTTTTTTTTCTTTTTTAATTTCAAGAAATACATTTTATAGACATTATAATACCGTGGTTAGTTGGGTTGCATACGATCAGGAGTTGTGACACAACAGTTTACGTGACATAAAGCGATATCGTTAAATCGTTTCGTGTTGCTAGAAGTACTTATAGTTTGGATTTGTTATGCCGTTGTATATGATAATAAAACCCTTACCTATATACAATTGATCGTCAATATGATACAGTAAAATATATACTTTTAAATTAGGTATACATATTTAATATTCGAGTATAACATCACAGGTATAACATATAAAAAAAAAAAGAAAATAAAAACAAAAAAAGGAAAATAAAAAATGAAAACCAAGAAGAAGAAGAAGAAAAAAAATAAATAAAAAAATGGATATACAACAAAGTTTCGCATATTATATAATTACGTACCTATATATAGTATGGCTAAATTAATGGTCGCGATAATCTCCAGATCTTAGCGACCCCTCTGCTGCAGCAACGACGATTGAACTTGTAATTTAAAATTTGCTAAGTAAGTTTTAATCAATGGTTTTACCTATATACAGCGGAGTAAATCTACCTTGTAATTAATCCTGTAGCTCACTTATACTTTTATATTTATTATACATATATATATATACCCATATGTATATCAGATTATTATTATTATTATCGTTATCATTATTAAATTTCATTTAATATCTTACTCAAATTTTTATACACGGATTATATCCTCTTCAATTTTTTTTTTTGTTTTTTTTTCGTTTTTTTGTTCCGATCCGTAAAGATAATCCAATTTTATCTTTATCTTTATCTCCATCTCTATCCTTCTCTCTACATAATTAACTTGACTAAAACTTTGCGGATGCAGAGTGGCGAATCGGAGGGAACACCAACTAAGATTTTAAATAAATGAGGTCTATCTCTATCATCTATCCTCCAGTTCGCGTACTATGATTTGCATCGTTCACAGCTGTACTCAACCATACCTTAACGATGAAGCTTTGTCTTGCTAATAAAATTCAAATCGTTGTCTCATAATACGGTAGTTTAAGAAAAAAGAAGAAGAAGAAGAGTCCATGGGGAATTATCGTATATTATACATAGTTGAACCACCGATCGTATCATACTTGTACATAGTGAATGTACATACCTGAATACATAGGTGAATGAATGAATACATGTTATATAGCTTATTGATTTCCTTCTCACGGTTTCTCTCCGGTTAAAGTGCGGAATAAAAACACAAAAAAAAAAAACCACAAAAAAAAGGAACAAAAAAAAAAAAAAAAAGAAAAAATTGAAAGAAGTTATGAAAATAAGGCGAAGCCGGAAGGGGGCGTTCGATATGAGCATGCGACGGTGGACACGCAACACGCGCTCTAATTTTAGATCGTGTCACTCTGACGCCAGCTGGTACTCCTCCCCGTCTATTACCATCCCCGCGGTCTGGTCTGGACTGGACTGGATGACTGACTCTCCTTCTTCACTCTTCGCGGTTTATTATACTATCTCATTTTACTTGGTTCTCCAACCTCTAAAATCGAATGATATACATGTATAAGACGTGCTAAAAATTCGCAAGCTTGTTATCTCAAAATGAAAAAAATCACATCCATATTAAGTATAATGAAATTCTTATCAAATGTCAATTATTCAAAGAATTCTATAATAATGATTGATTTTCAAGATCGGAGAGAAACTTTCACAAAAAAACATGAAGCATATAACAAATAGAATATACATATAAGAGAGTAATTATAATTTTTCCATATCGGTAATGGATGTCAGGTAGATTACACATTACAGGTAGTTAAAGCTAGCTTAAGCTATAGTATACGTATATGTATTTATAGTAGATGAAGAAAGGAAACCGCGATCATTGGACCTTCACTTCCTCTCATTGTTGAAATCAGATTGTTTTTGATTTTTTTTTCTTTCTTTTATTTTTTTTTAAATTTTTTTTCTGCTTTCTTTATTGTCTTAAGTCTTAAACTGCGCGTTTATAAAACCGCGGTATTATAAACTCCGTATACCCCATATACATATCTGATTAACTGTTTATTATACCCTAACCTTATACACACGTAAAGTTCGCAGATTACCTACGACGATAAATTTAGCAATATGTATAACCTTATACACGTATACACATACCTCGGTGAAAATAATTTTGAAAATTATTTTGCCAATTTTTAACGAAATGAATTAAAAAAAAATTTCGATTTCTTCCAGCTTGTTTGACGAAAGTGAAGAATTTTATCTGTACGATTGACAAAAATCTACAATTTTATTTTTGGTGAACTATATTCTAATTTAGCGAAAAAAGTTTTAGGGGTATTAAATTTTTTACCATAGACATGAATGATATAATATGTTTCTCTGTGTTTACGATCAGCCAACTGTTATACTGCGTCCTGAAACAGTTATACGTCATATCTTCTTCATCTTCTTCTTCTACTTTCTCTTCTTCTTATTTTTGTTTCTGAGGTCAGGATGCATGTACTGACTGACAGTGTAAATGGATTTTGATTATAACTATACAGCAGTTCCTGTAGCTACTATAATACTCAATGGCTGTGGTTTTCGGTTCCGGCAAGGCCATAGTTCCGGACCACACGCCAGTAAATAACAATTTTCTTGTATAATCACATTAATCGATGATACACCTTTATTTTTTTTTTTTCTTTTCTTTTTTTCTTCTTTTTTTTTTGGTATAAAGAAATATCCTCGACCACGACGTTGCCCATCCCTGCCTGCATATACTCTGACGCTATATTTCCGTTTTTTTCTCATCATGTCTTGGCCTTTGTCCGCGTGGTGTGTAAGCGATGTGTGTACCGTTGATCTTGACCAACTGCACACCAGTTAGTGGTGCGTGCTTTTATATATGTATGAGTATATAGAGATACGTAAGAAGCGAAATATATTGCGGTTTTTTCCTCAATTCAACTTCAAAGAAACGGTAAAACGCCATTGATATATATCGTTGACCCTCGTAATGGATAAAAGAAACTTGAAACGATTCGATTCATCAACGTCTCGAGCTCCATTCGTTCATAAAGTCCCGTTTTAGATTTTCGAAATGTTAAAATTTCGAATTCGTCTTTTGGGTAGGTATTTAGCTTTCTGAATTTTTAATCTCTGGCATTTTTCGATTCAAAGTTTTTGTTAATCGACAATGCAGACTTTCGGGAAAATATACTTAATTGAACTCGACCCTATCTCTGAAAGTTGAATTAGATATGAAGAAAAAGATAAATATTTCAATTTTGAGTAAAGTTATTGTAGTTGGGGTCTTCTCTCCGTCGCCTCGTAGGGGAAATTGTGCGCGCTCAAAATAACTGGATAATAACAAGGTTAAGTACGCATGTATGTATGTACGTACATAAAATACATAGGTATATATCCATACCTATATGTATAATGTAAAATTACATTAAATAGCAATTGCCCAAGTTTGCTTTCAGAACTTTGGTTAAGGTAAGTCCGAGTCGTGGGGTATATAATTTCTAAATTACAGGTCGCAAGTAATTATAGGAAATGATAAATCTGAACGGAAACGGTGCTCCTGGCTGGGCCCGGGTTTAAACAATCCTAAAAGCATATTATAGTCACCGATTTGAATGAAGGGAATCGTTACAGGTATGTATTGTCTTGCTAGTTGTTGGTGTAGGCATGTACGTTATCCTTATACCGCAAAACTTGTACAGGTACGAATAATAAACCATCTGTGTAGGTATATATATGTATATATGAGTATACCTGTATACTGTAATATACCTCAATAACCTGGCTAATTGTAAAGCGTGAAAATGTAATTATATGTTGAAAAAGGAAGGCATAATTCTTAGGTAATCGACACGATTACTTCGAGAACCTTCGCATCGACAGCAGCAACAGCAGCAGCAGCAGCAGCAGGATGTTGGCAATACTTTCTTCGCCTCTTCTTCTTCTTCTTCTTATGGTTCTATACAATGAACCAAACTAAAGCCCATAATTTACCACTTCGAATGAAACCGCGGTGCGTTCTGCCCGGCATTGTGCCGCAGGTGAACGTCTGGACATTGGTATAAGGTGCATAGGTCAGTCTCAAATTTAGTGTATTAAATCGAGAATAAAACCGATTCAAATTCAGCCCGAAACCCATGTGAAAAAAAAAGATCGAATAAAAAAGTAAAAAAAGAAAAAAAAAAAAAGACACTGAATTCAGGGGTCAGGGAATACCGTGAAATCATTCGGAAGGCTTTAATTGCAGGTAGCTTGGAAAGTATCAGTCGGTTGGCTGTCGTGCGAAGGTGTTGGTTTCCGAGGGTCGCAGTCCATTGCCCAATTCAAGTGCAACGAAGCTGCAGAATCTAAAATCTAAAATCTTAAAGACCGCTTATTTCGCTTCACATAATAAAATTTCAGGTATTTACGTTATTTCCGATTACGCTTTTATATGTATACTTTTACGTGCAGCGATAATCATTGAGAAGTTTGATCGTAACAAATCGTACCTATATCCTGAAGTTTGTTCTTTTTTTATTTTCTTTTTCTTTTTTTTTTTTTACGTCTGATGTATTTCTTCAAATGCGGACACGAAGTATAGACCAATTGTTAAAACCTTTCGAATATAATAATATACAGTGTGGTTTATAGAATATAAGAAATATAAGAACGTGAAGTAAGTACGTCGACTGTAGCAACAATGAATTGTCATATATACGAAACATCCAAGTATACTTGCCGCTCTAAAAAGACACTCTTTCTTTCCAAACAGCTCAAGTTAACCATGAAGTATTCTATTGAATAAATTCTTCAAGGTGTATACATAGCATATATATATGTATATAAGTATATGTATAAATGGGATACCATAGCGCGCATGGATGAACGAGCTATATAAAGGAAAAGAATGTCCAATAAGAATTCCACATTTCCCCTAAAACCGAAACGTAAAAATTGAATTTCTTGTTATTTTATTTTTATTTTTTTGTTATTCCTCTTCTCTTTCATTTGCTGCACCCTGTTTATCCTAAGAATACACATCTTCCCTAAAGTCAGCAGCTACTCCATACCAATTCGAGAATTTTCATTCAATGAGAGAATCGACCAGGTTGTGAACACGCTTTTGTGTTGTCCAAAATGGTAATCGCCAGGTCCAAAAAATATTAATTTTTTATCCCTCGATTATTATTATTATTATGATTATCATAATTATTATTATTATTATAAATTATACCGAGAAAAAAATTTTTCAAAAAATTAATTATTCTATTTATAAAATTTAGAAATTTTACAAAAGTTAATTAAAAACCGTAAATCGAGACTCATAAAGCAGATCCTGCGATCTTTTATAGAGATTATATATACCTACTCGGTCTGACTGTCTATCCGTCCTTCCGTCCGTCCGTCTCCGACTGAAGCGTGTCAGAAACACGAGACATGTATAAAATGCGAAACGGAAGTTGTATTATAGGGAGGTATATGTACAGTTAAAGTCGAGTGAGCGTGCGATCTTGTATAGTTTTATAAACGATCCGTAATAGTTTCATGTAAAAAGAAACAAAAAAAAAAACAAAAAAGAGAGATAACAAAAAATAAAAAATAAAATAAAAAAACTTGTACCTTATAGGTTATATACTGCAGCGTATAATGTATATAGGTGTATATATGTATATCTGTAGAGGGGTTAGTATTCGATTTTATAGTATCTAAAGGGAAATTATCGACGGTCAGTTAAGTAAAGAAAAGGGCATAAAATCGGATTAGATTTCACCGATTAGAATTTAGAATAGGATCTCGGCTGTATACCTGTTATACTGTATAGGTGTATATATGTATACGTAGACAGACAATATGCAGTAGCACAGTGGCTGCAGCAATTTAATGATATAGAAATAAACCGAAAATTTCAACTAATAATTTTCATCATTTAATTAATTAATTATTATTATTATAATAAAATATCGTTAAAAATATGGTTAATTGCTAACACATCCGCGAAAGATATACTTAATGAACTCCGTTTCGCTGGTACAGTTGTAGTTCAAAGCTGAAAACTGGTGAAACTTATATAGGGGCAAAAAATATAAAAGAAATAAAGAAGAAAGAAATTATTATACCTATAACCACATAAAATATCAACTCACCGTGTTAATGATCGACGAACAGTCTTCTTTCTCATCGCCGCATGAAGTCCGTAGTCTTTATAGGCTGCAGGCTGCAGGTCCTTTCTTTCATATCCATCTCTCTCTCTCTCTCTCTCTCTCTCTTTCTTCTCATATTGTTTCCTCGTGAGTGGAATTTTCGCCGGGGTAGGTACGAAAACCGGCTACTGGAACGAAATCTTGACGAAAACATGATCACCCAACGAACCAGATATAACAACGTACCTTTACCCATCAGCTATATATGCATTTTTGTTCAGGTATAAGACGAGTAATATGGGATGCTGAACTACATGCGCATGCTGGACTGACTGCGCTCCACTCCATCCCCCTATCAAATAATTCACAGATCGGGTATCAACTTTGACCAAAATTGGTCTTAAGGATTTGTCAACGGTTTACACAATTTGGAGAAAATTTTTTTTCGGAATTCTTATATATACGCAGCGAGGTAACGAAAAAATTAATAAAAAAAAAAAAAAAACAATTCTGATGTTATACAAATTACATTTGTTTAATTATAGCTCGAAATTTCAGCCAGATTTATTGTATAATCGAAAAAACAGAAGAAAGAAAAGAGAGAAAAATATGGTGAAAAAAAAAAACAAAAATAAAATTAAAAAAATAGAAAAGAAACAAGAAAAAAAAAAAACAATCGCACCAATCATCCGTTTCTAAAGATCTTTACGCGTTAAACGCCCGTTATAGAATTCTGAACATCATGTTTCTCCCAAAAGCTATATATGTATAGCCTATACGCTACCATTAGGCAATTCATTGCTGTGCGGTCAGACCTGGAAGCCCAAAAAGTATGTGTATGTGTGTGTACATGTTTCCGTGTGTGTATTAAACCCTCGCAGACACACACGTACACCTCTACGTATAGGTATAGATACCCTAATATGTATTATTGTCCATCCTCTCGATGTATTTCGTATATTGCTGAAGGGTATCAGACCCACCCGGCTCTTCGATCCGCCCCTTGGCTTAGGCAGCAGAAGCACCAGCACCAGCACCAGCAGGAGCAGGAGCTACCTACTTTTCCTCACTAAACGGACGGTAAAGTGAATAATTCAGTGCTAACGAGGGGGACGAAGATGCCAATGACGTAGCATTTCGAAAGGGATATATATGCATTTCCATACGACGACGATTCAGAACGACCTGAATTAACCCAACGACATTTACACGGTGTATATATATGTATAGGGTCTTAGGATAGAATTATTGACACTGTACACTATGCCTGATGCAGAAAATTACACTTCATTGCTATAGGTGTAACAATTATATATATTTATAGTATAATCTGTGACTCAAAGTTCAACAAACTGTGGTATAGTTAAAGTTCGAAATTAGAAAAGTTGTGAATGGTTAAAAATGAGGAATATCGTATGATTTAAAAGAATTTCGAATTTTTTGATATGACCGTTGAAGTTCAGAATATAAAAATTGGAAAAAATCATAACGCAGATTTCTGAGAAAGTATATCCTTTCAAAGAACTGTGATTATAGCTGATATTAAAATTCGTTATTTTTTTACCGTTCGAAATTTTGAAAAATCGGAACTTCAACCCTGTCCCGATTTCCATCGCTAGATCATTACCATATATACTCACCTACTGGACGTGTGTATAGAAATGAATTATTAAAATTTATGAAACTAATTGATAGTTAAATGAATTAAATCAACTTTCACAAATTAAACGAATAAAAAGAAGAAGATAAAAAATATATATATATATATATATATATATAATGTATAGATACATCATATACCTTGAATTTTCACCTGCGCAGTAAATAGACTGAATATTACAACCTGACACTGTCATACATCTACCCATCGCTGTCTCAGATCTTTCGTAGTAGGTATATACCTCTACATATCCTATGTATCATACATACATACATACACAGATATATGGTATGGGCGAAATTATCATCGGAGGGTGTATTTTCAGCGGAGATATATGTATTACCCAATTTAAGTATATAATATATATGTATAGTGTAACATGTTTACGTCCGCGTATCATTTCACAAAATTTCATCACGCGGTTAAACCGCGAAATTTCAATAAGTAATAATGTATATGTATGTACATACATAATACATACATACATACCTATATAGGTATTATATATATATATTTACATATATCTGACAAATTATATCTGGCTAACATGGCCTTTTAGATTTCGGCATATGTGTGCATATTAAACATACCCCATTTACTTACCTAACCGCGGAGCCCGCAAGCTAAAACCAAAACATATATAACCCTTATTTCTGTACAATTCATGGTAGAATTTCAAAGCCGTTTCTTACTGCAGGTATCGTATACGCAGTTTAACCAAACGGCAGTTGCTCGCTTTCTTGCAAATGTATAATACTTTATTATTACGTATGTATATATATATAACGAAGAGAGTAGAAATATATAGATTATATATATATATATATATATATATATATATATATATATATATATATATATATATATATATATATATATATATATATATATATATATATATATATATATATATATATATATATATATATATATATATATATATATATAGGTAAATGCTGTAAGAATAAATAACAGCGAAGATATACAGGGCGAAACACACCAACGAACCTTAATCGCGCACAGATATCACACTTAAATTTCACCGTTTGTGTGACGTGTAGGTACAACGACGTGTGGGTATATAGTAACTCATGAATTAAGTCAAACCCGATGCAAGAATCCCGGCACCACGCTCGCGATGAGCCCACCTGTTTTGTCCACCCGTTCCTTATCCCTCATACCCTTACCCTTACTCTTACCCTTCGCTTAGTTCCTTATATACTTACTTACTTACTTACTTCGTTCGTTCGTTCCTTCGTACGTCCGTCTGCTCGGACGCGCCCCAGTTGGCACAGGTGTTCCCTAGCCTTTTACCCGATCGCATATCTTCTCTTCCTCTTCCTCTTAGTTTTATTCTTATTCTTTCTCTTACAGCGTTTAGTCCTACGCACTCCGCGAAGCGCACCACATCCATACGTCATAAATACATATGTATACACATGTATATGTATATACAGACTAGAAACGAAGTGAATCGACCACCCCAGTTAGCCTCAGGCTTTCTTTCTTTATCCTTCCTATCTTCATAATCTTTTTGCTCTTTTATTATCTCCTCACTAGTCGGATAATCGCGAGTTTCTAAAGGTGTAGGTTAGTATATACGACCTGAAGTTAACCGCAGCATAGTCTCGAATAGATGGATGGATGGATGGGGACGGATACATGCGCTCTCTAGTGTCTAGAAATGAACGAGTGAAGAAGAACGCTCGCTGCATCTGTCCCGTCTTGACCCATCCGGGGGCGTTATTAAAAAGGCCATAAGAAGTCGCCACGGATATTAGCTAACCGAATAGACTCTGTCCAGGGGTTGAAACTGAGTTTAGTTGGTATCCTTTTCTGTTCGACTGTGAGTAGTAAAGGTAAGTAGATAGGCGTACGGTTATACCGTGTCGTACGTGTCGCTGTCGTCGTTGTCTCGCTGCACGCATATATATACATATACAAGACAGCCGGGCGCAAGAGCATTTATTATGCGTATCCAAAGGGTTGTAGTCCGATATATAGTAGATTCTATGATAAGTGGCAGACTCCTAGCTTATAGCTATAACTAAATTCATATGCATGAGACTTTATTATATAGAATTAGGTATGCGCACAGGTGGTTGCGGCTCTGCAACGTTACACACATATATATATTCAACATAAAGTCTATAATATGTATATGTATATAAGCTACCAACTATCGTATGTGTATATAAACTACGTTAGAAATTATAACAAACTGCAGTATTCGTATTAGTTGTTGTTATATATCGCCAAAAAATTTATTTAACCACTCCTCACTCTTCTTCATATTTTTGCGTTTTCATAATATGGTATAGTTGATATACAATTTAATATTATATGTATATTTATATGATATTGTTTTCTGTATGCCTGCATGGGTAATTAGTAAAGACCCAAAATTACCGTACTGTATAACAGACTCTTATTACTATTATACAATTAGCTGCTGTTGGAGGGTATAAAACAAAAAAAAAAAAAAAAAAAACAATGAAGAGACCAAAAAATAAAGAAATAATAAAGAAAGGGAAGAAATTGCTTTTAACGACTGTCGTCATTGACTGTTGACGTTTTGAATATGGAACCCTTCCGGTATCGCGGACTACATAACGTAACGTCTGCTACTTGTATGATTATAACTTCGAGATACATTAAAGAAGAGAGAGAAAGAGAAAGAGAGAGAAAAAAAATGAGTTAAAAATAGAAATAAAATTAAAAAAAAATATAAAAATTCTGATGTATAGTCAACCCTCTCACGTTCATTCGCTCTATACATACCTTATACTATAATATAACCTATATATACCATATTGCACATCTGCAATGGACACACACAAGTTTCTAATTTTTTTTTTTTCTCTTTTTTTTTTTAAATTATTTTTAATGATTTATTTCTTTTCATTTTTACTCTCCTTAATAAAATTTTTTGTTATAATGATCGTTCCTATATATGGTCAAATCGTTGCTCATACTCAGCATATGTATATTCTCAAAATTATTGAATTGAAGTAACAATCGTGACCGTATTAAAAAAACAAATCAAAAAACTGAAAAACTAAAGAAAGGGTGCACACCTTTAGTTGACCTAAATAATATATTGTATATCCATGGGGGAACCTTGCGGTTTATACGGGATCCCGCAATAATACATATAATACACGATTACGCTGCAGCAGGTTAAAAATCGTATACTTCAAAGAATTAAAAAAAAACAAAAAAAAAAAAAAAAAAAACATAAAAAAGAAACAGAAGGGCCAAGAAAAAATATAAATAAAAATAAAAAATATAAAAAAAAAAAAATACAAAATGTATAAGAATTGGTTTGTAATATACATAAGTATATAGGTACGGTACATAGCTGTATTCATATATAATGGGTATGATGCTTACACGACGATTTTCATTCCCATATAAAATTCTTCAATTATTAAAATAATAATAATAATAATAATCATAATGATAATAATAATAATGATGTGATTATTACTTATTTGACCAAATTATTGAATATAATTTATGTATGTACATTATAGATAAATAATCAAGAAGATAAATAAGATAAACACTAAAATCACATAAAATCTTTTATATTAAGGGAGAGCGGGGCAAAATGGGAAAAATGGGGCATCCACTGCAGAAAAAGCAGAAATATACAAGCTGTAGAAATTCGGAGTAATTTGAGACCGTCCAATTTTACCCATTACGATATTTTTTTATCCGGAATGTCAAAATTAACCATCCGCAATTCCAATTTTTTATTAAAACAAAATCACTTAGAATCGTAACTGTATAAGTTGAAGCGACTTTTTTCACTTAAATGTCCCGTTTTTGTACAATTATATTTATAATAGATAAGGTATAGTATCGTAATATGCATATTTTTTTTTCCTCGTTTCGGAAGATTATACATATACATATGTATGTATACGAGATATACAAAAGTGGTCAATTAAGAGTACATAATATAATATATGTATAATGTATTACAGGTATATGTATATACATATATGAAGTTAACTGAGCGTAGCGATTACAAGATATACTATATTTGGATTATATGTATTCTATATCTATAATGTACATACGAATACATACATAAGAACGATCCGTGACTGAAAAATTTATGCATATACATGGTATACATATATATGCATCTTTTTCACCGGAAATAACGACAAAGAAGTGAATTTTTTTTTTTTTTTTCTTCGTGACTGACTTGACTGACGTATAATATCGTGAATATATATATATAAATACATACATACGTATATATAGGTATATGTATATGATGCGACGTCGTCACGACGCTTACCGAGCGGATACGGTAATAGTGCGATGATGAAAAAGGGAATATGGAATATGAAAGATATGCGGAAGGATTAAAAAAGGGAGTTTATAGGAGTATTATAAGAAACGGTGCCTGCCTGTTCAAATTTACTAGTTATATACATAATATAAAAATAAATAACCCCAAAGAAAACAGCGTAATAAAACAACAGATTTTTTGTTTTTTCATTTATTTATATTGTTTTCTCTTCAATTCTAGTAACAATAAATAAACAAAAAAAAAATAAAAAATTTTCTGTTATAATATAAATATTTATTAATATAATTTATACTCTATCATATACGTGTGACTTTAACTCCGCCACAGAAGCTAATGTCCTCTTATATACCCACATATCAATTATGCGGATAAATAAAACGACTTTTTATTATTAGTATTATTATTT
The DNA here is from genome assembly GCA_963924015.1 of Macrophya annulata. Lineage (NCBI taxonomy): Eukaryota > Metazoa > Arthropoda > Insecta > Hymenoptera > Tenthredinidae > Macrophya > Macrophya annulata. The sequence goes on from OZ001260.1 coordinate 28,267,659, forward strand.
ATATATATTTTCTTAATTTTTTTTTTCTCTACATGTATATTATATGTATATACGAATACCTGAAGCACAACTGTTGCTAAAATAATCCCTGTGCCTATTATACCTTTTTACCCGCGAGTATAACCTCATACTGCAATAATGTACGTGGTATATGTATATATGTACGTTTATATATTTTTGCCACTTGTGAGTTATTTGTTTAACCTTTATGACATATTACTTATACTTAAACCGCGAACTAAATTATTATCGATACATCACTCAAATATGTTATACAGGTATATATGCGTGTACCTATACTGTCAATCATTTAATATAATTTTCAAGCGGTTTTACGAAATTTCTAATTATAACGATTAACGCGACGTATACCTCTAATAATTTTTCATTTACATGTATATATTTTTCTGAATTTTTTTTTATCTGCTTTCAATTTGTTCTTCTTCGTTTTTCTTTGAATAGGTATAATCAGAGAAAAGGTCGACGTGTTAAATATTTATTAAGGTTATTGGGTATATAATACACAAAATATTAAATCAGTATCAATATTATATACATACCTATATATAGATTTTTTATATAGCTGTACCTTTATATACCCATTCAATTTACGTTATAGCCTTAAGGCAATTAATATTTTTCTACCTCGAGCTTTTTTTATTAGGTATAGGTATGCACTAAATATAGATATATACCTAATATATGTATATACAGCTATACATATAAATTCGTCATTATTGGTTTATATAGAGTTATCGTGTATAAGTGATCGAAATTGAAACTTGAAAAGATATTAATTCCGTGTGAATGGTTTTTTTTTTTTTTTTCTTTCAATTTTTTCTTTCTTTTCTTTTTTCTTACAACGTGAAAAGTGCTAGACAGTGTCAGCCAATATATCAGAACTTATTGTTGGATTATGCCTATAAGATTTCTTTTTATCATTGCGTCGCTTACAATATTTAATATAATATATTACTGTCAGCTCACTAACTGCACGTCGTAAAATTCATTAATTCGGTATAACTATATAATACGATAATTATTATCAGCTATTCAAACATTCGGGTATTGGAGGTATATATGTATGTACAAAAATTGAACTCAATACAAGTAGATATATATAATAGCAGTAGGTGGGTGATCAGTTATAGGTAGATAGTTGAAAGATATCGAAAAATTGAATTTTATGAAAGATATATGAGACCGTAATCTCGACAAAAATTATTCTATTAAAAAAGACAGAAAATTTTGGGTACATATTTGAGAATAACATGTATGTACTTAAAATTGATTAATTTTAACCTCATGTGTTTTCGTGGAAGCTTTACTATAGAGAATGAAAAACGCCTGACGTACTGACAACTCGACATCATATGATCGGCGTTTGTTTCCTCAAGTAGCCAATGAGCACGCGATATGCGTAACAAAAGCCGATCATTCGATGCTATAGTTGCCTGTGCCCAGGCGTTTTCAATTCCCATATGTAAAGCTTCCACGAAAACACACTGTATAATAATACTTGAATTATATTCATTCTCTCGAGAACACGACATCGCATCTCGTAATTGTATTAGCTGTAATAATCACGAGAATCATTGAGAGTATTATAATAATGAAAATTGTTAATTAATCAATAATGAATAATACTTCTAAACGAAATAAATGAACTTAGTCATTGATGCAGTGATTTGTTCAATCTGATCTAATCGTGATAATTATAATTCCCGCGTTATGATATTAGTCGTGGGTACATTGGCGAAAATAAATATCGATTCCTTCAGCATTATACATATAATTAAAATATATATAATAAATAATACATATATACGCATATCGGTAAATATATCAGAATCGTCCATTGCGTGCGGAGGTAGGTAATCGTTATATTATACCTACGGTCTACAGACAAAATGGCTGAGTTATAGTATAGTGGCGCCATAAAAGTACCTTCGGTATAGCAATAGGATAGGAAAGGCACTGCAGGTAGGTAGGCAGGTAGATAGTTACAGGCATGGAGATAGGTATAGGTACATACATACGTATATTACAGCACATATATGAGGATTTCACTATGTATATGCACCTGTACACGAAATTCGAAAAAAAAAAAAAAATCGAAAACGAAATAAAAAAAAAAAAAGTAAAAAAAAAAAAACACAAAACCGAAATAAAAAGAAAAAATATAATTACCTACGTGTAAGAGCTACGCGTTACTTATAGCTTGTATAGATATGAATTCTGCAGCGCATACATACTTACTACCTATACATGTATATACATCGGGGGCAAATAGATTATTTGTAATTATCACCGACCAGCTCGTAGTGCTATACCTAAACGGGGATTACATTAGCAGTCACATAAGTAAGTAAGTAAGTAAGTAAGTGTCCATAAGTAGGTATTGAAACTTTGCCTGTCTCCACGTATATATACTATAGGTATAGATATATATACAGTATATGCCAATGATCTATACATATATATTCGCGGTGATTACGCTATACACTGCACACATACACGTACACACACACACACACACACACACACATTGAAAACGAAGAGTTAGGTAGGTGTGGGTGTTATCTGCGGTTTATAACTCGACTTGTGTATGTAAGTACGCGTACGCGTACGTAGGTAGGTAGGTAGGTAGATATAATACCTGTAACCAGGTAAAAAGTATATCGTGTTATCTTTAGGCACTCGTGGGCGTGAGAGCCACGGGCGTTTTTGACCAATGGAAATCGCCCGGTCCCCACCTTAACGGACCTCTCTTCCTACTCGGGACTTCCTCCAGGTATATATATATACATATATATATATATATATGTATATATGTACATATATAAATACCTATATATATGTATGTATATAACTTATATGCATACGTATATACCGGCGAATATATCCCTAACCTCGGTATTGGCCTACGTTGTCATTAGCCCAGGTAGGTAGACGCAGGTAAACGGGGCTCACGTCCTTCTCGAGGTAGATATACGCAATATACGGATATTCATCATGGGTGCATATACTATATACCCGATATCCAAAGATCCAGATGTTAGTTCCTGTTTTATACATTTTTTTTCCTTTTCTGTTTTCTTACGTCCAGAAAATTTAGAATTTTATTATTACGAAGGAAATACTGACGGTTATCATACATACGATGATCAAAATCGTCGATCATTTGAAATCCCATACAGAATATACGTCTGTAATAATATTCGACCGAAAAAAAAAAAAAAAAATTAAAAAGAAAGAAAAAAAAGGAATATACATTCGAGTATATACCCATGGGAGTTATATGTATAGTCAGAAATTTGTCAATTTCACACACCTCATATAAGTCGTGTATCTAAAAAGGGTGCAGTGAAGACAGCAACGCGTCATATATTAATATAAAATCGACACATCAATAGATATACATAAATAATTCTATTATACCTAGAACCCATGTCTCGACACCTATATACATATACTTATACATATATAACAATATAAAGCACCTTATATACGTACACGGTTCCGCTACCGATTGTGCTACCGTTCGAGTTATATACCTGTATACATATAATGTACAGGTATACGTTTAGGTATATCATATACATGTATAGATAGATAAAGGATATACCTATACGTGTATTATGTTCGTATCTAGACATATGAGTATACCGTACAGGGTGTATATAGGTACTCATCATGTATCTATATACATACATACAATAATTTCATTCAATTTTATTGAATATATATATAAATTATTAACGAGACAATAAATAAATAAATAAAAAAAAAAGAAACAAAAAAACGAACACCCAAATGGAATTAAGATTTATCTGTAATCAGAATTGTGAATGAGCGAAGTAAATGTATGAAATATGAGTTATCGCTCATCTTCTGTTCTTGATTTTATTTTTTCTGTGTCAAACACAATCATGAGAATTATTAAGATTATTAAAAATAGTCGTATTCTAAGCTTTGTTTGTTTTCAAAAAGAAGGAGAAAATAATTTAGGACTTAAGACTTAAGATGTAAGACTTAAGACTCAAGACTTAAGACTTAAGACTCGACACTTGAGACTTAAGATGTAAGATTCAAGACTTAAGACTGAAGATGTGAAACTTAAGACTCAAGACTTAGGACTCAAGACTTAATACTTAAGACTTAAGACTTACTTGTATATGTATATTTTATACTGTTATATGTCAATCTCACACTTTTCGTTGTACCTGAAAATTTTCATTACCCTTCCAAAAAAAGTTTTACTTAAAATCCAAATCTTACCTATATTACAGGTACATGTACATGTACCTATATCATCGCTTATCCTCGTCGCGAGTACCCGACCTACAGCATACAGTTAAGCATGTATATCCAGCGACAAGTAAACGTAGCTGGTATAGGTGTATTAACCTGTAATACAGCACAGGTGTATAGGGTAGAGTCATTGCAAGACGCCCACGCACTCTGAGAATCAATAGACCAATGGCTACCGGGACGCGCGTGCGCATTCTTGCGTGACGACGGCCCGTGGAGGGTCGTCCTTTTCTCCCACGCGGTATATACATAATGGTAATGGTTATGGTACTTATACATACACATATATACCATCTGTGAGCAAGTGTACGTATACGTAAATATCATACATATGGTATACATATACCTTTTGAACCTTTTACGGATACATACCTATATGTACATACATACATACATACATACGGACCATTACCTACGTTTACATACCTAGATACTAGGTAAGTGTGTAATATGGTGTTCATGGTTATCGTTAGCTGAGCGAGGCCCCCCCGCGTCGTATTATACGTATATGTATACATTTTCAAATGTATATGTACTACATACATGTGTAGGTATATGTTACATGTCATACACGTTATACGATCAGTTATAAAGTATGATGAGAACCACCTCGTACTCATGGCTGCAGTGAGCACCAATTTAGCTGATTCATTCGCTTGGCGCATGATTTATCATCAGAGCACACCATTTTCTATATCCACCTGCTACTTCTTCGCGTATCTACACCCTGTATCTTAGTATATATGTATATATATAGAGATTCTAGACTATTATGCGGTCAGAAAGGTATATAGACTTGTGTATCATATGTATATCGTTGGTATATATACCTATTAAAACACTTCGCGTAATTCGCGATATACACACATATCCCTATAACATCATACCCGAATGCTTTCACGGTGAAAATTTCACCTGAAAATCACGACATGCAATTCAATAAATTCGAAATTTTTTCAGTAATCAAATATCACAGGAAAGACATGATTTTTCTTCTGGTTTTTTATTTTTTTTTTTTTATTTTTTATTCATTGGTATTACTCGACCGGAATTCATGATACGAAATATCGCATGGTGACATTTTACAGGAATTCAAATTCTCTGCAAAAAATGTCCCTAGAACAAATTCTCTTATACAAGCGTTGAAAAATTCAACTTCAAACACTTATCACTGCTAACCTATTGACTCTATGAAAATAATTCTAAGAACACTTTTTGCAGATAATTTAACCCGCTATAAAACAACACTTTGCAAAATTGTTTATCACTAAACACGGCCGAGTAATACCAATTTTAAAAATAAAATCACGACATTCCTAATATATTTATACCAGAAAAGAAGAACCAATATTTCAGATCATTGCGCTGACTAATAAAATGCGTTATACTATAGCGTTATCTTTTCGCAAGGATTTTTTTTTATCCCTTATTCCACCTAATTTTCACGCATAGGGTGCAAACGAAATAATAATCATTGCCCTAAGACGACACGTCCACAGTCTCTGTTATACTCATCATAAAATTTTGTTTTCATAATTCATATATATATATATATATATATATATATATATATATATATATATATCAACTCTTTGAATTATTATATACATAATATCGTGACCTCCGTTTATTTCTACGCATAATTCTGTACAGGTAGGTATACGGTTCTTAGGTAGGAAGGTATGGTAGGTAGGTACTCGTACATGTATAGCATGAGCTGTTCGTCCGCCGCGGCGCGGTGGCCCCGACTGTGATTATTGACGCGATAGCAAAGCTAATTTGTATAATTTGTATAATTAACCCTTGAAATGCAAGATTCAAAGTTCCTCAGGCCTTAAGTCTCGAGGTACTTTATTCAGGTCAAGAGAGAAATCGTTGAGGGTTATATTTTAAAGGCGAACCTAAGGGTGCCTTTATCATAATTATTATCATAATTATATTAATTATTATTACCTAATATAAATAAATTCAATGGATCGATTATCCGAATTATATAAATTATTTTTCTCTGATTTTAATTCGCAATACCGAGAATATCTTATATAAAATACTGTAGAATCCTTCGATACGTAGGTATACATATATACACGGAGTATAATACATATATGTTATAGAGGTATATAAGTTGTAATTAAAAATAAAGCATATCTCAGTTGAAAACTGCAGTTTAAGTCGGCTAAAGGAAAATACGTATTTCGCAATGTCACTTAATGAATATAACACGCGAGCATTTGCAACCAGGTAATTTTCATCACGCGCACAGCGCAGAGTGCATTTAAAAATCATACCCCGTTGCTGCTGTAGCCGTATATGAGTTTCTCTGATTGTGAAACTTGACTAATATATACTTTCGGAGTATTAAGGTGCAGGATATAATGCGTTGCTGTACCATATACCTACCTGTAACAGCATTCGGACGATTATTTTTATCCTGCACTTACCTACCCACCTACCTTGCAAGTATACCTACGTCGTAATAATCACGTCTCGTCAATTATATACCTTATACACTACTCCCCCATCAATGAGAATTTAACATATGTTGGTATACATGAGTACAAAGGTGACTATACATATATGTGTATATGTATGTATAGTATAGTGCAGAATTGAATCGCAGGTTTTCATACTTCGCGACTCATATTACGATACCCACATGCTACACCGTACCAAAACTGTAAAATCGAGCTTTTTCGAAACATAAAAGAAATAATTATACTTGAATTGATTAACTGCAATCATCGTTACATTATACAACAGTCTGCATTCCTTTAAAAACGATTTTTAAACATCGCCTGATACCATTCCCACATCATCTTATTTCATCGACTGAACAACCTTTGCTTAAGAAATTTTAAATCACATTCTGCACGAGACGATTTTTTGGTGTCAAAAAAGGTAATCGCTATGTAGCATATGCATCTAACAAATGGCTGGTTAAACTGCATCGTTTACCATCGAAGTGAAAGAATTTTTTAGCCAGAGATCCAAAATATGTTAAATAAAATATTGATCTACTTTTTATTTATCTCTTTATCTCTCTTTCTCTTTCGTTCTTTCTATCATTTGAAAAACAACTCAATTAATTATTGCTTTAGCTACTGATGTACAGAGAGATGGTTTATTTCCACTTATATCTATAATGTACATTATTATACACAGTAAAGTGTATAAAAACAAAAAGAATTATCATTACGCCAGTTTACACGGTTCTTCAACTGTATAAATATGTGTATTAGGTATATGTAGATGTTTATCCATGGTTCGTTGTCATATAATTCTTCTACAGATGCCTATACCCACGGTCCTGACCCACCAGATGTAAAAACGTTGCAAAAATAGTTGACAAACTCATCATACCTACCTACACATTCGACTCTGTAACATTGTAGAGTCAAGTTTTCGATAATACCTCCCAATAATTATCATGACAATGAAACGGGTTATGGTCGTCGAAACAAGTTAGCGATAATTTTCTTAAATTAAAGAATTATGGAAGTTAGATTATTATTCATATTCCAGAAGGAATAAGGCGAAACAATTATCCTCTCAAAATCACAATCATGAAATAACAATAGATGACCTCCGCCCATACATACGCCCATGATATTACACGCACGTAGAGTGGTTGGTTGGATGTATAATACGAAGAAGTGAATAGGTAATCCTGAACGTATCGCAAAAACCAGGTTTACCAACGGCACGGCGTTCGAGCTGCACGCGATATACAATACATACAATATCTGTATATGGCATGTCATTAGATTAACACAAGTATAATAGATATAAAGCGGATAGTTCAACACAGAGATGAAAAATCCTTAATATGGATTGAAAATTTCGCGAAAGAAATGTGAGGCGAGCTTTCGACGTTCAAACTTCGAACAATGCCCTGCCTTGATCAGGAAAGGTGAGTACATATTACATACATGTATAAGTTTTTTCGTATTATACTCGTATACGTATGAGGTTTGAACGGAATCTATAACTAATTCCACTAATTCCTTGCACACCTCGATAACGAGTGAAAATTTTACCACATCCATGCAGGGTTGTATCGTAAAGGGCTAAAGGTCGCGTGGCAATGTGTGCACCAATCTAGATAAGTTGAACATTGTGAACCCTACACCCGAAGCCAAAGTCACGAAGGTGTGTGAACCTGGGCGCGAATGGGCGCCATGACGTTATCCAATTGGTCGATTGGCCGGTAATGGTGGGTGGGCGGGGGGCGTAGCGTGAGGCTCGACTGTATCATGCGCAACGGGGGTTGCGCACCGGTGGGTCTTAACGTTATGTGCAGTGTGGGTACCCTGAACCGAGCTACCTTTCTTTCTTTCTTTCTTCCGTTCCCTCATTCCCTCGTTTCGTCTTTCTTTCTTTCTTTCTCTTCCCCACCCTACCCCACCCCACCCCACTCTACTACACCCCAACACGGCGGGGGACTCCCCCGTAGGCAGTCGAGAGAACCGCGAGTGGCTCCGATCTCTCGTGTGCGCTCCTGCGCCCCACTGCGCCCCACTGCGCATCAAGCCCGACCTCAGCAAGTCCGGCGCGGTAGCCGTTCGAATGCCTTAAATCTTGATCTCACCTTTAGAATGAGCAGCAGGAGCAGCAGCAGCAGCAGCAGCAACAGCGGCGGCGGCGGCGGCGGCAGCAGCACCACCACCACCACCAGCAGGTGGGGGAAAGGTAGTCTGGGCGCGCTTCGAGCTTCGAAACGGAAGCCAATCTGCTCGAATCCGGCGCAGTGCGAGCAGCGGGTTCATAGATATACTATATATATATATATATATATATATAGTATAGATAACATATACCAACGAAAAAGTTGCGGGAGAAGAGGGTGGCTGCAGGCTTGTTCCCGATTCCACCTTAACACATCAGTCCGCTTCAGTCGCCCGTACATTTTAGAACCTTTAACCAAACTGGACATCGAACCGTAACGCGTGCGCGACAATAACACCAAACGCCTACATCCAGTTCCGTATACCCTTCTATAAACGAGCTTTGTCACATTCGGATAACGATTGTGCTGTACTGTATACAGTGATGGGATGGTATTTTCCAAATCTCATTCACCTCATCCTAAACGGACATTAAATCGATCGTCATCATCGTCGTCGTCGTCTTCATCGTATCGATAATCTCCAGTGTGTGTCCTACATGTGTGAGTGTGTGTGTGTGCGCGCGTGACTGCGCGTATATAGATGTGTATATGTGCAGAAGGTATGAATTAGGCGAGATGAGAGTAATGATCGCCGATGATATTGCTCCATTGTGATAAAAACGCTACTTTACTAACGGATTGACATTTTGAGCTGCAGTGAGCGATACTGTTCGATCGTGAGTAAGTATACAGTGATCAGTGAAAATAAGTGAAAGACTATATAAACGGAGCGTGAAGAAGAGGAGTTTGTGACCGACCTCTTGGTGTCGCGGGATTCTTATATTCAAGGACAAAGGAAATCGTCACATCTCTAAGAAGGCGAAGAGAATCTGATTATAAATCAAGTAATCGGCGAGTGATGATGATCGGTGGAAGCGTCGCTACGCCCACCGGCACTACTAAACCTGGATCAACAAACGACAATATGGTTGTCGTTGAGACTATTATCAACAACACTACTGGTACCACAAACCCGAATTCTGGGTTCACACTGTCCTCTAATAATACGACTATCAAAATAGGCGCTAAATCTAATCCGACCAACAACAACACCGTCAAATGTTGCGGCGATGAAGGAATACCCAATCCCAGCAATGGCGTCACCGTTAATCGTCCATGGGAACCTCCCTCTCCACCACACACTTCGCACACCCCGCAACAACCGCCGACGGCCCATCATCAGATCAACGTGATACCACCATCGGCTTTACTGGATGGTCAGTCTCAATTAATTATCGTAGATTTAGGTGATTCTGTTATGGAGATCGAGATAAACGGCGAAGAGAGTATATGCCATGCTCTGTAGGGAATGACGATCGGAAATGGACTGGTAATTAATCTCTGAGAATTTTTTTTTCAGACCTTTTATCAGTCAAAAGTCATCATGGAGGAATGCTTTTTCAGTTCCTTTGTTTAAACGTTATACGCGTATTAATCAAGGACCCTGGTCTACGTGCCGAGAGTCAATAACCATGACGTGGGTCGTTTACCATCATTTTCATGACAAAGAATACAGTCGTGTGTTTTTTTTTTTTTTTTATTTGTTTTATTTTGTTTTTTGGTAACACGAGAACCATCGTAAACGCCTCCGGAGTTCTGAATGAGTCAAGAACTCCAAGTTTTTATTCCAATTTCTTTAAATCCGAACCTTGATCCGCTTCCGTGTTGTGCAGTCTTAAGGTATGGGTACAGTTTATCAATTTTCTTGTTTGGTAACAAGGTAAAAAAGAAGTAGTTCCTTAACCACGAGAGTCTTCAGGGTCTGTGTATTATACGTACGACGAAGAGAAGAGAAGCTGCGATGGTCTTCTCATACACGTCTTTTTTCAACCGTTCCAGAAAATCTTGATTCCTAAAGGACATTGTCCGCGGCGTCTCATCCCCGTTTCTCATTGTTAAGCGGTCAGGAACACGGGTTCAACCATCGGCCACACGTCAGCGTGTTACATCGAACAGAAATCTTTTGGTCCTTGCATGTGCAGCAGCTATACGGATACCTCGTTTCGAACGAGATCAGTTACCATGACGCAACAGGGCTTCTTCTTCCTCTTCTTCTCTTTCTTCTTTTTCTTCTTCTTCTTCTTCGTCTTTTTTCTCATCGTTCATAATTCATCTTCGGATCCTACGTATAGCTGCAAAAATCGGTTATTAATGATTCCAACGAAGCCAATACAGACACCCTGTTTTATCGTTGAAATCTTGACCTTCATTTTTGTGACGTTGTCAAGTAACCCACGAGCCCAAATTCATAATTTAAAATATGAATAAGGCAAGGCAACATTCCAACGATCAGTAACGGATGGAGGCTGCAATGGCGGGAGGTCTTTCGCGCTGCACTAATACCACGAAATAAGGTTTTCACTTCACGTTAGCGCAACAACCCGCGTCTCTGCTTCAAGCTATGAGCTCCGGGCCGGGCCGGGCCGGGTCGGGCCGTTCCTTTCGACGCCTTAAGGCGCGAGATGAATTGTTCTGCCACTGGTTCTCCTTTTCGAGTCACGTCTTTGTGCTCCTCCTGCTGCTCGAACGATACATTGAACAACTCCAACGGTCTAAAAGCATAAGGAGACGTACCATCAAGTGGATATTGTACATCCTGCAGACGCGTTGCACGTGCTTTGTGTATAACATGGTTAACAACAAAGGTTCCATACACAACAAACTACTGTCTAGTTACAACAACTCTTCGTATACCATATACTTAAATAGACACTGACAATTAACCATAGTGAAACGAGTGGTTAGCTACTCTTAGATATATACCTATGCATACATATATCTAGCAAGCTTTGACGTAGAGACGTTAAACTTCAATACTTCGAATGTCAAAACTTTCTTGAATATTATTTATGACCATACGTAAATTTTCAACTTGTCATTCACCGCAAAGATACTATACTTGCAACAGTCGGGGATGATTGTTCAGCTAAAACTGTAGACGAATGGAATATACAGCGACGATGATCGTCATCATTTGATAATGAAATGTATCGTTAAGTAGTGGACTATATTTAAAATGCCGAATAATCACACAGGTGTGACCGATCTCGTGTGACTACCAATTGCATGCTCCGAGCATTGATCAAAGATTACAGATCTGACGATTCATGTTTCGACACCTGCGCAATCAAGGGCCAAAAACTGTCTATCTGTATAGGGACATTATGAATACCGAAACAAGAGAACTGGAGACACGAAAGCCATGTAAATTACCGATATGAATCTGGATTGAAATCCTTTTTTCTTTAATCGATTTTTCGTTATCTTGAATTGCGGTTTGAAAATCGAACTGAAAAGCCGACGGCACGTGGGAAAGAGGATCAAAAATGATAAAAAAGTCTGAAATCAATTGTCCAAAAGACTTGTCAGTCCACGATATTATGTGTAACGTATACTTGAAGAATCCCGTATAGGTAGAATGATGTACAGTTTTATTAACATATACTCCTTTTTTTTTTCTCCCCTTTCATCGGACGTTGTTTATAATTCGTTATAAGACTGGAAGAGTTCAGGTGAATGAGGTAGTTTTCCCACATCGTTGTGTATCTTCGAATAGTAGCAATAGTAGCTATGGTATATGTATATGGATACATAGTATCCACGGTTTGGTTTGCCTTGGTTTCGTTCAAAAACCGGTCCAAGCCACTGTATAACTTCTTCGTCCTTTACGGTACGAAAGCGACCACATTTATTTTCTTGGCGCCTTCGACGAGGTCTGGTTCAGAGCTTTCCGACGATAGCTCACTTGTCTCATTAGCTATCCTCGGGCATATAAGAGGCATTGCCACTTCTTCGGAGAACATCTTCTTCTTCTTCTTCGTCTTCTTCTTATTCTTCTTCTTCTTCTTCTTCTTCTTCTTCTTCTTCTTCTTCTTCACTGTAACAAGAAATTCTACAACAGCAGCACCAGCAAAGAAACTAACACGGCCTGCAACAATCTCGAACATATTTACGGATGAAACTGTATACTGTACCATTTATTAATATAGTGGTATGTGTAGCTATATATAACAAACCCTTAATTGTCCGTAAAAAAAATTTTTCTTCTTTTTTACTAAAAGGTTGAGAATAAATTATCATCGAAAGGAGTTATATACGAGGTTTGTAAAGTGTAATTATGAGATATCCTGGATGAACAACTCCTTTTTAATCGGCATACCACCATATGGTTTAACGAGTAAGGAATAATAAATTAGTTACGGTATATGGTATATATGGTATATCATCACCGTTTAGAAGAATAAAAGATAAGGTAAGATGTTGGCCCGCGATATGTATAAACAAGGGCAAACGTATGTAGGGGAGATTTCATATCGCTGTAGAGCTCTGCAGTTTGAACAGCATAAACACAAACCTGCGAACACATGTTCGTATTAAGACGAAGGAGAGTTCCTCTTTCTTATTCAACTCCCAAGTCAAGCACTGTAATTTAATAATACCTCAATGCGATGTTATCTGGCAATACGGTTGACAGTTGTTGTGTGTCTCTCACTTATTTAACAGTGCCTATCACAGCCTTAATATATACACATAAGCAAAATTAATCTTGTTTTTATTTCTTCTTCTTCTTCTTCTTTTTTTTTTTTTAACCAACAGAGAACGAATTTGGATAGTTGTCTATAATTGTATAATTGTAGATAACCGGTCACACACACACACATGCACCAATATACATTCCCGATGGCGTGAAACACATACACTTTATAAGTAGGTGGTAATCAGAGCAGCAATTCACGCAGCTAATATAATTACAAGAATTAAAATTCAGGAAATTTATACGCTGTCAAATGTTAGATAGATAATTAAATAAATATGGACGTGGTACATCTATGATGATGTGACAGGACTATACGTATGTATGTACGTTGAGCTAATGGAACGAACGATCGGTAGTTACCTGCAGCTATAATCGTTCAAAATTTTTTTTTTTTTTATTGTATATTGTATTTTACAATTAGAGGTAGCAAAACATGAAATGTTGTAGCTCTTCCTGCCTCGAGGTGTATTAAAGTGAAGTAGCTGTAGCTGTAAGAGCTTGAGGTAACAAGGATCGGGTCTTAACCTTAGAAGAATTTCTCTGACTTATACCCGGATTTAATTTTATCGTCCCTAAAGGCTTATCGAGTCGTAAATCGGCGGGCTTAACAATCGGAAATCGTAACGTTTGAAAAATGTTAGTTGTGACGTCCGTAGCCGTTGGCAACGTAATTATATACCTTATATAGGTATGTACCTGTATATACCTATACCTACACTGAGAATCGTGGTAATTGCGAGATAGAATATAGTATTGCCGATTTTAGAATCAAGAATTTCCATTTTTCTTAATAAGAATTTAACCAGTTTCAATACTTTCGAAATTTTGAAAATTTTCATCGAACGCAATGTTTTATCAAAATAAACGCATAAAGAACAAAGAACAAGAAACGTATAGAATCTGTTATCGTCGTTTAAAACTAGTCGAGAGTTTCAAAATTACGCTTTATTACAAAAATTGGCTAATTTTGAGTTGAAAGATTTTTTTTTTTGTTTTTTTTTTTTGACTGCACGCGAACGAGACTATTTAAAACGATATTTATTTTCCACACAAAATTAGGTTATTAAAATTTTATCTCAATGCGTGATAATTTTTTTAAATTATATTCTTCACTAGTTAGAATGAAGAATATCGAGAAGGAACTATCTATCACAGTCTATCAACTCTTCTGTTTGAATTTTGATTAGGAAATTCCTTGCCCAAATGTATATGTATGTACATAAAAGTGGTTACATAAACCGCGTAATACATAAACATATATATCTGTAATTAGTAAAAGAAATACAGAAACGTTACACACACACACATACACACACACACACACATTGATAACGAAAGCTATTGCTATAACGCATTATATGTTTAAAATTCTCAGTCTTATTCCTTTTCATTCAATTCTCAGTTCTCCGCTGACTTGACTCGACTGACTGACTTAAGTTGACTTGACTTGACTTGACTTGAATGTTTATCTCAGCCTTTGTCTCTGCAGCTAAGAGGAAGGTTAATGAATGCAGTTAACAAGTGACGTTCTGCAATTTAGGTATATAGGTATGTATACCTGTATACCGCGCCAGTCATTTTTATTACCTTTTTAATTATCCTCAAAGATTAAATAAATTATCGATCATAAATCCCAACTTTTATACTCAGCTGTATGCATCATGTTGATCAGCTGAAAACAGACAAGTGAAACAAGACCTAAAATCAGAAATCTTTCTTTCATTTCAGATAATTTGTTCTGAGATCAGACTATTTTTTTTTTTTCTTTCTATTTTTGTTTTTATTATTATTTGTTTCACGCTTTTGTACCCAAACTACTTGTGAAAGGGTGAGGTTGTCGCTCTATCGATTACAAGATAGTCTTCTACTGGAATCCCGGGTCTTGTATGTACGTACATACATATACGTAAAAGTCTCGATTTACCCGGGTAGGTATATACCAGCTATCTATTTTTCAGGGTTAGTAATCGTCAAGTATGAAATCATCAGTCGCATAACCCTGCAATGCTCGATAATACCGGGGTTATATCGAAACCCTCAATTACCCACCTTTTTCTCTACCGAACAGTACGCCTATATACCTTGTGCCCCAAGTGTATATAATATACACCGAAGAGACTTTTTAACGTTGCAAAAAATATCCGCAAGTATTTCTCTCTTGGAGCTCAATAAAAATGAGAAAATAACGATCATCTATGTATAAAAAATTAAAAAGAATAAAAAAAAAAAAAAAAACGGAAAAATCGGAGCAAGAATTCTTTTCTGATTTTCTTAAATGAAAAAAAAAAAATTCTCTTCTTTGTTTAAATCATCACAAAATAATTTTTTTTTTTCAGGTGTAGGAATCGGTTGCGGTGGATCAACCGCTCCAAGTCCTTTCGCAAATAGTACCGGTCCTAATCAAGCCGGAGTAACATCGCGCCAAAGACTTTTGGAATTGTCACACGGTTTGGGTGCCCTTCGTCACTACAATGACTTAGCAAATCACGTGCTCTCCCTAAACCAGCAAGGAGCTGTAGTGACAAAGCTTTTGGGTAAGTTGAGTTATACAGACGAATTTGATTCGTCGATAAAACGCAAAATTGATTTTCCGAATCAATTCGTTATAAAATCACTTGCAGTAGCTACTTTTTTTTTTTTTCTTTTCCTTTTTTTTTCATCACGACACGAATATATCTATATATGTATACAGAGTAGGTACCTACATTACAGTATTCAAAAGACAGACATATTTACAGGTATATATAAGATCACTTCTAAAAATAATTCCATTGTGCAAACTAGTGACATATGAATTGCCGTGATGGATACACGATATACAGCATTCATAAACGAATTCTTATAGCTCGCGCGTGTATTAAATGTCTAATTACGCATATGTACAAACAAACGAGTTTGATATCGTATCCTGTATAATAACAGATTGACATCGAGAACTGTTTAAATTTTTTCATATATTAAATATATCTTACACCTTATTCCACATATGTAGATATTATTATATTTAGGTATACACTCTTATTAATTATCCATACACATTAGTTCGATCCCATTATACATATATCTATTCATATTCGATATACTTATTGATACGCAATTTGTTCTTTTTTGGTTTGTTTTTTTTTTTTTAGCATCCATAAACTATTCCTTCAAAATTTTATACCTACAAGTATATAGGTATATATATACCATGAATGAGTTAAATGTGTGTATACCTAGCACTTACTATTCGCGATAATTTATGTCAAAAGATAAATAGAAATTGATTACAAGCTGCACCATAAGGTGTGCTTATATACCTATCATATAGTAGGTATATATAGATACAAGTATATACAAGCATCGTTGATCGTGATATTTATAAGTTATGAGAAGAAGATGAGGCGACGGAACGCGTGCGGAAGAACGTAACCCGCTTAAGATAAACTTATCGGAATATCTCATCACCACCGCGTTTATAAGACTCACAATATTGCTAAATTAATGTACCTTGACGTGTTCACGAATAGGTATATGAGTGTATGCGTATTATACGTATATATATATATACTATAGTTACAGGTGATATAGGTGTGTATCCATGGTAAACGCATAAATGCGAGACACGTCATTCTCGTTTGGATAGATTTACTGCATTCGTTGATCGAACATGACTTTTACTGATAGCTTTATAATAAAAATAATTTTTAAACGTGTTATGTATAGACGCATAGGTGATGATTATGCGATCATGATCATCTTTACTGCAACGACCGATCATCGCGTGTATTACCAAACCCTGAAGCGGTTGTTAAACTTGTAACATTTAAATTTACCCCGTTATACTTCGTAAAACATATTTGGTTATAAATATATCGTATACCTACCTATCTTATATCTATAGGTATATCTATATCTCGATACATACCGGTAAGAGATAGAAAAACCAATGAAATAGATAAAGTAAAGAAAAGAAGAATTTCTTACCCACTGGTTAGTCAATTAAAAACTTATAATATGTAAATTGGTGTATAATAAGATGGATGTTTGAAGAAAAAAAAAAAAAAAAGAAAGAAAAGAAACCGGAAGAATTAGATGAAATTCATTTACCATCAACGGATTATTAATATATGAATATATGAGCACAAGTGTTTCGCAAAAAAAAAAAAAAAAAAAATGAAAAAGAAATTAATCAGACGAACTTTATAGTCAGGTGTGTCAAAAGCCGTTGTAGCTATTTCCTTTGTATATGTATAACGTATGTATATATGTATCGTATTATAATATAAATAAGTTAATCCTATATATGTAAGATGTATGTATATCTTGATGAGCTTAAACTTTTAATCATTTATTTATTTATTTATTTATAAATGATAATAATATATGATAATTTTATTTATTACGTATATACCATACCTAAATAAAGAAGATGATAAAAATGCAGCAATGTATAATATTGCATACCTCGAATTTTCGTGGATGCGGTACACCACGGATACCAACCCGATGATTGAACGTAGTCCTCAGAATGGGGCAGTTTTGGGGTTGGTATCCACGGTGTGGCGCATCCACGAAAGTGCACGTTATATGTATGTATATAATGTTGTAAAGAGGTATAAGGTAAAAGGCGTCGGTGAATATGGTATTAATATACAGAGTATTACAAAGCGTGTGTTTTCGAAATACAGATAAGTAAAATAAGTGCAATAGGTGTACATATTATATATACCTACCATGATATTGCCGCAGTTCGAAGCCTGTAGAGCAATTCCTTGGTTCTCGCTCCTCGTTAACTTTACGAGCATGGCTCGTAAAAATACCGTACAGTCAGTCAGTCAGTCAGTCTTATCCCTCTCAGCTCCTCCTTGCTTTGCAGTAATGTCTTCATTTGAAAAAAAAAAAAATGAAACAAAAAAGAAAAAAAAAAAAAAAAAAAACTATACGAATACTAAAAAAAAAAAAATTATTAAAATCCCAACTCCTTAAGATAAAGAGGTGAATATTATGCTCCGTAATCACTGTCTGGCCAATTACCGCAATATATTCATTCGTTAAGGCAAATTAATCCTGAGCATTGATACTTCAAAAATTAATCAATTTATTTTTTGCTTTGTTTTTGGTATCTTCTTCTCTCACTGCAGTGTTTCTTCTTCTATTTGATTGGCAAAATCTCTGAAACCCACACACACAAGAGATAAAATATATCGTAGAAATTATTCAATTCAAAAAAAAAAAAAAAAATCCTATAATCAAAGTCTATATTTATTATTAATTAGTTAAACATTAGTGAGATAATAATTAAAGGTCCAAGGGAGATCCATCGTCGATCCTTTCCTTCATTCAGCTCGAGTTTTGTTACTCTTTAACCAATTCGTAAGCATGCAAATGTGTGTGTATGTGTCTGTGTGTATCGGTAAAGCAATAAATCGTGATGCTGAAGCAAACAAGGGGCTGAGTTTACAAGACGGAGGCGAGAAAAGGCCGGGAATTATACATGTAGCGAAGTTTCTTTCTACAGATTCAGCAGGCTCCATGCAGACTGATTCTCGCTCTTCTTCTTCTTCTTCTTCTTCTTCTTCTTCTTCTTCTTCTTCTTCTTCTTCCTCTTCTTCTTACCGGTCACAAAGATATCATTGAGTGTAGCGGGTTAAAAAGGGTTAAAATAAACTTTATAAGGTAGAAGTATAAGTACCAAGAATCGACTGACACGGTCACAGACTTAAAAGGAATAAACTTTTACTCGACGTCGTCGCCTCGCGGTAAGATATTCCGCCCTTCAGCAGACATCGACTCCGCGTTAAAAGCGGTCCGGAATTAAGATCTTCAGAAACCATATACCTGAAAAACACCTACATATATTATATGTAATTTGAATGTCCAGATATTGTGAATTTTGTATAATTTTTAATTTATTTATAATTAATTTACCATTTAAATCTATTACAAACGCTTTGCCAGTTCTTCTACATATATAAGACTAAGTATACAGTCGCAATTTAAGTGACACTTGGAATCTCGATTTAACCAACCAGTTATCGTATAGTTTTATCTTCATTTTACACCGCGCACAACGCGTTTTAACGCCTTTTCTATGGTCAGTTATACGTATATCCTTGTTCAGCCAATAGACTTGCACTAAAGATAACCATACAAGGTTGCCCTGGCAAGGATACGGACAAAGTACCTTCGGTAGTTAGAATATGTATATATATACTTATATCTGTACACCTACGTCTGCCTCTTATACTCCGCACTCACCCGTGCAAATACTTTTTTTTTTTCATAAAAAAATTATACACCTAATTGTAATTAAATACATAAAATTGTTAAGAATTCGACAAATAATTATCGATTAACAAATAAGACATTATATTAATGAACTTATATACGTAATTAAATAAATATTATTTTTATATAATTAAATAGCTCGTTGTTCAGATGCAAAAGACATGTTAATATATCGTAATCTTATACCACGTCTCCACACGTGTGTTTATATCATATATATTATCATTCGTATGAAAGAAAAAATTTAAATGTTAGACGATCTTTGTTGCAAGCGATAATAGTAATCGGATTAGGCATTTTAATTTACCATAAAAGTCTGGTGGACATATTATGATACGTTCCTATACTCATACGTGAAACGGACGTGTGCGGGTTTGGAGATAATAAAAAAAAAAAAAAATGGATCGAGAATATTATAATGTGTATGTAAGTTTGTTAATCGAATATGTGTGTATGGAGTGTATATGTATGCAAGAAACAACACACACACACACATATATATATATATATATATACACACGTACATACATAGAGAAGCACAAACCAATTCAGGCGCAATATAGGAGCGTTAAAACCCTTCAAAAAGTAATGAGAGGATTTTACGAACACTCGAATTTACTCGCGAGCATAAACTGGATGTTATTTACGAGCTCCTGCAGTTAAGGTTTAACTGCAGCAGCACAGGTTAACTCGCTTACCTATATACTTGCGTTAAGAAGTAAATTCTTCTGTATATTATAGGTACACATATACACATATACATATCTATAGGTTTATTCACAGATCCGGAATTTCAGGCAATGGTATGTATGTATGTATTTTAATACCTGCATCGTTATATACATTATACCTACATGTGTGAAAACTATATAAATTCGCGTTAGTAGATAATTATTATATATATATAGATATTATTATATGTATATAAAATACTATGTGTAAACGTATATCCATATAATACTATAAATACATCGTATAGACACATTTAATGATATTATACGTATATGAATTAAATAGAGAGCTGATGGCACGAGGAATAACTAGACTTTATATAATATAGAAAAATTTTCTTCAGCTATTCAAATAACAAATAACAACTAAATATATATGTATATGTATGTATCTAGAATTTATATACATGAATAACAATCCCTATAACCATCGTACATGCAGGTAATATCTTCATTTGCAAAGATTATCGCTATAGTTGCGAACTGTAGCGCCGCAGCTAATGCCGAATGATGATGTAGGTAGGTATAAGAAATAACGAGATAGAGGTTATATACCACGCGGACTACTTTAAGATACCCACTTGGGAAATAATACACTGCATCATCTTAGCTTCCCTCGCATCTTTTTAAAAAATTTTAAAATATTTTTTAACTTTTCTTTGACTAATTTTCATCCCATTAATTCTTCAACTCCGCGTATACGCGAGTATATAAATTCCAGTCAAGCTCTACCATACGCCGGCTATTTGGTTGGGATCGACGACGCCTGTACACACACACATACGATGAAATATATCCGTTTAACTGAATGGTCCGACCAATAATATAAGCAATTCTAGTTTCCATATGAAAAGGGAACGGTTGAAAGCGCACCAGTTTACACACTTGGTATATATACAGTAGATAGACACTTAACGGTGTTCAAGCTTCCCCCGTTTAATACACATTTTAAAGTATAGGTTCCGTGACATTAGAGAGAAATGGTAAAAATATTACTATACGGTACATAACTGAATACCATGTTAGTGTTTTTGGATACCTATAGGGGAGAGGCAGGCGAAGTGGACCCACTAAGAAAGTCAAGGTTCTAAATGGAGATTTGAATCGATAGATCTTTCAATTTTGGCCGAAAATCGATAGCCTGATTAATGACGATTGTTGAACGCCCTTACTTGAAAGGGTAGAAAGTTCCTAGCAAAGTGGGCCCGCCGATAATCACTCGTACTTTTTCGAAATTCTCAAAAGTAATAAATTTCTCTATTTACTTGCCTTATAAAAAAAAAAAAAAAAAAAACTCCGAACATAAAATCAAGTATATATTATAAGAACTAGGGAAGAGGCGGACAAAGTGGACGCCTTTGAAAATTTCTCGATCTTTGAAAAAAATAAAAAGACGTTATAAATGACCATATCTTCGGAATTTTTAACTAAAAATAATAGTCTGACTGTTGACAAGCGTTGACATCCTTAGTTCAAATGTCCGATATAAATTGCTTCTTTAAAATTTTCTGGAGGTCCACTTTTCCCGCCTCTCCCCTAGCTTTTGTAATATACATTTAATTTGATGTTTAAAATTTCTAAGGCAAATAAATAAAGATATTTATCACTTTTTAGAATTTTGAAAAAATATGATTAATTTTTTGGGGAGGCCCACTTTGTCCAATGGGGTCCGCTTTGCCTGCCTCTCCCCTATATACTTTTTTCTTTATTTAAAATTTTTTATTTAATTTTTTACGTATTTAAAAATTTCTAAACGGTAAATAACTACGAATTCATTATTTAGATGATTTCATTACTTTTCATGTACCTAAGTTAAAAATTCCGAACATTAAAATTCGATAAGATCTTCATCTCTTCCAATGACACGACTCAAAATTGTATACAACATAATTTATTCCCCTTCCTAATAGTTATTTAATTAAAATTTTTTTCAGTTTCTTATGTTTTTATTGAATTCATTTATTCATTTATTTATTTTATATGTAATACATATATATATATAGATATATATAGATATATTTAAACATTATTATACACTATATAGTACACACATCCTCGATAACGAGACCGTAAACTATCCTATACTATACAATCCCATGTTATATAGGTATTATAAATAGTAGTATAGATGTAGAAGTTTTCTTAAGTTTCCTCTGTATATAGATATATGTATATTATGTAGGGTATATTACGATACTTTAGCACCGAGGCAACTATTTACGACTCTCCTTAGTACCGTAGAAACAAGAGGCGCTCCCGGTAACGACTTTTGGCGTCAGTCGAAGAGAAAAAAAAAAAAAAATTCAACAAAAACTAAAAAAAAATCATAAAAAGATTTCAAGGTCTAACATATTTTTGAATAAAACTAAAGAATCCATCTAGGTATATCTAAAATCACGATTTATTGATTCTATATTCAATTTTTGTTTTCGTATCGAAAATTTATTAAAAAAAAAAAAAAAAAAAAAAAAAAAAAGAAATAAAAAATAAAAATAATAAAATGAATATTTTTATTTATTTTATTTTTATTTATAATTTTTTAAGAATAAGATCGTACACTTTTATATAATTACACGGAACGTAGGTACTTCACATACACCTGTAAAGGCTACTTGCGTACAGTGTACAGCTGTAATCAAGTTTGTAGTAGCGTAGAAGCTTACAGAGGCACGGGTTTGAGCTTGTTTGAGCTTGTTTGATTTAAGCTGACTGTAGGTAGATATAGAGGGTAGGTACCTAATACACGTAGGTATGAGATAGCTGCATGGGTATAATATAGAGAGTGGAAGTGAAGAGAACTGTGACACGAGTAATCGATGTGAACGCGCCCTCAGAGGAGTAAGAAGCCATATATAAATCGCCTGTAGGCGTATAATGTAAACATGTCATTTGCCTTCGGTTAAGTAAGATCGTGACTTTATTTAGGCTTTATCGTCGTCAGTCTTCTTAACACCTCGACCATGTTACGTTACATGTATACGTTCATACTACACCCTGTTACGATTACTATTTCACCCTCATTATTCATTTATTTATTTATTTATTTATTTATTTTTACACATTCTATAACACGCTTTACACACCCCATTAATAAATCCCTTTACCATATTATGTACGACATCGTAATATACAATACATGTATATGTACATATGTATAAGTTAAAGCTTACGAAATATAATAAATAGGGAAGGAAAGCGAGGAAAAGAAAGAAAGAGAGAGAGAGAGAGAGAGAGAAACGCATGGGGAGGTTATCCTCATCGTATATATATTTTATACCGGAAAGAAGCGTTTACCGGAACGTCATTAGGCTAAACTGGCATTTGCCGCCGTGCAGCATGAAGACGTATGTACGTGTATCGCGGTAAAAGATCGTTCGGGGGATAGTGCGGGGTACCTTTACCTTACACTGAAGCAGCAACAGCAGCAGCGTTGTATTCATTTGTAAGTTTTCTATGGGGGAGCGGACTGCAGCGCTAAGAGACTCGTAAGATAGCGGCGTTACTTCCGGTACAAAATATATATAACGCATAATAATTAGGATCCTTATAATAAGGACGTAGGTATATATACCCCGTTTCAAAGATATTATATAGATATAACAAAATATATGTAAAATAAAAGATTAAGAGTGTAAAACATTATTCTTTAAAACGATGTAATTATAACGGGAAGGGTGTAAATATTTTTTCTAGAATTTTTATTTTTTTTGGTTTTTTCGTTTTCTTTTTGATACTTGAAAAAAGTTACTTCATATACGCACACACATGCCATACTTTGGTATAGGTAGGTATCCATGGTATATACGTATAGATATAATAACAGTGGTAATGATATGCGCAGCGAGGCGCAGCCATAACCGCGCAATTATCGGGTTGTTATAGAAAATTATTATTAAAAAAATAACAATAAAATAAAAACCGTTTTGGCCCAGGCGAAAGACCGCGGGTTGTGATCGCGTGTTATCCCACGGGTGGAAGACCCGCGTGCGTGAGTAAACGGCTCGGTTCGCGGTCCTCCGGTGTTGCTGCTGCTGCTGTTGCTGCTGCCGTTGCCGTTGCCATTGCCGTTGCTATTGCTGCTGCTGCACAAGTCGACTGACTTCTCCTCGTTTTCTATATAGACAATATATTTCTGAAATAGGGTATAGTATTATGCCGAAGATATACACGTATATACCTATAACACATATGTATAATCCATGTATATATATATATATCGTTATAAAAATATACGTGCGTGTCTCTCGGTGCCGATGGTATATTATAGCTTAATGGTTTGTATCGGGGTTAGACCAAGTAAGTTAAGTTAAGTTGGATATCCAAATGCCCGAAGGAAATTCCAGATCCCCTCATTCCATCCTCCGCCTCCACCCTTACTGCATCTCGACTCTGTCAGTCTTTGTTTGCTTTTATTTTATATATAAAGAATTAATTTTTTATTTTTACCTTTTGGAATATGTTGTCGATATAATTCAATATAAAAATCAAACCCATACGTGCGTATGTACACTATATGAATTATAAAAAAAAAAAAAAAAAAATAACCAAAAAAAAAAAAAGAACAAGAATCAATTAATAAACATGAAAAATTTTTACTCTTTCTTATATATTCTTCTTCAATTAGAATTTTGTATATAGATATATATATGTATACTTATGTATGTGAGAGAGTATAACAGTAAAGATATATGGTGTATCAGTATAAATACATGTATATGGTATAGAAATTTTATCAAAGAAATTAATTCAAGGTTTTCATGTATTATATACAACTAATAGCAAACTAATTGAATATATAAGGCTATACAACGAAGCAATATACCGCAATTAAATGTAATCCAATTTTTTACAGGCTATTGACTTTATTTCACAACATCATGGCTATTAAACAGGTGCCGTTATACGCCGAGGATGCTCGAGCAATTATAATTTAGCTCTGAATGATGCTGGAGCGTACCATCTTACCAATAAACACACACACACAAGGACACACATATCCATACATACATATGCTATATGCATTCCGATAGGAATATACAAAAATGTTTGAAATTATTTACCGTAAAATTATATTTTACTTAGATATGTACAAAAGTTTGGTTTATCGGTCTATCAAAAACTTCCGAAAATAACGAATAATGTATCGAAACTATATACAAGTACATGTATGTACATACATAGGTATGTGTAGATAGGTAAAAAGGATAGAATACAGTAATCAAATGTAGTTAATTACATTCATTCTAATATTTAGAAAAAAGAAAAATAATTAGTAAAAATGATGAAGTTGAACCGATCAAAAGCGACTATAATAAAACAAACAAAAAAAGAAAAAGATAAAAAAAAAAAATGGCAAAGAAGACATGCTTTAATTATCTACTGCAAAATGTGTAATTGTAAGATGTAGAGAAATTTGACCAATTAATACGGAAAGTACCAATTACTATACAGTGTACAGTACCTATATATCTATATACATGACTATCCACCTACCTGCGGGGTTTGTGTTCACTCGCGTCAACCGGCTTCCTAATTAACAATTTATTGTAAGACCTAATTATACCTACTGCTGTGTATTGAGCCGATATAGGTATGTATACATACATACATATATACATATATATATATACAGTAGCGATTAAGGCCAGCAGCGTTAAACATTTCGTTCCTATATATAAGTTATAAATAATAATTTATCGATTTTTAAATTGGCACCAATACTCGTGCTTGTATATATATATAGGTACTTATATACAAGTACTACATACCTTTCCTTATACCTTTCTCACAAGCCTTGCGATGCACCCATCATCACTTATTAACAAACACAGGTATACCTACGTATGTACATACATACATATAGCTACCTACCTTAATGCATTGTCAAAAGAAATTACCCCAGTCCATATATATGCAGTTTGTATGGTATGTATAAATATAGATCCTTAGACAGGAATACATTTATATACCATACAATACGTACAAATATAGCCCCATATGATATCTCGAAATAGCCACTCGATCGTATATAATTGTCGTCTTTATGAAGTTTCTACGGTTTTGTTACAGGGACTCTAAGACCCCCTGGTCTTATAGGTGGAAGTAAACCAAAAGTCGCGACACCAGCAGTGGTGGCAAAAATCGAACAGTACAAACGTGAAAATCCGACAATATTTGCGTGGGAAATAAGAGAACGACTGATATCAGAAGGTAAGGATACACCACGTGGGACTGCAGTGTGATTTTTTCTTTCTTCTTCTTTTTATTTATTTTTTTTTGTTAGATGATATAAAATCTGCAGAAAATATCTGCGCAAATATATGAAAAAGAAAGAAGAAAAAAAAAAAACACCATTTTTTTTTTTTTTTTTGTTATGAAATAAGGATATTTTATAGACCGAAAAATCAACGTCGACTATTGCAGGGGTTTGCAGTAACGCAACGGCGCCGTCGGTTAGCAGTATAAATCGTATACTTAGAAATCGTGCGGCCGAAAGAGCGGCCGCTGAATTTGCCCGTGCTGCTGGTTACGGATTGTACGCTGCCGGACCTCACCATTACTTTAATTCACCGCATCATCATCCGCATCATATACCGGGTTGGGGTGGTGCCCATCCCTGGGTATTACCACCTCTTCCTACGGGAGGATCGGTGCTTCTTCCTCCGGCACCAAGTCCTGGTGGTGGTTCAAGCGGGAGTCCTGATCACGCTCTTCATGGCTCGGATCCAATGACTCGGGGATATTTAGGTATTTTATTTTTAAACATTTTTCTTAAATGATAATTCACGTTATTTATATATCCAAGAATTCTTTTTTTTGGTGGGGGTTTGTAAAATAAAAAAACACGCTGGGAATGTAAAAGGAGGGGAAAAAAAAAAAAACGTTACCTTCCATTCGAATTTCTTCACAAGTCATCAGAATTCATCGAGTTAGTTATTATATGGATGTACACGTATATAAACGGTGTCGAGTTTCGGCTTTAACCTTCTTCTCGAAATCTGATAGATAAATTTTCTCCCGAACCACTGAGTCAGTTATATACATAACGACCTCTCAACGCTCGTTGAGTAGACGTATATTCGTAGTATGTATATACACACATTGAATTAGGAGTAACGCGGATATACGTAGTTATTCGAACTATGTGATATATAATATCGGGTGCAGGAACCGGTTCTCTCGAGAATTAGTATTACTCATAGTTTATAATTCAATGAATAATAAGGAAGGGTGCGGTTCGAGTGGAGATCCGGAAAATCTGAACATGTTAAAGTGAAAGATTAGGAAATTTTGTATTGCCTATAATACGACGAGCCTTACTCACAATATACTAAATGGCATCAGTCGTAATAAGATTAGATGAAATTGATATGTCAGATGGTGACAACGACGATGGAAGCTTGGACGGATCAGAACAGCCAAAATTTAGACGCAACCGTACCACCTTCAGTCCCGAACAACTCGAAGAACTTGAAAAGGAATTCGAACGATCGCACTACCCTTGTGTATCGACCCGCGAAAGGTTGGCGTCTAAAACTTCCCTGAGCGAAGCTAGAGTCCAGGTGAGAATCTTATCAAAAACAAAAAATGAAAGAAAGAAAGAAAGAAAGAAAGAAAGAAAGACAATTTATTCCCTCTTTTATGTTTAGAGTCGATTAATATTGTGTTGGGCCGGGGTTAATGATTTCGTTATACTTGGTGCAGTGAGAACTGTTTTAGAATAGTTAGTCGTAACCTCGTAAAGTAAAGAGTGAAGATAAAAAAATTAAAAAAGATAAGAAAACTATTTAAAGTTAAATTAAAAATTGAAAAATAAAGAGATCAGTCATTAGCGTGACAAATTGGTATGATTTAATTATTCTAACAACCCTTGTGACTCTTAGGTTTGGTTTTCCAACAGACGAGCAAAATGGCGGCGTCATCAGCGCATGAACCTACTAAAGCGTTCACCGCCACCACCTCCTCACCCTGCAGTATCGGGAAGTGGTTTAGATACGAACCGTACAGGGGCATCCTTAACTGGTATAACCACAGGAACCCCTGCCGGGGGTATGGGTGGGGAGCATAGTGCGTTTCGCGCGGTACACGGCGCTACTGTACCAACCACCCAAAGATTTGTAGAATCAATTATAGGTGGTAGTGGGGGTGGGGGTGGGGGTGGGGGTGGTGGTGGTGGTGGAGGTGGTGTCGTTTCACAACCAGAAAGAAAACCGAGTGCATTTCGTATGATCAGTCAGCTAGTAGGGGACAATTCTTCGCCACCAATACCAACGACGACATCATCATCATCATCATCACACGTATTCGGTGCAGTATCATCAATAACCGATATAACAAACCCTTCTAGAATATACAATTCTGTAAGAACGCCAACACCCGCACAACGTCGCCAAAGTATAGAAAACGAGGTCTTAGACTCTGACGAAGAGATAGACGTTCAGGATTCGGACCAGGACGCTCCTTCGCCAATTGCTTGGAGGGAACCCTGGCCGGACCAGCAACCCCTTGAACTCACAAAACATGATCGTTAATAAAACTCTATAGTTTTATATGTATAATATCTGCCGTATACGTATATGCACTGGTATATACATATATATATGTATATGTATTCTTCAATCAATCTCACAGCTTTTTGTGTTATTATTATTATTATCATTATTATTATTATTATCATTATTATTATTATTATTATTATTATTATTATTATTGCTATTATTGTTATTACAATTATTCTCAACGTATATGATTTTCATTTTCATTATTATGATTATTATTATTATTATTGGTTGTATCTTATGATTATAATAATAAATTGTGAATAAAGTATAATAAATATATCTATATTATATATTATGTACATATAATATGTATATGTATATTGTACCTATACATGTATATATATGCTCCATAGGTGCGCCGCGGGCTGTTGTAGATATAATAAAATTCTATATAATCATTATATATATATATATATATATATATATATATATATATATATATATATATATATATATATATATATATATATATATATATATATATATATATATATATATATATATATATATATATATATATATAGTATTGTATTGTATTAGTACGTATTAGGTGTATGCTATATACATATACATATATATATGTATTGTAAATTGCATTATTATCATCGATCATCATTATTATAAATTAAAATACTTTTTATTGTAATAATGCTGTTTCTTTTTTTGTTTTTTAATTATTATTAATTATTATTATATACATATTATATGCAAAACGTCATTATGTAAACTATTCTACCATTTTTTTTTTTTTTTTTTTATACACAATTTAAAGTGTTTGATAAAAAACAAATACACACACACACTGCTCTGTGTGTGTATATATAATTATAATATATATTAAATATTATATACAATAAATATATATACAAATTATATATACATATATACAATTGTATACTATTATTGTATTTATTTGTTAGGGTGCTGTTGGTGAAATCAAAAGAAAAAAAAAAAAAAAAGTAACAAACAAACGAAAAAACACTGTATATCAAGTGCTAGTCCTGGATATGTTTTTTACCTGTGAGATATAGGTATAACGAACTTGAAGAAGATTAACACACAAAAAAAAAAGAAATTAAAAAACAAGGGGAAAAAAAAAAGAAAAATTAATAAATCAATAAATAAATAAATGAATCTATGAGGCAATCAACGAATAAACAATTTTTAATGTATATTATAATTTATAATACATATATGTATACATAGATAAAAAAGAAATTTTCCGTCTAACGTTTTACTGTCTTTTTTTACTTTTTTATTTATTTATATATATATATTTTTTTTTTTGTGGCCAAGCTACGAGTATCTGAATATTGAAAATCTGCAGACGTACTTTGTGCGCGGGTACATGCCAGTTGAACAAAACGTTTATTAACGGAGCTGCAGCATCTATATTATACGGTATAAC
Source organism: Macrophya annulata (assembly GCA_963924015.1). Lineage (NCBI taxonomy): Eukaryota > Metazoa > Arthropoda > Insecta > Hymenoptera > Tenthredinidae > Macrophya > Macrophya annulata. The sequence goes on from OZ001260.1 coordinate 28,298,146, forward strand.
ATATCTAGGTAAGCGCGAAAGTTACGTAAACTATTTTTTCTTTCTTTTTTCTTTCATTCGTTTTATTTTTTTAAAGAAGATTTTTACAAAATCGTTTTCTAAAGAAAAACGATATATGATAGATATATGCATATATATATATAGGTATACATACGATACCTATATATATATATATTACATATAAAGAGTATAACGAAAATATGTGGATTCTTTATTTTGAAAACTTTTTTTATTTTTTTTGTACATCGGTTAATAAAAGCTATACGTATAGGAATATCTACCTACCTATACTGTATCATAGTAATTATTATAAAACTGTTTTCATATATACACATACACCTATAATACATATACACATAAGTTATAGGACATACATATCGGTTACGTGACTGACAGACGCAAGTTTAAATAGATTTCGATCAATACAATCTTACATTAAAACTATACTATGTAAGTATACCTGTAATATAAGTAAAATCGGTAAGACTCTTTAGTAGGTATAGTATACTCAAATCACTGTACATATACTATAATACCTATATACATATATATACATATCATAAATGGTTAAAGTTTATAACGTGCCTATAGAAAGAAATTATTTGAAAAAAATAACACAAAATTTAATTAATGAATTATTATCAAAGAGTCAAAAGATGAAGAGATGAAATAAAAAAATTCAAAAAATAAATAAAATCAAATTTATTCATTTCGCGATTATTTATTCCAATATATGTTTATTATAATATATAACTAAATAATAAATTTACTCAATTATATTTATTTATCTTGTATACATGGTACCTATCAATTGTACTTTATATTGTATATATATATATATAACTATATGATATATCATCCGCGAAGAACACATTTAGATATATTAACGTGGTAGTGAAGTGATTGACTCGTGCTAACCGATTGTCGAGATCTCAAACAAGAAAGAAAGATCAAAAGAAAGAAAGAAAGAAAAAAAAATAAAATAAAACGGAAGAAGAAGTAGAAGATGAAAAAGACGAAGAAGAACAAGCAGAAGAAGAAGAAGAAGAAGAAGAAGAAGAAAAAGAAGAGATCCAAATTTTTTAACTCTTTTTTTTATTTATTTTTTTTTTGTGTTTTTAATAAAACCACAGGAACGAAAAAGTACGTAGAGACAGGTACAACAGCGACTGCTTGATCGAGAAGTTAAATCCGTCGAACGAGGCAGAACTCATTTGGCGGGACTAATTCGCCTCGTTACTTATATTCTCTCTGCTAGGGTATATATAGGTATAGCTTTTGAACGATGAAAAACAAAAAAAAAAAAAACAAAACAAAACAAAAAACGACACTACAGTTTTTCTCAACCGTATCATGATCTATGCACAAAGATTATCGAACAATCAATAAATATCAGTTCCTATATATCGTATAGACACTGACACTGACACTGACACTTGCACACATACAAGTAAATCAATATATATATATACGTATACGTATACATAGGTATAATACACAATCGATATATACATACATATATATTGAGAAATGTTGTACGAAGATCGTTAAACTTAAAAAAAGAGAAAGAAACGAAGAAAAAAAAAAAAAAAATAGCCTCATATCACGTACATACACACGAATATTATATACATATAAATGTATATGTACTGGAGCTATATATACCTGTGATTAAAAAATAAAAATAAAAAATAAAAACTAAAAAAAAAGAGGATAAAAAATAAACGTTGTTATAAAACAGGCTCCTCTAAAACAAAACTTATACACAGAGAGCGTTTCGAAGAAGAGCAAATCGGGCATATCGGTAGTAATGACCAAACTTGCCAGAGAAGGCACATTAGGACAGGGTCGTGCAGGCTTGACGTTGCATGGCTATATAGTATTGGATTTGATACTTATTATGTGCAACCTTTTTTTGAAAAAGAAAAATCTTAATTCTCAGGTCCTGCATTACAAATGTGTACACGTGGGATTGTACTGAGAGAAAGAATGCTACAAGTTAAGAAAGAAGGTAAAAGAGAGGCGCGAGAACAGAGAACGTAACAATTACTATCTGGGGGCGATCGGCGTGGAAAGATTAACGATCTGACCGCGGTCTTCCACGTCGACCGTTTCACCACGATTGTTCAGGAGATTCAACCGGGGCACATTAAAGTCACCTACTTCTTCCTTCTCAATGAGATATTGCCCTCGTATACATACATATCCCTATATACTCGTAGTTCGATCCGATGAACGACCTCTTCGACCTCGGTTTTTTCTTTAAAACCGTTGGTCTGTCTACACGATTAATAATTTGATTAAATATCGAAAAATTTTATGAATAAGAAAGATAAATTTGTTTAAATTTTTTGCTTCTGAAAATTAGGAACATACAATAATTTTAAATCTTGGTTAAAGTCACAGACGCAGAAAGAGAACGGGGGTGCAGAGTCGAGTCGTTAATATAATCTTGTCGACGCTCGATGCAAAAAGGGAGAAAAGAAGAGAAGAGAAGAGAAGAGAAGAGGTTTGGGACGCGTTCGCCTAAGCAGGTAAACTAAATTGAAATGAAAGGAAGAAGAAGAAGAAGAAGAAGAAGAAGAAGAAGAATAAGAAGTAGTGAAAGAAGGAGAAGCGAGCTAGTATATATAAGGAAAGAGAGTTAATAAAAGAAAAACTAAAAAGGTATAAAATTAGTGAAGCGTCTCCAAGTGGATATAACGAAGAGACGACCCAGTGCAGTCAAATCACCGACAAAGTGCCTCCTCGACTGGCTGTCCGTACCCCGAACTCAGAGATTTCATTTTACGATCTTGGTTGAGCGAACATTTACTAGAGCTCACTGCGCCACGTACCTACAGGTATAACTCGTATCATATGCATCGGAAATGACGCCAAAAAGAGAAACAAGAAGAAAGAAAAAAAAAAAAAAACAATCAAAAAAATGACAATAAAAATATGAAGAGTCTATACAATACGCATGTACGTACATACATATGTATAGATAGTGTTGTAGAATTGATAATCGAACAATTATTCATTCATTCATTCATTCATTATTACCAACATACCCATTTAGATAGATTTTTTTTTAATTTTTTTTGTTAATTTTATACTCTCGTTCCTCGCTCTATTAGCCTCATAGAGTTCTATATATCGGTATGGTATGTATACACAGAGGCAGGCGATGGCAATAATCTTATACTGATCGTGAATTAGTGCCGTCTTTGAATGCGCCAGGAGAAAGGAGTGCCCGATGATTTCTCACCCAATTAGAGTCGGTCGGGCTATAAACTTCTCTCTCGATAAGATAGCTGGTCCTCCTCCCTTGTCCCATCTCGTAACGCGTCTATGGTTAACGCCTCAGCCTCCGTCGTTTCGTTTTCTGTTGTGCCCAGGTATATATATATATATATATACCTATACGTATATATATACATATACCTACCTATAATTCTACCTATATACACAAACGTATAGACGTGTATGTATTAAACGTGTATGTTTAAGCCCGGAAGTGGGTTTTAGTCACCTATATACTTACGTGTATCTGTGTGTGTATATACACACCGGACTTTATAACACCTGAGCATTGGAATGGGACTAATTAGTCCGTCTCACCTTTTTCTCTCGAATCTCTGAAATAATTTTATTATCGATGAATTGAAACATGGTGGGAGCGATCGAGAGAAACTAAGAAAATAGAAGAGAGAGAGAGAGAGAGAGAGAGAGAGAATAGGAAGAGAAAGAGAGGATAAAAGATCCTTCGTCAAGGAATTACGAGTGGGTCAAGAATTTCGATAATTATACAAAGTTAAGAGAATTAACGAACCTCCAAATTATATTGTTCGTTTATATTATGTATATCTTGCAGGGATTAAAACGTCCCGCGTATATATATATATATATACACGAGGCATCATTTGCAAAGGTAGACATGTGTCCAAATAAATACATCTATATACATATACATATACATGTGTGTTTATATTAGCTGGTATACAGATATCTGAACGCGTTGTCCAAACAAGTTCTTTCTGAACTCATCTTCTTTTTGGCGCCCAGAGCTCACCTTACGTCCAATTAGAAACCAATTAATTTGCATTCCACACTTGTATATAATCGAGATTATAATTGAACGTTTAACCATTTCATTTGAATAAGTTAACTATACCTATATATACATACCTATATACTATATATACATATATATATATAATATATATATAGATGCACTGCAGGTAGATATTTTAGTGATTTATTTAATTTCTTCAGAGTTACTTAATAATGCATTTAAAATTCCTATTCCATAACGAAGCAGTTTATTATTTACTAAAACTGAACACCTAACGCTTTAACTAATTTCATATGCGATAGTCATATACCGAGATACGAGAAAGCTCATTCAAAGTCAAGAATTTTAATCTGAGATTGAAGGGAAACAAAAACCTCAAAAACCTGCAATTTTGAGGAACAAACCATCATTCTATTCTTTCTTTTCTTATTTTTTATGAGAAGAAAAAATTCGAAGGATTCTACCTATACGATCTCGAAGAAAATAAATAAGAAGTAACAAAATAAGAAAAGAAATAAATAAATAAATAAAGAAACTCAATCTCAAAGATGAAGAAGTATCAAGAAGTTGAAGAGAGGAGGATTGAAATCAGGTCAAGCTCGTATAACTCAGGGATATTGCTACCTGCAGCAGCAGCAGCAGCAGCAACACCAACAGCAGCAGCAGCAGTCAAGAGTATAGTTGCCGGGTGTGAGAACAGATTAATAGCGTAATTAATTTTATTTGGTGTAGCTAACGAAGCTCCCATACCATTTCAGGTTGCGTGCAACAGTTTGCCGCAGGGACGACCGAGAGGTATAAAGTAGTAGAGATTGGAAAAACCGATGAAAGATATCACCTTAACAGATTTTTGTATTTTATCTTGTCTTTTTTTTTTTTTTTTTTTGTTTCTCAAAGTTTGAAAAATTGAAACAATATACGAATTGACTACAACCAGCTTATAGCAGATATATACCACGACATGAATATATCTCAATTATTAAATCGCTAGCTAGGACATAAATAAGAGTATATAAATTAATTTGTTGTAATATCAACGTTTGTTAAACCCCGAATGTTGTAATCAAGGTTAATACCTACCTAAATACCTAAAAGACCAACATACATACATAGAACCGATTATATTTGGTAGTATAAGGAATCTGTCGGCAACCGAGAAAAGATCCTCTTAAGATCTTACTCCCACGTTTACACGTCGACTGCACTGCGACTGATGTCTTATTCAATTTTTTAACCTTTTTACCTGCAGCCTCGACAAGCCTGACCGTTTGTCTTGACTCTACAGGCTGCGATAGTCCGAGACTTCCAGAGAGCGGATCGTCGAGAGTGCCTACACGCTATAACAGCCTCGGTGGAACTCCTTCTTCATCATTCGTTCAACGGACCATTCCGAATACGCTTATATAGTTTTAGTTTATTTAGTTTTATTGATTAATGGCTGCACCCGCATACCCTCGCAATCTACCACATGTTTCGTCGCAAATAGCTCTTCTTCTTATCAACCACGGGCAACAAAAAAAAAAAACATCTTCTAACCCTCGGGTGACAGGATTACACGAAAAAACCACTCGACGGTGTATAATCTGCTGAAATTTGTCTCATTTGTTTATTTTTTTATCGAACAAATCTCGGATCGAGGATCCACTTAAGAATAGAATTTCTGCACGGGATCTTGATTCGATCGTTGACAAAGTTTTTTGTTGAAATGCTTCACCTTGTTCTTAAAAATGACTATTTTCGAGCCACATATATACCCTTTCCAATATTAAAAAAACAACCAAACAAAAACAAAAAAAAAAAAATACCAAAGCAAAAAGAAAGACGACGAAAAGAAAAACCCCTTACGAAGGTATATATACACCGGTATATATTCTAACAGTAGGTATATACGCCGACGATATAGATAAGTATATACCTACTGTAAGCGGTCCCCCGTGGTGAAACCCCGGTTTAAAGTAAGGGAACTGGACCCGAAGTGGAGAGTAATGACGCAGAAGCTACTCTGTGAGTTGAAATGAGCGTGGAAGCAGGCCTCTTGCCTCTTCGAACAACCCGTATACCGGTATGGTGTCGAGGTGATGTACAGCGACAGTGTCGATAGTGATACAAGCGCTACTAAGACCCATCCCCGAGGCACATCTTCGCGCGGTAACCACCTTATGGTGGTAGAACTAAAACGTTGCCGTACTTTTCTCGAAGTTTGAGAATACGTCGTACCTATACTACCTGACTGCCTACCGTAAATACACGTTTAAATTACCTGTCCGTGTGCACACTTATGCCATGGATTCAGGTATTGGTTCAGGGTATATATATATATATATCTAGTATAAAACGACTCGGGTGTCAGAGCTGCGGGACCCTTACGGAGACCGCCGATCGACCAGAACTACTATCTGAGACCTGAGCACTAACTTATTATCGAGAACCGCCATTAGCATGTTTATAGAACTGACTGGGGACATGCATACCTGCAGTGCGTTGCTTTGAAGGGTTCAATAGTCCCGATCATGGGATAGTCCCGACCGATGAAAGAGGAAAGGGGATATACCCTAAAGACCCAAAGAGACCGGAGATGAGACCACGATCTCAATGAGCTAGTTTCCAGAATATTTACGATCAATTATATTGTATCTTAAGCTTTTGTGACCAGGGCCGTCTTCAGGCTACCGGCGCCTAACCCTCGTGCAGCCACTCGTCATATCTAATAGAACATTAACCATCTGTATCTTGGACCGCGTCTTAAAATTCCGAATTTCAATATTATAAGCTCACTGTTTTTAAAAAGCGTATAATACTCACTCGGAAGAAAAAATTCAAATCTAAACACATCGGGGATTCAAATCACGTGTGTTTCTTTTTCTATTAGGTATATGAGTCTGGGAGTGATTTGAAAATACATACTTATACATATAAGGTTTGAATATATGTATATCTAACCACAATCGAACGATTTTAAACGATCGTGAAAATCGATACCGCAAAGAGTACAATGCTTGTTGGTAGGTGGGTAGATATGTATACGAAGTTAAGGAGGTAGACAGTATACGCAAGGTAGGTACGATACTTGATAGTTGAACATTGTGTAGATGTGTTTATGGGCTGTAGAGACGTATACCTACATGCGTGACCCGTGTAACGCGAGACTAAACGAGTTGTATAAAAAAGTGGAAGGATTTTGTCTCGACGATCTTAGGGCTCAGTGGGCACATAAAGTGGCCAGAAATAATTAATTAATTAGGTACTATAAAACGGAGCGTGTCTCCAACTTTGCTAATAAACTTCTACTTTCGGTTTTAAAACTATTTAATACCGGTGCAGATTTGGTCGACTGATTATTCCGATATTATACCAATTAGAACTGGCTATTGAATTTGGAAAAGGTTTTGGCTTAAACCAGTTTACTCAATTTTCTGTACCAAAAAAGAGGAATGAATCCTATTCTATTTTATTTCTCTCTCGTTTATCCCGATCACTGAAAAATTTTTTTTTACAAAAATTAAACTAATTTCAAATATATAGTTTTTTTTTGTATGTATGTATGTACCTTTATTTCTTTCTTCATTCTCAATTCATTCCTTCCTCACTTTCCTCACCGTTAGACCACCCCGGTTGTAAAGATGCTTACATAATCGAGCCACGGTCTTTCCATAAACGTTATGGCTTTACGCCTAGTCTGTTATAACGCCACCGTGTCAAGTTCGGTCTTTATACACACGGGACTACACGTATACGTTTTAAACGTATGATATATCCCGCTGCCAAATGTAACATAGGTAGATATTAGGCGGAGTGGTAAAACGTCATGCATTATTCCAAACACGAATAATGCAAATGAGAGTGATCGGCTCCTCTAGTCATGGTAACATATATACATATACGAAACGTGGTATGGTAATATATATTCTAGGTAATAATACCGGTAAAATATATGAGATGATGCGATCCATCGATACTTGAGTCCTGATTGATCACCCTCGACACCCTCTATCATCCAACAGCCTTTGGGCTTCGCAGATAAATCTATCGAAGATGATCGCTTCCGAAATCCCCAAGGGCTTAGCACGTGCTAGCTGCTAACATCGAACGTAGTAGGTATGTATGTAACGTTGCCATAATGCACTCGTGCACATATCTCTCTCTCTCTCTCTCCCTCTCTCTCTCTCTCACTCAATTGCAGCTATGACACAGATCTATAGGAGGTTATTACGCGTTTTAAATATCAAAAATGAATCAGCCCAAGGGACTGCATATGCGCAAGGTATTGGAATTATTTTGGGAATTTTATATACATTAAACTGTCTATGTTTAAGTCGCAAGTTTTATTGGAAAAATTCAATTAACCAATCATTAAGTTATAGCAATCGTTCAATATGAAGATAGAGACGGAGAGAGACAGTGAGAGAGAAGAGGTTGAGTTACGCACGAGTAAACGCGGATAGGTATAACATTTGTTAGACAGTTTAAAAAAAAAAAAAAGAATTAAAATTGAAAAAAAAAAAACAAAAATAAAAATAGAAACAAAAAGGTGGACGATTAGTTAATTCCGAAGACCTCGTACGGTTGTAGGTAGGTACCGGTTGAAAATAGTCGATGAGTGTAATCGGTTCACACGTATAAGAGAGATCTAGATGATTGATTCCCCGTCCATTTTTTATTTCTTTTTTTCTTTTTTTTTTTTTTTTTCTCTATATCTACTGATATTTAAAATTTTTCGTCATTTTTTGTCTGGCCCACGACTTTACTACTTTTGTCCAGGTAGTCGTCCGTCGACAACTCCTTGTTGTGACAAACACCTTTGCTAACAAGCTATCCACAGTATAAGACTACAGTCTATTAACTCCGTTTTTTTTTTTTTTTATTTATTTTTTTTTTATTATAACTTGATACGCAGGTAGGTATATGAAGAGGAAAATAATTCTCATTATCATCATTATAGTTATTATTTTTATTATCATGACGGAAATGAGAAAAATTAGAGAGTTCGAGTAGGACGAGAAGAAGTGATATAGCATGGACTGCTTTTGCTTTTGGTTTTGGTTTTGGTTTTGGTTTTGCTTTAACTGTTGGTGTTCGTTGCCTTTTGGTTTCGGTGGCGTTGCATGAACTAACCATCACCATCGTCAGCCTGAAGAGGCATCAACCTTCAATACCAGTTCGCTCTTTAGTTTGAGCGAGAGTTGTGGAGTCACCGAGTACCCATTATCCGGCCGCCAAGTGGGTTTATTAGGAACACAGCGGGGGTGGCCCCAGCTACCATCGACACCAACCTAGACACCGTAGAACGGAAGAATCGGTCAGGCTTGTTAGTTACCATTTCGTTGTCCTTGTTTTTCCTATTTTTTTTTATTTTTTTCTTCATTTTCTATTTATTTTTATTTTTTCTCTCTCTCTCTTATTATCATTACGGAGAATAATTAATGACCAACGGTCAAAACTGCACACCGCGTGCGACTGGCTTTTATCTTCCTGTTTACCTCGCGTATACAGTTTTCCGCGTATCCATCATCGATGAGTTTGGTTATACGTATACCTAAATGAGGTTGACGAAGAGCCTTCTTCTACTTCTTCTACTTCTTCTTCTTCTTCTTCTTCTTCTTCTTCTTCTTCTCTTCCTCATTCGTGGCAGTCTCGAAAAGTTATCGCTTTGGACTGGTTCAAGCGTGGATGCTCATTGTTATAGCCGGTAGAAGAAGCAGGCATTGTTCACTCTCGAATCCCGCAGTCAAACCCCCGCTGAGGAACTTATTTGCCGCGATCCTCCTCCATGATTTTTACTCTAATTTGTTGCGACAGGGATGGAGCACACGCGATCCGCATTCCTCCGTCTTCCCTCGCTATACACCATGGCCATTGCCATGCCATGCCATCCCATGCCATGCCATGCCATGCCATGCCATACCTTGGTTCTTCGTTTTCTTCCTCTCTTCAGCTCTTCAGCTCTTCGTTTCTCCCTCTCTACCCATCTCCTTGCCTCACCCCCGAAAAAGTCACGAAGGCATCGAATAAGAGAGTCGTTTTTTAAAATAACACGCCCGAGGCACACAATGCTCCTATGATTTCGGTAGCGGTGTTTTTTGTGCGCACAATAAGCCTGCCATGGTTAACTTTGATCGATGGTTAAACTTAGCTGAGTAAGCCTCCATTTAATTAATTCTTTAATTACTTTCTGGATCAATCATTTGATTCGAGATCTCTGATACGGATATGCCATACAGTAGCGCTGTTGATTAGATGTGGTCCCGAGGATCTTTTAACGGACCTTCAAAAATATCATGATTCTGATATCGAGTAGGTATCAACACTGCACATATATATAAATATGTATATACAATACACGCATATACTTATGATACACCTACACCTACGTTCATACATACGTACATACATACAATCTTCATCTGACATATTATTATACACCTAACCTTAAGTCAAGTTAAATAATTCAACCAGTAAGAAGACGAAGAGTTTGACTTGCAGTAAAGCGAAACACTAAAATCCGGAAGCTGACAGCTCGGATTTATGAAGCTATTACAATATACCACCCTCGTTAATTTATCCATTTTTTTTTTGTTGTTTTTTTTTATTTCATACACCCGTCTTATTAACGATTGTAAATCATCCGGCGTCGTTCTTACTCTTATAGGAATACTCAGATGCGACTGATGGAAAATTAACGAATATTAAGAAATAAAGATGAAAAAGAAAAAGAAAAAAAATAAGAACGTCCGAAACGATGCTCACAAAGATGTTTAAGCGCTGTGGATGAACAATAATTTGATAAGTTGTAATTCGCAGCGGTATAAAAGACATTTGTGTGACATGTCAAGGATATAATATTAAATCGTGTGTATAAGGTGGCGTATGTATATAATCCTTTTATGTATATATGTATATACCTCGGGGAAGTTGGGATACCTCGGATGGATATCTCGGTGGGTAACGCAATAATTATTATAATAGTTTTTGAGAGGCAGACACGCCACGTTCGTATCATTTATGGTCAGAAGGTCGGGTTCTGTGACGTCTCCTCCGGTTATATAGCACTTTGACTCCTCAAGCACCAGCACCGGCACACCGGCACCAGCATCAGCAAACGCTAATTCACCATCACGATATAATATCAAAGTTTGCATGCGTGCAAGGAAGCAAGCAAGCAAGCAAGCGCGGAGGTAGTACCTATACGCGTCATTGCACCAGGATCAAGATCAGGACGGACATCTCTCACATCTCTCGAATCCCACTCGACATATATATATATATATATATTCAAGATTATTATATATATACGCTTATATGTATATATAGGTATGTATAATAAAAAGACATGTCTGAAACCAGAAGCCAGAAGCCAGAAGCCAGAAGCCAGAGACCAGAAGCTGATGCAGAGATCGGTTGGATCTGGGTCTGGGATCGATGGAAGAAATACTGAATATGAATATATATACATATAACACATATATGAAAGAATTTTCAGAACAATCTATATATACCAAGTATTTTATATTCAGTACATATATACATATATGTGTATAATAATAAACTCTAATACCATATATATCTATGTATCTCACGGGTTATATACCTATAAGGATACTTTCGCGAGTTCGCGTGCCACCGATGATGGCCCAACTCCGGGTTTCCACTGCCAATTTATTGCACGCGAGAAAATATCCAGCTAGCTACTGGAATTGCTTATGGTAGACTACCTCTCGGCCACTCATTCAAGTGTTGTTGTCTTTTTTATTTCTAGTCTTTTTTTTTTTTCTCTCTTTTGTTTATGAATTCTTTATCTTCACATGTCCCAACGATTCACACATACATACCTATTATCATCTACCATTATTTAAATATCTAAGAAAACTACAATATTTTTCACCAATCCTATATTACAAATCCAATTTTCTATACATACTTTCAAAATGGTTTAAGAAATGAAACATATTATATACAGCAACAAGTCTGGTACATGGATGATCTTCATGCTCACGTTTCATCGCATCAGTTCAATGTGCATATAGCATGAGGCTCGTATGTATGTAGTTATACACTTATTGCTGTTACGGAATGCATTTATATGTATGTTGAGTTGTCTAGATGTACAAAACAAGATATGTCCGTCTACATATGAAGGTATAGGACTAAGCTACGTACATACATACATACGTCCAGTTTGTCACAAAACGAGTGCATGGTATGTATATAATATATCCTACGTTTGTAATTGTATATCTGATTTAATAAGTTGTCATATAGCTATGTATCCATCCGTCTATCCACTGTGTGAGGTTTATTATGGCCGAGTCGGATCATCGGCCTACCACTAATCCTTATTCCTTTTTCATGTATTGCATGATGTGGTACCAATATGCATCTATGTAATATACGTATCTATACATTTCTCTATAGTCACATGAAATTCGCTAGATTGAAAACTCGTTTTAGTTTAAGTCTGAAAACAAAAAAAAAAAAAACAAAAAGAAACACATATTTATCTTCAGGTAAAGGAGAAAACATCTTTCAGTATACGTAAAATCGATTTTAATTAAAACTACTATATATATAAATTTGGACAGAATATAGATATATTAAAAAAAAATTTCATTTTAGTTATTAATACGTATTTAGATATTTGATATTTGAACAGGTGATATATATATATTATGTTCGGTTTTTCTTTTTGACGATTGAGAGAGATATAGGTACCTCCTATACATCGTACAGTTTGCAGCGCGACGTGACTCCTCAATGATCGTGAATTCATAAATTTCACCTTGACATGTCAGACTATCTAAACGTTATGTCCTTTTTACGATGATGATTTACAGCCAAGATGTTGCAACGTCAGCTTCCAAAAAAATAAATAAAATTGACAAAATATTTTCAAGCTCTTATATATCTATAACAGTAACGAATTTATTTTTCTGACAGTAAGGTAAAAGTTTTGAAACGAGATTTTAATTGAAAATTGAGAAAAAAATAAATAAATAAATGAAATGCACAAATCAATTTAAGAAAATTTTTTTAAACTTTGTGAAAAGACGAAGAAATGTTAAATTAATTAAGAAACAGAAAGATCGGACCATGTAAATTCGTTTATATGGATCATTCTGTTAAATATACGTTATAAAAATTTAATATTGATGAAAATATATAATCGTAGAAAATTTTTGCAAAAAAATTGCAACTCTTTTCATTCATTTCATCAACTACGAAGATCTACAATTTTTATATATAGAATGTGAAAATGCGTGTCTTAAAAAGTATAAGCCACACATATCTTCCATATGTTATGATACTTACAGTACATTTTATAATCGTAAAAAACAAAAAAAAAAATAGGGTTGGGGGGAAAGCAGAGCACCTTAAAAACGGTGCAGCGGTATATATTTTATAATGTACCGTGGAGTGCAAGGTATATGGTGGTGAACAGCACAGGTGGAGTTTTGCCCTGATTTTTCTTGGCCAGCTGTACCTTATTCCTGCACCTGTAGGTACCCCATACCCACCCTACCCACCTACCTTCTTTAGCTCGGGCTGCACAAGGCGCATGCCACGGGCTAAATGATAACTCTTTAATGCGTTACGGTTACATAATTAACCCACCGGTCATCCTTCTTCTACCCGCTGCTGCACCGATATCAAGATTAATATCTAAGAATATGAAACATATATTATACATATATATGTATGTATATGTATATAATATCGCTTTGTGCTTATACGCCAACGATCTAACGCCAGTCATGTTACTAAACTTTTTACTTATTATTCTATTTACATAATGTATATTATATGTATGTACAAGTATTGGTACATCAATACCTTATTCAACTATATATATCGAAAGGATAAAGGGTTTTCATGATAGATTAGGGATAAGCCACGGTTCAAGTATCTTGGAAATAAATTTTTTCCAGGAACTCCGCAACTTTATAGATTGATTGAAACATCGAATAAAAAATTCAGGCTATCGTGTATATGTATAGTAGATTGAAAATTATTCAAATTTTGTATAGGAAATATTGTACATTAATATTATTAAGGAAAAAACAGAAAAATTGGGTAAATAGAGTAATTCTTGGAATTGTATATATATATATATTTTAAATATCTAAACTACTCTTATAGTCCCATCTAAATTATCATCACACATAAAGAAATCAAGAGTTTATATAGGAACGGTCGTTGGAAATTAGTTGACGGTATAACGAATGGTATTGATACAGCGCGTTTCTTTAAGTATAAACTTAAACTAAACCAAACCAAACTAAAGCAAACGAAAGCGTTGCCACTTAGTAAATCCAATTAGTATAATTGGCGTTGTAAAGTTTTTATTTTATTTTATTTTTTTATTTTGTTTTTTTTTTTTATCCTACTTCTTTTTCCTTTTTTTCTTCATTATCTAACGTTTTATTCGTTTTTAGGTATAAATTGAATAGAATAGAATCGTCGGTATATACCGCGCGACACGAAACCGATAGAATTGAATGAAGCATGAGTTTAATGAGATGTTAACTGCCATGCTTCACCTCGGCGAGAAAATTCCTGCGGTTTATACCTTATAGTGTTTGTTGGGAATGGTATTAAGGCTGTTTCAAGGGTTTATAATTTCTGGGAAAAAAGGTTCGAGTCAGTCAGTCAGTCAGTCAGTCAGTCAGTCGCGTCTTTGAATAATCCGAAAATTAAGTTCGGCTGAATTGTAAGTGCCGTAAAGATGGAGCGATTATAGTCTCGAAGAGTGCAGCAGCAGCAGCATCAGCATCACTAGCGCTACAGAACTCGGCGATCCCTTAATTGGATTTACTGTATGGATGCTGGCTGGTCAGATAACAAGAATAAGAGACAGAACCGTATTTTTTACTTTATAATATGGTTAGTTGCCGTAAAGTGGATCGACGTCATCGCTATATTTTTACAGTAGGCACTATATACCTGCATATAAGTACATATGTATGTTTGTGTAGCCTCGGTGTAATAGAAGTATAAAATTTAAACACTGCAGTCTTCCGCAATGTGAGCTGCAAAATATTTCGCTTTCTGACATTTTTTCATTTATCCGTCAAATTAGATCTTGAAAATAAATTTAAAAATAGAATTTAATCTTTTATTAAAAATTCTTACGCTTATCATTATTCAAATCTTGCAATCTTCCTGCTTTGAGGATAAATAAATTGATTTGAAAAACAAGAAACAAAACAAAACGTTTTTTTTTGGTATTAATAATCGCGTTTACTGAGTACAGATACGCGTTTTTAAACAGTATGGCTAAAACACCGCAGACGAGGCAACAACCTCTTATCTGTAAATAACAATTAACGTGCAAAAGCTTAAACAAGATAACAAGAATTTTCTGTATTATCCAATTAAACGTATTAGTGTACTTTTTCTATCATCTTTGTGCCACCGTGTATAGAATATTGGTAAATGAAATGAATCTGGAGTTCTTATTTCTTTTTTTCTTTTTTATTTGCAATTTATATTGGCGATATGTATATATATGTGTAATTGTCAGCGTGTATATATGAGATGATGAATAAATTAATTGAAAGTAAAACTTGTTGATTTCATCCACGATTATACTTGAGAGCACCTGTTTACTTGCTTTCTAATTACCTCAGAATTGGCTCGATTAATTGATCGTTTAATAATACAGGTATATAGGTATACATACACGCTCTGGCACACTGCACTGCACTGCATGCACTTCGCATAATTTCGCTTTATTGCATTTCATTGGATTTCAATGCAGTGCAGAGCAGTGCAACGTGCAGAAATCAGGACTACTTAATCGTTGTTGAATAATATATTATAATATATTCATTTATACATATATATATATATATATATGTGTGGATTTATTTTTGTCTCCTTTCTTGATAAAAATTGCATTTTTTTGTATTTATTTATTTTTTTTTTTTTTTTATTATCCCGATTAACTTCTTGTTCCCGTGAAAGTTGTTACCTGATCGTGTGTAATGTAAACATCATTTTTAACGAAGATGACCCAATTCGTGGTATAATCACGACGGACGTATATATACATAATTATTGTGCCAAAAAATACCAATTACCAATTTCAACCTGCAGCAATTTCGTTGTTTATTCAATACTGCAGTAATACCTCTTTACATATGCCCTACGGTGAAACTAAGACGAATCGGTATGCAAATACATTTCTGTTTTTTTTTTTTTTTTTTTTTTTTTTTATTTTTAAATAAATTATCGCTCAAAAATTGACTGAGAATAATCAGAAAGAAAATTTATTTATGATTACAATTATCGTTTTTAAATTTGTTAAATGTAAATTGACGATTTAAATCTTTTAAATTAATCAATCAATCTATATCGTAAAATTTAATTACAATTAATGACGAAATATTTATTTCTATTAATTAACTACATATAATTAAATTAATTTATATAAATTTTAATTTGTTTTTGTTAATAAACTAACCCTACATTACCTGCTGTCGATAAATAACTGATACGATATCGGTTAACGACAGAAATGACGCCGATCTATCCATCCGTCGATATTTCGTGAAACCGTAGTACGGTTATACAGTAGCTTTAGTAGAAAACGCTCGTACCAACAACCAACATCGTAGATTCATCAAGGTTTAAAATTTAATTGAAAATATTGAAGAACATTGATTGTGTTTTAATTTAAAAACAATTCGATATCTGATATGGTTTTTGAAAAATTTATCTTCGCTAATTATAATCATTTTATAATGAAATTTTTTATTTTATTTTATTTATCAGTTTCTCTGTGTTAATAAAATTTTTTATTTATTAATTGTAACAATTATTTTGATCAGGGAATTTATTTGAATACAATAATTAGATGTAGTGATACGTAGATATTGAAAAAAAAAACGATAATTTAACAAAATATAAGTTGAAACAATATACAAGTTACGTATGTAAAATATAATAGAGTAAAATTGAAAAAATTTATTCAGATTATAAAATCGCTGGGGTATAAAAATAAAATAAAAAAATAAAAAAAAAAAAATGTCGGGTAGAGAAGAGAAGAATAATTCAAATATTGGTAAAGCTAAAGTTCCTTGCGGAAACAGCCCTGCACTGTCCCTACTTCTACCCTCGAAGTGGCACTAGACGATATCGATGCCTCTTACCTCTTGGCTCTTGGCTCTTGCCTCTTGGCTCTTGGCTCTGGGGTCTTCCCCGAGTCCCTCTCACTCCAGCCAGACCTCTCACGCATATATCCACTTCCGCCACCACTTCTGGTCGGACTACTATTATATAGTATCCTGCACCACTGGCGAAGTAGATATCTAGATGATAAAAACTTCCGATATTCATCTTATCTAGATAATAATTATTATTATTATAATAATAATGATAACAATAAACAGATTTTTTTACACATTATACACGAGGAGAATCTTTGGCCCGTGAAGGGATTAGATATTTTTTCTTTATCTTTTTTTTTTTTGATTTTTAATACTTGAAAGTTTTTTCTTCAAAATTTTATACTCGTGGAGAGTTTTTGAAACCCTCTTTATAAAATACATAAGATATATGTATAATATACACTGTGTGCAGTACATTACAATTCTTTATGTATATATAAAGCTGTTATATGTATTGGTGTATATGTATATATATATATATATAGGTATATATATACATTTGATATACTCGTAATATACAGAGCTGTTCAAAGATGGAATCTAATCAAGCTAGCGCACCGAGCCACAAGATTAAATATTTTCCCCGAGGGTATTACTGAAGGGAGTTTTGTAGATACATACTTATATACCTACTTCGGTCTGCTACCGCTGCTGCTACTGGTGGTGATGATGCTGCAGCCTTGACTCAGTATTTTTATGCATATAAAAGTGGAATATGGACTAAACGAAATGAATAGATAGGTATATAGGTATACAGTATATGTAGAGAACAAAAAATAACAAAACTAACAAAAAAAAAAATAAAAATTTCTACTCATATATCGTACTGGAGTATAATAATTTCTTCTATTCATATAATTTTTATATCAGAGATTTACTTATATACGAATTCAAACAAACGAAAAAATTAAAAAAATAAAAAAACTTTGGGAAACGGTCACGATTTTTATCATCATCATCATCATCGTCGTCATCTCCAGGTCATATTCGAATTTCTCAGTGAAAAAAATAAGAACTAAGATCCCATCGCATGACTCGTAGTCGTTAGACCTTATTTCAATAATTTAGTTTACAATCTGATAACTATGGTCTTCCTGGGGGGGGGGGGGGGGGGGGGGGGGGAGAACGAGGAAACTGAAATAATAACGAGAATGTTATAATACGTTTCAACGCTTATAGCGCGGGTTTCAAATCAAAAATTAAATTATACGCGGTGTTAAACTGTAACATACTTTCTTTATTTTTACTTCCTTTCACATAAATTTTTGACAAAAAATTTCATACAATTATCGTTCTTTTTTTAATTTTTTTCTTCTTTTGTTTTATCTCTTTGCTTTCGAAACTTTTCATTGAATTAAAAGAGCCGAAAAATACATACGTGTAATAAAATTCCAGGGATCTACTTTCTTTGCAAAAATAGTTAATAATAGCTAATAAATAAATTAAACAAAATTAATAAAATAGTTTGTAGAAATTATCTATCGCCTATTTTCTATGTCCCGTTTCAAGAACAATCACGAACCCATATTGAAGAAATAGGCATTAGACTTAAAAAAAAAAAATGTGCGTCTCACAGCTGTAGCTTTTCCGCGATCTGTAGAAATGATTGAGTAGCTATAAAGGCGCAGGAGTAGGGAACAGTTATACTTATAGGGAGTAAGGGTGTCGAAAGACGGATCGAGATTTATCCGAACTGATTGGAGAAGAGGAATAAAAGTAAAGAGAAAAGAAATATAATAAACAAAAACTAAAAGAAAACTGAAGGAAATGATAGTTATTATAGGTATGGGCTATATACCTATATATCTATATATAGGATTACATACATATATACTTAAGGACAACAAAACGTCTTATACCCTCCAAGATATTATTTATTGATATTTAAAGATTGACAAATGCCAAAATTTTTAGTTTTCTGTCGATCACATAATTATACATAAGTAATTAATTATATATATATATGTATAAGACTAGGCGTGTGTTACATAATATCATATATTTTTAATAAGCAAACGATATATATTATTCATAACGAAACTTTATGCTTAATATATTATATCATAGTTATATGTGTATATTATTACAATAAAATTTTCGATATACATGAGGATCGGCAGTAAATAATTTGCGATATACATATATGTATAATATTTTATCGATTAATAAAGGTCCAAAATTATCGAAGATGTCATAGCTGCAGATCCCATGAATTTATATCGGCCTCTTCATTTACCCCTGTAACAAAAAGCATAACAGAAAACAAAAAAAAAAAAATGAAACAATTTTTTGAAAAACTATGTTGGTACTAAGTTACAAATTTTTGTATGTATGCACATACATACATAATACACAACAATTTATTATTATTATTATTATTATTATTATTATTATTATTATTAATATTATTGTTATTATATATTCACAGTTTAGATTGGGTTCTGGAATTAGGGTTGTATAATATGTACTTTGGAAGACTTTGAACGTTGCGAATAACGATTAACACACGTAACAATGGTCGAACTTTAATTACATTCTACTAATTGAAGTTTGAATCATCTCCCCGGCCCCGGAAACTCAGCTCTCTATACCTCCGACGCTACCACCATACCTATACCCCCTTGCACCATCACCCCCCTTACAAAATTCGTCTATCTCCAAATTTCCATAGCCTAGACATCTAGGTACCTACTACTCTTACTGCCTTTGATGGATCAAAACGTGTCTAATCTCACGAGAGTGGGTCTGAAGAGTATGGGTGGGTGGGTTGGTTGGTAGGTAGGTAGTATTTAGTCGAGCGAGTTAAATCCCATAATTGGTAACGCGCTTGGATAATAAGAAGAGTTGACGAGAATTTATGGAATTAAATTACAGTAGATATTTACCATATTATTATAACATTTATGGTGAATTAAACAAAAACAAATAAATAATAAGGGTACCGTGTTGAAATTACAAATTTTCAAAGTTTCGAACAGTCTAGATTATACGAATTCAGAATTACGTTCGTTCGAAATTTTCAAAATTCGGAGCTACAATTCGATCTGCAGAAAAAAATTTGCAATTAAAGAAAGAAACAAAAATGAACATTCGAAAAGAAAAAAAAAACAAAAAGAGTGAAATACCGAGGAGCCTCTCTGCGTATATGTGACCTAATAATTTCCCTCTAGCAAGTCAATAAATAACAAACGAAGGCTATTCTTTAGCACACGATGGTTAGCAGTTCCTTGTAGGTATAAGCTGCTGGCCCATCCAACCCTGACCTGTTTCAGATTATCTGTATTTATACTTCTTCTAAAGGATAAACAAGTACCTGTTGTAATATGATTGAGGATTTATGACAGATTATTGTATACCAGACATTAAAAATTTTCTAAAAAGAAGAAAATCTTTTTCCTTCTTTTTTTTTTTTCTTCACTCGTTGCAATGTCCACGTTTATCAATTTTAATTGTGTTCACTTTAAGTGTGTTGAATTCTGACACATATGTACTTTTCTTTTTTTTTTTTTCCTATGGATATACTAACATAAAAAAATACAGACGAATTTGGGTGCAACTTCATATGCCTCAGAATCCAACACATTTCCTGGAATCCAAAATAGGGACTTAGTTAAAAAGTTTTTTTTTTTGTTTTCTTTGACGACTGAAAGTGCCACGATATCAGAATTTCTCTATTTCTAATTTTTCTTATTCTTTTCTTCTTAATATCAAAGTCTTCGTATTGGAGAAACGAGAATATGTATGTATAGGGTACAGAAATCAGCTATTCTTAAAAAAACAAAAAAAAAAAAAACAAAATTATATCATATAAGGGTAGGTAAGTATAGAGGGTTATAGGTGGCTGGAGCAGGTAGGTATAAGGTATAATAACAAAATCATCACGGAATCAAATTGCTCGGCACGATATCCATGGTTTGTATAGGTAGAAGCATGAAATCCTGTCCGGGGGTAAAGATGAACGACGACGCCACACGCTACTCTACCTCAACCTCAACCTCCACCCTCTACTCAACTCTATCCCATATATACGTATATATATATATATATATATATATATGAATATATATGTATACGTATGGTATGGTATGTATATACATGTATGTGTATAACATACATATGTATGTATGGTACCCCCCTCCCTATACGAGAACGAGTAGAGGTAGTAGAGGTCACTGAAACGAAATCGATACGTTTATATTTGTTCTATCCCCCCAGCATCATCGAACAATCCTGAGAGCAATTGTAACCGATGGACAGAGCGAACCCTCTTCAACCCTTGAACCGCGACTGTTAACTGTTTCGTACATAAAACGGCTATATATATATATACATACATACTATACTCACTACCTATACCTATGTATGTATATATACATATAGTGACGAAATTAAACACGTAACAGGATACGCGTTATTGGCTATAATTAAAATTTTATATCGATTCATATATTCATCCCCTTTCTTTTTGTTTTTTTTTATTTGCAAAAATTTATTTATTACGAACACAATTTGATCTTTCAGTTACTCTTAATTGCCGAAATAATAATTCAGCTAAATTCAATTTATGGAGTTTTCAACGAATTTATTAACATCCTGAAGTACGTAGGTATGTACGTACATACATACACACACACATACATACATACGTAGATAGATTATACTAGATTCTCTCATTTCGCGTGTGGGTATACCGTTGAGTATGAATAGACGTGTTCATGCACTGTTTTGTATCCAGTGTATAAAGCACTACTCGACAACTGCCCACAGTTTCGATCGTATTGATGGATACAAGTTTGGATCAAACCTAGCCACACCATGTATCGTGGTGTAGTAATTAATTGGCAATATTACGAATCGAGAGTACCAGGGATTCATTCGAACGTCATGAAGCTAGTCGAACGTTAATAAAAATTAAAGTCGTATAATATTAATTGTATAACATTCGTTTCCGGATATATTTGTAGAAAGATATTTATGCATAAAGTATATATCCAGATACGTCTACATATACATCGATATCTTTTTTTTTGTCCTTGTACTCTCGATCTCAAATTTTTAGGTTTATATATCGATGTAACAAACCGCGTGTATAAGAGAGTTGAACATTTATATATATATATACCTATAAGTTCTTCACTTTCTTCGTCGAATAACTTTCCGCAAAGTCGACTAAATTCAAGAAATAAAATGAAAAAAAAAATAAAAATGTTCTACAGAAATACCCTGAATAATTCATAGATAGCTGGTAGGTATTGAATTCGAACTAAATTGATCGAGCGGGGTTTATGCGAAGGGTTAGTAAGAAGATGTTTTTAAAGAAGTATAGGTATTGTAATTTCGCGGTAATCGATTACCCGATTTAAATGAAATTTTTTTTACATTCTTATTCCCCTTTTCAAAAAAATATAAATCGCCAATTAAATTTGACAAACTAATAAATCCGAACCCTTACCTGCAACGGCTATTCAAGCAGCTTTCTGCAACGTCCATTACCGATAAGTCTGTACCCGTTTGGACATGGATGCTGATTATTATTCCCACGTCGTTTCGGTACCCATACGGGTCTCGCGGCGACGGTATAAATCATAGCGAATAAAATAATTAATAGATAAACAATCCCTGCACGTAATATTTTCATTTTATAATTATATTAATTTTATCACGGGAATCAAGTGTGTTAATATGTATTTTAAAATCAGATTATTATTAGTAAATAATGGAGAACGAGTATAAAGAACGAACCGATGAAAGTTTACAGTCGATATGTAACCCTCGCAATAAGAATCTACCATATATATACCTCAGACGGTTAACATCGGAATTAGTCATTAGCTTAAATGTGGTTTTCCGTCCGTACTTTACTAGCAAGTTTATCTACCCAAGTGACGGTTCTGCGGTTTATCCCATATCCGTAGCCTAGAGGTCTGGTTATTCGCTTGCTCATAATTCCCGCGAAAGTCGCGCATATCCAAACAAAGATATGTGTACGTATGTATGTATACATACGTAGGATAGATATATACGTATATATATATATATATGCGCGTATATATATATATATATATATATATATACGTCGAGTCAAATATATACGCGAAATTCAAGATTAGATATATATCCTAACCCAAAGTCGCTGTACATATAGACTTATGCTGATGTATGTGACGGGTGTATATATACATATGTATATATATGTACATATATAATACTAAATAAATCTAAATACCGAAAATTCTTAGTATATAGGTTTTAAAATGAACGTGCGTCAATTATTTTCACCGAGAAATTATATTTCTATTTAATTTCAGTCATTACATACTTATTAGGTATAATCAACGGATTAAAAAATGATCATTATGCCATTGATAGTACATGTTTTGATTCTGATCAATTCTTGATATAATCAATCTCGTTTACTTTAGTTTTTTTTTTTTTTTTTTGTGTTTTTTTTTTCCTCTTTTTATTTTCTTCATTAATTTATCTTGTAAAATATATTGATCATTGTGTAACGATCTACACTGACCTGATAAATCTTCCGACATCTTCCACCAACTGCTCGAGTACCCTCCCCGCAACGTAATGGAAATACAATCAAAGATCCTCCTTTAACCGATTTCGGTTTTTGGGTTGATTCAAATAATATAAATTCTTGTTCTACTTGTTCGTTATTTGGTAGAGGCTTAGCCGTTGCTAAACCAATTGATATCAATAACGCTGAAATAATTGTCGCGATGAACGCGATCCAGAAATTGACTCTCATTGCGCGTTTTAAATAATAAGCGTTTATCGGGCCACAGCAGGTCGTACTGATAATTTAAAATCACAGAGACTCAGACCCCCCCTCCCTTTCAATGTTCACTAACACGCATCGTGATCCGCTTCTCTATATAATTAACGATAAATGAATATTGCGGTTCACTATACATCGGCGATACGAAAAAATAAAAAAAGAGTATAAATATATAAAATAAAACAAAAGTTTTAAAAAAATAAATAAAAAAATTCAAAAACACTACCAAGATTTTTCTTTATTTATTTATTTTTTTTTTTCATGTTATACGCGACTACTAGTCGAGTTTGTTTTAAAAACTTGAAGTTTATTATACATATATTAGCAATGGATTTAAAGTCAACCGGCAAAGAAGTGCCCCTCGTTTAACTGCAGCATATACATACTGCCTATATATAATCTTATTCGCCTGGGTTAAAGGGAGAAACTGAATGTTGTTCTTTCGAAATTCAAACTCCAACTGAACTTAATTGGTACTTGTATAATTATTAAAGTTCTGACTACCATGCCGTCAGGGAGTCAGTAGGTATGCACGGATCTCGAGTCACGGCA
Source organism: Macrophya annulata (assembly GCA_963924015.1). Lineage (NCBI taxonomy): Eukaryota > Metazoa > Arthropoda > Insecta > Hymenoptera > Tenthredinidae > Macrophya > Macrophya annulata. The sequence continues at coordinate 28,322,708 of OZ001260.1, forward strand.
CACTGAATGAAGTGAGGCCTTATACACGATATAACGTTATTGGCATATTCTATATACATTTATATATCCTATAGGTATATATATATATATATATATATATATATATATATATATATATATATATATATATATATATATATATATATACTATTATATACATATAATGAATATAAAAAAGAATTTATTTTACTTTCCCCTTCCCTCATCCCGATTCTAACACGTAGGTATTCAATATGAACCCCTGTACATAATACATTAATCATATCTAATCAGAGTTGAACGACGTTCGTCTCCGCAGTAGCACCAGCAGTAACGTGGTAAACGTCACTCGACTGATCGTGGTACTTATATTTTATACGTTTATAATTTTTTACGTACAATATTTTACGTCGTTTTAACGAACGCATATATTTTTATCAAATTTAAAACAATTTATACATTTTTATAAAACTTGAATGAAATTTTTTATTCAGTTTTTTTTTCAACGGTTTTTTTTTAAATTTTGGTTATATATGTTCGATGTGTGGAAATGAAATTTAGATTCTAGCCCTCGAAAAAATTATGTGGAATTTTTTTTTGTTTGTGTTTAAGTCTTCATAGATTTGAAGGTTTTGTGATCTACCAGATGCAAATGAAGAATCATTGAAAATTTGAAACCACCAGATCGATGATTTAACCATGATCGATGAATAACATGTGAAAATTATAAATAAATTTAAAAAAAAATGTTAGGATTTGAAAATGTAAAATTGACGTAGAATGCCCCATATATTCGTATAAGCGTAAAAATCTAAGAATTCAAATATACAAAGGTTAAAGTAGAACGTTTTTTTGTTTTTTTTTTTTTTTTGTTTGTTGAAAATAAGATAAGTAAAAATAAGAAAAGGAAAAAATAAGATATGTATGTATATAATATTCTAAGGTCTGAGAAAGACATTGGCTGGCTGTGAGAGTTATTGACGTATAAGAAACGTTACAGAAATCGTATAAAGTAGATAACAGAATTTAGCAAAATTTTAAATAAACATAACGTTAATTTATTTATTTATTTATTTATTTATCATACTCACACGAATACTCTGCAACGACCATGCCTATCGAGTCTTTTTCCCGGTGGACAAGTTTTGAATGATGATTTCAATGGTACTTCAAATATTCTCGAAGTTCTTACTTTTGGTAATAAAGTAGATGCACTATCAGCATCTACTGAATTAGATTCTTTACTTGAATAATGATTTATAACCGTTCCAAGGACATCTCTTACAGACCATCCCGTACTCGTTGTTGTTAATAATAATAAGAACAAGGATATAACAAGTCTTTGCAGCTTCATCTGGATTACGATAGTTTATTCAATGTTTGCGGTAAGTTCAATATATACTGCGAATACCAACCGATATTTGAACAGCAATGGTGATTGAATAGCTTCAATATAATTGTTGACGGAAAGTAATAGAGGGAAAAATTAATTAAAAAATTTCTGTTATCGTAATTTATTACACATATTCATCTACACATGTAACTCATACATACATATATCTATACAAGTACATATCTACATACATAAGGTATATATATACGTATTATTTTACATCTGTTATCGCAGCATATATATAATACGGCGTAATATTTTTTTCTACAATAATATCATACATTCGATATCATTAATATGTATGTAACGTTGATCACGATGGTTGACTATAACTAACTAACAAACTAACTAACTAAAACAATGACCTGAAGTTTGGTTTCTTGTTTGTCCTTTTCTTTTTTCACTCATTTTTCTTTTTTTTTTTTTTTTTCTATATTTCCTATCATTTCTATCTTTCTTTCTTTCTTTTTTTTTTCTCTTCCTTTTCCTTTTCCCTTTCCCTTTCCCTTTCCCCCTTTTTTTTTTTCTTCTTTGCTTCTACTTCCATTTGTTTCATTCTAGATTAATTTATCTCCACGCCGCAATCTCTTATAGTCGTACGACTATTTCCTCCGGATATATGATAACACCCCAACATTATGATATTATACTGCAAGGTTATACAATTATACGTATATAGTAATTAATTATATTATTATATTATAACGTATATGGTTAAATATATATATTATATATATATATATATGTATATACAAATTTTATTTATCTACATGTATATGGACATTATCGTTTCATTGACAATTATCATCGTCAGAAAAGTAGATAATATCTACTATAATCTATATATTAAATTATGTTTACAAACAAATTTATCATTATTATTATTATTATATATTATGTAGGTGTGTATATAAAAATTCGTAGATGTATAAAATTATTTTTTCTATTCTAAAAAACCAGAATACCTTTTGGGTATATAACGAAGAAAAGTTCTTGAAAGTATTTTCATACACTACGTATGTAGTACAATACATACCTATACATATATACCTACAAGCAGGCGGAGGGCTTGAATATCCGGATCCTGTAAAAGAAAGAAGAAACAGAGAAATATAAAAACGTAATTAATTTTTTTCCTGCATCGAATCGATCGAATCGAGTAATTGAAAAAAATAATAAAACAAATAGACAAATAAAATAATAATAACAATAAATATAACACTTTTCGTTAAAATGTTATATACTCTATTATACATATAAAAATATGATATATATATACATATACAGGTATACAGGTATATTCCCTAATTTCTATACATGCGTGCATGGTTTGACTAATTTAGATTGAAAAAAGCAAAGAAGAGGGATCGACGATATTAATACACCTGTGCTAGTATATTCCTAGATATTATATAAAAAATCAAAAATAGACAAAAAAAAAAATGAAAAAAATTAAAAATAAAATATGTATATTATACCTATATGCGTATACCTACATAAGCACATACGTATATGTGTGAGAAATTATTGACGTTTTAGGTAAACACGGTTCGCTACTCACAATTAGTAATTCGAGCCAGCCTTCGGCTTTCAATACTAACAAGTGGACTAGCCTCGATAAAAAGAAAAAAACAAAAAAACGAAGACAAAAAAAAAAAAAAAAAAAAAAAAAAAAAAAGGGTAGATAGGATCGCACGAACCTTATTATCTCTTGAACCAACCGAGACAAGAAGCAGCTATAGATAGGTATGGGTATAAGGTAGGTAGGTATGGTAGAGGTAGGTATAGATCTAGGAAACCTCCAAAGAAGTTACTTACGAATTGACCGAATCGTTTGACCCTTCGCAGCCTACACTGCCTTCCAAGTATCCCAAATATATTTATAAGGAGAAAAGCAAACGAGAAAGAGAAAGAAAGAAAGAAGGAAACGAAAATAATAATAAAGAGAAAAACGAATGTAAATGTACTCTTCAATTTTTAATACGTTCCGGAAAAGCCTATGTACATTATAAGTACATATATATATGTATACGTATATACGTACCATATGTGATGGATTTGAAAATAAAGATTCTTAGTTTTTCCGTTAAAAAAATTTCTTTACCCTAATTCAAACGAATCTTTATAGGGTTTTGGTAATCTAGTTCCTACCTGTATATATTTCTATATATATATACTATCCGGAAAAACAGATCGAAAGAAAGATGTAGAAGGTTTACCCGAAAAAAAAAAAATCCGCCGAATGATCTCAGAAAAGGTGAGATGCAAAAAAAAAACAAATAATACAAATCTAAAATTCACACAGGATACTTCGTTCAAATGCAATAATGGATCGAATTGGAAAATTTGAACGTTCGCTTGGCTAAGGGATGAAAAAAAAAAAACATACCTATGTATGCATAAAATGATAATTTTTGAAAAAAAAAAAAAAAAAATTGTACAAGGTGTTAAATTCCGATTCCAAAAAAAAGGGAAATAAAAAAAAGGAAGACCGATCTTTCCACAAAAAAAAAAAAAAAACAGAAAAAAGGAAGAAAAAAAAAAAAAAAAAGTCGCACACTCACGTAAGCCCTATAAAAGGTCGGATGGGGATTTATCGTGGGTATTATCGGTTAAAGGCGACGAAGTAGGCGTGGAATAAACTTACGTTCAACCCATGTTGAGACGACATCTATTCCCGACCATAATGTGTGAGGTTGGACATCTATTAGGTACTCGAATCAAATGGCGAAAGTTTGGGTCTGTGTCGTAGTCGTCGGTGGACAATGACGGTGTCCATATAGGCGTTGGTGACGTTGGAGGTAACGATGTTTCTGTTGTTTTTCCAACGTTATATAAATATTTTGGAAAATTAAATACCTTTTTCACATCTTCTCCAATTTTATTTATCGTCCTTCCTACACCGGAGAAAAAATTTTCAGCTAATTCCAGACCCACGGGTTTACCATCCGCAACGGATACCGAAGATACCAACAACGTCAGCACGAGAAGAAGATGAAACGAGACTATTTCAAGATCGGATATCCCGAACCAACGCATGATTTTATATATGTCAGAGATGTTCACTTGCTTACTGTGAACGAGATATTAAGTCCTCTTCCTTCGTTATTTTAATTATTAATCCCCTCAGCGAATTACACATGTATATGTATACAATATGTGTCAAAGTTTATCGTTTATCACGTAGTGCAACGCGATTAAAAGTTCACTTGGGAGAGAAAGAGAGAGAAAGAGTCTGCACCGATCGTTCAAATATCAAATGAGAATAGTGGGTTAATGTGATAATTTTTATTTCCTCGAATTATCAACGTTATCATTAAAAAATTGACAAATAAAATTCTTATCCACGTCACGTTATATACTGCAGATATTAAATCCAAGAAATTTATATCAATAAAGACTAAAAATATAAGATGTTTTTGTTTTTTTTTTTAAATTATTATTATTAATTAATAAACAAAAATTTAGGTCGTTATTAATTGGAATATTTATAATAAATTATCTCCCGTTATCACTTTCATTCGACGCTATATATTTAATAATTGTCGTGCAGAAAAATCGGCAACTTATTTAAGAAAAAAAACAAAACAAGACTAATATCTATAAATAATGACGTCATGTACGTTTTATAGATTCGATAGAAATATAATTGGTACGAATCAATATCGTATAATTTTAGACATGGTTTAGCTATACCGATTTTATAATATTTTCACCCGATTCCCAAAATCGTGTTAATATTCACGGTCCTTTATAAGAAAAAAAAAAAACAAAAAACAAAGACGTAGACTACAGAAGATCAAAATTCTTGAATCTCGATATTTATTTAATGATTAAATCAATTTCTCGTATAATTATTATTCACCAATTTAAACTAACCGGGATATTATACCTTTCAAACAAAGTTAACAATAAATATTTAAAGTTTATTTCAAGTTCTGCTCATGCCTTTCAACTCCCTCTATGTATGTATGTATGCATGTATGTAGATACGTATAGGTATGTGTGTATGTATTATACCTATATAGTTACATAAACTACTTTGCAGGGAAAGAAACTAGCGAAGTTTATTATCAGCTACGGCATTCAATGCGATATAGCTGTATACATATATAGGTATGTATGTATGTATGTATACAGACGTATAAAATATAACGTTAGCGCTATCAAGCCAGAAAACACAAATTAGTTTCCAATAATTAAATTAGCTATGAAACAGTAAAAATAGAACAAATGTCTACTAAAATGTTAAAAATTTAACGCAAGCAAATGGCAAATGGGATTCTAGATCCTAGAACCACCATATCGATATACAATAAACAAAAGTCTTCTCACAATTTTTTCTTATTTGTGGAATCACCAAGCCCCAGTCTCGATATGGTGAATTATTCGCGGAAAATTTGAGACCAGAATCTCGCGGATGACATTAATCTAATCAGCACTTTATGTGGTTTGAAGATTTACAATTGTGTTTTTGTGGTCACAATTGTGGTTTTTTTTTTTTTTTTGTTTTTTTTTTTCGTTTAATTATACCCCTCTTAGAGAAACTGCAAGTCAATTGTCCGTGGAAATGATTTGATCCCGATATCGATTATTCAAATCGATCTCTTCGTATGTATCTCTTCAATTTTCTATTTATTACGAGGTCATGTATCGTTCATCACATTCCGATTTTATTCAAAGATCTTTGGGTTTGGTTAATAATTAATATCCACGATATTGTTTAGTATTTATTAACTGATATAACACATCGAATAATTCTAACCGAGGATAGCTTCTTCGATTACATCACGTCGCATGTTTGCTTCGCTGAGTCAGTGAAATTCAATTCTGTCTGAAAATTAAAATCACCAGAATAATGTCCTTTCGACATTGGTAGAAAATAACATGCTTATCGTTAAGTTTCGACTAGTATTTTGACAGTGACATATTGCGTACATTAAAGTGCTCCTCAGCTTGGTCAAATTCAAATTTCGACGGTCCCACATGGGCCAGAATGTCTTCTCATAATAATTAAAAGAAAAAAAAAAAATGCAGCCGAAGCGCCTGGCTGGTGTTGAACAGAAAAAAATCATTTGCTTCGAAAATTGTACCGTTGAAAATCTGTAAGATTTTTATAAAATATTTACTGCGACAAATCAGAGTTGTGCCAAGTTTCAGATTTTCGAAAGCGATCTTATACGGTAGTAAAAATAATAAATAATCTCAAAGTACCAAAAATCCTGCGACGTCCAACTCGGAAGATTCTAAGGAAATTGGGCCAGCGGTTAGAGTCGAGATTCGAACCCGTGGCTTTGGATAAATTTTTCATTTTATGTATTTTCAGATGTTCGGTCCCCATATGGGGGGACTAAATTTTCGAATGTGACCAAATTCGGGAACACCTTAATTGTTTTTCTAATTATATATTTTCTTAAAATCTCTTCGTCGTTATATTAAGCGATCGAGTGTTTACCGCAAGCACAATGAACGAATACTTGCTTTTTCGTACAAACAAACCGTAATGGTAATTTACCTTATGAAATTAATGCTGACCGGTGGCGGGTAGTTGGGGCTTGCATTGATCATTAATGACATGTTCTTTGAGCCCACACCGTGATGTAGTAGTAGGTGTGTCGCGAAATGCTGGTTCAGGAGGAACGGCCGGATTCTGTTGTTTAGTATCCTTATTGTCACCTAGGCCCCGAGCCTGATTTTGAGATATCAAAACGGAGGCCGTGAACAACAGAACGCAGAAGCTGATTAGCGAGATTTTAGACGTCATGATTGTTTTTTCTTTCTCTTTTTTCGTTATTTTAATTTGATTTTAACGTTGTGTACACCCTGATTCCACTATACTGACTCTCCTGTTCCCAGATTCTTATATGTATACAGTCTCGTCGTTATAATCTGAGGCTGACACGTATGTCGAATCACAATAAATTAACTACATCATTAACCAATGCGATTTCATTGTTTCCGTAACTGGTACTAGGAGATAAAACTCGAATCACATAAGGGATAATATGGCATAACGATTTAAAAGACTTTATTTTCGACTGGGAATGCACAAGATCTCGATTTTCTAATCGAGTAAAATTTTTCAACACTTTTCCCAAACGACGTGGGATGAAAAATTTCGATTAAAAAATGTATCTCGAGGATAATTTTTTTATTAAATTTTGACACCCTCCGCAGATATTATAGATGCATACATAGTATAATAATAATCACGTATATGCGGCAATCGGCACATGAAGATCGAAGGCCGACGTTTAGATTACAAAATGTTTTTTCTTTAATGGCCATAGAACAAAGAACTATATAACGAAGTTATCGGTAACGATTTCTAATAAAAATGTCAGACCATTCGAAATTAATGGGGTTAGTTTTTATATTCGTATATACCCAGCTGCAGAAGTATGGTTAGATATACTGTAACGAGAACGGGTTTATTTCAATGGCAACTCGATTAAATCATATGACCAAATCGAAAGAGTCTCTTGCCGTGTATTCAAATGTATTTTTTTCAATTTTTATCATTTAAGACCACGACGATGTCATGGTTAGATTCGACATACCTGTCAGCCTCAGATAGCGTCGAGACTGTATGTATATATATATATATTTATATAAGAATCTGGGAACAGGAGAGTCAGTACAGTGGAATCAGGGTCTACACAACGTTAAAATCGAATTAAAATAACGAAAAAAGAAAAAAAAAAAAACAATCATGACGTCTAAAATCTCGCTAATCAGCTTCTGCGTTCTGTTGTTCACGGCCTCCGTTTTGATATCTCAAAATCAGGCTCGGGGCCTAGGTGACAATAAGGATACTAAACAACAGAATCCGGCCGTTCCTCCTGAACCAGCATTTCGCGACACACCTACTACTACATCACGGTGTGGGCTTAAAGAACATGTCATTAATGATCAATGCAAGCCCCAACTACCCGCCACCGGTCAGCATTAATTTCATAAGGTAAATTACCATTACGGTTTGTTTGTACGAAAAAGCAAGTATTCGTTCATTGTGCTTGCGGTAAACACTCGATCGCTTAATATAACGACGAAGAGATTTTAAGAAAATATATAATTAGAAAAACAATTAAGGTGTTCCCGAATTTGGTCACATTCGAAAATTTAGTCCCCCCATATGGGGACCGAACATCTGAAAATACATAAAATGAAAAATTTATCCAAAGCCACGGGTTCGAATCTCGACTCTAACCGCTGGCCCAATTTCCTTAGAATCTTCCGAGTTGGACGTCGCAGGATTTTTGGTACTTTGAGATTATTTATTATTTTTACTACCGTATAAGATCGCTTTCGAAAATCTGAAACTTGGCACAACTCTGATTTGTCGCAGTAAATATTTTATAAAAATCTTACAGATTTTCAACGGTACAATTTTCGAAGCAAATGATTTTTTTCTGTTCAACACCAGCCAGGCGCTTCGGCTGCATTTTTTTTTTTCTTTTAATTATTATGAGAAAACATTCTGGCCCATGTGGGACCATCGAAATTTGAATTTGACCAAGCTGAGGAGCACTTTAATGTACGCAATATGTCACTGTCAAAATACTAGTCGAAACTTAACGATAAGCATGTTATTTTCTACCAATGTCGAAAGGACATTATTCTGGTGATTTTAATTTTCAGACAGAATTGAATTTCACTGACTTAGCGAAGCAAACATGCGACCTAATGTAATCGAAGAAGCTATCCTCGGTTAGAATTATTCGATGTGTTATATCAATTAATAAATGCTAAACAATATCGTGGATATTAATTATTAACCAAACCCAAAGATCTTTGAATAAAATCGGAATGCGATGAACGATACATGACCTCGTAATAAATACAAAATTGAAGAGATACATACGAAGAGATCGATTTGAATAATCGATATCAGGATCAAATCATTTCCACGGACAATTGACTTCTGGTCCCAAATATTCATGAACAGCGGTAATTTTCTTTAAAATGGATCATCACGGACACGATCCATACATATATCTATCTACCTATATCCATATCTATATAAATTTCCAATTTTCAATCGAATGGATGGGAATACGTTATTTCTTTCTTCTTCGTCGAGGTCAGGAGCAGCAGCAGCAGCACCAGGAGCACCAGGTTGAGGAATAGCGTCTGTAGTATCGGAATAAGATTAGATTATAAATATAGTACACTCGTATACGTATGATATCATATATATATATATATATATATATATATAGATATCTGAAACGTATTGACCTGATCGTTTTTGTCCCAGCTCTTTCATTTTATTTTCATATATTTACATATTTTATATATATTATTTTATTATTTATTACACCAAAGAGTCTGTGTCGATCGAAACTTTTGGCTAGGTAGAATTACTACTACCACCACTACTGCTACTGCTACTACTACCGAACAGCTTTATCGTTTGCACAATGTAACATCAGCCTACTTGAATATCGCTAACGTACCAAAACATCGTAGAGCTGACGGAGATAACGGCCAGGACGGGATATGCTTCTTTGCGACCCGGATGGCAAGAAAGAAAGAAAGAAAGAAGACGAAGAGGAGGACGAGAAAAAAAATATCGAAGACTCGAAACGTGCGGTCGGCATACGCTGATGCAGAGACAGCAAAATTACGGTAAAATGAAATAAAATAAAAAAATAATAATAGTAAAAATAATAATAAAAATCAAAATCAAAAATGATCTTGAAACAATATAAGAAAATGACAGAAAATTAATAAAGAATAAAAGACACATGAATCGGAAGGAAGTAAATCGGTGCATCGTCAGTATATTGCCCGGAGAAAAAAATAAAAATAAAAATAAAAAAAAAACGATAAAGATGTTAATAAAGTAGAAAGAAAAAAAAGTACTAAATAAAAAAAAACAGAAAAACGAAAAAAAAACTTTGGATCTTCGAATTAGAGTTTGTCTTTTAAGTGACTCCTTTGAAAGTAACAAATTCACGGCATGCCTTGCGAGTAATTAAGTTAATTTCAATTAAACACAGCGTGCTTTGCATCGTGGGATTGAATATTGAAATTTTCGACTCAATCTGCGTTAGATCTTTGATAATTATTATTCATCACATCATATGATTCGGTGGTATAGATACATATATCGTATGCCGTGGGATAAAGGGGGGTAGAAGCGGGTTAGGGAAGGGAGGGTCAGTAATATCTGACCATTCGTATATAATATATATATATAGCTCATATTAATATATATATATATATATATATATATGTATATACCTATAGGTACATAATATATAGATTGGTATATGATATCGATTACCTAGAAAATTCAACCTGCAGCACGTAGATAGTAATCGTTCATTTGGACCTGGGAAATATAGAGGATTAAAAGTAATGGGGAAAAGAACAAAAAAATAAAAAAATAAAAATAAAAAAATAAAAAACGAAAGAGAAAAAAAAAAAAAAATCCTAAGAGATTAATTATCCTCATCTCCAAGCTCAGTTGATGTTATCCCCATATATATATATATATATATATATATATATATATATATATATATATATATATATATATATATGTATATATATATATATTATATCATATAGTTATACATATACTATACTATACCGTGGGGTTACGTATATTATTTATTTTATATTACATACGTATACATATACTATATGTATGTATCATATCTATATATACAACATATATACAACACCTATATGTGTGAAATGAGAGGAAGAGGGACGAGGGGTGAGCTATATGCCCCTTGGTGTTGTTATTAATTTGTATCTCTCTTTTTTTTTTTTCATTCTTTCAAATCTTTTTTTTTTTCTCTTTTTTTTTATGTACTAATCTTTTTTTTTCGTATTTTAAAATTTCAATTTTGTTCCTTTTCTTCTGGGTTTTTTTATTTTTTTATTTTTTTTTATTTTCCACCTCCTTTTTTCTTGGAAGATAATAAAAATTTCACTCGGCAAAACGTCCCTCGATAATGGAGCGTTATAGGTACGAAACGTAGTACATCTATACATATAAATATGGATGTACTGTGCAAAGCGATGAAAAACAAAATGATAATGATAATAATAATAATAATAATGATAATAAAAAAAAAAAAAAAAAAGAAAAAAGAAAAGAAATAAAAAAAAAAAAAAAAAAAGAGAAAAAGCTTAATAACTAATCAAAAAAACTGAATAGAAAGAAAATGAAGAGAAAATTCTCTACAGCGTCGACCGACCGACCGACCGACGACGACCCCCCACACCATTCAATTCGGAATGACCCAGTTACAAATAATTTCTTCCAACTGGCCGGGTCGCAAATATTTCGATAGAAAATCGAACTAGCCTCGAATCTTACACGTTGTATACATATATATGTGTATTTATATAGTCTGTACTGTTTGTAAATAGATATATGTATAGATAGATGTATCTACACATATGTACGTACCTCGTACATACGTACCTATATGTACAGGTATATACATTTATTGATACCTTATAGATATCTGTAATACATAATATAGCTTACAAAAGAATATAACATATATATGTATGTATATGATAGCAAAGGATTATATATGAAGTAAATACTGAATGAATCGAAAATCGAAAATCAAAAATTTAAACTCCATTTTCTATAAATTACATAGGTTTAATAAAAAAGAAAATAAAAAAAGTATATTTTTTGGCGACGTCAGCCAATGAGCTTCTTCATCCAACCTTATAATAAGTCTTAGCTAATCTGATAAAAAAGAAAGAAAGCCATAAAAAAAAAATAAAATAAAGAAAAAAATTAATCAGGGTAGGTATAATGTGCAGCAGCAGTATAATACTCGTAGGTATGTACATACATATAATACATATATATATACATACATATACGTATGTTATACCTTATACTGATAGGTAGCAGACAACCTACTACCTGATGAGTGATAGCTCAGCTGCACCGCAACTATCAAGTTTAAATATCTTTACCTTTCTCATAGTGTAAACTGCAGCAAGCGAGTTTATCGAACGTAGAATAGAAAGAGAGAATAACAGAATGATAGTATAAGAGAAAGAAAGAGAGAGAGAGAGCAGACTGGAGAGAGTAGAAAAAGAGAGAGAAAGAGAAAAAGAGAAAGAGAGAGAGAGTTATAGCTTAATCAACAAATTTCTAATCACCCCACGATCTATATTTTTTAATTAATCAACCCCGGCAGCTATATACGAGTAGGTATACCCACCTATCTACCTTACCTACCTAGCTAGATCGCCTGCCTGCCTGCCTGCCTGCTTGCTTGCTTGCTTGCTTGCTTACTTGCTATACACCAGTTATGCGAAATTCGATCTTGTATTATAAAAGCTAATCGAAGTTATGTATGCACACAGGTATGCGTGTAGATTTGATGTAGATATATAAATTTAAACAATTTTCGTAATTAGGCAATTATAATGATAACGATAATAATGATCAGGAATTTTTCTTTTCTTTTTGTTTTTTTTTTTTCTGAAATCAAAGGACTAACGGTTTTTTTTTTTCTTTAAAAAAAGAAAGAAAAAAAAAAAAGGAAAAGATAAAAATAAAATCTAACAAAATTCCCCACCGTAGGTATTATATGTATAGTATATACACGGTATACACATACATACATACATATATATATATACATATACCTACTAGAATGGAATTTTCTTTCAAGATGCGCAGACGGCATATATACGGGAAAGATTTCTCCTGTGCAGAGGCGTACATCGATGAGAGAGAGTCGCCGGCTCCGCTAGGGGGGTTTTGTGAGTTGCGCGGGCGCAGTCCTCGGTGGTTGTTTCATGGGGTAGTTTCATCGGGCTGCCGCTACTGCGATTTAACAATATTATTCAAGCCCAACGCTTAGTGCTGTTTTTCGTATCGACGGGGAGGTCCCCGTTACCCCGGTAGAAGGCGTTTCGACGCTATTTATTAACAAGGTAAATAATATCGATAATTTACACACATATACACACAAACAGAGACACAGACACATACACGAAAAACGTTTAATATCATATAGAAATACATAGTACGGATATTTTAACATATAATTCGGTTCAAAATTGACCGGATCTTCACGGCCTGTATATCCTTCGCTTATATTGATTTGCCAACGAAACTATTTCTACCCGAAACTTCAACATATCTCTATAGGATATTATAGGTTTCGAAAACCTGAAGATCGATGCATAAAACGCATCTATACAACTTCCATATATGAGTTAATATATATAAATATCGAAACGATACTCCATCCCTTAATTAATCAAATGGAAGAAAAAAAAAAAAAAGATAAATATTAATACGACTGAGATGGTTTTACTACTGAAAAATGAAAATAAAAAGCAACGTAATTTTTCATTTCCTTTTTTATTTTTTCATACGTATATGTATATAGATATAAATATATATCATTGTTTCTTGTTGAATTTATTTTATTTATAATTCATTTTTTTTTTTTTTGCAATTTTTTTTTTTTCTTTTTGTAGTTTACATATATATATATTTTTTTTTTCAACCATGTTTAACCGATGTATACATATTTAGTATATGTATATACATGATATTATTATTGTCAAATCTCTTGAGAAACTAACGAGCGTGTTATACTCCGACTCCTTATTATCGCATCGGTGAGCAAAAGCTCGGCAGTTCTCCAGTGGCTGGCTGCTGGCTGCTGCTGCTACTGCTGCTGCAAGAAAGACGAAGCAATATATTTTTGATATTATTAATATTACGAATTTTTTTTTTTTTTTCGCTCTCTTCCTGAATTTTTTTTATTTTTTATTTTTTTTTTCTTCATTACAAACCCTGGAATAATAATTATACAAATAAATGAACAAATAAAGTGTTGACGTATAATAATATCATCGATGTAGAAGAAAAATTGTATATAGATATATATAATTACCCCTTTCTCCGTATATTTAAAAGGCGCCAAAAATTTTAATCGTCAATTTAAACAGATCAAGAAATACGTATAATTTTTCTTCACCATTTTTTGATGATTATTGTAACGATAATGATGATGATAATAATAAAGATACACGTTTTGGAGTAGGATAATTAATAAGAAGATTCTGCAAAGATACAGTTATATACATATATATTGTATCAAGTTTCTATAATCGTATATCTCATTTCATATCATTTTCATTTTTCTTTTCTCTTCTATTTTTCTTTCTTTCTTTTCTTTTTTTTCTTTTTTCTTCTCCTTTCGTTTCATTTTAGATATATTGATTGTGATGTATGAAAGCTCAAAGGGATAGCTGGTATAAAGGTTTATACCTACATTCTCTTGAAAAAAAAAGGGGTTCGTGTGATTTATTCTTCAGAATAGTTTTACCATACCACACGTATATATACACATACATATATAGATATATTATATGTACATACACACATACATACCTATATGTATTTCTATTAGAAGTTTTCATCGTATATGTATACTGTAACATACATATATGTACCCTATATAAAGCGAAGCTTATTAACTGTAGAGAATTAGTTTGGTGAAAATTTATAAAAAATGTTCCTATACCTATACCTTGTGTATATAATATAGCTTATGGTAAACATTTATATATAAGTAACGTCATATCTTGTAATTTTATTATAATTTATGTAATTTTTCGTTGTATCATTAATTAAAGTTGATAATTAAGAGAGAGAAAGAGAGAGAGAGAAAAAAGAAGCATGTTATTAATTTATCCTTAATAAATTTTCAACGTACCTATACATATATACCATTTGTTAAGAATTTATTTTATTCAAGTGCAACAACTATGGCGTTGCGAATAACCTGCAGCTACGAATTACACTGTATAAGCTACGATATATGTGTGTGTATATACCTCGCTACATATACCTGCACGTCTATACAGACCTTTTCGCAATTTCCCTTTGTACGTTAACTACAATGCTACTCTAATGAAGACTTGTTTTCGGCTTAATTTACCTATTCATGAAAAGATAAAAGAATTAGTGCCACTTTGCTAGGTAACAAATTGAGTAATTCGTCGTCTAGGTATGTAGGTATGTACGCACGTACAGGTGCATACATACATACACACGTATATGGTACTATACGTAAGCTGAATTAGGTATACAGGTACCTTATAACCCACTTCATGTGGCGCCCTGAAGAACCTATAAGCACTTCTAGTTAAATTCATATTCACAAATTCATCCTAGATATCCGCGTGATGGAAACACATTTAAATTATAATATAATTATTAACTTAATATTATTATAGTTATTAAATTTATATACCTACTTCTTTTGACAAACCTATAATGGGGGTTCATATTTATAATATAGAAGATATACTTTTACGTTTATTATAGCTCTGTAAGATGCTGCACTTGGTGATAAAAGCTCGGCAAGGGGTATGCATCCACGCGTGTGTATTTTGAATATACAATATTATATATATGTACATGCATATATACATATAAGGGGTTGAAAGCTGTTCAAAAGCGTATGAAAAGTATGAAGAACATTATAATTTCCTAGCTCTATATGTATAATAATAACGCGACCCTTAAATATTATCGCGTTTATAGTCTCAATTCTCACCTACATGTATATACTATATACTATACCTATACATATACTATATACCTATGTATACGTATGGGACGGATAGGCATGTACGATATCCCGAGTTCCGAGCTGCAGAAAGAGGGATACACAATAAGGCGTAAGGTTTTAGGCACAAAAGCGACTGACTCTCTCTCTCTCTCTCTCTCTCTCTCTCTCTTTTTCTTCCTCGCTTGGTTTCTCTTTCACCGACGAGGAAGTAAAGAGAAAAAACTCAAAAATTGGCTGGTAGAAAAAAAAAAAAAAAAAAAAGAGAAAAAAGAAAAAGAGGGAAAAATAAAAAAAGACCGAATTCCGACATTGGCCGCGCCCCTTTTCGCCCGTTTCGCACCCCTACGAAAACCCCTTTGCACCCCATCGCGGCACATGACTCGTAGCGGAGTTGAGAATTGGCTTGAAAATTGGCAGAATGTAAATTTTACCACAGGAACTACATACTGCCTTATATACGTATGTATATATATATATATATATATATATATATATGCGAATATGTACATATACTATCGTATATATGTCGCGGTTTATTTTAGGTTTTTTATACATTTTTTTTTTTTTTTTTCGTCTACATCTCTCTCATATTGAATTTCAAAAAAAAAAAAAAAATAAAAGAAAATATCTTGTCCCCATATAGAAGAAAAAAAAAATATAAAATAAACTGAATTTTCTATAAGAATAATTCGTTCACTCAAAGTGAAAAACCGATTTAAACGTCTTGAAATCTTGCAGCCTGGATTTTTGATAAGTACGTCAATTTTCTGTGTAAATTTAAGATGTTTTACGGTGATGGGTGAGAAAGGCGTTTTTTTTTCTTAAAAACAAGAATGAAAAAAAAAAAAAAAAAAAAAAAACGAACCCTTCTGTAACGCGATATATACACTTATATATATTTCAAAAACCCGAGACGAGAACCGGGTGAATACAAAACGATCCTCCTGTTTATAAACAACACGAAAGATTTCCGTGATTCGACTTACCCCGAAAAGATTTTTTTTTTTTCTTTTTTGTCTCTCTCGATTTATAAAATTTTAATAATTTTTTTAGGGTATCCAAAGATGATAAAAATTTTCAAATTATTTCTTTTAAATTAATTTTTTGTGTTTCTTCTTTCTTTCTGTACGATTTAATGATCTCGATCTAGCGTACATATATCGTTGAGTATTATATGTGTATACCTCCTCACTCTTGGTCTTGGTTAGGTACCTACTGCACCTCCGAGCGCAAACCCCTCAACCCGAACTTAAAGCTCATAAACAAAGCGGGTATTAAAATGGGACACATTTTATAACAATATTTTATACCCGGTACACTAGCGAACTCGAGAGAAATTATTACTACCCGTACACCTGGTGTATAACAGTATAGGGCGAGAAGTAGGTGAAGTGAGACGGTATTCTAAGATCGAGTAAAGTATATATTATTATAGTTATACGGGGTGTTATACATGTATCCCTACACTGCAACAGGACTAAAATATTTTTTTCTCGTTCGTTATTAAGGCGGCGATTTTACGACTAGTAAATAATATCGAAAACCACCGATAAGCCACTGCTGACACAGTGGTCAGTATCCTATGAGACGATGTATTTTAGGGACAGGGTTGAAGTTCCAATTTTGAAAAAATTCCAAACGCTAAAAATTGGGAATTTATTTTAGACGATCACGAATTTTCATAAGCAATAAAGTTTGGAAAGATTGAAATACGGAGAGTTAAAAATCCGGGAACTCGAAAACTCCAAAAGTTGAAGAATCCGAAAATTTAATCGAATTTCAAGATTCGGAATTTTCGCTTTTTGAAATCTTAGTTCCCGAAATTTTGAATCTCCGATGGGTGTTCTTCGATTTGGAGTTTGCCAAATCGACTAGGTATTCAGGACTCCCAGAGGAATACCATTTCCAAAAACCGTGATTCGTTAGCATTAAAAATCAGAATTTTAACCTCTCGGGACTTTTAAAATTCGGGACTTCAACCCACCCCGATATTCTCAATTGTACATATATATACATATATACCTATATATAAATACACAATTTTCTCTCTTATTCCTTTATTCCTTATATGCTAGACTACAGCTCGCACAATGCCTTTATTTTCGGCCTCGTGATACAGTAGTCGATTTTTATTTGTATTCATGCGATTCCGGGTCTGTATAGTATAGGCAGGTTGAACAGCGTTGATTCTTATCGTTCTTCAATTCACATATACACTTATTCATCATAGCCATAAGGAACTCCCATACACACATACACATAATACATATACGTAGAAAAAGCCCGGGGTAATGCTGCAGTAGGCTGATATTCCTTCTGCTACAGACTGTTATTAACCAAAAGTACATACATATACATGCACGACTTAGTATTTACTGTTCAAAATTTCTCCCTTATACGTATATACATATATAGGTATATGTATATATAACTATGATATAAGTTTCGACGTTCTTTTAATCCCATTAAAAGAAAATTGCTTCAAGCATCATGATCGTTGTGTCTATACAAGTCACAATCATTGTCCGATATATATCTCCAGGATATAATTTATTACGTGAGTTCTTTTTTATCGAAAGATTTCAAACAAAAAAAAAAAGAACAAAAAAAATCATATTTATTCGAATAAAGTGAAATTTTTATTTATCTCATTTCAAGAACCGTACGTATACATACTTATATGTATATAGACTTTAGATATTCGTTTGAATCGAATGATAGATAATCCCATTTTATGTATGTATATGTATGTACATCTTGTTGACCGCATTTTATAACGAAAAAATAAGATTCCGTGGATAAACGCGCTAATTTAGAAGATGGAAAATCCGATTTATAAGCAACAAGAATCTGATTAAATTCCCGCCTTTTTACCTCGCGATGTCTCGAGTGCTCTCGCCTCGTTTTATATGGTATATATTTATACATACCTGTACTTATATACCAAGTCGCCTTGCTAAGAGAATATGCTGCACCTTTTTTATCAAAAAATAAAATAAAATAAAAATGATAAATGAAAAATGAAAAAAAAAAAAAGTATGGTGAAATAAATTTTAGATTTACGAAACTCCGAAATTTTCAAACGATTTTTTTTTTTTTTTATTTTCAAACAACTAGGAGATACGATGATTGATCGTTTCTAGAAAGCCTGGATATCTAGGGTTTGAAAGAAAAAACGAAAAAAATTAAAAAAAAAAAAAAAAAAATTCACGGAGAATCGAGATTCAAATAATAAATTCCGACGAATTGGTCTATAGATAATAATAATAATAATAATCAGAAGAAATATAAGAAAAAGAAAAGAAATTATATCCAACAATGTGAAATCGATGAATTTTTAATTACGATTTGTATGATAAAAAATTGTTGGATAAAATTAATCTGAATATTTCAGCTGTTTCCATTAAATCAGCTTTTAGAGTGGATGAAATTCAAAGATAAGTGTAACAAAGAGAAAAAGAAAAAAAGAAAAAAAAAATAAACGAGAGAAAAAAGAGGAAAATCCCAAAGAAGAAGCAAACAAAAAAAAATAAAAAAAATAAAAAAAAACGTTGGATTTATACGTGACGATCATTTTCCGAGACAAGAACGTTTAGTTTTCACCTGTTAACGCTTTGTCCCTTAGCTTACGTTTGACGAGTTCGACTAATCTCTTAATACTCTCGACTTAGCCCTCGCAGAATTTCTCTCCTCTCTTGCAGCCTCTGCCACGAAATTTGCCGAAAGTTGTTTACCTCTTCCTCTCCTGCAGCTCTCTCTCTCTCTCCCTCTTCTCTCTCTCTCTCTCTCTCTCTCTCTCTCTCTCTCTCTCTCTCTCTCTCTCGTCCTCTCTCTCCTTCCAGGTTATATATTGATCTTTAGAGAAGTTGAAATTCCCAGGCTTTTTCCCCTGCACTAATTATACATACACATACATACATATATAGTACACGACTTCAACACACCGTTTTAAACACATATAGGTGTAAATATAATATACTCAGGTGCATATATAACTTACCTATATACGTATACATACATATGTACCTAAGTCTGCAAGTTCGTGGGTAAAGATACTGTGTAAACTATATACTTACTTATCGTTAGACTGCACCTTCGCCTTATAAGATCATACCTATTATAATACAGATATGGTAAATTTAGCACAAGACCAGCCACTCTAATACATCAGATCTTGAATCTGTACATCAAAAATTTAAAACGTTTAATTAACAATAATGAAGCTATTTGTGGAAGCATTTCCCAATGAGATTCATGATCTACAGACATGAGCAAGCTTACTTATGGTATGTATAGGCTGCTATTGCAGAGGAACCAAAAATCGTAAAATAAAATAAAGAAAAACAGTACAAAATTTGAAATTATATATATTATCGACAATAGTTCAGTGTGCAATTAACGTTACGAGTTAATGAGTCACGTCAAGGAGTAACGATCTACCTATAGCGTAAGCAAGCAGAACGCTTATTACAGGGTGAGAGTTTCTACGCTGTAACAACTGAACGGATCCTCGTCTCATAATTTTCTTATAGAAGCGATGAGAGGGTGGTGGTCTAAGAATACTTTTCGAAGTCGATTTGAAGAAGTAGAAAAGAAAAAGTAAAAATTTGAGTAAGAAATAAAAAATTTCGCAATATACCGTTTGAAAAATTAGTCACATCTTTGCGAAATAGTGATAAAAATAACTACAAAATGACCATCATGAAGTTTGAAAAATTTCCCATATCAAATTAGATATCGGACGATTATCGAAGTACATACAATGTGAAAAGCCTCGAACTTTTAGATCCTGTAGATGAGTGGTTGGTTTGGCATGGAATACCCTATATAGGTATAATATTAAAGGGGTGCGATAACTTTTTTTAACCAGTTATCTATACAAAAGTTGGATTTTTTTTTTTTGTTTTCTTCACAAAACGGTCTTTACTACAATTGAAAAATTTATTTATATACCGTGGGTATATATAAGTATATAAATAAATAGTATATAAATGAGTTTAATAAACGTTTAAGTTTCTATAAAAGCCCAGCGCTTGATATACCTATATGGTATATAACTTTGAAAAAAAAATAAAAAAAAAAAAAAAAAAAAGACTCCTTTGAATTATCATATAACTCGGTACAATTAACAAGAGTTAGAAGAGTTTTGACTTTTTATGGAATGTATGAATGTATGTATATGCACGTATCTATGTACACGTTTCTTTTAAAGTTATATATTATAGTAGCTACTGAAAAACGCAACCACAACTATAATGTATGTGTATGTACATACATACGTATACCACGTATACGTGTATACGTACTATCGCACTTATTTCAAAAACGGCCACCCAGAGCTGGTTAAGTGGTGTCGAGTGGCATCCCCTCTTTGCATAATACGTCTCTGCACCATCCAATTTCAACTTCTCTCTTTAAAAATAGAGGTATGAAGAAACGTAGGAACTTGTATACGTATGTATACATATCGTTTGTGGAGATAGAATTTTAAGGTGTAAAAAAAATTTCTATGATTAAATAATGAACGCTTATTCTTTTCTTTTTTCTTTTTTTTTTTTTTTGGTTTTTGTGTTTATACTTCTCTTTACTCGCATCTTCTGTTTTTTTTTATTCTCTTTTTTTTTTTTCTTTTTGAGAATATATAACACGGAATATCTTGTAAGTCCATTAAATAGAATTTAGGGTGATGTTTGTTTGAGTATTTGTTATGGATTCTTAACGCCCCTTTTGAGTGGGATTTAGGCTATTGCTCTCTTTGAGAATCGGGGGATAAATCACGTCGTCCCCGATATACAAGAGGAAAATAAAAGCAATTGCCAGAGATCGTGGAATTTATTCAGACGAATTTACCTAAGGGCTTTGATCACTTTGATATCGTTTTCTTTAAATATATTGTATATACATATATACCCATATACAATATACATATTTACATATTTATATATTATTATATTGTATATACCTACTTATATGTATATAGATATATATATATACAATATTTTTGGGTCAATCCAGCGGCAACAAGAATCGATATAAAATATTGAAGAGAATGGAATATAAACAGATTTACCGAAATTTATACAAAAATATGAATTTCAACCCCAATTAGTTCAGAAGAGTTGAACAATTTTTCTTTTTTTCAATTTTTTCAATTTTTCTTTATTTTCGGCCATCTTTTAGTGATCAAAAACAGTATCAATTTCAATGTGGAGAATTCATTATTCGTTATTTCAACGAATCCTTTTTACGTTTTCGGACTTTCAGTAACCGAAAAACAGATATCGAAAGGAAGGATATTGAACGGTAGTCTGTGTGTGTAAGGTATGTGTAAATCCGTCGAATTATCTCGCGATAAAATAATCTGAAATTCACAAAATTTTATATCTAAATTAATGGGTATGAAAAAATAAAAATACAAAAAAATTTCCATATAGTTCGTTAATAAATTTTCAAAATTCAGATCGTCAAAAATAACGAATTTAAAATAATTTAAAAATTCGGAACTTTTAACCCGCTCCCAAAATTTGAATAAAAAATCCTGATTTCACGTACAGCTAGCTTTTGATTTCTAATTTTTTCTTCAATTTCTCACACTTTTTGAGATCCTTTATTTCACCAGGTCAAGAACCGCGAACCGCGTGTTCACTACTATAATATGATCGTCTAAGCTGTATAAAGATTGGGAAATTCTCCGCCCTGAAGCTTCAAGGGATCGTCTTAACTTTAATTGAAGAGAGTGTTGGATCCCTCGGTGTTAGTATTATTGTTGTTCTTATCGCCATTTCGGTAGCAGTTCCCCCATTCCTTTGAAAAATAAATATAAAAAAAGAAAAGAAAAAAATTTCGAGATTGGATGACGCCTCTCGTACATACGTATGTATTTATATTTATATACACACACACACGCACACACACACACATACATAGTTTTATATATTTATATATGAATAATCCTGCGGTCATCACTCGACGTTGAAAAAAACAAAAAATAAAAAACAAAAAAAAAAAGAAAGATAAACGAGGTGATAATTAGGGTAAAAGTTTGCCTAAAGTGGGGTTAGTTAGGGGTAGGTGGGTGAACATACGCCTCATAGACCCACGTCGGTTAAAATTTCATTTAATCTTTTCCCCTTTGTATATAGGTATGTATATATATATACTTAGTTTATTATATGTATATAAATAGTGTATAATGCGTGTACATACCTAGTAAATGAATTAAACACTCCATAGCTAATTAGGTATCTACGCAAATTATGTATTATACCATATAATCGTTTGTTATACCTACATGTGTACACCTTCCATATAATATATAAATATATGTATTATATATAAACCCCTGCACCACGAAAGCAATAAAGTTGGAAACGTTATCGTAACTATTATCATTATCGTTATTGTTATTATTATTATTATTATTATTATTATTATTATTATTATCATCATTCCCGGCACAGTATCCGGGGTGAAATTTGACGACCATCGTGCAGAGAATAGAATATACATATATACGTATATCTATACATATATAGATATATAAACCCTAAAGCGTACGAATAATAGGGAAATAATTCTATGTCAAGCCTACAGCCGAAAAAGAAATTAGAGGGTAGGTATATAAATCGTGAAGGTCAAATAATCATCGAATTCCTTGAACACATATATACCTTTACCCATATATGTAGGTATACTGTATTATACTTACCCATATCTCTACATACATACACACATACGGGTGTATAAGGTAATTCTTTGCCAATTAGAAAATAACTTAAGGGTGGTGGTGGAGAGGCAGGGGGGGGGGGGGGGGGGGGGGTTCGAATATTTGGAAGGATATTCGCGATACGGTAATTACATATCGAAACAAAAGAGAAAAGCGATAATTGGGGTAAAGAAAGTTAGTCAAGTACGGTTTCGTTTGTTCGAGAGGAGAAAAAAAAAAAATATAAAGAAAATTTCTTAAAAACTTTAATTTTTTGTTTTTGCTTTTCTCGTTATGATTCCCCCGAAGCTCGAAGCGCGGCGGGGCACAGAGGCAGATCCTTTAGTTTAGTTTTTGGTTTTGGTATATAGATTCTTTATACCTACTCGTACAGCAGTCATCCTCGAGGGAATTTAAATATCCATATACATATGTATTTACATATGTATGGCTGTATGTATTCATATATATACATACACATATCCACTCTGCCTACTTACTTACTCAGTACAAAAAGGTTTTCGGGTTCGAATGCTTCGGCTTTCGAGTCGAACGCGTATCAAAAGCAAATCATCTCGGTTGAAGAGCTTTTTTTTTTCATTTTTTCGTTTTTTCTTTTCTTTTTTCTTTTTTTATTTTTTTTCCTTATCCATCTGGTGCTGCTGCCAAATTACTGCCAGTTTCGAGGCAAATATTACAGTAAAAAAGCGTATTTTATTTTTTTTTTTTTCCCCTTTTTACCAAGGAAAAATTTCACGATGAACGCGACGAACGAGTACGACGAACGAGAACGAGAATGAGAACGAGAGTGATGTTCGACTGCTAACTCATCGCGGCTGGGGAGTATTTTTTTATTTATTTTTTTTATTTTTTCTTATTTTCGTTTTTTTTTTTTTTCTTTCTTTTTCCTCTTCTTCCTCTTCTTCTTTTTTGACCCACCTACTTTCTGTTTTCTCTCACTCACTTTTTATTTTCAATTCGTTTCTTCAACGTTTGACATACACCATCACTCAACCCCTCGTTTTGGTTTTTTCTTTTTTTTTTTTTCTTCTTTACGTTTCCAATGCTTTACTCGCTCTCACCACCATCAAGCCCCTTCTAAATTCAACGACGATCTCTTTTGCTACGGACTCTTTCCTTTCCTTTCACTTTTACCGTTTCCATTTCCTTTTCCTTACCTAATCGTCTGCTTATTTATACATCTCTTGAAATTCTCTTTAAAAATAACTCTCTGTAAAAACCTCAAAATACAGAATTTATTTATCAACTAAGAATTTAAAAAAAGAAAAAAATATATCTCGAAAACAAATTATCAGAATTTTCTGAATTTGGTATCAATAAACACGGATTCACCAAACTTTGAACTGATCAGATTCTGGATTTTATTGGTCCAGTAGTTTTCAAGATATTTAAAGAACAAAATTTTGATAAAAAAAAAAAAAAAATAATCTAATCGACGATATCTCAAGAAAGGATCGACGGATTCAAATAAAAATTTATATCCTAAGATTTTTTTTGGGTTATTGATCACGAACACAATTAGGTCAAATTTTTTTCACCCCTATCATCTGAAAATTGACCCTGCCAATAATTATTTAAAAAAATCTTTATGCATATGTTTCCTTTTTTTCCTGTTTTATTTATATTTTTAACTTGAAAGATTTAGGCGGGAAGTTTTAGGTCTGGTCCATAATGGTCAACCGATTTACCTGCTTGTTCTCTTTTCTTCTTCTTCTTCTTCTTATTCTTTTCTTCAACTAATTCGAATCGATTTTTTTTATAATAACTTGGCAAATATTTTTCATCCCTTAAATAATACATACATACATAATACATACCTATATCTATAATATATTTACCCTATCTAATTTATTTATTGTTTTTAACTTTACTTACATATATCAAACACTTCATATCTAAGATAATCGGTCCCCTTATATTATTCATGTCATACTTTTTAGGGCGCAAAAAATTATATCCTGTTCCAAGATATACATTTAACTGATCCATCCTTACCCTGTATATATATATATATATATATATATATATATATATATAGTAACCGCCCTATGGCATACAAATTATCATATCGTTTGAATATTTAACAGTCTCGTTGACACCAACGATGCGTCTTAGTTGCGAGGTCCGAACTTATAGTATACGTTAACCGTTAACTATTATTATAGGTATAGATATGCATGAATTTTTATTCATATCGAACTATACATAATATAATGTATATAAATTATTTGGGTGTTAAAAATGTTTAAAATAAGTAAAATTTCATCCTCGGTTCTTCGATCTTTCGATCATTTATAAATATATGTATATTTTTTTTTATCAGGGTAATTATTATTATAATTATTATCTACCTTTTTTTTTAATACAATTTAATAATTATTCCAAAATCCTTCCCCTATACGATATAATGTACGTATATATTCTATAAACTACATGTCTACATTATATCTGATCGTGGATATGCATATAACGATATTGCGGATCTACTTGCTTGGCTTAAAATTTTCCCTGTCATCCATATACATATACGTAGACTTATCGAGTGGTAAAGCCAACAGGCAACAACGAACAGGCAACATGGCAAACCCATCTCACGGTTTATACCTTGATATAAGGTTAAAGGTATATATAGGTAGCGTGCGAAGGTTCGCGTCGATGAACAGGGTATAAAGATATCTATCCCCTTGTTGTTTTACGTGACACTTGAAATGGGTGCGGCGACAATACCATACCGTATATACATATACCATATCTATTTATGCGGTTTATGATCAGGCGGGTTCAGAGAAGTGGGAAATTTAAACAAACCTTAACGATTTTTATATACGATAATACATTAAGTTTTTTTCGAATTTTAAAAACGATGAAAATTTCTATATATCATATAGATCACGGTATATATATTTGGGAAAGTTTTAACAATAAGAAAAGAGCAACATATACATCTATATACTCGTCGTGCATTACAAACACATATATACACACGGACACATACGTGCGTACATATATCAATGCCATCCGGTTTTTTTTTTTTTTTTTTTTCTTTTTTTGGGAGGGAGGGGAGGGGGGGCCCGCAAGGTTAAAGAAGATTTGCGATTTCCTGCGGATCTTCGCGTCCCCTTAGCTTCGTTCGTTCGTACGTTTTTTTTTTTTTTTCTTCTTTTTTTTTTCTCTCCCTCTCTCTTCTTTTGCGAAGCTAGCTAGAACGCGTTAGCCTTAGAGAAAATACTCGCTCGAGCACAAATCTCCATTAGAGTAGAAGCGCGATCTTTATTGCGCCCGGGTTCGGGCAGTTCGTCTTCGGTCGCGGTATAGAAGCTGGGCTACGTATACGATAGGTATACGCGTCCCCCGACGTTAAGGAGTAAAGGAGTAAAGGACTAGAGGAGTAGAAGAGTAGACGAGTGGGGTACCGTGTCTCGGGACCGTGATTCGCACCGTTGACCTCTCCGACCCGTTGTATATACCATACACCATATACCTATACACATACATACATATACATATACATATATATATATACATAGTATACATCTATCCCACCGCGTTTTGCCAACTTGTCAAGATGTGATACGACCCTACCTACACCAGGCAGGCCCAACCGGCAATTAACTGTCCGCAAAGTCAGCGTAAATTTGGCCAGTTAATATTATACTCGCAAGTCGCAATACGTATAGCCACTGTATACGATAGAGGATTATACACAATGCTTGTAGCTGATGCACCCTTCTCAAATTTCAGTTGTTTTTTTTTTAATTTTTTTATTTATTTATTTTTTTTTTTATCGTAAACGAGACGAAAATGCGTAAGTATATATGTATACATGTATTATATGTATATGGATATATATAAAATGTAACTAATGGTAAGAGTATATATGTATAGGAGTAGAGATGGAAGGGGTTAGGAGTAGGGTGGAATTTACCCCCTAATGCATAAAAGATCGTTCGAACGGTTTCTCAAGCTACGCGGTCTTAAAATTACGTTACGTCAATCTTTTATGCATCAGATATATTCGTACCGACATGCATATAATATCGTGTAATAACAGATTTCTAGATTATAATATAATGAGAAATTCATACAGATATTTATCGTCATTTGTTATATAAAAAAAAGAATTTTTTTATTTTTTTTTTTTTTTTTTTTAAATGGAAAAACCATGAGGGAGGTTATGTGAATAACTATCTCGTTGCGCAGCTGAGGGTAGGACGGTTTAGTAAATATATGTATACACATAACGATTATAAGAAAAGCGCAATATTTATACGAAGTTATATATAATAAACGTGGGGGATGAGAAAAAGTATAATAAAAATCAGTTTCAGTAGGTAAATATATTTTGCAAACGATTATATATATGACTCGAGTCAAAGCATCCGGGCGTCTTATAGTTTTTCTTCATTTTTATTTATTTTATTTTCTTATTTTTTTTTTTTTTTTTCAAATTTTTTTATTTTTCCCACTTTCTTACCTCGGGGGAATAAATAAAACGCGTTCACGAGCTGCCGCTTCAAACTCAACAACTATACCTACATATACCAGTACCGTTTACTCGCAACTCTTCATATACATATATACCTATACCTACTCTTATATCTGTATATGTGAATGAGTTTATAGAGACTTGTCCTGCATGTAGGGGACGGAGTACATATACATCTACAACTTACTCCTGCAGGTGTATATAAATATATATGTATATATACATTTACGTATGTGTATAGAAACCAGTCTTATACATATAAATACATTACATACATTACATACATATATACATATACATATACACCTATATGTATATATACCCATGTGAACCGCGTATATAAGTATAAATAAGATGATAGTACCGAGATATGAGGGCCGGGGGATCGTGATATGCTCTTACGAAGGTAATCCCAGGTTGGTTCTGTGGGTTGGCGGGTGTATTTGCAGAGTCGTCGTCGTCGTCGTCGTCGTCGGGGAATAGGTAGCTAGGTAGACGGGTGGGTATAACTAATATCTCGAATAGGCGCCCTGCACCATGCCGTGCAAATTCTTGCGTATATATGTATATATAAATATATGTATTCACTGTATGCATCGTGAACTTGAGTTCCGCAATCATCATCTGTTAAAATAAATGAAACGTAAAAGCACAAGAAAACAATAAAATTTAACTAAAAACAAAAAAAAACATATGTATAGACGTATATGTATATAGGTCGAGTATAGATGTATATAGCCATATTTATGATCAATATGTTTACCTATATGTATAAAATATGTATATGTAAAATACCCTTTCCAAAAACTGTGATTCGATAATATAAGAAAATTCGGAACTTCAACCCGGCTCTCTTGATAGTATTTCCGGTAATTACACATGGGGTAATATATACCTAGATGTGATGAAAAGCACCGTAGAGAATCCCGATTTTACCTCTACCATTCTACAGTATACCTTGGCGAAAATAATCGGCCACGTATATAAAGGGCAGTAAATAAAATTTTTTTTTATTTTTTTTTTTTTGTTTTTTTTAAAGAAAGATAAAGAGTGTAATAATAAGTGAACGGGGGTATGAGGGTAACGGGTATGAGGATGGGTAAAAATGACGTGATGCAATAAATACACTGGTCACTTCCTTAGCTAAGTTACAGTCACCTCGGGGTGATCTTAAAGTGCCTTTGGGAAATCTGAAAAAGATAACGAGATCGCTATACACCTATACTATACATGGGTAACACTGTTCAAGGTACCTATATACATGTACCTTTATAGACATTTACACACCATGGTAACTTGCTGCACGGTATATAAGTAACTGGGTAGGTATATGTATATATATATATATATACATATATATATAGCTACTAAAGCGTATTTCCTGAAGCGAGCTAATGCTGCAGCAAGAAACTGATGACAAAAGAGCTGGCTGCACTTTCTTGAGGAAAAATTCGATACCCGATATATTTATATGTATATGTACATACGTGTATATATATATATATACATAGATATCTATGTATATGTATAACCATAAGGAACCAAATCTGGCATTTCGACTTAGATCCACGATTCTCCAAGACCATAAGGCCAAACGGCCATTAGATTACGATACCCGATGTAAATCGACTATGGAAATTCTTTTCACCATTTTATTCTATGTGTGTATATACATATATATTTATATACCTATATACATACACACATATCTATATATATATACACATTATACATATGTACATTTATATTTATTATTCTTACGCCGAATCCAGAATACCGTTTCAATTCTCCATTCTCCGATAATGTATATAACGATATCTGTACATACATATATACCTTCAGTTCAGAGCAACAGTTATTTATTTATTTTTTTATTTTGATTTATTTTTTTTTTTTTATTCAATCTACAAACAGATTTTATACTTTCAGTAAGGTGAAATATGAAGCCTATCAAAATTCGAACCCTTAATATTAATATTAAAAAGTCCCTTATCGCGATTTTCTATTTCCCATTCATCTAATATATGGGAAAATTTATTTTTTCATTTTTGGAATTTTTATAACTCGATAATGACACATCTGACAGATTAATCGGTGATACATTTTTTATAGAGTATTGAACGCTCTACAAAAAAGGTTCAGTGCACTTTTTTCATAAATATAACCATTCGAATGATATTCGAGTTCAAAGTTAAAAATATACGAAAATTTATCTCTTTTTTTTTTTCTTTATAAATATTATAGCGAAACTATTGATTCATATTTATTGATTGTAAGTAAAAATAATTTTATAGTCAATTTAATGATCTACAAAAAAAGTCCTTTAGAGTTTTACGATAGACACAATAGTTTTGCTATAATATTAAAAAAAAAAAAAAAAAAAAACAAATAGAGATAAATTTTCATATATTTTGAACTTTTAAATCGAATATCATTTGAATGGTTACGTTTATGAAAAAAGTGCACGAGACCGTTTTTATAGAGCGTTTAATTCTCTATAAAAAATGTATCACAAACTAATCTGTGTCATCATCGAGTTATAAAATTCCAAAAATGAAAAAAATAAAAATTTCCCATGTTAGATAAATGGGAAATAGAAAACCGCAATGAGGGATCTCTTGAGATTAATATCAAGGGCTCAAATTTTAACACACCTTTCATCTTACTGCAAATGTAAAATCTCCTTTTATAGATTGAAAAAAAAATAATAATAATGTTTCTTTCAATCGACACACTCGTAAACTTTGATTCATATTCGCAAAATTAATTTTCCTAAAATTTTCATCATTTTTCTTTCACAGGAAAACTAAAAAGAAAATAATAATAATAATAAGGAACCTCACCACGAATGAAGATGATGATGATAATGATGATGATGATGTTGACGATTAATTGACGTCAGTATATATTTATCTATATACATAAATAAAAAATGACTCGAATCAGTTCGGTTTTTCTACTAATTTGGGGAATTTTTGTCCTCACTTTGATAAGAGGTAAGTACCCTGTTTCAGGCATTAAATACATACCCATATATACGTACGTACATACCTATATCATATATTGTATAATGAATCTGCTAACACGATTTTGAACATAATATTATCAAGGATGTTTAATAACGATGACGTGTCGTTAGAAAATTAGTTGGCCGAGAACCCGGTGCACATCGTAAATAATCTAATTAATGAACGAGATCGAAAATTATAGGTACTGCAGGTAACGGTATACCTCAAAAGTTTCAGACGTGGTTATATACTTAGAACGATATACTAATAAAGTGGAGCTTAATTTCAGAAGGGTTTTTCTCAACAGTGGGCGTGTAAACAACACAACATATATCAAAAAGTGAATAAAAATTGGCCACTTTCATTTAAACCAACGTGTGGTATACATATTACTATATACATATATACGAAAAAAAAAAAAAAAAAAAGAAATCGAAATCAAAGCGCGAACTTTATATTATCTAAATTTTTTTTTTTTTTTTTAACCTTTTCTTTTTTGCTTCATTTTGTTTTTTTTTTTTTTTTTTTTAGGCTAATGTGTTACAGTGAAATCGACGATTCTCACGCGAGTAATAATATTATCGTATATGTATAGGTATGAGACTACGTATATTAACCTTACTGACGAAATGACGTATATTCTGATAAAGAGGCGAATTAATTTAACGATAGTCTTTATCGTAAGCAATAATAATTCAAAGTACGTCAATTATAAATAAATTGTTTCACATGTTTAACCAAAAAATTTTCTTTTTCTATCTATTTTTTTGTTTTTTCTGAAGCCATTGTGCCAGCTTATTCAATCTCTATGGGTTGGAGGGTAGAATCATACACGCTGGATAAAATAACGAAGAGATACCCAATTCGAATTGATCGAAAAAAAAATATACAAATATATATATATATTTTTTTTTTAAAACGTTATAAATCGGTGAATAGCTATCGAAAAAATACCAAAAATAAAACAAGGTATCACTTTGAAGATGAAACATCAAACTTTGATATGATTTTTGTCCAAAAAATTTTACAATATTATTTTTTACGTGATAGAAAAAATTTTTTAAAATTATCATTTTTTTTGATCAAACACTTTACACCTATCGATTCAAACCCGGATAACTAAGTAAAAAATGATTGAAACTAAATTCTTAAAGAAGAATCTAAAAGCTGAAATTTCGAGCTTCAATATCGTATTTTTATTTTTAAATTTCGTTGGTTTTTTTATCGAGTTTATAACGTTGGGAAAAAAAGTCCGTACATTTTTTAGCTCGGTGTGGTTGTGTATATTGACGATTGGGAGATTTTCCGATTTCTCAGCATACGGTTGTGTAT
The DNA here is from genome assembly GCA_963924015.1 of Macrophya annulata. Classification (NCBI taxonomy): domain Eukaryota; kingdom Metazoa; phylum Arthropoda; class Insecta; order Hymenoptera; family Tenthredinidae; genus Macrophya; species Macrophya annulata. The sequence goes on from OZ001260.1 coordinate 28,355,226, forward strand.
TTTGAACGCCGGGGTAAATCGGATTTAAACAATTTCTCAGGCCATTGAATCTCTGAGTGAATTTTTCCATTCAGAAATGTAACACGGGTATACTATAATGACAAGTGGATAGCCCAACGCCTGCAGCCGAGCTTCCCGGTATTTGAAAGATTCAATTTCGTATTGGGTTGTACCTGCAATAGGCTGTACAGACCTTCTGACAAAAGATTTATACGCGTAAGCTCGTCTACCATTCTGTCAATAACAGAAAAACGAATGAGATGCATCACGCCGGAAGTTGGGAACGATATAATACAGAAATGGTCATATTTAAACCGCGAAAGCTCGTCCGTGCTTTTTTTATTTATTTATTTTTATTTTTTGTTTACTTTCCTTTCGTTTCCCTAAATAAATGAAAGAGGAGAAATATGCCTTCCGATTCAACCGAGTATACGCATATAAATGAGACAATAATTCGGGACTGGGTTAAAATTTCAAATTTTAATATAAACGACCTCACTGTTTTTGAAAATGATAAATATATCCCCGGAAGTCTACATGGTTCGTTTAAAAAACTTCAAATTCAAAAAAACCGAGAGCTTAAAATTTCGAAAGCTGAAGAAATCGAAAGGCCAAAATTCACACACGGAGTGTCATGCTGCAGTCGGTTAAATTTTCGGATTCTTGGAATTTCCGAATCTCATAGTTGCTCTTCCGATATTTCCGAATTTCAATATTCTAAAATGTGACGTTTTTGGCAATTCTAAATCGTCTCAAACGAATCCGTAATTCTGACCGTTCGGAACTTTGAAAATTCGGGACTTCAACCTAACTTGAATAACTAAAATTATTTTATAATTCAGAAAAATTTGTGTGATGAATTTTTGACTTTTCAGAATCGAAACCCGTTAGCTGGGAGGAGTGGTGGACCTACGACGGTATTTCAGGTAACGTTACAGTGCTATAAACTATTTGTATATACATATATCTAATAAGGTGTAAACCAAAATGAAAAATGACCGAAAAACAAAAATCCTCGATAGGTTACTACGGTTTGATGAAAAGAAAACCTAAACGAAAAATAAATTAACGATCTTTATTTTTGAACAAGAGTAAAACCAATTCTCTCATCCGGTTAGGTCCGGCGTTCTGGGGTCTGATAAACCCGGAGTGGTCACTCTGCAACAAAGGTCGACGACAATCACCAGTGAACCTTGAACCTAAGCGTTTGTTATTTGACCCAAACCTGAGGTCCCTGCATTTGGACAAGCACAGGGTAGGCGGTATCCTAGCTAATACTGGTCACAGTGTAGTATTCGCGGTCGATAACGACACTCGTCATCCAGTCAACATATCTGGTGGTCCGCTCAGCTACCGTTATCAATTCCACGAGATTCATCTACACTATGGCCTCCACGATACTACCGGTAGCGAACACACCGTCGATGGATACGCCTTTCCAGCAGAGGTTAGAATAAAGCAAAAATTAATGAAGTAAAAGGAAAGAAAAAAGAAAAAAAAAAAACAAAAAAAAAACATAATTATAGGTATTTCGCTAATTGATACCATTTTTTTGGTAAAAAGAAAAAGAATTTGAAAGTTTGTTTTTTCCTTCAAAAAGAACTCACCAAGAATAATAACAACTTTTTCGTGAGTTTTATATCTTTCCTAAGAAACTTACCTTTCTTTCTTTCTTTCTTTCTTGAAATTTATTGTCCAGACGCAATTAAGGACTGTTTAAAGTTCGTGTCATCTTTCTATACTGTATATTATAAGGAGTTCAGTTTCGATTTTTTTTTTTTGTTTACTTTTACTTTTCATCGCCTACGGTGATGTAAGAAAAGTATTGGTTTTGGTCGAAAAGTGACTTTTGATCATTTCAACGAATCTTCACGTTTTCCACCCTCCAGAATCCGAAAAACAGGTTTTTAGAAAGATGTCGGTCTGTCTGTCGACCTGTTCGACAAACTCGCGAGGTGATCTCGGAAACGGCTCGATGAAAAAATCCGAAATTCACAGGACTTTACAACTAAATGATGGGCTTGACAAATTGCCATGTCTCGTTTAATTTGAACTTCCGGTTCCACCGGAAATGAATCGATTTTCGCTGTTTTACTGACAAACCTATACTTTTTTCTCTATATTACCTTTCTAAATGAAAGAATATATTCTTCCGAGTTGAGAATTTCATATATATAGGGCATTCCTTGCCAATGACACCAAGAAAATGGTAAATATACCCAGATCGAATTAGAATGAATGCACTGTACAAAATTGTTGTTTGTCAATATATGGGGCGACCCTTGCCAATGACAAGAAAAAATTGTAAGTGTATCCATATCGAATTGGGATTAAATACACTGTATGAAATTGTTGTTTGTCAATATATAGGACATTTTTTTTATGTGAAATTTTCAATTTTGATTTTTTCATTACATTTTTATACATTTCTTCCTTTGACAAACCCACCCCTTTTTTTTCTTTTTGATGAAAAGTACTCTGAAAAACTGTTTTTCCGGCTTGTTCTTTTTTATATTTTTTTTTTTCACTAAAACTGACGAACGATTGTGAATAAATAATGATGAATCTAACGGACGTGGAATTTGACCGGAAACAATCTATCAGTTAAAAAATGTAGTAAAAAATAATCATTCCATACCTATACATACATACCTATATCCCTTATATTCTGTCTATAAGTCATGAAATTATACAGTCCGGTGTGTGCCTTTTCCTTGCCCACGTTCGCGTTCGCGTTCGCGTTCGCGTTCGCGTCATGAATAGTGATTAATATTTATTCTAGAAGGTAGATAAAGGCGGGGGCTTAGATAATGCTTGACAAAGTATCACGGCGGTTAGTAACGTCCTGCAGGAAGTTCTTAGCAAATTGCAATAGCCTCGCTCTTGGCTTTCGGCTCCTAAGGCTTGCTTGCTCGCTCACTCGCTCGGCCCTTACTCACGACCGTTACTCTATCTCGCGGTTCTCCTTAAACTTTTGGGGTAGAACACCTGGGGCTATGCCTGCGTGAATTACTTTGTACACAGTAGCTGATGGTATAAGGGTGGTGTATACGATGGTGCCTAGGCATGTATATATATGTCATGGTGTAGCGTAGCATGTAGTTGAGTGTTGGTATTATAGGTACGCAGGTTGGGTTCGTGATAAATCCAGATAAGATCCCACCCACCCATAGCTACCCCCTATCCTCCCCATCCTCTAACCCCCAACCCCCAAACCCCCGGTACAATTTTCTGAATGAATTAGGTATTTGGGACACGTAAACTGCCACGGGGTGTACTGTTATACACCGATATACATACATATTTATAAACACATACATATATAAGGTAACAGCCCCCCCCCCCACCCCCTTAACTCGTGTTCCAAAGGGCGCTCGTTCTCGACTGTTTCGTGTCAACTACCATAATGACACTAACCGCGAGCATCGAGATATTGAAGCTCGACTTACACACAAGGATAGAAATCATAAATCTCTGATCACCCTTAGGGGAGAAGCTACCAATTTCATCTATTGCCAAAGCTCTATATCATCCGTTATACCTACATACATGCCCTAGATATACGAGAATTTAAAACTATAAATCAAAATACGTTAATTGAACTGGAAAATAAAGGGGAAAAAGAATTTGAACTAAAATCTAAATTTTTATATATATGTTTTTATCACTCATTATGGCAAATTGATGAAACCGAAGAATAACTCTGGAGTCTCTTTATATCGAAATATTAACTTTTTTCTCTATTTTTCCTTTTTTGGTATTTCTACGTCTACTTTGATGATCAGTATAATAATCAAGGATCGAGATCGGGCGTATTATATTTACACCCGAAAGTCACGATATTTAATCAACAAAGTGTGTAATATGGATTATCAAATAACTGGGAAAAAAAATATTTTTAATCAATTATCAAAAGAGAAATATCTTTTCAATATCAAATTTTTTATTTTATTTATTTTTTTTTCTTGTTTTTATTACTGTTCTTCTTGTTTTTTTTGTTTTTTGAATTATTTTCTTTGATTACAGATACAGATTTTTGGATTCAATTCACAACTTTACAACAATTTTTCCGACGCATTACACAGAGCACAGGGAATCGTTGCTGTATCTTTACTGTTACAGGTAAATAATTATTATACTTTTAATATATTTTTTTTTTTCTTCTTTTTTCTTTTTTCTTTTTTCTTTTTTTATCCGTTATCTGCAATCACAACTCGTCATTTTCATCTATATCAAACTTGATATCGCATGATATCGTGTGTCAATTATTTTTCAGCTTGGCGATTTGTCGAATCCTGAGTTAAGAATATTCACGGAACAGTTGGACAAAATTAAGCACGGAGGTAAGAATAATGAGAATAATAATAATATTAATGATAAAAGAAATATCAAGTGACATAAGCTTAACGATTCGATCCTTCGAACAAAAAATAAAAAATAAAAAATTCATTTGGAAGAAGAAAAGTAAATTTCTAGATGTTTTTTTTTTTTAATACATACCTACATAATTATTATATGTAGGTATTTAATAATCTAAAATGGACGAAAAAAAGGAAAAGAAAAGAGATATAAATTGAAGGATAATAATAAACTTGATTAATTATTATAATTTCAGGTGAAGCGATGGAAATTAAACGTCTAGGAGTACGAGGTCTTTTACCAGACACCGAACATTATATGACATACGATGGATCCACCACTATGCCAGCCTGTCACGAAACTACAACTTGGATAATATTAAATAAGCCGATTTACATCACCAAGCAACAGGTGAGCTTTTTATTCCTCCCCCTCCCGCCGAAACTCTCTACCCCATGACCAACCACCCTCCTTATGTATTTCGTCTTTGTTACATAAGAGTTTGTAAACGATAAATATAAAGACGAGGTGGTGATACTATAATACCTATAAGGGTATCAGGCACGTCACGGTGTCGAAGTAAAATGATATCCACTATTCCTCCCCCGAAATGATAATGATAACAATAATAATAATAATAATATCCGAGTTCACGAAGCTTCGATCAGATATTTCGTTAAAATAAATATTTATATTCATTTTGTTGCTTTTTTTCTTTCGATTACTTTCTTTTGTAATTGTTTTTGTTTTTTTTTTTTTTTTTTTTTTATTCGTTTTTCAGTTACACGCCCTTAGAAAATTGATGCAAGGTGATATAAGACACCCCAAGGCTCCATTAGGAAATAATTACCGACCACCACAACCGTTGCATCACCGTCCTGTACGAACAAACATCGACTTTAACGTTCTCAAGGCAAGAATTATATACATTTATATATTAATAATTATCAATTTCATATACCTATACATATATAATACATATTCTATGTATATTACAGTAAATATAGGTATACCTATATGGGAATATTTTTGAAAAACTAATTAAATACCAGTTACTAATTTACAAGATTATTACGTTGATGATACATATTATTAATATATCTACATCCCTCTTTTAAATATACATTTTAAACTAATTTTCTCTTCAAAAGTTTTGACTATAATATTCCAAACGAGTTACATATAATATATAGAAGAAATATTCGTTATAAATTAAAATTGGTACTTGCCCCCGTGTGAGCTACGAGTTGGGAATAATAATAATAATAATTATTATTATTATTATTATTATAATGATAACAATAACGATAATGAAAATGATAATGATATTAATTAGTCTTGTAGTTCGTAACTGGGTGATAATAATAAAACATTATAGTTACTTCAAGTGATGTTTAACATTGTTAACATACATAGATATATTCTTGATTATATTATATGTATGTATATATATATATATATATATATACCTCTTTATCTCTATACTATAGGGGGCCAAAAATTGCCCGACGATGTACAGAGATATCTACTACAAAGGTACGTATAATAATATATTTATACCAAAGTTTATTATACAGGTATATACGTTTATTATACTTATATCTGTACGAAGGTAATAATTATTCAAGAAATATGATTCTTTATCCAATTATTATTCTATATACGAATATATGTATACCATACGTATACCTATATATAGAAATATATATATATATATTATATATAGGTATATTCACTTGAATGTTTGATAATGAATTAAATAAAATAAATTCGTTGAATTAATTAGTAAAGTTGGTTATGAAGTGAAATTTAAAAGAAAAAAGTAAAAGAAAAATGAAAATGAAAAAATGAAAAAATGAAAAAATGAAAGAAAGAGAAAAAAAAAAGAGAAGAGAAAAGAAAAGAAAAATTTAGGCAAATTGGTTTTGTCGGTTGAATAAGTAACGCGCAACACCTCGCAGCTCTCGAGAATCCTCCCTTAATTAATTAACACCGAATAATAAACGTGAGCGTTGATAATGTTACGCAATATTGATGTTTGTCAAGTAAGAAAACTCGCTCAGGTAAATTTTCCAATTAAAACCCTCCACCTTCTCTCTCTCTCTCTCTATCTCTCTTTCTCTCTCTTTCTCTCTCTGATTAACTAAAATTAATAATTATGTAAGAATATATAACTACCATACGTATATACCTGTATCTATATGTATATATGTACTTATATTAATAGACGCGTATACTGCGGAAATATATCCAAAAACAATATTGAAATTATTTATAAAATAAGAAACGAATAAATAATATAAATATACATATATGTGTGTGTATCAGCCAACAGTTGGAAGCAGCCCTGAAGAATAAAAGATCTCTGGACTTCGATCAAGCCGACGTAATCCTGCAAGCGGTGGCGAAAATTCAAAATTTAATGAATTTGACGTCTAACGTCAGAGTTAGTAGTCGGTGTTCGAATCGCCGTCGTCGTCGTCGTCGTCGTCGTCGTCGTCGTAAATAAATAAATAAATAAATAAATAAATAAATAAATAAATAAAAGAAAATTCACATATCAACGTGTGTGTGTGTGTGTGACGCAAATCTGTAAAAAAAAAAAAAAACAAATTAGAAGATGAAGAAGGAAAAAAAAAAACGAAAAATTAAAAATTAAAATTTTCGATATTGAAACATTTTAATTTTAATATTCTTTTTATTTTTTGTCGTTTGTTTGGTTTTGTTTTTTTTTGTTTTTTTTACTCTCTTGTCATACTTCAGAATAAGGTTTGCCTCGCACCCTATAATATCTGTGTGGTCAGAACAGAAACAAAAAAAAGAAAATAAGAAAATATTAAAAAAATAAATAAAAAATAAAAAAAAATATGCTTCGTTATAAATAATAACTAATTAGACGTGACTTGCCAAGTATGTTTCGAATAAGATGAGAATAAGAAAACGTAAGTAAAAAAAGAAAAAGAAAACGAAAAAAAAAAAGTAGTAGCATAGAGAATGAAATAAGAATATAAAAATATCGATAAACTATTTGAGGAAAAAAAAAAAAAAAAATGAAGTAAATATATTAATTGAAAAAAAAAAAAAAAAACGCTATGACTATCGGGGCCTGTGAGGGTAAGATGCAACTATGTAAAATATATGAAAAAAAAAATAACAAAAAAAAAAAAACGAAAAAAGAAAAAAAACACGTAATAATGGATAAAAAGTTTATACTCTATTCTTGTAATAAAATTGTGAAAAACGTTCAAGTCTTGTTGTTGTATAAAATTAATTTCAAAATCCACGTAGTGATAAAAAAGGGTTAGAATTCTCGAAAATTTCGTCTTTTAAAGAAAAGATAAAAAAAAAAAAGCAGAAGAAGGAGAGATCGAAAATCACACAATGTCCATATAGTAGATACCTACCCAACATACATCTAATGATGTGGCGTATTTTATTGAGCTCATTCTGTACTCAGGATCTGATCGAGAAAAGCTAGAGAGCCGGAAGGAAACCCGTCCTAAATTTTCTCAATCGAATTTTCTACAACCATACAATACAATACATACATACATACATACCTACCCTACATCCAATCTTTCTCTTTTTATCCCTCTCTCTCTCTCTCTCTCTCTCTCTCTCTCTCTCTCTCTCAGTTAGACTTTTATTTGTGTTTGTTCCTTCTACATCGTTCGATGTTTACTTTAACCTAATAGCAAACAACGGAATGAAACGCTCCCTTGCTCTAGTTCAAGCTATGACATCCTCCTCGGGTGTACCCATGTAGATACATACCTAGGATATACATACATAGATGCTTAGGGTATGTACCCCATATACCAACCCATACAGGGGTAGTAAGTCTATGGGCTATGGACCACACCCGTACCATACTACCTTTCAATGTACACATTGTACCTACCACTACGTGACAAGCTAATGAACTATTTCCTGTTATAAACGTTTACGCATATACATACATATGCACCTATATACATCGCATACTGATCGTACTAAATAATAACGATAATATGTTACAGTATCAAGTATGAAAATTAATGAGAAATTAAGATATATACCTATAAGATGTATATATGTAGATTTATATACGGTTGATAATCAAAATGATGAATAAGGAATTTATATTTTTTCAAATTTTCCATTTTTTTTTTTTTTTTTTTTTTTTTTTTTTTTAATGTGATAATATAACCGTGGAATTTTTACAGCTAACTTGTTAGTTTCTATCAGAATTTTAGATCTATCTAGTATATATACACCTAACTACATAAAAGAATATTTTAATTTATAGAGGACTAAGGAATAATAAGGTAGGTATATAATAATTGATATGGCGTGTCTACTGGCGTGTTTATTAATCAGCGTTAAAAGTTCAAACACGAACACACCTGAGGGATTGAATGATAAGAGATTGTGTCTTTCCTGTTCGTGTCCTTTCCCACAAGGATAGGTATACAATAAATGTGCATTATAGTTTTTAGGTGTACAATTTCAAAAGTTTACACCCTTCACTTGATAGCCAACTATACCTATAACTATACTAGTCCATAATTAATTATATACATAATTAAAAAATACAATATTAAACAAGGTAAGTAAACTTATGGACAAGACTTGTGTAGATCGAAATGCTTTCTATTATTTTTTTAAGGGTCAAATATAATATGACAGGCTGGATATTATCCATAAACAGGTGAAAACTATTCCACGTTTAATCCTTCTCGGTATATATATGTATATATATACAGGAAACATATATATTACATATACATATATAATAATACATGATGAAATATAATTTATTGATATTCGTGTATTTATAAATAGAAATGAATAATTAATTATTTGACATTAATTTCAGTTCCCATATTGATAATATATATATAGTATGTACGTTACACAGAAATTTATTATCCCAATTTTGACCTAAGATATTGTTAAAAGTTAACGCTAATTCGATTCGATTATAGTGTGAAACTTTTGATTTTGTTAAAATTAACTGTATACCTGTATATATGTATATATTGGTATATAAGATGTATGTACCTAGTATAGAGAACAAAAGTCGTTTACAGTTTATATATATATATAGTGCATACCATTTAAAGGTAGGAAAAAAATGGGGTTGGTGACGACGCGGTGATTACTGCAGAATTAAAAGAACTCTTTGGCAAAGAAATAGAAGAGGAAAAAGAAGAAGAAGAAGAAGAAGAAGAAGAAGAAGAAGAAGAAATAGCCAGTACAATAAAACTCTTTCTTAAAACGCGGCAGGGACTCGGCTATTGCACAATTAAAAACTTTAGCACTAACTTGCTAACAATCAAAACTGGCAAACTCTGAATTAAAATAAAATTAAAGTTTAAATTTATATACATACATATATACATATATATATATACAATACACCCACATACATATATATATATCGTATACCTGTGAAACCTCACGTTTTATTACATTTTGAATAATTGTTTCTTTTTATTTTTTTTTTTTTCTCCATAATTTCGCTTTTTTGAGAATAAAGAAAACTGAATAAATTTCAACATATACATTTTATCAAAGTTTTCGAATTGATAATTGTCCAAAAACAATTATTCTTAACGTTATATTAACATAATGTTTGTTTTGTGGTTATTTTTATCTGATAGTGATCTTTACGTGTACTGAATTGCCTTACTGCAGTGTAATTATATTAGCTACCGTGTTAATAATTAGCCAATCAGGTAGTAAAGTAATGTACAAGCTTGAAAAAGGCAACACCTGCCTACCTACCTGCCTTACTGCCCTTACTGCCTTACCTTGTTTCCTTAGATTTCACGCGCGTCATTCAAGTCACGACCAAATTATCCGTACCTACCCGCCATACAATTTAATCCCTATCAAAAATGTTCATCTATACGAGTAAGGAATACCAAAGTATTTCCCTCACGCGATCTGTATACTTGAGTGCCTGCAAAATCCAGATTGATATTCATATAATATGTTACAGGTATAACGTTATAGACGCATGTATATATGTATATATACACAACACAGACTTTGTGAATTGATAAAACAAGACCACGGCGTTATTATTCTGAAAGATATAAAGATACAAAAAAAAACTGAAGAAAGATTGAAAACAATAACAGTACAATAAAAAAATTAATAAATAAGATAAAGAAGACAGATAATTCAATTTACAGTTTCAATTTTTATTATACATATAATTTTATTCGTAATTTCAAAGTTTTTCATCACACGTCTACAATAGCCTGTATGTATATATATATATATATATATATATATATATATATATATATATATATATATATATATATATATATATATATATATGTATGTATACATTCTTAAACCGACACTAGTCGTCTAGACGGGGTTGACGACACGAATAGTAGTCAGCACCAAGAAAACTACCCTTAGAGTTTTCGTCTTGCTCCCCCCTGAGCCAAGCAGAGATTTCGAAACTCGCTACGTAGAGGAAAATCTTAACACAATAGAGCGAGATACCTACCTACTCGTTTCTCTAGACATGCTCGAGAATGAGAGTTGGCTGATGTAAGACTGCAGGAATATATTGGGAAAGTTTTTAGCCATGATTCTGCTCTGTACTAATTAAGAAAATAGAGAAATCTATATAAATTTAAAAAAAAATAAAATGTTAATAAAAAAGAAAAACAGAATTACTATTATAATAAAATATTCTATAATTGTATAATGAGAAAAACAATTAATAATATATGTATAATAAAGTTCGATCATACGTATATAAATATGGTTTAATTATTTACTCTGTAAAGTGTAAATAGGATATGTAAATAAATAATTATTATACATATATTCTAAACAAATAATATTGGAACAAATAAATGATTAAAAAATCTATTATTTACCGCAATTGAAACTCGGTCAGAACAATACAATCTACACAACTCGAGCGTTTGAATCAGGACACGTCTGACCAGACACGATCCGCTACCACTTAAGTAGTATGAACCGTACAGTACGCGCGAGAGTCAGAGTCCATCGCGTGGGGTTCTAAATAATAAATCGACGCTCTCGACTGAGCGAACGAGTTTATATGAGAAAAAAAAATAAGAAAAAAAATTTTTTTTTTAAACAAAAATAGTTAAAAATAATGTGAAACAGTCAAAATAAGTAGAAAAAAACGAAAATAATTGAAAATTCAAATTGAAATGAAGAAAAAATAAAAATAAATAGCAATATTATAATAAAAATGAACACATTTCGATATAGCGGTTAGGGGGGGGGAGGATTGAGTGTCTCGAGGTATATATATATATGGTACATTCATACGCCTATAGATATACCTACTCGGTTATAAGGTACATACAAGTGATGGGGAGTCGTGATCGATATGGCTACTGTAGGGGGCTTGTAGCTTGGGCTGCGCGGCGAAGGATCGTTTTCAAAGCATTAATCAGAGTTAAATTATTGCGATGGAATCCATTAACTTTGGGCCCGAGGGCGAGAGTGAGGTGGGAGAGATTAAATCAAATTATTAATATTATTCGATGAAATTCTGGTTTTGGGGTTTATAATATAACGCGTTACTAATTTTCCCCTCCTATGTATATACCTATATTACCTATACTGCTGAACTTTTATACATATCGTAAGATTATTTTACTTAACAAAAAATAAAAACAAATAAATAAATGATCGAACATAATTTATTTATTTTTATTTTATTTTTTAATTTTTTTTGTTTTTTTTGAATATTTTGAAAAATAAAATATACAATTTTTATCGATTTCTATTTCTAGACATTCCTTTAGAATAGAAAACCGATCGAAAATCTTGAATATTGATCCGTTGTAGGAAAAGAAGTGATGAGAAATAAATTAAAAAAATTTTGCCTTCTAAAATTATGTGAAGAGAAAATATATAAAAAAAAAAAAATTTATAATGATAAAATAAAATACAAAACACACACACAAAAGCAAAAAGCAAACTTTGAAATTCCGCACGGAATTGTTTGATAAACTCTCTGTGTAATTCCAGAAAATTATGAGTTTTCAAAGTTAATTAGAAAACATCAGCGAGAACCAAAACTCTGAAATTATAATACGTACTAGGTATGATAGATAAAATATCATAACTTGTCTAATTGATTCAATATTTGTCTGAAATTTTGTTTGTTTGTTTTTTTTTTTTTTGTTCATTTTTTAGTCCTCGTAGTTTGATGAAATACAAACGATATTTTTCCTGCGAATGAAAAAAATTCTGAAACCAAGTCAGACAGATGAATTTTTAAAGTGGATGGTCAAATTTTTGAAATGCAAAAAATATCTGTCAGTATATCGGTTATATCGTAAATTGAATATTATAAAAGAAAAAAAAAAAAAAGAAAAATGAGAATGAAAATGAAAATGAAAATGAAAATGAAAATGAAAATGAGCTGTACGAAAAAAAAAAAAAGAAACAAACAAAATAGAGAACCGTGGACACATTCACCGGTCTGGGTGATGTTTCAGTGTAATAAAAATTTAAAATCCCGATATCTCATTACCGTATATAAGAAAATTATCTCCTTTTATCTTTCATCCGAAAGCTTCGTGCAGCTTTTAGCTACATCTTGGATCTCATGATCGTTGTGAAGTATATAGTACCTACACCGTTTGTATAACTGTATAGTTATAGTACTTTGTCGAAAAAAAAAGCTCGCCTGCACCGCCGCGGTTGAGCTTAAGGAAAGAGACACTCGTCGTTCGAGGGGTTGACGGCAGTAGAGGGTAAGGGGGCGATAAAGAGAGCGACAGAAAGAGAAGAGAGGGGAAGAGATAGAGATGAATTGAGGGGGTGAGAGGGTGAGAGGGTGAGAGGGTAGAGTGAACGTTGAAACGGCAAAGTCAGCAGGTACGAAGATTCGCGGAATTAGAAACGCAGATAAGTGTTTTAAAATAAAGTTAAAAAGTAAGAAGACGGTAAAGGTCGGTGTCGCGGCAGCCAGCGAGCCAGCTAGCTATCCAGCCATCCACCGGATCCAGCCAGCCACCCTACCAGCTCTTCCTTCCATATCCAGTAAGAGAGAGAGAAAGACAGGATTTCATTGAACGCCCCCAGAATTCGTTGGTGGTGCCCTCTTAGCTGTGCGGCAAAACGCGGTAACGCTGCGTCATCCCCCCCGCGTAGCGTCGGGTTAAAACGGCGAGAGGAGAGAGAGAGAGGGAGATAGATAGAGGGAGAGGTAAATACTGGGAGAGGGTCTCTCGAGGAGGGGGTAAAGTGAGAGAGAGAGATAGATAAAGAGGGAGAGAGAGAGAGAGATATAAAGAGAAAGAGAGAGACTTAGTCAGAGAGTGAGAAGAGGAGACAGGGACAGGAGTCCGCGGGACTCACTGCTGCTACCGCGTCGAAACGTCGGAGTGCTAATATCTCTCGGTTAGAAAATATCGTTCAAATATCAATAAATATAATAATAGAGATTACACGAGCATACACAAACCTACTATACATACACATACACATACACACACATTCACACACGTATACGAATAACAAACGTATAGACACGTATACCTAAAGTAATAATAAATCAAAGTTCTGCACCCGGCCTGGATTAGGGTTGCAGTTTTTATTATTTATTTTTTTTTTTTTATTTTTGTGGCCTAAGTTATCGAGGATACAGAATCGTATAAAACTGTACTCTACTTATACTGGTACTGTAATACATACATATATGGTATTTTAATTTATCATCTCGTGTCACAAACATCACCACCAACATCACTACCACCAACGTCACCGGATTATGTAAAAATCTAAAGACAGAAGAAAAGAAACGAAAAAATAAAAACAAATTACAAAAAAACAAAGAAAATATAATAAAAAAAAAAAAAAAAAAACGCTATATATAATATATTATGTGTTTTGTAATATTCGAAAGGGTTGACGATCGCCGTTTATTAAACGGACACAACGGAACTGTCAACTGCGGGTATATACCCTTTACATACTTATACGCATTGTATGTATGTATCTATGCGTATGTATGTACATGTTGTACATAGATCGTAAAGTGAAATTGTTTTAAATCCAAGAAACGAAGAAGAAAAATATCAAAATCTGCGGTATTTAAAAACATCGCATATAGTATTTATTTTCTCTCTATCTAATTAATACATATATATCAAATTTTTTGTCTTTTTTTATGTATTTATCGATTGAAAATATTCGCTTTATAATTATACCTAAATTTTATAATTTTCGTTCTTCACCGTCAATTCGTTGTTTCGTTTTTTTGTCTTCGATCTATTCGTCTTCTCGCATTTTCACGGAGCTATAAAATTTCCAATAAATAAACTATAAATAAAACTTTTCTCTCAAGAAATAAATTGAAACAAAATTAAAAAAAACACCAACAAATTAAAAATCATCACGTTCTTCGAAAATCTGATATAAACCCACTTTCAAATATGAGGGATGTTAAATTCAAGAAATATCAAAACGAAAGACTGTCACCGGAGTGGATATCGTCTCGAGTTAACAACAACGTGTTAAATGTTTAACAACGGACGTCTCTATGTGAATCCCCTCGGCCTTTGGTAAGCAAAACGTGTCTTCAACTATAAACTTAAATTACGAATTATACTTGAATTGAAATTTCTTAAGAAAAAGAAAAAGAAAAAATTACAATATAAAACTACAAGCAATTATATTATACGTATATTATAGTATATATGTATATATTTTAACACACACATATACATATATATATATATATACATAGGTATATGGGTATAATACTCTCTACATTGCGGTCGAGTGTCAAACTCACCGTTCCGCGCCATGATATGCACGAGCACCGATATTGAGCGGTTTCCTCAGCGAAAGATTCGATATTATATTTGAAAAGCGGCGTGATAGGAGAAGGAGGAGGTACTCCTCTTCAGCAACGCGTATATGTTACAATTTAATCATTTTTCCATAACAAAATCCAATCGTATCATTTTTATTTCTATATTTAATAGATTAAATATCAATGTTAATCATATTAATAATAATATTAATGATAAACATATAATTAGCTATGAAAAACAAAAAGAAAAATGAAATAAGAAAATTTAACTAACCCACTCGCCATTTTGGAACCGATTATCATATTATACGATTACCGTTACGCTGATGGTAGATTTTCAAAATTACTAATAAACTTTACCGGATTTCCCCCCTCCTCCCCCACCCTCTTTTCACCTCCTTCCCCCACCCACCACCTCCCCCACTCATCCTTTCCTTATCCCTAAAATTACTACGAATGAGAATTAGGTGGGTATAATAATTAAGTCTTGCGGGGTTTAGAACTCCCGTTTTAATCCGCATATATACATATACACGTATATATATATATATAGCTTGTACGTTGGAAAAGAATAATTATTCACGTGCTATATACGCATATTATAGATACATGTATATATAGTGAAACTTTGAATCGAAAATTAATGTTTCTGAAATGTTTATAAAGGTACCTACACGTAAGTGTTGTGAATAATTTTTGGGGTATACGTGGTTGGCTTTTATACAACATCTTCATATTGTAATTATTATTAATATTTTATAATTTTTTGTATCAATTTTTATTCATTATTTTTTTTCTTTTTTTTTTGTATTTTGTATTTTTTATTTTTTGCTTTGCCAAGTACTCCTATCGAATGACGCCTCGTAAAAAGTGCTTTTAAAAAGCTCGTTAATTTACGTGAGCCAAGGTAAGTGCCACTAGCGGGAAAGTGGAAGATCCGGTAACGAACTCGTCTGAAACAGCTCCCGTTTAACTGCCAACTAAAGACGGGAAGTAACGAGGTTGAGGTATAGCGTCAAAAAAGGGTTTAAATATGTCGAAAATTTGTTCTTTAAATATATACGTACCGTATACACGTGTGTGTACATGATGTAGATATATCAAAAAGTAATTACATTTCGTGTACAAGATTAATATGTTTTATACGTACAATTATTTTAAATTTATTATTAATAATCCATTTTTTGTTTTTTTTTTTTACCTATTTTTCATCATATAATAATGACTCGAAGAGATTAGAGGAGAAGAGAGGAGAGGTGGGCAGGTCGTGTCTTTCAAGATGTCGACCATTTCGTGACACATTTCCTACTCCATACCAACACGTAACAGTTGGTAGGTAGTCAGCTGTCTTTTATCAAAGAACAGGGCCTTCGCGTCGCTCCGTTTCTTCCCCTACATCCAGATATACCAACAAGGCACAAGGCACGAGGTATCAGCAGCAGCAGCTTGGTTTGTAACAAAACAACGAAACCAACCACCCTGCACCCGCAGAACGTAATACATTCCCGGGTGGAATTGTAAAGCAAGCCCATAGTTTGTACGAGTTATGAGCATCGGCGGGAAGAAGAGGAGGTTGGAGAGGTTGAAGGGAGAAGGGGGCTTAAACAAACGTTGGTTGAAACAGTATCGCGGAGAGACAGAAACGTATAAACCTTCAACCACCCTAAACACACTAGACTACTAGTGTACGAGTACCATACCGTACCGTACCGTAGCGTAACGTAGCGTAGCATAGTTTTGTATAATCACAGTGTCTGAGATAGCGCAACGTAGCTGTGGTAGGAATATGGTATAAATAAATATCGTTTAACGTATAACGAATTGGTAGTCTTCATGTCCGGACTATAACGGTGGCTTACCACGCTCTGCTTTTACTACTCACAGATAACAGTGCATGTACACACTGACTTCACAATATTTGTTTAATGCTTAAGTAAGTATCTCTGCATCATTCTCCAAGAGCCAATCTCTTCTCAGAAATATGTATATTGTAATTATTTTGGAATCCACATTCTTTGTTGTTCGAGGATAATGATTTGTGATCTTATTTTTCTTCTTCTTCTTCTTTTTCGTCTTCTTCTTCTTCTTCTTCTTCTTTGATGGTAAGATATTATAGCCTAACTATCCGGCCACCTGTCACTGTGCAGCCTTAGCCACTAATACTCTCGTTTACTCGTTCCGAATTCCAGTTGTTCCGGTATTTTTGGACCCCCATAGCAATTCCGTCAGTGTTGAATTTTTTCACGATAACCTAGTTCTTATAATCGTATAATAGTAGTATTTTTTCCAAGACTGAATCAGCTAATGGTCGGACATTTTTAAACATTGCTTGTTCATGGTTTTCTTTCTTTTTTTTTTATATATATATATAAACAGCCTCTTTTCATACCTTCGCGTTTCTTTCGATCTAGCTGAATGTGCAAAGTAATGAGAGAATATATCTTAATAAAGTAATAAGTTCTTTTCTTCCATTCAAATATTTTACGGATCTATAAATACAGGAACTGTATTCCACCTTATTTCTATATAAAATTGGAGTGATAATATCTCTGTCCAACGTGCAGAGAAGAAAAAACAAAAATAAAAAAAAAATTTTCTTACTTTCCTTCAGAGAAGGTGATGAAATTGGATTGTTTCGAGGAATACTTCTTCGGTTGAAATACCTGGATGTACAAAGTTGGATAAGACAAGTACAGAAAAAAAAAAAAAAAAAAAAAAAGAATAAATAAAGGAAAATAAAAAAAGAAGGAAAAAAAAAATAATAATAATAAAAAATACGTTGTTCTTGGAATGAAATAAGCTGAATAAAAGAGCATGAAAGAAGCGAAAATAAGGTATATATACCTACATACATACCTATATACCAACTACCTGAAGAAAGAAAAATGGTTGTTGAAGGTATGTATGTATATATAGATATATATATAGATATATATACCGCCTAGTTTTTCGCCGAGATTTTTCACGCCTGATAAACCCGATGATATTTCTTACTTAGAGTATAACTAACCCAATTACAAAAGAGTGCAAGCCAGTGGTGAACCGAGAGCGATGACCTACAATGGTTATACATACAGAACGTGTGGAGGTACGTGTGCAGTACGTATACACTTTCGGTACAGGTGGAGGTAGATCTGGCCATTATATCGTACCTGGTGATATTTGAAACTTTGTTAAAAAAAAAAAATAAATAAAATAAAAAAAAAATGGCATCATAGGTTCAGTGCAGTAAATAATCGTGAAAAACTGGTTGAACAAAGGGCTCATCGTTGAGCAAATATTAGTTTTCTATCCATACATGAAGGGATGGTGTATAACGTATACACTCATACGTACTAAAAACCGAACTGTAAAAATCGTTTACCACCGCGTTTTGACCAGAGTTATCTCTCGCTTTTTAACAATCACTTTACACTGCACCGACTGATACTACTACCATCGTAAACCCCCTGCAATAGGGGTTACTCTTTAATTAACTCTTTCCCTCGCCAGTTCTCTCGGTGAATGAATAATATGTTATACGGATATTTTATTTTCTTTTTTTTTTTCTTTTTACATTTCCACGTTTTTTTTTTTTTTTTTTTCTTTTGCTATAAGCAATTATAATTCTTCCCTACGGAGTTATATCGAAGTATGTCACGATAATTTGTCGAATAATGAAAGAAAACTCTCTGATACAGTTTTCTATATTTTTTTTTTTTTTTATTTATTTATTGTTTTCTACTTTGTTTAAAATAAATTTTTCATTTTCTGCCGATTAATTTTAGTCAATTTTAGGTAGAAATTGACGTTAACGTGAGTGCCGTAGTCATAACACAAGCATAAAGGTAAAGGCAAAGGCGTGAGGGACGTTTGATGATTAAGTTAGAGCCACCTCTGGCAGTCTCAGCGGAGTGCTGTAGGTAAATTTAAAAGAGGGGATATATTTTATCTCTCCCCTGTAAAAACGCTTTGGTTTCGGTCGTCACACCTGCACTGTATATATATATATATGTATATGTATACATACAAATATACATATATGTATAAAAGCTGTTCAAAGTCAAAGGCGGTAAAGACCGTGATGTTATTTTCGAAAAATAATATACATCTATACATATATATGTAGAAATAAAAAAGAAAACGAAAAACACAGGAAATAAGAAGAAAGCTTGAAATAAGCTCAATTACCTCCTCGGTCTTCAACACGAATGTCAAAGTAAAAGGAGTTTCAAGTCTGCAACCACGAGCGACGAGTGGGATAAAATTTTATTTCGGTTTTACAAATGTACATACATTAACATGAATTTGTACATTTTTCGTTTTCATACATAATCTTGTACCTAAATGAATTTTCTTCAAATAAATTAATAATCATGGCGAATAAAATTGTGTATGAATAAATGTAACAATTCTTTTACGACAAGTCGTATTTCGTATCATATATACCTATAAGTGAAGACGGAAACATTTCGTCTGTGTTTCCGAAATAACTGGCATTTTTATTTGTTACTTATTTTTTTGTTTCTTTTTTTTTTTATTTACATCAACCGTAATGTATGTATGTATGTATGTACGTACGTCGTTTCCCTATTACGTCACGAACTGCTGTGAGATCCGTATACGTTTTACAGGTATAAATAAAAAATGTTATTCTTATAGAGGCCTTTCGAGACACTCTCAACCGCGACTGAAGCTTTCAACACTATAACAGTCGTCGTCCCTGACGACGTCGACGACGACGACGGGCCTCTTTCGCATGAATTTGTAACAGCTATGCATACGTTGAATGGGATTATACGATGAGGCAGTACAGGATACGTGTACATACATGATACATCCTGTGATAAATAATCAGAATGTGAAATAATTGAGTTACGAAAAATAAAAATATATATATATATATACATATATATATATTATTATATATGAAATAACAAAAGAATGAAAAAATTAACACTGTAATAAATATTCGGAATAAAATTAACTTGGTATATAAATTTTCACCGTCATACCCCCCGTCTCTCACAGAATAACTCGCATGCCCGTTAAATGTACCTACCATACCTATACCTGTATACCCTGATGTCACACGTATACCTGTATATGGTGAGAATAATTCCTGCTATGGGATTAGCCAGCTCAGGTTGGGATCAAAATCGGTTTTCGCTTTCAAAGAACTGAAATATTCATGCTAACATTCCGAGAATAACTAACTACCTTTCCGCAACTCGCGCATGGTTATCGCTCGAAATGTTATAGGACAATTAAAGATCGTAAAATGAAATTAAGGGATGGAGAGAGGTAGAGAGGGAAGGTTTTTGGAATACCGCACAGAGCTTAGCATATCTGTCGTTGTAACCGCCCACCTCGATCGCGAACCCCATTCACTTGCGAAAATTTCTTGCAAAATTTATTCCTCCACCGTTTCGTAATTGGGGTATACGTATATACGTATAAAATTTTCTTTCACGAGTGTAAGGTAAGGAGCGGGTCAGCTTATAAATCGATTTTCACTTTTGATTTTTTTTTTTTTTACTTTTTTTCTTTTTTATTAATATGAAATATTTTCAAGCTTCTTAAAACCTTAAATCGTCGCTACCTCGAGAACATCGAATTATTTTACTACAGTTGTGGTTTTCTGACTTCACATATGTATGTACTACATGTTATACATGTTGTGACGTTTTAATGATATCACCCACATCACATCTTCCACGACACCCTCAATTTAACCGTGGGGAAATATCATCAGACTTTGTCCATGGGGAGATATGAAATAAATAGTTGAAGACTAACAATTATAGAGACCTAAAACAATACTGAACAGTGAAATTGATACATGAGAATAACCAGGGTATTTGAGGAAAAACATGGGGACTGGACGGACAGTTTCCGATATCTAATCAAAAGAAATAAATATAATAACTGCAATAACTCCAAGCAGTCTTCTTCTTCACGGTTCATCAATTTTAATTTGGATATTCGTGTACTGTAGGATTTTTGAGTTTGTGGTATTACACCAGCCGATGACGGGAGCATTATTATTTTTTCTTCTCACATCGTGTAGTTCTTAACATTTTCAAAAAAAAAAATTTTTCAAAAAATAAAAAAGCGGAAGTTATTGGTTTCGGTCCGATTTTCGAAAATCGAGTTTTCATCAGATCTTGACGTTTTGGGGTCCTAGGAAACCATTCTGACTATTTTTTTATGGACGTCTATGTGTGTGTGTGTAAACAAATTTTCGTCGTACGATATCTTGAGAACGAATCGACCGATTGGAATAGTTCTCCGGCGATCGGAAGGGTTTATCAAGACTTAGATCTGATTAAATCTTGGAGTCGATCGATCGAGTAGTTTCAAAGTTATTCAAAGAATAAAAATTGAAAATAACATTTGTTCACTTTTTTTGGTCGAAATGTCGTGCGATTATCGAAGGTCCAACATGTGAATAGCTCAAACTTTTAGACCCTACAGAAAAGTGTTTGGTTTGGCGTGAAATTTTTAACGTTATTAATTAACTGAAAGTCCAAAAATACCTTTAGGTTTAAAAATCTATAAATACACCAAATGGCATGATCAAGTTTCGTAAAAATAAAACATTACATAGCATTATATCATGTTTGAATCTCCGTCAGACTCGGTTCTCAGATTTCGCAATTCCGTTAGGGACGTCATACCCTTAAGGAGGAAAGAAACAGGTCTCAGTTTGTACATTCGTCGTTATTTTAAAAGGTGTACCTAAACGCCTAGAGGCTTTTCTTGTTCGTTCAAATTCCAGAGAACATTTGTTACTCATATATACGTGAGAACGTACGTAAGTGAGTACGTGTGTGTATTGTGTGTGTATTGTGTATACATATAGTTATATGTATAATAAGATATATTATCAAGAAGTTAGATGTGCTACAAGTGCATGAGAATGTCGAAATTTGCGTTAAGATTTTTTCCAAATTTTTCATCATAATCGTTTCTTTTTATTTACACGTATACATCAATTTTTTATATAATTTTTCAATTTTTTTTTTTTTGTTTTTTTTGTGACATCAAATCGTTGTCATCCGACCCCCGAAGAGCGATAACGTGTGTCGGTTCTTGCGCGTTGTAATAACGTCAAAAATCTACGTCACCCTGCGTGCTGCAGGAGTCAAAAAGTCTCGTGAATATCCCCTGGCAATTAATCACTTTGAACTGTATACGCGGTGGCGCTTATATACACGTATTTAAAGCCTCGTGTATACATTATACGTATACATGTATGTATGTATGTACATAATAGATAGATACATACATACATACATTATACCCAAAGCTTTTTGGCCACATGGGAACCGCTCGCGCCGTGCACAGCCCATTCTACCATAATAGCATCGAACCTCCGAGAGAGACAGAGAGAGAGTGAAAGAGAGAGAGAGAAAGATTATAAAAAAAATAAATAAAATCCCTGTTTTGAAAATGCGTCAACAAATTTAACCCTGCCCGGGTAAACTCAAGCGAGTGCACCAATTCCGGGGGACAAATTGAACGGCTAAATCCCTCGACCATGCCCAGCCATCATGACATACGTGTAGAACGAGCTGCGAGGTTGAGGCTAATCGACAAACTCGTTAAATATGACGATATAATATTTGACCAATTTTTAACCAAAAATCTCAACGTTCACGTTAATATTATTAGATTTAAACGATAAGGGAATCGCTAACGACCCCGATCTATTCTGTACCATATAGGATATGGGATGTTTAGCTTTATGTGTACCTATAGAGAGGTAAAAACGTATAGAAGAGTAAAAACTAATAGATAATTAATTTTTTATTACGAAAGTGAGGAAAATAAAGAAAAATTGAAAATAATGAAAATGAAATTGAGTAATATTATACACTGTTGGAACAACATAATTTGTATATAGACTCGATATAACAAGTGTCCCCGATGTGCGAATGAAACTAAGGTTTTTACCATTCCTGAATCATACTGTTTGTTGTTCTTTTTGTTTTTTTTTTTTTTTCTCAAGATTGCATGTATAGTATATATACACAAGAGAAGTGGAAATGAAATGAAATACGAGTAAGTGAATAACGCCTTCAGGGGCCTACTTGTGGGCTCTTAATGTCCACTTGACATGCGCAATCTTCTTTCAACGGTTTCCAACTCTCAGCCCAAGCTGTATAAGAGCCAAGGTAGTAGTTATAGGTATATAGGTATGGCAAAGCATCAAGTATAAGACAATAGAGAACGTGAAACGAAGGTATAGATACCTACCCAACCTATAAACGACGACTAACAATAAGCTAGAAAATAAATTTATAGAAAACAGGGTTACCAGCCACACATACGTGCTCATATTACCTATATGTATATCCCTTTTGCAGTTGACATCTATGTATGATATAGTATAACGTGTACACTGCACGGATCTGTAAAAAAAAAAAAAGAAAGAAAAAATTGCACGTATAACGAATACGTACTATAAACTTATCTACGTGCGTTAAGGACAATGTCTTAAAGCTCGGGATCGTGACTTACACCTATATTGTTATTACTATTTCACGCAAGTTTAAGCGTTGGTATTTATATAGCTACAGTATCGAAGTACGTACTTATATGTATATATCCGCATACGGATACACACATGTACAGTATATACTTACATACATAGGTGTGTATAAAAGCGTGTGCGGTAGACCGAAAAGTTTAGCCCACACCGCGTTTCACTGCCTTCCATTTCCGCGGTAGGTATACTTTCGTCTATAGCTTTGGCTTCGCACTTTGAAAGAGAAAACCGTACGTAGGAATGGGTATGTATGTATGTATGTATCTTGCGTGTCATTACACGTGAAATTGTCACAGCGCTTTTATCCCGGGGGTTGAAGTAGTGTGGATAATCGTCATTGTTACTATTATTATTACGCGGGTTTCAGTACCACGTGAATTGTTGTTGTTGTTGTTGTTGTTGGTTACATTTGATACGCGTCGTTATATAACTGTAACTCTCTTGTAAGTGTAAACTAAAATATACTACTGTATACCTGTAAATACTTATACTTATATATAAACACGCATACAAACCCTCTGAAACTACCTTGATGCGTGCAAAACGCGATGCTCGATTAAATTGTTATTACTATTTCACGCTTCTAACAACGAGCTCCAATTTAGTACACGCAGTGCTCCACTAATATATACCTCTCCAGAGCTTTGATACAAAATCCCAAAATATCGTTTCGCGTGTCGTTTTACAAGCATTAAAACAAAACTCACCCTTGTTCTCTATTATTTTTTTTTTATTTTATTTTTTTTTTTTTTAGATTACCTACACCTGCGGTGGATATTAATTTTTAATTTTTCGTCACCTTTACGATGACGAAAAGTGTTCTCTCGAGTGGACAAAATAATTTTTCACCCTCTGGTATCCAATAAAAAGATCAAAAAAAAAAAAAAAAATGATGAAAAGACTGTCGGACAAGCTCAGATTTTGCATTCAAACGATGTTCATGATATATATGATTATCATGGCGTATAATGCTTATGGGCTTTTGAGATATAAAGTGACGAAAATTATCGTTAAAAAATGGTGAATATATTACAGCTTGTTTCTAAACCTGCACTATATCGACAACTTGAATATACCAAACGGTAATTGTCTTATCACAATAATCCTGAATTCAATGCGATTTAGAATTAGGTATACGTATGTATGTACAATAAGTCGTAATTCCTATGCGTGCTGTGAAATTCTATCGATCTGATAGATACGAACAGCAACGAAAGCTAATTGTGATCAGTAAGCGTTAAGCATCTGCGGTTGGCCGAAATCTGATAGGTGAATGTATATACCTAGACACCTATATGTATATGTATACATATATGTATATAAATGGATCGTGATTCATGGTTTGAAAATTGAATTACAGTCTCGACTAACTAAATACGGAACTATAGGGGGTTCCGGAGGAGAGGGTATAACGTTGGTGGATGAAAGACGACTGTAGTACAACATCTATGGGTAACAGTGGACTCTTCCCTACGTTTTTTTTTTTTTTTTTATTTTTTTTCTTTCTATTTTTTATCTTTTCTGTCTTTCATGGGGATGAATAAAGTCGAGGGGGAGGGAAAAATAGCCCTCACGTTTTACATGCCTGGAGTATAAGGGAAGTGTCTAATAAAAAAAAGGACGGTATGCTGCACACTTTAGCCAAACGGACGTGACCCTATAAAAAATATGGGGGGAGAGAGAGGACTCTGGCTTTGGCCTCTGACGCTGACTCTGACTCTTACTCTGACTCTCTTCTCCGCATGACTATAGGAGTTGAAAGTTTCTGCCATGCTGTAGAGAATCGCGCATATCGTGGTGAAATATTACCACGAATAAAAGTCAGACAACTTAGAGTCGAGGGAATCATCCCCCCACGTTTTCTTGCTTGCTTCCTTGCTTGAACTAGAATTCAACGTAGTCACATCACGGGAGGAAAGGGGAGGGATGAAAAGAGTTGAGTTAAGAGCAAGGATAGTCGAGAGAAATAAAACCTGCCGTAGTATACCTGTAATTTTTTTTTTTTTTCTTTTTTTTTATGTATAATTGGTTAATAATATGTATGTAACGTATTGTATGTATGTAGAGGAAAAAGAGCTGGAATATATAATGAAAAAAATAAAAATTCAAACAAAAAAAAAAAAAAAACCTAATAAGAAAAAGGTAAATTTCGATTAAATCCAATATACCAAACTTAACACACCGCCTCGAGGTTCGTATAAACGAAATAGAAGGGGAGAGGTAGAAAAGACGACGAATTGATCCGTAACGCAAGTAAAACAATAGGGAGGATCAGATCCGATCGAGATAAAAGCTTTGGGTTTCGAAGTGTGAAAATTTTTTTGTATTTTCGTTTTTATTTTATTTTTATTTTTATTTTCATTTTTTTTTTTTTTTTTTTTCCATGCGACAAAAGCAAAAGGAGAGGTTAGAAATAAAGAAATCGGATGGGAGGATTGAAATTGAAAAGGTTTCACCCAACAATATCGCGTGTGCTTACGTATCCCACATTATCATACGTATATATACGATATACATATATCTGTATGTATAGGTACGTATATATGTGTATAAAAAAAAAATCTGATAAAATTAGAATATTTGTATTGCTTCCGAAAATTTAATGCACATCACCAACAAATATACCTACTAAAAAAAAAAAATTGTTAAGATTGAAAAATTCGTTGAATTGTTAAACTAATACGCGTCCCGTCTCTATCAAAATCTTTCAAAAGAGGATGAAAGGCATAGTGTGATGATCATAAACCCTACAATATGAATAAACATCACTGTACACATATTATACTCATATACTTATACATATATACGCGTTGAATGGACCGGAGTAAAATTCTTTTATTTTTAGTACCTTTTTCCGCAACGATTGCCCTTTTTTTTTTTTTTTTTTTTCTCTCTGTATCACTCTCTCTCTCTCTCTTCTCTCATGATTTAGATTCCGTATAACAAGCCGCCGTTAAGACCCTCATACGTTAGCTCACCGGGCTACGTTAAACCTTAAAACATCATCGCGGCTGTTTCCTTCAAGGGTAAAAAAAAAAAAAAAAAATGAAAGAAAAAAATAGGAATAAAAAAAAAAAAAACCGCATCGTTGTAGAAACTGAAAGATAGAAGTTTGTAGTTTAAAAGTTTAAGGACGGTATATCTACTACGTATCCTTCCTTCCTTCCTTCCTTCCTTCCTTCCTTCCTTCCTACCTTCATTCCTTCGTTTTAAATAACGTAAATTATAAATTAAAAAACAAAAAATATATACCTATGTGTATACCTGCACGTACATACACATTATGCCCATATACCGCGTGTATAATGAACGGCGAAGTTGAAATGGGGAACAGCGGGTTAGGACAGCTGTGCAGAGGCCAACTAATTACAAGGTTCAAAAAATGTGCGCCTCTTTTAACCCCTGGGAGACCTGCGCAAGGTATAAAAACTTTTCTGTTCTGTCCCTTCGACCAATTCCCTACGGAGTTACTCCAAGCCCCAAAATCTCAACACCAATTTAAACAAAGTTTGCGCGCGTGACGGGGCTACAAACCGCACTCGTCGAGGCCTTAAACGCAAACGGCATGAGTTCCTGACCAGGATGCATGCGTGGGTGAGATAAAATTAATCATGGTAAACCCCAGACGTCACTTGGATAGATTCAATTAAGTTTCAGTCACGTTACGCGCATTGGTCACATTAACAAACTTTAATTTCATCTCGAGTAATTCGTTGAAATAAAAAAAAACGAACTAATCCAATTCAAAGATTATTTCAAAGAATATACATTTCTGCGTAAAATTATTGTTCAAAATAATTTTTTGACCCGTTACATCAAAAGATATTAACCGAAACGTATCGAAGAATGAATTTTTTGAGTAAAAAAAAAAAAAAAAAAAACAGAATAGAAATTACGGAGTCAGAGAATTCTGAAAAAAAAAATTTCTTAGATGTGTAAAATTTTATGAAAATTTATAGAAAATTGTAAAAGTTGTGATTGTTTTTTTTTTTTTTTTTTTGTTCCAGTTTCGCAAGACTCGTCCGCCGTCGGGAGGACTGGATGGACAGAAAATTGTCGAATAATTATTTGATTTTGAACTTTGGTAAAACTTAACGCGTGTTATGTGCGTGACGCATACACACCCTCTCCGAGGGCGGATACTCCTCGCTCTATTCCTCTTGATAACAAGTTTCACATTGCTTTCATCAGCTGTGGCATTTCCCGATTGGACAGACTGCCCGGCGGTATGTCGTTGCAAATGGACATCCGGTAAAAAATCAGCCCTTTGTCCTGACGCCGGTTTAACAACCCTCCCAGCATCGTTGGACCCGGATATGCAAGTGGTCGATTTGTCTGGTAATAAAATACTGTCCCTTTACGCGGACATGTTCAATCGTGCCGGACTTTTGAATCTGCAACGTGTATTCCTGAGGAATGCTGGTATATCAAAAATCGACAAAGACGCATTCAGAGAGCTGAGGATTCTGGTTGAAGTCGACCTGTCCGATAACCACATCGAGATACTCCACCCGGATACATTTCTTGGCAACGAGAGACTGAGGATATTGATCCTGAGCGGAAACAAGCTCGTAAAACTTGCGGGACCACAGTTCCCGGCATTACCTCATCTAAGGATTCTGGAACTGCAACGATGTTCACTTAACGAGATTCACAATTTATCATTCACCGGCGTTACCGGTCTCGAAACACTTCGACTCGAAGCTAATCATCTTGAGTACGTCGAGGCGTTAACCTTCCTCCCGTTGATACACCTAAAGACGTTAAGTCTCGACGGTAATCCGTGGAGCTGTGATTGTCGTCTTAGAAAAATGCGGTCCTGGTTAACACCTAACCACCTTTACTCCGTGCCTCAAAAATGCGAGTCACCATCTCGCCTTGAGGGTAGACGTTGGGAAGACGTAAAACCGCAGGAGTTTGCCTGCGGACCGGAAGCTACAGTAACTGCGAACTCGTTCCAGGAAGAGATGAGCGGTAACTTGAGCCTTGCGTGCATGGTAACGGGAGATCCAGAGCCAGATATATGGTGGCACTTCAACGGTAGCCCATTGAACGTAACTCGTGGTGATCAGATATTCGTTACCGAAGAGACTTACAACGGTTACCGTAAGTGGAACAACGTGACGTTGTACAACGCGAGTGAAACCGACGCCGGAGAGTATAGCTGCGTAGCAAGTAACGTAGGAGGCGTCGCGAAGGACGCCATCAGCATTGTTATACCCAGGGTTTACACTGCTCCAACATTGTCGCAGACAGATACGTGGCTATTGTGGGTGAGCCTTGCCGGAGGAGGGGCTGCAGCTCTTTGTGCATCTCTTCTGGCGGTACTTTTGGCCGTTTGTCTTTGCAGCTCGAGGCAGAAGAGCAAGAGGAAGAAGGTGAAGCTACAGGGTAGCGCCAGCTTTGGTGACCAGGAAAAAAAGCTACTGGATTTATCTCTCACTACTACTACTAACGAGAGAGTCAGCGGAAGGGCGAGTCTAGAGGCCGTGAGTACATTATATAAATTTCTGTTTGACATTTAATGGAAGCACATACATATCTTACATGTATACATATTTCGGTATGTCATTTCAGAGCAATATTTCTGTTTTTTTTTTTTTTTTTTTTCAATTCACAAACAGATTCTATACTTTCCTCTATGGTATATAGTGAGGTGAAATAAAAAAACCTGTTAAAATTTATGCCCTTAATATTAATATCAAGAGGTACATCGTGGCGATTTTTTATTTCCAATTTACCCAACATGGGAATTTTTTGTTGTCACTTTTCGAATTTTATAACTCGATAATGACACATCCTACAGATTGGTCTGTGGTACATTTTTTATAGAGAATTGAACACTCTACAAAAAAGGTCTCGTGCATTTTTTCATAAATGTAACCATTCAAATGATAGTTGAGAATTATATCCGTCATTTGTTGCATATAAACGTAAAAGTATTACAGTAACGGCTAACATACATTCGTATATATTATTTAAACCGGTAATGTATACCTGCAAGTAGTAAAAATTTAATAACAATCAAATTATCAAGAGGTTAATCACTTCCTTGAATTTTATAAATCTATGTTACATACATACATGTATATATGTATATGTATACACCAGATTCCCACAAGTTTAAGGAATTTTCACGTGATTTTATAAACTCTTAGAATATATTTCTCTCGGATTCCCTTGTGAATTCATTTGCGGTATTCACGGTTTTTCTATCCAATTTAAATAGAGTTTTATGTATGCAGCATTCTTTAAAATTTTATACCAACCCTCTTGAATACCGTTGCGAATTCACTTATGGATTTCACAGCTTTTGTTTTTTTTTGTTTCTTGTCTTTTTGTTTCCTTTATTTTTCTTACTGTTTCTTTTTTCTTTTACTTCTTTTTTTTTCCTCAAATCCCACCAGAATTTCATCAACTGCAGCATAATTTCATCGATTTCTTTGTTATTCCCTTGTGAATTCTTCAGATTTCTTTAAAATTTCACGAACCTCTTTCTTAAGTCTCTTTTTCTCTCTCTCTCTCTCTCTACGGGATTCCTTTTTGGATTCACTCGGATTTCACAAATTCCTCTGAGAATAAATGATAAATAATTCTCTCATAGATTTAACAGATTTTTCTTAACCAAAAATTTACCACTACTATTCCTACTACGATTTTTTCAAAATTATATATTAAAGTTTAATCGATTCTGTATGAAAATTTCACCCGCGCATTACAAGAACTGGTAAATTTTGACAATAGTTAATACGGATATTCGTGAAATAATTTTTCAAATTGAATAAAACAAGAGAAAAACAAAAAATAAGGTTTAAAAAAATTAACGAATTTCTGTCTAACAAATGTACGAATTTAAAAACTTTGTCAACAGTGCAGTATCGGGGACATGGAACTTGCGGAAAGGAGTTCGTCGCTCTGCGACCCCCCGGTGAACGTGACAATCGAGAGACACTGCAGGGACATCCACAGCCAATTGCCAACAGTATTTCCACCTCCACCGGAATTTACAACGAGTATTTTACCCGCGGGAGTATTCGGTAATATTTTTATCTCGGTATCCCTCGCTCAGGATGTAGAGCGTCGGTACCCAGACCTCCTAGACATCCCGGTCCACGCAAGTATTTCAGATAAATCCTCGGTCCAGGCTCCTCCGATACCGACAACCTCGATTTTATCGGGATTCGCAACCCTCCCTAGAAGACCGCTTCGTGTCTCCGACCTAAGTTCACCCTACGACAATATGGGGCCGAGGGTAACGGCCACAGGAAGTTCAACTTTCTCCTTGACGGATCCGGATCTTCGATTATCACCCCCACCACCATCGCTAGTTATACAACCGCCGATAGAATTTGTTTCTCTGTAACAAAACTCGGCTGTATTTCGAGAAAGAACGAAAATTTATATGAAAAATGAAGTTTGTATTAATGTATACATAGGTATACATATACATATACACGTATATATCGTTATATTATATCCGTTTCGTATAATATACGTATATACGTGTCTATATACCTATATATACATAGGTATGTATTGTGTATACAATTAAATGGACTGTCCTAATATTTGTTAGTTTAAAATGGAAAGGAACAAAGAAAAAAATCAAGAAAAACAAAATAAAAATGAAAGAAAATAAGTTCATTGTAAATATTTCATAATTTCTCGAAACTGAAATAATAATAATTAGGCAAAAATTTAAACACAAATAAAAAATTGAATATGAAGATGAAGAAGAAGAAGAAGAAGAATAAATAGCGAGTATTATATAAGATTTGAGAAATTATCTTTCATTCATATTCATTTGAAACTGTATCACTAGTTTGTTAAACCATAATATTAATAATATTAATATTAATAATAATAATAATAATAATAATAATAATATATATGTATACATACATATATATTATATATATATTATATGTAAATATTTGTTACTATACATACATCAATATTTACTATGAACGCTTTGTCAATTAATAAAAAAAATGATTGAATTTTATCTAACAACAATAATAATTAAAGAGACAAGGTAACAAGATTAAAAGGAGATTAAACCATATCCGTAATATATACGCATTACAGATATACATTTAGATAATGTATATATCTATAATATAACCCGACAAGATTTTGGTTTCAGGTGACAAAAAAAAAATGAAACAAAAAAAAATAGCAAATAAAAATTATTCAATTCTCGGGGGGGGCCAAGAAACTAAGTTTTTTTTTCTTTCATTTTTATTAAGTGTATATAGAAAATTTCTGAAGAAACAGAAGAAGGAGAAGAAAAAGAAGAAGAAGAAGAAGAAGTCGAAAACGAGTTATAATATTTTCTTTAATTTCCACTAATTACGTCTAAAATGTATATTTATTATCTCCTTAGGCAGAATTTGACGATATACCGCGTTTATCCCGTATAAATAAATAAATTGTACAGTAGCCATGCTTCCGGCTTCAAAGCTTTGGGCATAAATATTTGTATAAATAAAATTAGATAAACAAAAACAAAAAAAATTATCACCATTATAACGTATAATAAAAATTGGTTAAAAAGAATTAAGGATAAAAAAAAAAAAAAACAATGAAAAGAATTTTTCAACTAACTTCTTTGACGTACAAAAAAGTTCGAGACAAAAAAACCAAACAAAAAATAAAAAAAAACCATAAATAAAAGGACAAACATTATACACTGATGCAATGATTATACACACATATGTATATTGAATTCAATCAGAGTATTATATAGGTTGTATTACAAGTTTAGATAACATACAAATTATAAATACATGTAAATATGTATAGGAACAATATTGTCTTATTAAACGTTATGATATATACGCAGAGATAAATCAAAATATAATAATAATAATAATAATAACAAATATATTTATATATATATATTTATATTTTATTTTTTCGTTTTTTTTTTCTTTTTTTCCAATCGGGATTTAATAATTTCTTTCTTTCGTTTCGTCGATCATTCAAAAATCATCATATCCAGATATTATATAGATGTAATAATAATAATTATGTGAATTGTATAATAATATATATATATATATATATATATATATATATATATATATAGGTATATATATATATATATATATATATATATATATATATATATATATATATATATATATATATATATATATATATATATATATATATATATATATATATATATATATATATATATATATATATATATATATATATATATAATAATAATAATAATAATACACAGCGCGTGGCATTACATATTTATATAATCAGGCTAAAATCATATTATTATTTAATAGAGCATATGGTTTTATTTATTTATTTATTTTATTTCTTATTTATTTTTTTTGTAATTGTTGTTCTTTTTTGTTTTCTTCGTTCTTCATCAATCACGTCGTAAATATAAATGATAAAACACTGCAGATATAATTTAATAGACACCGTTGTTCAAAATACTCTGACCGTCTTCAACTTGATCCGATTCGTGAGCCAATCTTGGTGTAAAATTTTCCGATTGTTGACCAGCCGATGAAAATTCTAAAACAACAAGCCCCAAAAAAGGAAAAAAAAAACAAAAAAACAAACAAAAACAAAAATTGATATTATATATACAAACAATTGAAATATGCGAAAGCAGATTTACAGGAGTGGAGATTCTTTGTTCATGGGGTAATTATAAGGGACGGATATTATAGGCGTACGTACACATACACATAATTTTATAATATAGGTATATATAAATTTATATATATATATATATATATACATATGGGTATGGGTATATGCGTATATGCAGGATGGTGAAAATTTTCCTCCCGCACGGTAGAGCTAATATATGTTGGCTAATCCTAAATGGTCTTTAATTCATTAAGTTAGCGGCAAAACAAGGGATCGGAATCATGGAAGAGTGAAATATTTATTGACCAAGGGTATATACCTTACGGTATAACAGAGGCTTCGCGAGTCCCCCTATCCCATTGCCAAAAACGTTATCCCAAACCTTATACCGCGAACCGGTAGGCACGCCAAACTAATTATTTACTTTTACGAGCCGCAGGTAATTCGTTTCCAAAAAACGAAAAATAAAAAGAAGATGAAAAAAACATTTAAAAAAAATAAAAAAATAAGATGTAACCGTCACACCGCTATCTAATATTGCCTAAAAGTTCTTTTTATTTTTTTACTTAGCTTCTCTCTCTCTCTCTCTCTCCTTTTCTTTATATTTTACTAATTTAATACAACAATAATTATGAAAGATAATTTTAAAAGTTGACATTTTTATTCTATAATATTGTTGTTTAGCGGTGTCATTAACGTGGGGATATGGAACGTACGTTAGTCATTCGTAGGTAAGGTTGACAGGTTGTAGATGGCTGGGTTTATCTTCCTAACATAATTATTATAAGCCTCGATCCTTGGTCCCGTACATAACGTTAATTAATGGTTGTTGCAGGTTAATTAACGTCACGGTATATAAGAAGACGGTTCAAAACTTGATGGAATATATATACTATATATATACATTCAGTATAAAATATTTAATAATTATAAACACATCTTCCCTATATTTACGAACATAAAATTTAAGTTAAATTTTATAAAAAATATCTCTATGTAGGTATATTATAGCCACCCCTTCGTTCAATTTTATCAGCAATTTTCTTACCCATAAAACACTCAAAATTTTGAAAACTGGTAACGCGGTAAGCAATTACCGAAATTCACTCCTATCATACTTTACTTTACGGAAAAAAAAAACCTCCCCTTATACACCAGCTCTGTCCGTAGAGTTCTTCGACGGTGCTTGTTTCCTTAAAACCTCTCTGACAAAGTGCTAAAAAAGGCATCTCTCTACTCTGCTGCTATACCTACCCCTGCAAAAAAAAAAAAAAGCATCCAGCCAGAGGCAACCAGGCAGCTTCTAGTCCTGACAAATTAATCAGCTATACTTTCTACCGCCTATTTTCTTATCTCTGAACTGGCTGGAGAGGTAGGTAGGTAATAAAAGAAGGATATTATATATATATATATATTTTTTTTTTTCTTTTTTCAAGGCCGTGATTCTATCTCTCATACTGTGGTAGATGTACAGGCTGCTACGTGTGAGTTTAGGAAGCTTTGAAGAAGAAGAAAAAAACAGTCTATTTATGCTATAATTCAGGAGACAATAATTAATACCGGTTTAATTACCATTTTTTATTCAAAAACTGAAAATCAAAACGGTTCAGATTCATTCAATATCGAGTTAAAGAAATTCTGAATTAGAATTCACCCCGAAATATCTAAGGTAACTAAATTCGTTGTTCTTATTATATTATATGGTATGGATTTTACCTCAAATAAACGAATAATATCCATCAGGGGATAGGAAAGAACAAGCAATACCGTGTCTATACGCGTCTTAAGATCTATAATTAAATCATATCGACCACCCGGACCACGTTTCGTTTAATGTTCAGGAGGATGGTAGCATCTGTATTTTATATACCCCCCGAAGTTATGTAGTCTGTAAAATACTGCTTATATCTTTCTAGAAATATATTTCCAATTTTTTATTTATTCCTTTTTAACAAACTCCTTCATCTAATAACTACTGCAGAATTAAAAAAGCAACGAAATTTTTCTCATCGATTTCAAAGGTTTTTTTTTTTACAAAATTTACTACGTTCATTATTATTGAAATACTGTTTTTACCTTTAGGATAAAAATAAATAGAAATAGATAAAAGGTATATATATCGTATATGGGATGAAAATATGTAGCTGGGATTGGTAATTAGAAAATGAAACAATTTCATTTGAGAATAAGATGATGGTAAGAGGAGACCGAGCTGAGGAAAGAAGTAACGAATGAACGAATCCGGGATAATCCAAACCTAAACCATAATTGAACCTTCGCGGAGGACAACGAGCAGCTAGAAATAAGACGGGACGAGCCATCCTCCAGATCTCCGCCTCCAGGGTTCAAGGTTTACACTGTCAGTTAATAAGAGCTCGGCATTCTTCTTCTCCCTTATTCACCCCGAAATTTTTTTCTTTTTTCACATTCTCACACGCCCAAGTCGTATTGTAGGTATAAACGTTGGCCTAGTTATATCTGACTACGTGGTAAAAACTCACAAAAATTTCCCAAACTATGCGAGATAAAAATAATGCAAAAAAAAAAAAATCTTTAACAAAAATTTTTTACAATTATTGACTTCTCTTCGATCAACTTTCGATTAATTATAACAAATCTTCGCACAGACATACCTCAAATAATTCTCAGACACGATATTGAATTTGGAAAAAATCGATCATGGGGATAAGACCATTTTTGTTTTTTTTTTTTTTTTTTTTTTGATTCGGAAAAACTAACATAAAATTTTATAAATTCAATAAATTACCTCGAAAGGGGAAGATCGCCCACTGTTGATCGTCGGTTTGTTGTTCATCACCACGTCTGTGAAGCCGTCCGAGACGAGGACCGAACCACATACCGCCGTTAGAACCAGCGTCACCTGTCCGTTTGACTTTAGCTACTTTTACGATCTCGTTCCCGTATAATGACGGGGCAACCTCATGGGAGCGTCCTACACGTGGGTAAGGTATCAGACCCTGTCGTTTTATCTCGGACATATCTAAAATCGTTTTTCAATATTCTGAAGGTGGATATTTACGGTAGGTATTGTCATAATGATTAATTAATTGATAAATTAATACAATTGGCGTGTATATTCTCCACCCAAAATCAGTTTGAATGGACTATATACTATTAAAAATTTCACCAAGACCCTTTTACCATGAAGAGAAATTTGTTTGTCGTTATACAGCAGAGACACATCTCTTTCCTATATCTGTAGTTAGTTGTCAAACTGTTTAATTACTTCTAAAACGAAAAGTAATATCTACATGCCCATATATGTATATATGTATATAGGTATACGAGCATTTTGCGTATTAGGGTGAGTTAACAGAGTTTGTGCGGTGACAGAGTTCAGAATATACGCAATTAGCCAAAGTTTGAACGGATGAATAAATAAGGATCCCTAAATGACGTGAGAGAGACGAACACGATTACATTCATTCATATCATATGACTTGAAACATTTTTTAACTAAAAATAATTAAACTTTTGTGATAAACTACAGACCGAAAAAAATTGGCTAATATTGATCGTGGTCCATGAGGAGAGATAAATGAAACAGTTTTTCGTACCTGGTGAAATTTTGACACGTGTCTTTTTTTTTTTTTTTTTTTTTTCTTTTTTATGTAGATTTTTTTTCTGGAATTTCAGAGTACAAAATTGTAAAATGAATAAATGAATATGGGAAACCTAGGTCTTCACGTGAAATTACAAATTTTCATAAATATATTAAAATCATTTATTTTCTCCGGTCTTTTGCAAGTCTAATTAACTCGTCAAAACACCGAGGTTCAAAGAATCCTTTTCCCATTTCCCGGAAGGATCAGTCCATCCCAGAACCCGTGAAATTGTCAAAATTATGAATGAATTCGTCCTGGCCGTTACCGAATACCAAAGCTTTGATATAACCAATTTCTGTCGCAATTTGGGGAAGCATTAATTTTCCCAATCTCCAATTATTACGTAGATAAAGAACTACGCTACTGAGTCAGCATCTTTGATTTAATTTCTCTTTATTTTCACTTTTTATCACCTTGGTGATAATCAAATTATTGGTTCTGGTGACAAAATGACTTTCACTTATTTTAACGGATACGATTACGTTTACGTTTTCGAATCTTAGATCGATAAAAAGTTTAAGGTCTGTCCTACAAACTTGTAAAATTATATAAGAAATCGCGAGATGAAAAAATCTCAAATTCACACGATTTTGAAAAATTACCATATCTAACTTATAATTATTTTCATATTAAAATCTTTTGCGTAAAAAAGAGGGCGAGACTCTCACCTTCAGGATTAAAGTCAAGAACGACATCGTAATCCGTTGAATCCGATCGACCAACGCGCGGGAAGGTCATCAAACCGGCAGCTCGATCTATCCTTGTGAATCCTGTCATCCCCGCAGATCGTCCTGGTCGAGGTGTGATGAGCATTCCTGACCCCAACCCAGCAAGTCGTCCTGGTCCAGGTGGAGAGAAAATTCCTACTCGTCGTTTGCTGCTGAACTCCTTAGTCTTGAAATCCTCCATTTCTTCACCACCTAGAAAATGAAAATTAAAAAAAAAAAAAAAAAAAATTAAATCTTGTCAAATATCTCAGCATCGAGGTCACCGTTTTGCGAAAATGTTCAGAATATTTTTCCGCCTACACCTGATACAGTTTCATTCAGTTTCTTTTTATCTCTTTCAACAATTTTTCACTCCCCTTTTCACACAGCGGATATATAGCCAATAGCAAAAAATGTCCAATTCGAGAGATGAACGAGCCGGATAAATATGCTATAAAATTTATAGGTGACCAAAAAAAATAAAAATAAAAAATTGATTGTTAATTAAAATCTCGATTGAAAACTGGGCGAATTTCACTTCTATTAATGTTCAAATCGAGTAGCGAAAATCTGGATATCGAATGTTTGATTAATTTTTTTTTTATTTTTTTTATTTTTAATGTTTTCGTTCATTACGATATTTCTGATGAGAAATTTTCTCGGACAAAGAATAAAAGCGACTGGTTATATTCGGGGCTGTGAAAAGGCGTTGGTAAGTAAATTGGCGAAGGTGCTTGAAAGTTGAAATCATTTCGCGGGTTTCGTTACTTTCGTTGCTTACGTTAATTGACGTTACATAATAAATCGCGTTTTAATTTATATATCGAAAAAATATCGCTCTGATGAACGATTGAAGAAAACCTTCCTTATCCTAACTATAAAGAATTTAAATATATTCGAGTGTTATGTATAATCAGACAGTTTTATATTACGAAAATTGGACACGTTTAAGGACTGGATGATAAAAAAAAAATAAATAAATAAATAAAATAAAATCGTACGTATATCGATCAGGTAAAATCCTTCAACCGATTTGTAAGAGATTACCAATTGTCTGGATAATCTATGAACTGAAATACAGACGTATCTAAAACGATTTCTCAACCCGGTTGGCAATCTCGAACAATTTCTCGAATTACTAGACACCCGAGTTAAGTCAGATCGTGTATACCATGCCGGTTGCCTTACTGTCGTAATCTCATCAAAATGCTTCAGGGAATTTCAAACTAGGTAGAATACGCCTACGATCTGTAGGGAATGACATTACTCTAGTTTATCAGGATTCAAAGTCAACCTCTTCTGGTATTAACCGAATCGTGTTTCCACGTTCTAAGTGCGACCGCGTTCGTTCTGGCTTATGCTGAAGCCCCGTAAAGCCCCGAGGAGCTTTCTCAGCGGGAATGTTCTACCCAAAATCGTTTTCAAATGAGTTAAAATTGCCATTTGATAGTACTAAGTCAAACGCACTTTATATTATCAACAATTTTTACCGTGAAAAAAAACAATAAAAAAAATAAAAAAATTACAACGGCTTAAAACGATCGATCAATCGATATTTTTTTTTTTTTTTTTTCGCTTTTTATTTTCACATTTATACGATTCAAAAATTAATAACTCAATATATACAAAAAAGTTTTGATCCGAAGATAATTGAAACTTACGATTCAAAGAAGTGGTAGCGATTAATAAAACCAATACGAACGACAATGTATCTTTCATTTTCGATGATATATAAATTTTTCGCCGATATTATCAAAAGAGTAAAATTTTAATTAAAATCGTACAACAAAAATTTTTTCAGATTTTCTTTCGTTTTTTTTTTTTCTATATTTTCTATTTTCTATTTTCTATTTCTGTGTGTGTGTGTGTTTTTTTTTTTATTTTTTATTTTTTCCTTCTTTTATTTTTTTCTTTTTTTGCTGTTCAACCTGCTACGAATCTCGCTACTACGGTGGTACTGGATGCTGTGCCCTGCCTCCGGTGAACTTTATACCTGGTGACCCACCCCACGCAGGATCCCACCGTTAGCTGTCGGCGCCCCTAAGCCACCCCCACATAGCGGTTCCAAGCTTCTTCTTAGCACCTCCCCTACTACTCCAACTAATTAAAAATGAATTTACAAAGCAAAGTCAGATTGTTACGTGCTCGACAATAAAATTGCCTTTGTATTTATACTGCCATATATATATGTATATAACGGTAAGATAAATTTATTTATTTGCTTAAGAATTATTTCTGTTTATTTTTATATTTAACATTTTGTCTTTCTTTTTTTTTTTTTTTTTTTCATTTTTACTTGTTTTTTTTTTTTTTTTTATTTTTCCTAGTTTTCGGCTACTACATATACTATATTCTAATTATCAACGTACTCAATGATTTATAACCGTGCATAACCGTCAATTATATGAAATTACCAATAATTATTGGAACGACGATGTGACGTGTCAGGAAAAAATTCGACGCACCCTAAACTGCAAGCATATTGACGTAAGTGAAAATGGACTGGATATATCCGTACGTACATACATACATCCCTTAAATTCTATAAAAACTATTCAATTTTTCTTGTTAATAAAAATAAAAATAAAAAAATAATAATTCATTGTTGTAATTGCATTTACAGTTAAATCTATAAACCAGTTCTGTAATACGAAATATATGAAATACCTCCTATAGTCTTTGAATAAATTTTTCTTCAAGCTTTTTATAAGCAGCTGTTAAAATATTTGTTGTAGATTAAAGTTATGGTGCAGTATAGATCTTATGCGGAGTATATGTATATAAGGTGTGGAATATACGAGCCTTTTACTCGGTATAAAATCTTTCCGAAACCAAAGAAAAGAAAAACAAAAAAAAAAAAAAAGGAAAAAGAAAAAACGGAATGAAAGAAAGAAGAAGAAGACGAAAGAAGAAAAGAAAAAACTAAATGTTACGAGGCTTGACGTTTATCTGACCCTAACAAAATTGTTCGCGGCTAATGCAGCACAACAGTAACGGCAAAGTAAATTTGGCAGATCCTAGTCGTTCCTTATCGTTATCGTAGTGTCTCTTTTCTCCCTGTTCCAGTATATTCCTTTATAAGGAACTTCGGTTTCCTCATATCGGTGTTTATGGCTCCTATAATTCTGTGTATCAAATTTATCAGTTGAAAATTATTGTTCCTTGCCGTAACCGCGTCACGTATAACTTTTATACCTATAAATTCACTTGGCTATATATATATATGTATATATTTTTTGTCGAACTTATATTTGTTAGTAAGTCAAACGTAGTACCTCGTACGGATCTATTTTACTACTGTAGTTTTTTTTTTTTTTTCTTCTCTACTACTAACGAATGAAAATTTTCGTTTGAAAAATACAACAAAAAATACAAAAATTTACAATCTAAATAAATTATAAATTGTTTTTAATTTCGATACGTACATACGTATGGTGTATAAATATAATATAGGAAACGCCTAAGGCAAGCCTCCTGATGAATTTAATTAAACTGTTATGGTAATAATAATGAAATAAACAAACCAAAGAAAAAATATCCTAAAAGGGACAGAAATAAAATTAAAATAAATAAAAATAAAAATGATGCCTCAAACGATGAATATACAAATTTCCGTTTGATCTGTTCAGAAAATTATCAACGTGCAAATAAGCAGGGTGAATTTTCTTTAGTGAACTATTACTTAATTAAAGAGGCGTTAGTACGTAGGCGTTTTTTAAACGGTACGTACAACCGTGTTATCACTCCGTTTATGTCTTTTCCATTTAAATGAACGACCTTAGCGACCCGGGAGCGTATGTAAATAAAGACTTCTTAACAAGGCTGTAGTATATGTATGTATGTGTACGGTATATATACAGATATACAGATATACATACATACATATATACATACATACATCGCAATTAAATTAACTGTGAATCGCACGTATTATACATACTGTAATACGTACTGCAGTAGGTATAAGTACAAAGTATATGTAAATCTTGATATACAACTGCTTTCTGGTTGAGAAATAAGGTAAGCGGTACTGTAATATGCTTTACTACATACTATACACAACGCTCATGAGTAATTGTATTAATACCCCGTTATTTTTTTAAAATAACTCATTAAACAATATATTATTACTCGAAATTCATTTCCTCAAGATTTCGAATTTAAATTAGATAAAAAGGACCGATTTTTTTCCCCAAATGAGATTCCTTTCAATTAATTTTAATCTAAAACCTTTAAAACATTGAATAATCAATTAAAAAACGATCGATTGAATCTTGGATAAATAAACTTTACGATCTTGACGAAATAATCTTCTTATCGAAGACAGAACATTTATATTCAATATTACGTACTCTTAACAAAAATTGAAACTCGCTTATATTGTTATTTCAAATTCCCAATGCGTATCGCCGGATCAAACGTCGAGACTCTCTACTGACTGCTGACGCTGAGCGGCCGACCATATGCGACCATCTCTACTGCCGCGAGTCAGGCAGCTCTATAAATGCAGTAAAAAGTTCTATGATGCATGCATCGATCGATTGTAAAATCGTTGCAGGATTATATTTAAAGGGCGATAAAATGGGGTTTTAATAAATTGAAACTTGGTATAATGAAAT
This sequence comes from Macrophya annulata, assembly GCA_963924015.1. NCBI lineage: Eukaryota > Metazoa > Arthropoda > Insecta > Hymenoptera > Tenthredinidae > Macrophya > Macrophya annulata. The sequence goes on from OZ001260.1 coordinate 28,397,516, forward strand.
GTATTTTATTTAGTTTAATTATTTCCGCAAATATTATATACATATATCTACACGGGCATATACTATATGTATTTCATCCGTGTTGCATGAATTCTTACGATATTACCGATACGCGGGGATTTAACACGAGCGGGGTAATCGGATTAAGCTATTGCACTATGATATTGTCACGTCTGCAGGTATCAACGACATACATACGATACTCGATTAACAATTGGCAAAGCTGTGCAGTCACATACGACAATAAAAAATAAAAAAATATATGTATTTACGTCTACATAGGAATTATGTAGAAAAGAAAACTGACTGAAAAATAGTAAAATGACAGCACATTTAATACGATTTGTATAGTTTTGATAAGATTTTCTTTTCTAACATAATGTTAAATATAAATTCGATTTTATTCCGCTGCTAACGCATTTGATTTTGAACAACTAATTGGTCTGTCTGTAATAAAGTACATATACCTACATACGTAGATATTAGTCGCTATGCATATGCATAAACGGCATTTATAATGGTAATAATCTATTATTATGTATGTATACCGCGGGTACAGTCGACATGACACTAACCCAACGTCACCCGCTCGAGGCCTTAATTGCCTCAGTTAATTGTCACGAGGTACGAGATATGACTTATGGCTGGTAGAGAGATCTGCGCGGGATTGAAACGAGCAAAGTGTTTCACAAAGCAGAAAAGGAAAGTTAAGCCGTTGTAACAAATTGTTAGCATTAGACTTTCGGTATATACATACCTATACCTATAAAGAAAATTTACATTGTCAAATAAGATCGGGAGAGCGGGTAACAATTATTATTATTATTATTATATTCCTTACCGTTTCTATCATAAGGAGTGAGATACCTAATTGTTTTAATATCAAATCTTGGAAAATTATACACCTCTGATTGATGATGATTTTATACTTTGATTTTAATCCCATTTGTACCGTCTGAATTATACATTATATACAAACCTATACCGCTGTATGCTAGCGGAAACTTATCGGTTTAAAAAAAAAATTAAATAATATTTTTAGTTCAATTTAAGCTTAATATAATCCACAGAAATTGGAGGACATTTGATAATATGTATACTAGGGTGATTGAAAAAAAACGACTATTGTTTCAATAGTTGCAGTAAGGTGAAATAAGATGCTTGTTAAAATATGAGCCCTTAAAATTAATATTTAAAGGTCATTCATTCCTATTTTTTATTTTCTATTTAAAATACATGGGAAATGTTCTTGTGGCACTTTTTGATTTTTATATCTCAAGAACTAATCTACTTGGAAAGATTCTGCACAGCATCTTTGGTTCAAAATTTAAAGCTCTAGAAAAAAGGTCTCTTGAACTTTTTTTTATGAATCTAACTGTTTCCGAGTTATTATGTCAAAAAATTGCTCCTTTATGTTTAATAACTTCATTAAACAACGATTTACTTATTTATTTATCAGCCATATTATCTACATTAATAGGAGCAATTTTACGAATAAATCAATGATGTATTAAATTAATTTTAATTTACTCATCCAAATTCAAAATTTAATCGGAAAAATTCAACTCAAAGTTAAGAAAATTCAGAAATGAAGTTATTGTCACCAAAATAACTTTAAATTGAATATTTCTGATATTTACCTGTTTTAATAGAAAATAAAATTAACATTTTAATATTTAAATAGTAATTTTTTTTTCATAATATATTTAATCAATGAAAACAATAATAAAAAAATAATACTAAAAATACCGATTTTTTTCAATCACCCTAATATGTATACATAAGATAAGTAAATCCAAGAAATAATTTTGCTATTTTTTAAATAGTTCTTACAGTTTATTTGAAAAATTCAACTCAAACATGATCATAAAAACAAATATTCATATTATACATAATCCTTAATAACTAAATCACACAATGTGTAATTATTTATATTCCGAATATATAGAATCTAGCTTTAATTATCATTTCATTAAAAACTTGACTCCAAATTTATACAACTCTGCATTAGTAGCTTTAAGATTTTTTATTTCTTCTCTAGCAAGCTGTAACTCATTATGAGAACTATTACCAGAAGTAAATCCGTTTGTACATTCAAAGAACAAGTCAGAGTTCAAAAATCCCTCATCGCCATAACTTGGATTAACAATCTCGATAACATCGTTCTCATTGTCTCCAGCTATTCTTTGCAAACTGTGCAGTATCACTTTACTCTTAATCTCATTAGTGAAAAAATTATCAACAGCCTTGGTAAAGAACGCTGCTACTACAGGCCCTTTGTGTGGAATAGTCCTAATAATTTGCTTGCTAGATATATGCCAGATATTAACCGACCCATCAGCTGAGCCAGAAACTAAAGAACAGCAATCGCTGGAGACAGATAAACAAGTAACAGACTTAGTATGGCCTTTGAAAAGTACAGCTTCTTCTTTATGGTCAAGATGGAGTTCTCTGCCCCTCGGAGGAGAGTGTAAATCGAAAAGCCTTATATCCCCGGTTGTAGATCCAGCGAATAGATAATTCTCTGTGATATCCATGCAAACGGATGTTAAAGGAACGCCAAAAACAAGAGTAATCAAAAGCAATCCGCTGTCTAAGTCGTAAATCCTCGCTGTACAGTCCAGAGAAACTGTTACCAGTCTTCCCTGTATCCCAAATCTACCAATAAATAAATCTTTGACTGGTAAAGAGTGGTCCGAATAACTATACAACGGTAAAGGTTGCTTCCCAGCATTGTTAAGAGTCTTACTAACTACGTTAGACAAAGACCACATGAAAACAAGACCGTCTTCACCTCCACTGGCAAAAGTCGATCCATCAGATGTGAATTTTAGACAAGTTACAGACTGATAGTGTCTTGTAAGGACGGAAAGTAAACCCCCAGTGCTTGTCTGCCAAATACAAAGTTTTTCTCCAATAGCGGCGACAATGTAAAGTCCATCGGGGGAGGAGGATAATGCTGTAACATTCCCTGGTACTACAAAACGCAGATTTTCTACTGGGGTTTGTTTATTCAATGGCCAAAAGTAGAGACGTGGTTTTGTCGCATCTGCTGCCAGTAAATAAGAGTTTGATAGAATATTCAGAGTGTTGTGGCCAAGGGTTGACCGGTTTTTATACGTTGCTAGTTGAGTTCCTGTTTGAGGATCCCAACCCGCTGCACTCCAGAGCTGACCTGAACCATCACTTGTTATTATGATCTCGTTTGATCTGCTCATTGTTGAAGAGTTGGCTTAGTTCTGTTAGGATGAAAAGATAACGAAGAATGTTTTAGAATCCATTTTTGCAGAGAAAGAAGACAAGGAGATAAGAAATTGACGTTTTTGGAGATGAGAAAGGGGTCGAGGAATATCATTAGGCTGCTGAATTTCAATCTAATTGTAAAATTGCTTCTAAATGTAAGGCTACGCTGTTTGTGAATTAAAAAATCTAACGATTGGGGTGAATTTTATTTTGCAATTAATAATCCGATATTCTTCTGAAATTCTTCTCTAATAGTCTCTGGTATTAACGAATTACTTTAATAACAAGATACATAGATAAATTTTCAATAGGTTGATGAGATCTAACAGGCGAAATGTATTCCTTTTTTAACTAGTTTCTATAATCAGTTTAAAAATTCGCTACAATTTGCACGCGGTGTTCCAAGTTCGAGACATGAGACAGTCTCATAACCTCTCTATTTGTTTTTTTGTATTGAAAAAGTTTAAATTTCAATTGAAAATTGCAGAAATTAAAGGTAAATACTTGTCTCAGATGGCCACTCGTTTCGTAGATTCAAAATTGGCCTAATATTCAACTGAAATCTTCGAATTATCATCGATCTGTTATTACAAATTGTAAACACCGCAAACACGTGCTGCTGTATGACTAGCGAATGACGTATATCGTATGCTTCGTATGTCTGGCTTCGTCGATGTGTGTGATCGACCAGAGACGCCATCGTCTGGTCATTTTGTGTAGTTAAATCACTTCATGACATCACAGCTATAGCCCAGGCTTCGTTTGAAAATAGTGTTCCCAATCTAGATACAATGCAGTAGAACCTCGCCCGACGCTTCGGCATTTCGCATCGGTGAAGTACCTACATACCTAGAATAAAACCGAGAACATTGTTAACATTATTATCAGAAAACTAGTACGAAATAATTAGTGCTATTAATTCTGTAAATTATTAAGCCAATAATTCATTCATCTTTCGAACAAAAAATCATAACCAATTCTTTTTTTAACTACGGTAAGTAGTTTCATCATTATTCGTTTCACTCATACATACTAGTGTGTGTATGTACATACAATCCCCCTGTTAGATATCTTCTTCTATTAGCATGAAATGGGAGAGTGGCTAACGAAAACCGCAATAACTTGACACACACATGTATCACATTCTTCTATCAATACACCTACTCCGAAAATTCAGGTTCCAACAATCGAAAGAAAATATAACATCATCTTCACTCCCACTAGTTACATAAATAATAATTGAGGTAGTTTCGAGGTTCCGAATTTCTGGATATAATTCTAGCCTTAAATTTTCAAAAAAAAAATCTTAAACGTTTTCTTTTCATTTTTGAAACTTTTATTTACAGAAATAATTTTTTTTTTCTTTTATGACCAGGTAAAACATGGCTTTGCCCCAAAACTATAAACAAGTGGCGATGGCTTCAACCACCGTTATCGCAACTAATCGTAAGTAGAATTTATCCATTTACACAATTGTTCAAATACGTGTATAAAAAATGTATAGGAAAAATTGTAACAACAGTTATATTTTGGAGCATTTTTACTTTTTTTTAATGATTTTTATGGTTTTTAAATAAATATTCACAGCTCGCTTATTATTACTGCAAATTTTAAGATATTTTGATAACAATGTTGCAAAATTATTTAACAGAACGATTACGGGCTTCGGGTGCCAGCGGCGGATCCAGTACAGGCGTAAGTCGTTAATCTAATATTTGTGTAAGATCTGTAAATTCTAACTTGATAATTAATCTCAAAAAAATGTCCATTTTTATCTAAAATCATTATACAAAACTAGTAATTTTACCTTCAGAAAGATGCGACGCCGTTCATTCAAACTCCTCATGGTCATCCTGGATTCACACCTCAAAAAGTTGGAAAAAGTACACCGGTAAGCTTGGAAAGCTAAAAAAACAAAAAAACTGTTGAATAATTTTAATAAGAACTGATAAACTGTATTATGCGGAATGTCAACTTTGTGTGTAAAAATATTTCAGGCAGACTCACGCTTACCAAAGCCACCGAAACCGCCTGAAAAACCATTGATGCCTTACATGAGATACAGTAGAAAAGTTTGGGACCAAGTAAAAGCCCAAAATCCTGAGTTAAAGTTGTGGGAAATTGGAAAGATAATAGGACAAATGTGGAGAGACTTACCGGAGGATGAAAAAACCGAATTTATAGAAGAATATGAGGCAGAAAAGGTCCAGTTTATAAAATATTATTGATTATCAGACCAAAAAATCGTATTATAATAAATGAAATATTTTCTTATCTGTTAAATGGTTTTTAAATAACTTTAAATATATTTTAGGTCGAATATGAGAAGAGTTTGAAGACTTATCACAATTCTCCAGCATATCTTGCATATATTGCAGCTAAAAATCGTGGAAAATCTGGTAGGTTTAAGTAAACTGAAAATTAATCAGATGTTTTCCTGCTTGAAAGTCCTTAATTAAACACCCTCTGCGTAAAACAGCTTCAAAAAATGATTTATATAATATTTTAACATCTGTTCAAGAGGAAGAATAAACTGAAATTTAGTTAAAACTTTCACACTCTCTATACAATTTGAAAACTTAATTAATTAGGTACTTGATTGGTGTTCAAAATGCATGGAAATAAATTGGAAATCCTTAATAACTTTAGTCTAATGCAGCTTTGTGTACAGCTCAACAAAACAGTGACGATCGAGAGACTCACGAGCGTTCTTCAGGTAGTAGTAAAAGCCAAGCTGCTCAAGATCGTAGGATAGATATTCAGCCAGCAGAAGATGATGATGGTATTAAATCTATTTACCCCTGTAATTTTTAGTAGATCATTTTTCTGTACTGAAATTCAATTAATTCTCGTTTTCAACATCTTACAGATCAAGATGACGGCTACTCGGTGAAACACGTTGCATATTCTAGATATACTCGGAATCATAGACTAATTAATGAGATATTTAGCGATACAGTAGTGCCTGACGTTCGATCTGTTGTTACTACTCAAAGAATGCAAGTCTTACGACGTCAAGTACAATCTTTGACAATGCATCAGGTATATTTCACCCTCACGAGTTAATTTGGAATAATTTAAAATTCTAAGATTGAAAGTATCTGAGTGAAATGTTTTCCAGAAAAAATTGGAGGCAGAGCTGCAACAGATAGAGGAGAAGTTCGATGCTAAGAAACGCAAGTTCATCGAAGCCAGCGAAGTATTTCAAGAAGAACTCAAGAAAGTAAGTCAATATTTCCCTCAGGATTGGTTCCATCGTCCTTATCATGTTTTCCCTTACTTTGTCCAGCATTGTAAGCCCGCCGTTGACGAAGATGCGTTTAACAAAATGGTGGAAAGACAGTATGAGCTTTTACGAAGAGACAGACAGAAAGGTACAGAAGAAAATCGATCAGACGGCCCAGCATCAAGCGAATCAACTCCGACCTCTACACCAACGCCCACGCCAGCTCCTGTTAACGAAGAGGTTCAACCAGAGGTAATTTATACCTGGCGAATGTGATTGATAGAAAATTGAAGATGAAGAAGCTTGTTGATTTTTAAACTAATATGAATAATTTATTTTTAAAGATTCCAGATAACGATACAACGGAAAAGAAGAATAGTATGGATGTAGAAAAGCCTGTTGAAGCTAAAAAGGAAAATCTCTCACCACCGTACACAGAAACAAAACCTGAACCAATGATTCAAGGAAACAGTCCCACTCAGGCACCATCACCAGTTACATATCCGCCAGTAGTTAGCCCTGTTCAGCAACCTGTTGTTACTACACCTATTAATGTACCTCCAGCTCAACCTTCTACTCCTCCAATCGTCCCACCTCCTGCTCCAGTCCCACCACCACCGCCACCACCACCTCAACAACAACAGCAGCCACAGCAACAACAACAGCAGCAACCTCAGCCACAGCAGCAACAACAGCCTCAATCACAGCAACAGCAGCAACCACAGCAACCACCATCACAGCAGCCACAACAACAACAGCCACAGCCTCAAGCTCAGCCTCCACCACAGCCTCAGCCTCAGCCCCAGCCCCAGCCACCACAACCGCCACAGCAACAGCAGCAGCAGCAGCAACAACAACAACAGCAGCAGCAGCAACAACAACAACAGCAACAACAACAGCAGCAGCAACAACAACAACAGCAGCAGCCACCTTCCCAACCACCTCCCTCACATACTCCTCATCAACAAAACGTTCATCCAAATCATTCAATGCCTCCACATCAAAATCATACATTACCTTCGCAAGGAACTCCTCCGCACAATCAGAATATTCCACCGCAAACTATACCCTCTCAAAATACAATGCCTCCTAATCCTCATGTCAATTCCATGATGCCTACTGGTCAAAGTTATAACCAACAGTATCAACCTACAGGAGGCCAGCCAGCTCAGAATGTACCTTTAGCACCTAGACCTCCGCATCCATCCTATGGTTATTCTCAACAACAGCCTTATCATCAACCTTATCCCCAGTATCCTCCACATCCTTATTATCAATCATATTCCCAATATCCTCCGCATTCTATGGGGAGACCGCATTCTCATGGACCTCATAGCCCACATAGTCCGCATTATCATCCTCAATCACCGCATAATGTTGGAGATGGAAATTCAGGGAGTAATGTTGGATCTGAGACTGGAACTCCGTATGCTTCTGCACCTGCTCATAGCGATAGGGATAGACCTCCCGAAAATCAAACTGATAATCAACCAATTGATTCTAAATCTGGATCGGGGTAGATTTATCATTTTTTAAATAGTTTTGAAGTAACTATTTAAAGGGATGGAAACTTTCTTTTGGAGGATTTTGTAATCTACGTATTAATATCATTGCACTTGTGGATTTTTAATTATTAGACACTTTCACGATTATGTTCATGTTGTCTTAATGTTGAATCATTTAATATTGAATTTCGTAGGTTTAAGTGATGATTGATAAGATAAAACAGATATTTTATGATTATTATTTGAATACTTAGAAGAGTAAATATTACTGCTTTTTTAAAAACGAATATGTAATGTGTATGAACTTTCTCACTGATGTAAAGCTATTTTACAATTTCTAACTTTTCTTTATTTTGAGAGAATAAAAAAAAACCACATGGTATTATAGTGAAAATGGAACATGTGGTGTTTAAATAAAGAAAATAGAATGTAAAAAGTTAATCAACAAAGTATAAACGTATCGAAATAGTATTTGTGGGTAAATATATCTTAGAAATAATATAATAAAACTTAGCGTATGATCATTTTTCCCAATGGTAATTTCTGCCTGCATTCGCTTACAAAGTAGGTATTTTATAAAGGATTGAAATCAGGAAACTGGGATAATAGGTTGATTAATATAAACTAATAAGTCTTATCTAATTTTCTTGGTAATTTAAAAGAAAGAAAACATTTTCTTCAACTTGTATCGCATATTTATATAAAATAAATATATTAAAAATGAAAATTAAAGAAAAAAAACTATTCTGCATTCATCGTCCATCATTAAATTAATTTTATTATTGAAAATAAAAATAAACTTTTGTTCTGTAAAAAAAAAATGAAACATTTATTTCATCATTTTCATCGTAATTCGATTAGAACTACACAGCGTAGAGCCAAACCATGGTAAGTATTTGACTTACAAGACATATATCGTGAGTAAAAATGTAATAAATTATATGTATATCAGTATACAAAGATACTCGATCAACGCAGAGTTTGTTCGACCGATTACCACTTTGTTGTAGTAGTAGCAGTAGAACTACGTTACATAGGTACTTAAAAGTACTTAAATACTAGTATACAAGGTAAAATTAATTTAGAAAATTTGATAACAGTTTTGTATTGTTTCAGAAAAGAAAGAAAGAAAAATAAAACAGAAAAAGAAAATACCTATTTTACAGACATTTATTTATTAAAGAATAAATTAACGACTCATTTCACAGCCTTCATTTGCCAAAGTCCGTCGTTAAGATAATGGCAATTCTCTATACCAACACCTTTGTTTATTTTTGCTCTGAAATTAAATAGAACAAAAACATATAATGATGTAGCATAATATAATATAAATTATCGATTTGATATAGTATAATGATACATAAATTATCCAACAACAAATAAATAACTCACATATCATCAGTTGATAGCGAGGTCATCCCAACTGCCAAAGCATGTTGTTTACCTTCAGCCATAACTGCCTGAATAATGTAGTTAAGTTCAAACATATATGCAATTAATGGTTCAATTCATTTTATTACAGATTTTTTGATTCAATTTAATTAAAAAATAGCCAGCTAAAAAATTTCTGAAAATGTGGATTTGGAAAAGAATAACGAAGTCAAATCTTGACTCTATCTCATTGATCTTCTGGATGCAATTGAAAAAAGGATACAACTACTGTCCCTTTTGGAGCCGTCGTCATTTGTGCACCAGGAGAAGTTAGACCTGGACACATGATGTTAGCGCCGCTAAGAACAAAACGGATTGCTCCTTTGTCAACTTGTTGTATGGGTAGAAAAAATGGATCTACAAAACAAAAAGAGTAAGGAACATATATTACGTGTTTAAACCTATTCGGGCTTTGCTGGAAGACTTTAAAATCACGATATAATACAATGCAATAAAAAATACGACTTACACTTATGTAGTAACTTCAAAGTAGGCATCCACGGTCCTTCTCGTTGGTGAAAAAAAAGCAGCTCCCCGGCGCTGTTTACCATTATTTCTATGTGATCGTGGCTGTAATTGGAGAAATTGAATAGCGAAAGAGGAATAGGAGAATATTGAAATACGATAGCAAGAAAATTTTCTAAAAATCGCAGAATACGGATATTTTGGGCGAGATAAAGATCGCCGAATAATTTAAATTCGATTATCCGAAATCCTCGCTTTCTAAATAGATTTTAATTAATTTTTGATAATTCTCACCATTTGACAATCCTGAAAGAATCTTTCTTCGGTATTATTTGATCAATGTAAGATTCCAAGTGTGGATAAAGTTCCAAAAGCTTAGACCTGATCCCTTTCTGAACAGACGACTTTAGCTGTTGAACACCTGATATACTGTCCTTTTCATCGAATCTAAATTTTAAATAACAAAAAAAAAACAATATAAAATAGAATTATTGTCCAATACACACGGATAAATCGTATTTGGTATCTTTTTCTTGTTTTTCTTCTAATAATTTAACATACTTTTTAAACATTTTCTCCTAAATTAAGGTTAACTTCGGCACGCACAGTAAGACCACTGAACATATAATGCATACATAACATAACGACTCGATTGAAAGATACGCGGATTTGATAACCACAGTTATACACCGAATATACGATGAGTTTAGGAAGACTGAACCAAACTAGCGGAAGATATTTGTGAATGCATGCCGTGCCGGGCGAAAGAATAAAGTATTGCAAGAAATAAAAAAAAAATTCATATGATTTGAAGACACTGACGAAAGAAATCTTACAGTACTTGTCAAATAAATAAAAATGGCAGATCTATTCACTAGCACTACGACGTATGAAGATGTTCCGAAAGCAAAAGGCGGCGGAGAAGCAGAATTACAGGAATTTCTAATGGTCGAAAAACAGAAAGCTCAATTCAACGCACAGGTGAGGTTAGATGGAGTCAAGTCGGACTAATTTCTGCTTAGTCTGAAACCTAAAATACACAAAAGATTGATTAAAAACGATTGAAAAAAAAAAAAAAAACCCAATACATGTGCAAAATTTTATTCCTCGCCACCAATTCAACCTATTGCATCATTTTTGGTTTTTCAGATACACGAGTTCAACGATTTTTGTTGGGAAAAGTGTATGGAGAAACCATCCAGCAAATTAGACAGCAAGACAGAAACATGCCTTAATAATTGCGTGGATAGATTTATAGACGTTTCCCTATTGATAACAAATAGATTTGCCCAATTGTTACAGAAGAGCGCAGGTGGAATGTAATAAAATTATATGAACATTGTTATTATTAAATGAATAAATAAATGTACAAAAGAAACTCAACTAGCGCTGCTAAATATTGATATTGTAAAAAAAAAGCAACAAATAGATGCATTGTCTAAAAAATTTGAAAAACAAGATCTAAAATGAGATAGAAATTTGACCACTCTTGAGTTATTTTTTCTTTCACCAAATTTATTGGAAAATATCTTTCAGACTCTTAACCAACTCCGGAGAGTATTATATTTTAAATACAAATTAATGGACATACGAAGTTTATATTATGCTTTATATACATGAAATTCATTATTTGAATAATAACTTAGAAAAATTGATTATAATAAAGGATATTTATCTTCCCCTTTCACCAGACAAAAATATTTCACGATATTAAGTTTAAAATAGGTACATACATGAAAACCATTACGAATCTTTGACCATTAATAAACGTTAGAAATTCTGAGAATAACAATTTGAATAATTAATGAAAATTTAGTATTAATAAATTAAATTAAAGTTTTTGTTATTTTTTCGTTTAATTATCACAAGAAAACCACACGTTATAGACATATTGGTCTTTGCGGTAAACACATATTATAAAACGCGTCTTTTTTCCAAAATTCTGGAGTCTTCCATCCACACCATCCTTTGTTAATTATAGTGGTAAGATTTTCTACTCCGGTATAGTGAGGATCGAGAATCAAGAATTTCACATCTCCAGAGCTCTCGTTATAATCTATTCCCAGTATTGTATGAGCCAATACACCGCCGCCTGACCAAAACAGAATAAAAATTACAAAAACTCGTCTTTTTTGACAAGAAAATAATGCCCCTAAACAAAATTTTTACCAATCATCACAGGCGTTCCTTGCGTCTGAAAATGATAAGCCAAAGAAGAAGCTAGAGTTGGCATTTCTAGACCATTGGAAGCACAAAGTACTTTTATCGTTACACTGAGCAAAGTCTCTAGTACAAATCCCACTTCTGTAGAGCCAATCCATTGCTTACTTCCGATAAAGCTAGACTGTTTATCGCCTATATCCACTAAACACTTCTGGATTTCTCTGTGGCTTGGTACTAATTTATCAGTATAGCCCTGCAACCTGAAAAATTGATTATTAGAACCCGGAAAAACAATAAACAATCAAACATAATAAATAAAACAAGGTGATTTACCTGTACCAAGAGACGATCGTTTGAAGAGATCGATAAGCACAGCCCCAACCATTATCGTCAAATTGATCTTGCATATAGTGATGATAAGCATAAAGGCCGTCGACTAGACTCAACTTTCCACCCGTAACTGTAATAAAATTTAATCAGGGTGTTTGTATCGTTTTACACTCAAGAAAGAGACCAAAACAACAAAATAATACGAAGATAGAGATAGAGCAACTACCTCCAGAGGTTTGAAGCGCTTCATGAGGATTCAGGAGTGGCTCGTTCGCTTCTATATCACTTCGGAACCTAAGAGCATTTCCTTTGCGGAAATACGGCCTTGTTGTGTCTAATGCTAGAGCTGAGTGTAAGCTCTTTCGATAATGTACTGAAACGTTTGATAAAAAGATAAGGAAATATTGTTTGAAGTTCTGTAAGACCAGCTAACAATAAGATCCCAATTTTTTCATGTCTGATTAGCTTATCTAAATTCTTTATATAAATTTCAATAATATTCGATCAAAAACTGGTAAAAGTAATTTAACAGATCTTCTGATTATCAAACATTAAATATCATATCAACGGAATAACTTTGTTAAGTTTCATCTTCTGAATTTCCGACTCACACATTTCAGAGTTTGAACTACCAGCTGGATAATTAATCGTAAAAAGATGCCCGCAACTCCTTGGTTTGAAATGTATTGGTTCTGGTAATTTCAGAGCCGTTCCATCTTTGGCAAGTTGTTTATTCAGAGATTGTTCCGTCAACTTTAAATTTCGACAAACAGATTCTACCAAGACAGCATAAAGCTGTGCCATTCCTATGTTCAGACTCACAAAGGAGAGAGCATCTACTTTTAGATTGAAGTCAAGGCATTCAAACGATTCTGAAACGAAAAGAAAAGAAAAAAAAATTCACATTTCTTTATTTCTTGTCATTTTCTTCTTGCAGTTTTCAATGCTCACGCTTAATGTGCTGTAATACAGGAGCGCACTTGATTCCTCCCTCCAATAGTCTGTCTTTGGTTGAAATTATGAACATATCTGCAGGGATTGCATCCTATGTTAAAAAAAAAAAACACAGTAAAACCTTCAATGTTAACATTAGGTACAATAAATAAATGAAGCTGGGTTGAAAAATATCTTGAGTTTGAGTAAAAAAAAGCAAAAAAAAACTGTATCTTTCTAATTAAAATCAGTTCCTTTCTCTAGTTTTTTACATTTTTCATCCCAACTCTGATGCAAAATCAAGAGAATAGAGACATACAACTATTTCTGGAACCCGCTTGATATTGCCTTTGTTATTCCCGATACCTTCGTACATCGCACCGCTAGGTGCATGTAAGAGTTCAACAGATGATTCTTTAGAGTCGATTTCTCCGCCAAGAAGATAAATATTATTTCGTGGTAGATAAAATCCCACTTTCCCGGATGCAATCTGAAAAATAATCGACAAATGTAGAGAAAGATGTTAAAGAAATGCTGCGCAGAATTCAGCTAATATAAAATTTACATTTTTTCTAGCTTGTTGAAGCGCGTCAACTAGTCCGTCCTTTCTTGTGACTATTGGAAAGCTGGCTTCTAATCTAATGTAAGCAAATTGTTGCCAAATTTCTAGTTCGCTAAGAACTTCTAAATTTCCAGCCTCCTCAAGCTTCTGATGAATATAAAAATATGACTGAAGTTCAGTACCGCCAATTCCACACTTCAGAAGTAGAGGATTATCCGTCACGTCTATATCCTAATAAAGAAATAGATGAAAAATGAATAAGGACACTATCTACAGGGAATTATACTGCATAATTGCCCCTTGATTTAACTTCTAGTCAAAATCTGTGAAAGATATACAAACAAACTTGATTAAATTAAATAAGATAAAAACAGATCACCTTAAAAGCGTAAAGAATTGCTTCTTCGCTACGCCCAATAGCTAGTATACCGCAGAGGTCAATTTCAGCAGGCATATTAAGCTGCAGATCAACATGATTAGATTCGGCCTCGTCTTTACCATTTTCAGAATTTAAGGTAAATGTCAAAACCATTAAAGTATTTTCGTAAACTAAGCCATAGAGTCGCCCAGTGCAAGCGAAATTGACCTTGTTTAATCGCTGTGGAAGAAAAAAATAATAGAGTGAATGAATCATGAAAAAATAAAATTGCTATGTGTCGTGAGAAATTTGGCGGAAAAATATTCCTCAATTATTATTTTGAGAATTATTTTTAACCCCTTTTAAAACGATCGGAAAAATAAAAGTCATCTGACGACCCGTTTTTTAACCTAAATAACCTAAATAACATGAAGAGATTATTAGACATGCATTACGCGAAATTTTTACACTAACCTCGATTACATTTGACGATATTTTCAACTGTGGTGCCATTTTTTCTGTATTAATTACGATTTAATAAATCCCATATGGAAAATCTATCGTATTGTATGTCTGTGAACTGTCAAAGTCTCAAGCGTATACAATATTCGGTATGTATTTCAACAGCAGTGAGGTTAGGTTGTGTTATGTTAGGTTAGGCTGGAGGTTAAGCACTTGCCTTTGAATCGACTTTCGACTATGTTCACATCCAACAACAACGCGATCGACTCATCGTACGAATTCATTTCTACGTTCACACTGGTTAAAATTACTGATTTTCTTTTATTTTAGATAAAATTAAAGTGAATTTGAAAAATAAAACTCATTTCACAGAACAATCCAGCATCGTATTAAATTTTATACTTTTAATAAAATACAAAGAAATGCTCTTATCGCTACACGATATGTTTAAATGCTTATCCCCACTTTTTTTTAAATAGCTAGACTATTAGTTAGACCTAAAAATTGTACGACAATTTTGATGAAAATCTGAAATGGCAAGGCTGAAAAAAATTATAAAAATCTATTTTTGGTTTCTGATATTTAACAGGAGTATGAATAACATTTTTAGACTTAAAAATCGATAAAAGGAACGGAAAAATCGTTGGTAACATCCGCCGGGTGAAATCGGAGGGAATAAAAAAGTCTAAACCGGATGATTTTAGGAACGAAGTGTGTCGTGATTGGCAGCTGAAAGTTCGTATCTCGGAAACAATTGTTTCGATTGGTGAATTCAAGCACAGCTTGTAACGTATCGCCAGCTGTTGCCTGTTGGAGTTAAGTTTGTTTTAAAATCAAACGGCAAGAGAGAAGTTTGTTGGTGTAACTACTCCAAGCTCCAATTTTTCCTCTGCAATGCTCGGGCGGTTTTGAACCTAGGGTGGTTTCTTGTAAATCGTGAAAAGTAACAGACGCGGATTAATTGTGTCTGTGAAAATCAACCGACCCAAGAAATAAAGGAACCCGTCAATACTTGTAAATATATAAATAAAATAAATTTGACCGAAATTTAACAAGACCGAAGGATATAATGGCCACAATTCGAGTGCACGAGGATCAGGAGAATCGCATTTCCGAGGTTCTACGAGGCAAGGAGAATATCTCTATCCAAAATAATGCCCAAGTATTACAACAGAACAAACGGGCGGTTCTCGGAGTCATCAACAACAACAACTGCCTCAGAAATACCAAGCCGGTAATTATATAAAAAAAAAAAATAAAAAAATTATAGTATAAACAACTTTTGTTGCTTATTTTCTGATTTTTTTTTTTAATTTATTTATAATTTTATTTTGGATCATTTTTATCCAACAAACTCTTAGATTTATACATCAACTAATTACTTGAATTCTAAAAATCAATACCTGAAATTTATTCAGATTAGAAAATCTCGATTTCCCTAAGCAACAAAAACAACAAATAAACCGATTAAACGATTCTTCTTGAAAATGCTTATGTCGTGTGTATCGATTTTTTGGAATCGGCTAAGCTTTGGATGCTTTGGACTCTAGTCTTTCGAAGCTTGGAGACAAGGCTGACCATTAATTTCTCTATCTTAAAAATCTTTTGTCGAATTTATTCCAGCGTTGAAAAACAAAGTTTTAAACAAACTAGACTTTTTATTTGAGTATTTTTTACCCAAAACTTAATCCTCCACACATCTTAAAGCTCTAAGAAGGATAGCATGATAAAGCGGCCTTGATACATAACCTCAAAACCTCAAACCATTCCTTTTTTTTTTGTTTCTCATTTTAAATCCAGGAGCTTGGAGGAAAGGATGAAAAGTATCCGAAGTCAAAAACGTTTGTTGCAAGCCAGTATGAAACTTTTAAGATATACGAAGACAAGAAAGAAGAAATTGGACCTTTCAAAGTTTACGAAGATAAATTGGAAAAGGAAACATCAGTCGCTTTGAGAGAGTCTAAAGAGTTGAAAGAACCAAAAGTGAAACAACAAGCTGTAGAGATAACGACCAAAGTTGAAAGAGAAAAGCCAGTGATCGATGCAATTCCTGCAATTTTACCGTCTCTTAGAGCCGCCTTGCAAGAAATAAATCAGAAGAAACGAGAAGAGACTTTCTTCAATCAAGAAAGTCCTATGTCATTGGAAAAGTCAGTATCTTTTACAGATTCTTCTAAAGAAGATATAGCTGCTAAAAGAGAGGCTAGCAAAGCTCTGAGGCTAAATTTCTTTGACGTAGATGAGTACAGGGCGGATATTTACAACTATCTTCGTTCTGCGGAGGTTCGTTTTGCAGAAAAATATCATTGTTTGATAATTTGACCCTTTTTTTATTAACGGAAATGATGATTTTGCCATTTCTTAAATTACACAGATTCAACACAGGCCAAAACCAGGATACATGAAGAAACAGCCAGACATCACATACTCTATGCGGTCAATACTCGTCGATTGGTTGGTCGAAGTTGCAGAGGAGTATCGATTACACAGTGAAACTTTGTACTTGGCTGTTTCTTACATCGACCGTTTTTTATCTTACATGAGCGTTGTTAGAGCCAAACTCCAGCTTGTTGGTACAGCAGCAATGTTCATCGCTGCGTAAGTCTTGATTTTCAAAATAAAGTGATTTTATTCCTTAAATATCTGTCTCACTCTTTTTAAGGCTCTGAAAAATGATCAAGGCTAACAAAAAGCTAGTATTTGTGCTAAAAAAAAAAAAAAAAATACTCAAACTGTTCAATGTTAATGAAATTTTTCATTCAACAGAAAATATGAAGAGATTTATCCCCCTGATGTTGGTGAATTTGTATATATCACCGACGATACATATACAAAGAAACAAGTTTTGAGAATGGAACACCTAATCCTTCGCGTATTGTCGTTTGACCTCACCGTGCCGACGCCGCTAGCTTTTCTCACAGACTTTTGCATCAGTAACAACCTTTCAGAGAAGATACAGTATTTGGCGATGGTTCGTTTTTCTTAACTAAAACTATTTATACTCAATTTTATTCGCTTTGTTTACTAAATGTTGAACCAGAGGACTTTGAATCTCTCCTAATCGACAAAAGATGTAACTTAAGAAATACAGTGGAAAGAAAAAAATCAGTAAACTTGATATTTCATATTTAACAGTACTTGTGCGAGCTCTCTATGCTTGAGGCAGATCCGTACCTAGTATTCCTACCAAGTCATTTGGCCGCGGCAGCTATAGCTTTAGCACGACACACCTTAAATGAAGAAGTATGGCCCGAAGAATTGGCACTCTCAACTGGCTACAGTTTCAAAGAGTTAAAAGGATGCATTAGTTGTCTTACCAAAACCTTTAGCAATGCATGTAACATTCAACAACAAGCTATTCAAGAAAAGTACAAAAGCAGCAAGTTAGTAACTCAACTAAATACACTTTGAAATAATAGTAATTACCAAATCTTGTCTGACCAATTAGCTTGGATAAATAATATTAATAATAATTTCTGTCTAATTATTGCGCCATTTTTTACGTTTGGAGTTTAAAGGCTTTAGTGAATTTATTGACTTAGAATATAAACAAATGGAATTTTTCTTTATTTGAATCTTTATTGAACTTTATCATCTAAATATGAGTTTAAATTATAGGTACGGACATGTAGCTCTTCTGCTACCTCGTAGTACTGATATATTGGGAAGCGAAGACGATGGAGAGAGTGCCTAGTTTAATGCGAGAATAAAGGACAACTGCAAATAACGATAAGCGGGCCAAGTTCTAGATAAAAAGAATGTTAATTAACGAACCTCCAGATCAATGAATCCCGATAATAGGAAAGAGTATCTAGGAGGGGATCAGCAGGGCAAGACTGATTGACTGATCTGGGTACAGCGTAAAAGTGAAAGTGCATGCATTAATTATCAATTTAGTCGATTCGCCAGTACGACGCTTGTCTACGATTTAATTTAATCTATCGTATTAGACAAAATAAATAAATGTACTGAATGTACCTACACAACATACTTACAGACTCGTATATATATTTTTTTTCTCATTTTTCATTTTTTTTTTTTTTTTTTTAACTATTATTTTGGTAAATATTGAAATTTTCACAAACTAAATCGAGATTTTCATCGTTATATTAACGAAGATATGTATCCGGATAAAACAGTCTTGTTTGTTTGTTCGGCATTTTTTTTTTTTTTCTAATTTATTTTTGAAAATTTCTTAGTATTTTTTATACTAGTTATAAATATATATATATATATATATATATATATATATATATATATATATATATATATATATATATATATATATATATATATATATATATATATATATTTCTATTTTTTTTTAAACAATTTTTAATTGAATTTTTTGCCTCACGTTAATTTTTTTGTTTTTATTATTGAGAAACGAAAGAAAAGAAAACGAACAACAACAGTAACAACTAGTAATAATACAAAATCCTAAATTTGTCTTTTTTTTTGCCAGTGAAGTGTGAAGAGTAATAATAATAATATTAATATTAATAATCTCTGTATTTATTACCAATACTTTACTATTATAATTAGATACACATTATATTATTGTGATAACAGCATTTCATTTGAATATTTGTTTGATTTTTTTTTGTTTTTTTTTTTTTAAATTTCTTTTCCGTGATTCTGTTTGTTTTTTTTTTTAATTCTCGAATAGCAAAATAGCCCCCCCCCCTCCCCCCTATTCTTAATTCTTCGTGTTTTGTACAGTTATTTATTTACAAATGATTCTACTATACTTATATTTTACCAAATTTCATTATAAATACTACATACACGCATATTATTATACCATAATGTCAACCGGCTTGCATACATCGAAACAAAATACATACATACATACAATTTATAACTAAATTTCTTAAATAAATAACAATTGTAAATCTAATTAACGATTTACTATGCAATGGTAAAGATACACTGAAAGTCCTCATTGCTGTACTTAGCTGTACTACTAAAAGAAAAAAACGAAACGAAGAAAATTCATAGAAACTGCATGCGAAACTGCATACATTTAACATGATGATTTTCAGACCAATGTAATAAATTATTATTATTATTTTATACAATAAATATATTGCATCCGCATGTAATTTATCAGCTTTGTTATTGCTTATCAGATTGAGATAAATTTCTTCTTGATTTTATTTCGATTTATTCGAATACTAATATTCATTCACAATTCACGTAGTTTTAACAAATTCAGTCAAAATATCTTAAGAAAAAAAAAGCATTTTTGAATAAATCAAACAACGTTTCAAATTGACCACCTTAATTTTATCAAGAGGGCGACACAATCGCACGACCATTATATTCTATCGAGTTCACAACTATTTATATATACGCTTAATGCTCGTTCCACCTCCTGCGATCATTTGCGAGATTATTGAACGTTGATAATTCTGTGTCTGACGTTTGACGTTTAACAGAAATTACACCCAAAATATCTAAGCTTTAGATTAATTTTAATTAAAGTCTAAATTAATACGTGAGTAAAGTTTCATTTTCATATTATCATTACTCTGTACAAACATATACAGGCTAAGTATTTCTACAATAGTTAATCACTTTAGAGAAAATTTTACCAACCGATTAAAGAAAGTCGGACTCAATTTTTTCCGACAGTTTTACGTATCTGGTTTATCAATGTATGACATTAATTCCCATGAATATCGTATTATACTCTGAAAATAATGATTCTCCATTTTTATTACTCAAATCGAATTCTTCGTTCTGAAGATATAGAAAAAAAATCTAACCTCACAAATCGCGTGACGATGATATCATTAAGAAAAAAAAAACTTTATTTTTTTCAGTTCAACAATATGGATTCATTTTTCAAAGACGAACCCGAGATCGATCCTGCAGCTGAATTTTTAGCTCGCGAACAGGACCAACTTGCAGGATTAGAAGATGAAATTCCACCCGTTGCCCTCTCCACGCCAGCTGCGCCGATTATAGAAGGTGAGATGTAAAAAGTAAAATTTGGATCTACAAAAGCTGGAATATTGATTATAAAAAATATTTGATAGTTATGCTAACTTCTTTGCCTGTAAAAAGTATTAAAACTCATCAGAATTTATATAATTTAAATAATTAATTAGTTTTTTGTCACTCCATTAGCCATGATTATTCATTTTTAGTCTCATTTTTCAAACGCTGGCTTCCAAGGTTTGAAATCCAGCCTCTAAAATGTGACTCTGAAGTTTTATTCTGGATAGAAAGTTTAAAAATCTTGAAAACGATCTTCAGATATATGAAGTTTAGGTTATCGATCACTATGAATGTTCCAATACTTTTAATACTGTGATATTTTATAGATGACTTCTCGGCAAACTTTGGAGAATTGAAAGGTGGACCTGGAGGAGATGCTGATGGAAGTTTTGTAATGATTAACGCAGTTGATCAGCCTCCTGAGGCTCCTGTTCAGGATATACCAGGTAGATCAATGTGTTAAGATACATTGTTCCATCGTAGATCAAACTATGCTAACATTCAAATGAATCACGTCATTCCTCTTGTTTCCTTTTGTGCAGAAGCACCGCCTGTTGTACCTGCGGTGTACGAGGAACCTGAGAAAATCCGAAAATGGAGAGAGGAGCAGAAAACCAGACTAGAAGAAAAGGGTAATGAATTATTTGGAGCAATAAATATGCGAATTTGATCAAACTTTCGTAATAAAGTTAGATTTTGAGAAGGGGCTTGGTCCATAGAGGTTTTTAATTAGCATGGTTTGGAATGCAACATACTCCAGTTTCATGGAATTTGAATGAAACTACTTTTATATAAGGACAGATACAGGGTCCTTTGAAAAAGTTGTCATAAGCCGAATTTTATATTTCCATGTTTGTTTTTTTGTATTTTAATCATTTGGAATTTTGAACAGATGAAGAGGAAGAAAAGAAGAAGGATGAGTGGAGAGAGGGGGCGAAAAAAGAACTTGAAGAATGGTACAAGCACCATTCGGAAGCAATAAGCAAGACAAAAGCAACGAATAGGTATAACTTGCTTATATCACGTATCACACGTCTTTCAATTCCTCGATTTCAAGCTGCCTATGCTTTGCTTCTGCGTTATAATTAGCTGATCTATGTACGCAGCGTTATAATATGAGCAAATAATAATTGGTTGTGAGTCTTGCGTTTAGAAATCGAAGCAGAGATTCGAATTGAACTTCGAATTTTCTCATGCAAGTCTTACAACCAATTAGAAATGTTGTTTCTCTGAAATTTCTACTGTTGCGTAACATACTGATAAGTAGTTTTGATAGTTTAGGCGTGCAATTAACATTAACGCCAAATCATTATTATCGATTGATTAATTTCTTTGATTATATAATCCGGTTCTGCGAGCCGTTATTCATCAGCATTTTGGATCTTAGCTTCGGGATTTTTTCTCCATTAATCAAAAAACATAATATTCTAATATAATCTGTGATAGTATCCTGCTTTTTTTATGCTTCTTAGGGAGTCTGCCAAGTAAGTAAATCGTTATCGTCATCACGTATCTTACCCTGCCAACACTTACTCGCTAAGTAATTTACCACGCATATGCAAATTGATTAAACACGTTATTTTTTTTGGTTTTTATAATCAAGAAAAGATTCTTCTTCAATAAAATTATACATTACCAATCGATGTAAAGATATTTTCAGCCGCGATCCATCACCGCTTTTCACAGAATTAAATTGCTGATAGTTTTTTTTTTTTTTTTCTTCAAGTTTAGCAACTATCGCTCTGTTCGGTGTCTAGCAATATATCTGCAGTAATTTTTTCGTTTTTTAGCATCGCAATCTTTCAATATTTTATGTGACCTCTATGTTCCCTATTCTTCAATCTTTGTCTTCAATTTACACAAATTTTATATGTTTTTTCATAAGAAACTGAGTCAAATGAACACTGCCACTATTAACACAATAACACACAATTATATGAAATTTTCTGATACTATTTTTTAAATAGGCTAACGCGAATCGTAAACATTTAATCTTCTTTTCAATAGAAATGCAGAAAAGCAGTTTGTCGCTGAAGCGGACGAACCAGAGCCCGGAACGGAGTGGGAACGCATAGCTAAACTTTGCGATTTCAATCCTAAATCATCTCGTACTTCAAAGGATGTATCTCGAATGCGATCAATTATTTTACAACTAAAGCAGACTCCGCCTGCCCCTGTGAATGCCTAATCATGATGAGCTGCTAATGCTATAGCTGTTATGCTCTGTGCGTTCCATTGTAATCTTGTTAATGATATTGATAATGAAATGAATGTTAGAAGATGATAAAAGGAGAAATATTTCAACAAATCATAATAATTAATATAATATAAAACAAAATAAAAAAACAACGGCAAAACAAAATAAGTTAATATTAAACAATTATGTTTTATTCACGCATAGGTGTAATTGTATTACTAATAAAGTTATCTGATATTAAAACTAAATACTTGAATTCGTTTTCTTTTTGAATAATCATTATATTCTTTAATCGATATAAAATTATATGAAAATACATTGTTTTTATATATATTTGTTTTTTTTTTTTTTTATATTTCAACATATCCCATATTAGGGTGTTTCAAACAAAAATAATCTTTTTTTTTAGGTCTCATGGTCGCAAAAGTTACCATGAGATGTAATGAAAATTCTCCTAAAATTTCAGCGCGATATCTTAAAAATTGAGCCGGCGCTTGAGAAGTCTTTCTTCCCATTTAAAGTACAAATTTTTTTTTCTCAACTTTCGTTGGAAAATGCAGTAAAAAAATTTTTATACAATTTCGACTAGCACCTTCCTATAGGAAATTGAATTCTCTACAAAAATGTTCTGAATAGTCATACTCGTAACTATAATAGAAAAAAAGTTACAAGTATCCAAAGTTTAGGAAAATTCTCTTTTCTTTTAGGAGACTTGTAACTATTTTTCTATTATAGTTACGAGTATGACCATTCGACAAATTTTTGGAGAGAATTCAATTTCCTATAAAAAGGTGCTAGTCAAAATTGTATAAAAAAATTTTTCATTGCATTTTCCAACGAAAAATGAGAAAAAAAAATTTGTACGTGTATTTTAAATTGGAAAAAAGACTCCTCAAACGCCAGCTCAATTTTCAAAATATCGCGCTGAAATCTTGGCAGAATTTTCATTACATCCCATGGTAACTCTAGAGACAATGAGACCTAAAATAGAAAAATATTTTTGTTTTAAACACCCTAATACTATATGTATGTACACTATAATTATGATTATGATTCATAGACAAATGCGAACAGTACTGAATGTGAATCAAACATACATCAATCAGAGAAGTACAAAAATAGGTAATACATATTATACAGCAGATAAGATCAACTTATTGGAGAAGAAACACGCACATACTATATAATAACTTAAAATATCATCAACTCAATATCATATATCATATTTTTTGCTATTTTTTTTGTTGGTTTATCTTTCTTGTCAATAATAAAAAACTACGTCGACCTACATGATAAGTATTTAAATTTATCTAGTTATATACCTATACATGGAAATCGGAAATTAATGAATGAAAAAAAAAACGCTCCCACATTAATTTAACCGCGAACTTCGTCTTAAAATGTAATTATATTGTCAGTTTATTTTATTTCTTTCTGCTTTAACTCGGTCAAAGATAATCAGTAGAAAGAAAAGTAGAACTATAAATAACATATATTAATTAAGTCTTTAGTTAAAAAAAGAAACACGCGTAGTTTGAATAATTAAGTAATACCATGAGTTGAACTCTGTTTATACAAGAATTTTTAAGATAAAATCAATTCTTTGCAAGCAATTAACGAACATACTTGGACTGGGGTAGCCAGCCATGATACAATTATAAAATAATTTTGCTTGCCAAGAATCAAGTCTTGAAACTTCTGAACCTCAGCGTTTTTAGTTTGCTTCAATTCTTCGATTAAACCAAACTAACAGAATTTATTAGAGATACTGAGCTTATCAATATTTTGAACAAAACGAGTATCAAACATTCTTGGCAACGACACTATTACAAAAACCGTATAATGTGTAAAATCTATCAGCGATTAATATCGTTTAGTTTCATTAAATCGCTTCTATTTATTCTATTTTTTTTTTATTTTTTGCCATGTACAGGATTAACGACGACATTTTCAACTGCGGTACTTTAGTACCAATCCTTTGAGCATTCCTTTTGTACTTTCAAACGATTGACAAAAAAAAAAAAAAAAAAACCATCCATGAACATTTAATTATCTTATATCATGTGCTTGAATACTGATAGAATAATCTTTTATAAAGTCAAATTTTGTTCAGAGATTTCTTCCCACTACTCGTCTCTTTTCTCTATTCGCACATGTCTATTGTGCTGCAATAATACATTTCCGTATCCTCTTCAATTTGAAATGTTTTGAGAATGAGGATCGTAGCCCAAAATCATTACTCAAAGTCCAGAGTTTTCATACAGTTTAGAGACGGGCTTACGAGCAGCCTTCTTCTTGGTTCAACCGGAGTATCGAACCTAAAGACAATTCAAGAATTTCAATTATTTGTTTCAAGTCCAAGGTTTAATTCCTCAACGAACAAACATACAACATTATTTATAACGAGATAATTAGATTAAAAATAATCCATGAGTAAGATTTGATCTATATTTGATCTATGTATTAATGTATACCTTGAAGATTCATTGTCCGCAATCAGTTGTATCTGATGTCGCCAGCGATAGATATTAGGGTAAGAGTTTGGGCTTAAATCGACGTATGAAATGGCATGATAAACAGCGTAATCTAATTTTGACACGTTATCTCTGAAAGATAAAATTCATTAGCAACCTTCTCTGAATAAAATTAAATTACAAGAATCACAAAGAGAGAAATTTTACCCCTGAATAAAAGTCATTTCTCCTTGTACAGCAGTACACATGTCCTCATCTGAACTGCTGCATACAGAAAGTGGAGATGAAGGAGGTGTGAAGAATTCGTACTCTTCATCTGCGAGAATAAAAAAAAAATTATATATATATATATATATATACATACATACATAAATATAATACATATATTCAAGTAAATTGATTATTAATTTGTTCATTTTTTTTTTCAGATGCACGAAAATTTTTTAACTCTCATTATATGGATACGTCAATAATAATCTTTTATTAGGCAAGCATCTTATTGCACTCACCACTATCATCCATATTACAAAATAACCGCCTCTGTAGTGAATCTAGAAGTAAAACATTAGATAGGATTAAAATTACAAGGTCGACTATTGCTGATCTCATTGCAAAATAGTTATGTAGTTGTTATTTAGCAAGACAATGACGTCAATCCGTCAGATCTGTTTACAGATTCGGCAGTTTATTATAGCCTTACCAAATTCATTTGATTCCTGATTATCTACCATATCCAATGAAGAAGAACTTAACTGCGTACACAAAGCATTAAGTTCGCAAAAAGTATCTGAGACTTTGCCGTTAATTGGTTGCTCGATTTCCATCTCCTGAAAGAAGATCAATAGATATTTAATAACTCCATAGATAAATAAATGGGCGACCATTTAACAATTACCTCAACATCTTGCTTTGGGGTAGAGTTAAACCGTCGTTCAAAGAATTGCTCAAGCTTTGATAAACCCTCCTCAGTGGTTAAATCAGCATACGTATTCAAGAACGACCAGTTTTCTTTCCAGGGTACGTGATACTCCTTAGCCAGGTCTCTGAAATCGTAATTAATAGGTAAGATAAATGTAGAATTTTACCGCAACTTAAAAAAATCCTAAGTATCAGAAAAACTGGACGAATTTTGGTGACAGAATTGTGACACTGAAGTACTGACCTACCGACACGTTCGAGACCTTTCTCCGTGTCCTGTAGCCTATAAATAGTGTTCGAAGACGGACTGTTTGTAATGTATGAATCGTCAAGTGAGATATTTGATTTTTTAGTTGGTGTGTTGCGTATTCTAGGCGGGGTTTTCCACTTTTTTCTAAATTCAACAGCTTGATTTTTGCTCATTGGTCCAGCAAATGCAGAAACTTCTACTCTTGGGCTGATCGGATCGTAGTTAAATTTCTGTAGTATAAAACAAAAGGTATTATCAGAGTTAAACATAGTCTTCTTATTTTTAACTGAGTTTTATTTCCTGTTAATAGTCTCACCAACGGACTTGTGGGTGAAAATAATTCCCCAATTAACGGTTGGGTTGTATTATCCTCAGACCTCAATACCGGAACGTAATATTGTTCGTCTAACAGTTGAAGTATTTCTCTTTTTAGAACTTCGTCTTCTTGACATTTTCTGCTGCATATTATCTGGAGTTTTAAATTAGAATATAATACAAGGATATATGAAGAAGCTTCGGGAATAGCATAGGATGATCAAATCACTTACATCGGCGGGTATTTGATTATACTTGTTTCTAAGAGTCTTTAAACACTGCGGATACGAAACAAGAACTTGAACAACTTCTTTGAGCCCGAATTTCACAGCAAAATGTAGCGGAGTCTCGTTCAGACCCTTGTCAGGTGTATTTAAATATAAATCGACCAAAATTTGAGCTCTGTTAAGATAATTGGAACAGTCATCTTCCCCATCTAACAAACGTACAAAATCAGGATTTCCTACAGTGCTTAATATCAGTTCGCACATGTCTGCTCTGCAGGCGACTCTTACTGCTACATGCAGAGCATTGTAGCGAGATCCTTCCTGTGGAGAGTAATTCAGATATGAATTTGAGTGTTTGAGTAAAGAATTGATGGTTTCTTTAGTATTTGAACTTATTTCCTTAATTCCAAGACATAAAAATGGGATTCTCACTTGAAGAATAGCCGGTGTATCGCCGCTGCTAATTAAATATCTTGGATTTTCCCAAACGACTTGTTTTACTTTATCTAAGTCACCACTTTCAATAAATTTTCTAAATCTGACAGTATCTTGATGTTTAGGAGCCTTAAAATTGCTAGATTTTTCCTCCACAGTTTTCTTATTAAAAACAAGCTGTCCTTCGGGAATAGCAGGAAAATTCTGTTCGTTACCATTTTCAGCGAAGATTTTAGCTTCTGTATAAGTTTTAAAGCTTTTAAACCTGCCTTTTTTGTACTTCTTTACGATGTTTAAGGCTTTACTCTTATCTGTATAAATGTGTAGCTGATCTGTAATATAAAAAAAAAAAAAAAAAAATAATAATAATAATAATAATAATAATCAGCAGAAGAAATATCAACAGATGAATTTTCATGGTCAGATTATTAATTGCACGATGTTTTTGTTCAGATAAAGCAAAAAAAGAATATATATATATATACATGTATATATATATATATACATGTATATATATATATATACATGTATATATAAAATAAAGAAAATAAAATAACATATGAGAAATAAAATACTTTTGACGTAAGAGAAACAACGTCACTGCGTAGCTGTTGTTAGTTATTTTTTTGAATTTTTTTCCACAAGACAGGATAATGCTATCGTTAGATAAAACTATTCATAATATTTCCTCGGCTCATTAGTAAATAAACTTAAATCTTCTTATCTTATGGTTTAATTAATCTCGTGTAGTCAAGTGGATGAAAGACAGCGACATGCTTGTTTACACTAAACATAGGACTGAATTTGGTAACAAAGATTATGGATCTTAGTTTTTTTTGGTTCGAATTCTTAATAATTATAGTAATTATATTAATATACCTTTTGATTCCAAATAATTCGAGTCTTCTTTAGGTACGTGAACCCCGTAATAAACAGTGTCGTAGTTATTGTTGGGGTTAGAATTAACGTGATTCGTATCCATGTCAATTTGAATGTCAAGAAAATAAAAATGTGCAATAAATGGGTGAAAAAAGACCGGCTTACAGTGTGGTTTACATACTACGTTTAATCGTGATGATGAAATTAAATATGAATTAAAATAAAAGCATTTGACAATGCGGTTTGAACTGTCAGAAGTAAAACGCCGCCATGGATGTAATAATAATAATCATTTGTATAAAAAAGATGAAAGTCGACCTCGATTATCGAAATAAATAAAAGATACAAGAAATAGGAAAAGTGCAACTGGACAAATCGAATTAGGCCGATTTTAATGACTTCAGGAATGCCGGAATGGGCGGAGCTTGAACCACACCACATGCACTCGACCAATGAACAGCTGTAATAGAGGTTATCTAAAACAGACGTCATTTGTAGCATGGTCTTATCTCTTCTTTGTTTTTACTGTAAAGTATGTATTTCCAATCGTGTGATTGAGATTAGCGTTTAGTATATCGAAAAACAGCTGTGGTCGCGGAAGTGTATTTCGTCCGGAGGTTGGATATAGTTTTAATAATTCCGCATTACTTGACAGTAGACAGTACAAACGTAAACTTTACAATCGCTTATTGATACCGATAAACAATGAATATTTAAACTTAAACTTAAATTAAACTAAATAAAATACAGTAAAGTAGAGTAAATAAATAAATATATAAATAAAAACACGAATATAAAACCTATAATTCAGTTTGTGTATGTAAAATGAATTTATCATTCGCTGGATGTGGCTTCCTCGGTATATATCACGTTGGTGTTGCGGTTTGTTTCAAAAAATACGCTCCGCATTTACTACTAGATAAAATCAGCGGAGCTTCGGCCGGAGCAATCGCCGCTTGTTGCCTTCTCCTCGATCTACCACTAGGTAAAATATTTATTAATTATGCTCTTTATTCATGTTCTCATTATGAATATTAAAAACTAAGAAAATTATTCTATAACCTCTTTTTTTATCTTGCGTATCAGTTTTTGAGTTTTACAAATTCCGCAAACAAAAAATGGGATCAAACAGATTGAAAAAAAAAAAATGTTTTAGTATTATTCAGTTTTAATTTTTTGCGAAAATGAGAGATGTTTTTTTCCAAGGTTGTAGTTTTGAAAATTTTCGCGAAGAAAAAAAAGAATTTTATCGGAGTAGTTTCAAAATTCATAAGATACAAGTAAAAAGCAAATTCTTTGAAGTACGTAAGTACATAGTTTAAAAATTTTCGATAAGTAAAAAGGAGTATTTCTTGATCGTTTATCGGATGATATCTGATAAAAAGATTAAACGTTGAAATTCACTGCCATCAGTATAATTGTCAAGGTCATTGTTATCTTGATAGAAAAAGAAAAGAAAAAAATGGAATTACAATGTCATAATTATCGATCATCCGTCAGCTTTTGGGATGAAAAGATACGTCGTAGCGTTCAGAATTGACTTATTTACGATCCTAGTTATGACAAAATGTCTTATAATTCTCTCTATCAATTTTCCGATCACTAATTAGATTAACACTTTTTAAAAAAATTTTTTTTCATCTATATTTCTATTATCTCTGATCAGTAAAATATTAGATAAAGATGTATAATCTACGTCACTTATAACGTGATTGATCTATACCCTGCGTAATATACAAGGGTTTTTTTTCGATTCCCCTCACGTTATCTTAAGGAACAAAAGAAAGACATTAACAAATAATAAAAATAGAATGACAATATTCTCGGAAACTCCAATCCATCCAATAAGTGGTAAAATATTTTCAAATGATTATCTAAACGAACATGAAAACTCGGACAGTTTAATCGGTGGCTTAGAAACTATCTAATAATAATAAAACTACACTGCTCATGTGATTGTGAGATAAATTTTCTATTCATTGTAAGCAAGTCATCTGCCTCGTGCCAGCAAACACTTGCTGTGATCATGGCTTGTTTTCTTTGTAACTTCCTCATGTTAAGTAGACCAACAACAACATGGTGGTGGATTTCTTGTTGATAATGAATCATATCGGCTACTAGATGATTGTGTTGTTAACGTATTTTTAATTGTTTAATAATAATTATTGTATTTATTGTTCTACCTAATCAATAGGGATATCTGAATTTCCTAAATTCCAGGGTTTCTTAGTTTAAAAACCAGGTCGTTGACCTTGATGAAATTTTTCCTGGCCTCAAATAATATATATATATATATATATATATATATATATATATATATATATATATATATATATATATATATATATATATATATATATATACCCATAAGTACATACATAGCTTCAAGATTATGCAACTGATTTAAACTACGTATTTGCTTTGTTCAAAGTGTAGTTTTCATGTCCTACTTAGGACTATAAGCTATTGAAATGTAGACAAAGTGCAAGCGGTTCTTGTAGGAGATCAACACACTGCTTATTGGTACTTTTTGCTTATATTATACCATGAGATAGCAATCTGCTTCTATGAATGCCTATATTTAAATCCAGGAGTGGTTTTATGAATACATTTTTGAGTTTATATACACTTCACGTTCTTTCTACAGCTTATCGAGAGAGATTAATGTCTAAAGTCCAAAGTACGCCGATTTTATTTCTCCATTCAATGTATATTGCACTAGAGAACAACGCAGGTGCAGATATTGATAATTAATCATTGTCATCTTAAGATAAATAGCTCTATATCTTCACTGTGAACCAACATCTTTTGTTTACAATTAATTGTATTTTTAGACCACCTCGTACCGCGTTTTAATGCATCACAATAGTTCGACTTAATCTAGGACAAAAGAATTGAATCGTTCAATTTTTGTTTAAAAAACTATTAGTTATCTATTTTTATTATTCTCTTTCGAAACAAAGCCTATTTGGCTTAGGCAAACAAAGCCGTGACACATGCAAACTAGCGTTCTAAAAACTTTATATCTCAAACAACTTGAATGTTTACCGTAGATAAAATTTCTTTATTGTTATATGTTCTATTTATCCAACGATTGATGAATGAAGTATTTTTTCTTCTTTATTATTTCACTGAGGATTGAATTCATCCTTCTAAATACAGTATTCTTTAATAATACTTGCTTCAATCTCCAGGGGAAATCACAAGCAATGTCTTACGAGTTGCCCGTGAAGCCAGACAGAGAACGTTGGGTCCATTCAGCCCCTCTTTCAACGTTCAAGATATTTTATTGGATGGTTTGACTAAGGTAATTATTCCTTCGACTTCATATGGTCGCTTTGAATCAGAGAACCCACTGTCGACCCAATGCAAATAGAATTGCTTTTCATTTACAGTTTTTACCTGACGATGCCCATTTAAGAGTAAGCGGAAAACTCCACATTTCATTGACCAGAGTATACGATGGAAAAAATGTAATCGTTTCACAGTACAACTCCAAAGATGATCTACTACAGGTGTGGATGATTATTCAATAAACTGTAAAATCGTAATTACTAATTCCTTAATCGTGTTTTCAAACAGTTAGAAATTTAATTTGCCTTGATGGCCTAGAAATTATGATTCTTATAGATAATTAATACTAATTAAGGAGCTCATCAAGATTTCTAGGAATATTTTTACCTCGCAGGCGCTGCTGGCCAGCTCTTTCATTCCATTTTTCTCCGGTCTATTACCACCAAGGTTTCATGGGATCAGATATATGGATGGTGGTTTTAGCGATAATCTTCCTACTCTTGATGAGAATACAATTACAGTCAGTCCATTTTGCGGTGAAAGCGATATATGTCCGAGGGATTTATCTTCGCAATTATTTCACGTGAGATTCCGTTTTATCTAACTTCCAATTTATATTGTATCTATTAAATTCACTAACTTCTATACTTAATTGAAAAATTACTCATATCTATTTCAGGTCAACTTTGCTAACACAAGTATAGAACTTTCCAAACAAAACATATACAGGTTCGCAAGAATACTTTTCCCACCAAATCCAGAGGTAAAAAAACAATTCATCTTACCTAGTATCTCTCATAATCACATGCGTTTATTATACTTTAAAATTGAGGAAACGTTATGCCAATTACTTAGTAATGATTCTTTATAACTAATTATGTAATTTACAGATACTTTCCCACATGTGTAAGCAAGGATTTGACGACGGACTGAGATTCCTGCATCGTAACAATCTGATAAATTGCACACGTTGCTTAGCTGTTCAGTCTACTTTTGTTGTGTCAGAAACGATAGACGAATGCATGGAATATGATCCTGGATGCACAGAATGTAAGAAGCACAGACAGGTTCGTAACTATTCAGTCTTAGATTACAAAAAAATTTCGTTGCCTTATTAGGAATTAGTGAATTAATAATAATAAAAAATGTTCAGGAAGCGTTGGTCGCCAATCTGCCAGAAACAGTAATGACAATATTCCAAGATGCTATAGATTCCGCGAACAAAGGTCTCATCAATTGGCTATTCAAACATAAAAGTGTTAAGCTTTTATCTCTGCTAAGTCTGCCTTACGTACTACCTGCTGATGTTGTTTATGCAACGTTCACCAAGTAAGTTTGCTCTATCTAAACTCTGCTTGATAACAAATAATCATCTCCTTCCGCAATTATGAGCAATAGCTAATACACACACACATATATCTACAAGTATGCTATACCTGAAAGTTTATATTTAGCGCACACCATTTGCTTTAAACAGTCACCGTTTTTTATAAGCCTAAAGAACATTCATCTAATAGTCATAGATACTCAATGGATTAAATTTACCATTTTGGCTTCTGACTGAAATTGATTTATAGAATCAATCAGTCTTAACGCTTCAACAAATTCTAACACAGAGTATCATGCTTAATCTTATCACAATCAGCAATGAATAATCATAGCAGTTCGTTGACTCTTTTTGGAAGATTGAATAGCTTGAAACAATTTCAAGTTCACCTTACTAACTCTAACAATATGCATGTGGTTGTTGTTAGCTTGGTAGGTAACAATGTCGAGACTCGAACCTTGGAATACAAAGTAATTGGAAACGTTCTCCGTACCCCCCAGCAGGCGATTGTTTGTGCTAAACACTTCGCATCCCCTTCACGGTAAGCACAGCACTATTGCTTATCTGCATCTGCTTGCCGGCGTTTTAATTTTCATATTTATTACAATTTATTGATTAAATTTTCCGATTTATTGAACTAATTCCGCTTTGTACATTTCATACGCGTTTGCATCCTGCTGGGGTGTGTCTACAATGCGCCAAGTCGTTCCATGGAATAAAACCACCTCGTTTAGAAAATTTTTTATATTTTCATTTAATAATCTTGAGAATAGCTACGAAAATAAATATGTTTATGGTAACCCTTAAGCAGTTCATTCTGTACTAATTACACGCAATTTGACGATCTTCATTTGCTAACGAATCATTCCACCATTCACAGATTTGTTGTAAATGCTCCAAAACTACGAAGCAACTTAGTTGACATGGTGAAATACTTTTTGGAACAAGTCAGTCTCGTATTTCCTGGCGTTAATGTTTACTATCAACCAATGGCACAGACAATTAATTGTCAGGTAGCAATCACCGAATATGGATCAAGTAAGTTTCAAGATTTATTAAGATTTTTAAGTTTGATGCAGCCTTTATTTATCAAATTTTAATCATTTTCAGATATGTATGACATTGAGGCAGCACATCCTGACGAATCAGCATACAGGAAACAGAAAACAAATCTAAACTTAAGGCTTCATTATGACGAACGGTGAGAAACTTTGATTTTATTGGCAGATTTTTAATGGGATGAACTTCTGGATATTAATGGATGTCTTTTCATTCTTATTTATAGACAACCTTGGAAGGATTACAGACGGAAGTCTAATTGTGTAGTAAATATGGCAGATTCAACAGCGTTCGATGATACATTTGAGAATATACTTCAAGTAAGGATTTCCTGTTATTTATGTTGTAATTTAAATAAATTCGTCAACACATTGATATTAATTCTGTGTATTTCAATTCTCTACGTTATCAGGTCACTTCCGATCAAGAAGCAGTTATGGTTTGGTACTATATGGACGAAAACAACAAAGTGCAGGTCACGGAAATTTATGATGTAACAGATACGGAAAGACACGCAATTCTTAGCCCGGACGAAGCAGAGGCCAATACTAAATTGCAATTTGATGAATGGGATGAACCCACGTGGCTCTCACAGCACACTTTAGCTGAAGGTATTGTAACAATTTAAATTTAAGTTATTTTTAATGGTTTTGTTATTCGAGATCCAATAATCTATCTGTTTCTTACTCATATTTTGCAGTTGTAACAGAATCGCTGTACACAGACGATGATCAGCGCAGTTTAGAAGATTTATCCGATATATCTCTGGAGGATGATTTCTTGGACAAAGATGGTTCCAATATATTTTCTGATCCAGAGAGCGAATGGGGAATGGGAAAGAGTGCAGTTGTTAAAATAGAGCCAACGTCTAGCCCACCTGATAGTAGACCGGAGGTAGATCAACCGTCGACTTCTAATCTATAATTATACACATATAATTAAGTTAATGGATATTAAATTATTGTAGCAGAATGATCAAACTGAATATTCCTTCTTCTGTCTGTTAGCTTTAACGAGACTTGAAATTTCTATTGACGACGTTAATTTATCTCTGTATTAAAATTCTATTTAACTGTAATAATTTAATTGGGGTGGAAAAAAGAAAATAATGAATTTGACAATCGATGAATTTTATTAACGTAAATTATATATATACCGAGGTCAATTATTAAACGTCAATGTTTTAAGTTCGAAGCTTTCACAGCTGCGTACTGTAATTAATTAGAGAAGATTTAAATCGGATGATCTTCTAATTCTAAAACATGAATTATCAGATGCATTTATTGTTTCTTTAATATGTCAAGAAACATAAATTGAAGAAAGAAAGACAGTGGGAAAGTTTAAAAAGTCTAAAAAAATTAAGGAGACTAAAGATAATAACAGACGTGTATAGACAGATAAACAGATTGATAATTCAATGTATACCGTTTTCGTTCAACTATAGAATAGGATTATATAGTTGGACAAATTTAGGGACCGAATAGCTGTAAATATATCTTATAAATAATTCGTTCTTATAACTGGAACATATATGAAATTCCCAAAGCTGTTTATTACTGTATTACTTTATGGATATCATATGTTCCTATAAATATTGTTATAGTATGTATAATGTTACGTGTATGGTTGTTTAGATTATATTTTTATAAATCTTGTAAATACCTCTTGTCTTTAAATCTCTATTTTTCTTTTATAGTAAGTATATTTAATAATTTAACTGCGCTAGTTACTATACATACTTAACGATGCAGTGGGTGTGTAAAAGTTTGTGATTCGATTGGTCTATATTATTATTTTCTACCTGCATTAAGAAACTATAGTTTAGCGCCAGTCTCTAAGTATTATAATAAATTGACTTTGAACCATTCTTTGTGAAAATTTAATTTTGTTAAAAAAAAAAAAAAAAGAGAGAATGAGAAAAATAAGAAAAAAGAAAAACCACCCACTACGAGGTTGATTTCAATAGTAACGTGACAATTTGAAGACACGATATGGACTATTACCTGCTTTTTAGTAGCCATTGAAGCATAATTTATTTTATTATTATGTAACGCTGCGATTCGACATTTTCATTCTTCCTACTTAGATTTAAACGTTGATAATAGATAAAAGATAAATCAAAAATGTATTATAATGATTTTCTAGGTAAAATAATTTTAGAAATTGATCGCCGTTTCTTTTCTATTTGTTTTGCACACGTTACATTTTATCAAAAAAAATTATGCTTCTTGTTAATTTATCTCATATTATATTTAAAACTGTAGTATGAGTATAATATTCTAGTTATAT
Source organism: Macrophya annulata (assembly GCA_963924015.1). NCBI lineage: Eukaryota > Metazoa > Arthropoda > Insecta > Hymenoptera > Tenthredinidae > Macrophya > Macrophya annulata. Next base: position 28,433,864 of record OZ001260.1, read on the forward strand.
TAAATTCATAAATTAATAAATTGGTCACTAAAATTGCGTAAAGAGATATTATGTGTAGTTATACCATTTACTATTCACACTCTATTGAAAACTTTGTACTTACTCGTTCGAGGGGATGTAAAAATATTCTAAATAATAATTTCATGTTTGTAAATACATACATTGTTGATTATAATGTTATACCGTTCGTATATTGTATTATAAAGAAAGAAATTTTATGGAAATATACAAATTATAAATTTTTCTATACGAATATTCGTTCGTTTATTAATTATTAGTTCATAGAAAGTCTATATGAATCCTTTTTCTACCATCGTAAATAAAACTCTGTTGATCTTGTTGATTAAATTTCAATATTCGATAAGTAGTTTATCTATTATTGATTAATTTATGCTATGAGTAATCTGGATTTCTGAAAGAAAGAAAAAAAATAATAAACATTTTAGAGAGAAATAAAACTCAATGTTTTTTTTTTACATTAAATGAATGAAAAGGAAGAAAGCAATCAATAAAAATGGAATATTTATTACGATTTTTTAATATAAAACAAATCATATATCGTATGTATATGTTATGTTAATATGTACAATAATTGAAGCCCCCTTCCCTAATCGAATGATTTTGCAAAACATATTGTGATTTTTGTATCATAGATTTTTTCATTCCTTTTTTTCTTTCTTTTTTTTTTGGTGTATACGCGTTATTGTACATGCGCATATTAATTATCCTCCACAATTACGAATTTGGCTTCAACAATAGAGATAAACCATCCATTAGTCACCAATGATAAATACATAAATTGAAAACCTATTATTTACACTGAAATTAAATAAATCAAACTGTTTTTTTTTTTTTTTTTCTTTTCTTTTCTTGTTTCATTTTTTTCTTTTTTTCTTCTACCCAATATGGTATATTGCTTGAATGCTGCATGTATATTCATTAATTTATTAGCTTAATTAAAATATAGAATATGTATGTATGAATGAATGTCGGTATGTATGTATAATTTGCTTCGCAATTTCATTCGTAAAGGGGCTTTCATTATTTGAATTCAATGTGTCTTATTGTAATTATTTGAACGTATTCAGAGAGAGTCTTCCCCGGGAGTAGTAGACGTAGTATTTCGCTGTTGTTGCAATTGCGTTCTATTTGGCGAGTTTGATGCTGCAGCAACAGCCGCTTTATGTTGAGCAGCTAAACATTGTTGCAACTGTTGTAGTTGCACAGGCTTAACCAGGGTCCTCTGTAACTGTAATATAAATTTCGGAACTCATTATCTCATCTTTAATAAAACGAACAATATTTCAACACCAATATATATATATCATTCCACACAATTAGCAGTACCTGTTGCTGTGATAGACTTGTAACACCGAGGCTCTGGGCTTGCTGCATACCAGATCCTGGAGTCGGTCTAGTATTCAAAGTCTTCGTAAGCAAAGTTTGCTTATTTCCAGGTACTGCTTGAGTCGATGAAGTAGCTTGAGTCGCCATCAGTACTGGCTTGTTAGCTGAAAACGATAATAAACAGTTTACACTTTACTCAAAGCGAATTCACTTTGTTTATTACCAATCGATAGAAATATCTCACCTCCGATTGGCGTAAGCACCTGCTTATTCCCAGATAGAATCAATTGATTAGCTGTTACCGGTTTTGTAACAGTAACTAATTGATTAGGCATAACAGTTTGCTTAGATTGATTCGGCTGTACCTGACGTGCTATTTGATTAAGTCTCTGCCTCTGAGAGCCAACAAGTTGTATCGCCTGTCCTCCCTTTAAGAAAACGATTTATAGATTAAGATAGAATAATATGTATTATTAAAAGTTTTTTCAGAAATAGTGATCATTGCTTATTTATGTACCTGCGAAAGTGTGACTGCGTTAGTATTACGTATATTTTGTTGGGACAAGCCTTTTACTCCCGATGGTATTATTTGAGCTAAAAATGAACAGAGTTTTCTAGTAGTAATGATCAAAGTTTTTAATCACGATCTAATTACTGATTAGTTTCTTACCAATCGGTAATGACAAATGAGTATTTGCAGGATTAGCAATTACTACAGTTGGTGTGGTTCCAGATACCGCAGTAGTTACAACAGTCGCAGATACGATCTAAATAATGAACAGTATATCATATTATTAAACTTAATCTTGATCTATATCAAATAACGATACCAATTACTCTTCTTTATATCATGAACTCACGCTTGAAACAGTCGTGCATGTATTCGTGGCAGAAGATATTGGAAGAGAGACGATTACTCCTGTTGGAGTAACAGAGCCAGTAGCTGCAGATACGTTAAGCGACATCGTTATGGGTTGCGACAATCCGGGAAAAGACACCTACAATTGATAACAAATATTGAGTTCATCAATATTTCAGTCTTCATCCTGCTTAACTAAATTTCATAATAACATTAAAGCTGTTCAACCTGAACGTTTTGAAGACCGTTGATTGAATTTGGTAGACTAGTGAGATTAACTCCCTGAAGATTCACGTTCGTGGGAGGGGGACTAGTCATTGGGCTAGACGGTTGACTTCCTTGACTCGAAGATGCTGTGAGCCTCTCAAGTAATGAGGATGCTGTGTTAATTCCAGGTATTGGATTATCCGCTGAAGGAGTGCCTAGCGAAATGAAATATTTGATTAAAGAGGTTTGAATTGAATGTAAACTGAGCAATAGACTATCATATTACCAGCGAGCAAAGCAGACAATCCTGGCATTGAAAGACCTAGAGTAGAAGCAGGATCTGGTACCCTAGCTAATCGTACAGCCTGTTTTCCTGCCAGCTGCCCTGTTAAAGCTGAGGTAAAACTTACCCTGACCTGAAATACATCAAAGATAATGATTAGACAATGAGAAATTAACAAAATACAAAATAATCGACAATTACCTGGCCCGTAGTACTGGGAACAGTTATAACATTGCCATGACTGATCACTCTGGGTGGTATAGAAGTATTAATTGAGATCCTTCGTGGTTGAGTCTTCTGCTGAGCTAAATTAGCTGGGCTGCTATTCAGCAGGCTTAAAATAGCGGTGTTATTTGACTTTGTACTAGCCTGAACACTGTTGTTCATTGCCGCAGCAGCTGCGTTAGCTGTAAACGATTTCAACAGCTTTTTTAATATTGCAAATAGCTGGATTTAAAAAACGACTAAAAATTCTGATAACTAGAAGTAATTTCAAATGTTTTAGAGGATTAAACATCGGACCTGCAGCTTGCTGTTGAAATTGTTGAGCTGAATTCATTAGCGAAGTCACAAGGGCGCTTATCGCCGGATTTGTTGAGTGTTTTTTGAAAGACGTCTCTCCCTGACTCTGACTGGACGTCTCGCCAATACTACCCTGAGAGCCAGCCTGCAGTTGAGCTTGCTGAAAATCGGCAAAAGAGATGAGTAATTCTCGAAATTAAATATTGTATCAAGCTACAAGAGGCTGAAATGTATACATGTATAACTAATTAGGTAATCAAGATAAGTGTTAATCTTGAACTTGAGTATTTCGCAATCATTCAATATCAGGAGATAAAAAAAAAGCCTCACCAATACAGGAACATTCGTTGCTGATATACTGTTTACACATGGCGCAGACTTTTGTTGAAATACTAAAATTCCTGAACCGTTACAGGAATTAACATCAACTCCCGAAATTGGAGAAGCCTCAACTTGGAGAGTGGCAGTACTGTGTGGCATTCCGTTACTAATTGTCGGTACTGAGCTAGAAGCTGTCGCTTCTACCGTAGGTGGAACGACCGATAGATCTAAGTTCGTTAAATTGGCTTGCCCGGAGCTTGTTGCTTCTGTTGCAGTTTTCATCGAAGCTACTTGGCTCGTTAACGTATTCAACTGTCCTTGAGCCCTCGACAGTATCTACGGGACGCGAAAAGAATCGGTAATCATATGATTTCAGAAATTTAGAATTGTAAATCCAATAAAAAAACTGATCACCTGCTGTGTGTGCTGAGATTGGGCTTGTTGAAGTTGTTGGGCTACAATCTGCGCCGCTTGTGCTTGTGCCTGTAAATATCATTGCACAATATACATTTATCATTACTTACTCAGATGGATAATGATAAACGCATATTAGAATTGATTAATTATTAGAATTATACCTGTTGATGAGCACGCTGCATTCCAGGAGTGCAAGTAACGCGAGGGGCCTGCCCTGGCACGACATGCTTTATTCTAACATTTTTTCGACCCTCCTCTGTAAATATTTCTGTAAATTGTTGTATGTAATGATTTGCCTGCGCCCTAGTGCCGAGGCTGAACCTGTTAGAAGAGTTTTGAATTAGAATCTACGAATAATACTCTAAAATTGTAGAAAATAAAAACAGATTATTATATTTAGAAAAGGAAATTTCATCTCATTTCCTGGCGACGCAGTCCTAGAGTACATACCGACAAGCGGAACCATTTTTCTCTCCCTCCCGATGGTCTCGGTCAACGTACAGTTCCCCAAGGTATTCAGAATTCGATGGTCTCTGTAGAATCGAGAGCTTTATATGATATATTCGACCTTGGCCCCTTTCAGTCTCTAATATATATTCTTCTATAAGTTGTGGTAAACAGTCTCGTGTTTCCCGTGGTCGTTCATATGCCTTTGCATACCTAGATTACAAAAGTAATGTAGAATTATTAGCTGATCAAGCAATTCGTCAAATTTCTTGGTAAAAGAGTAAAACCTCAAGACATCAATCGGTGTGCTCGGTGGAAGAAGTGGAGGATTGACAAGAGAAGGTGGTGGGCAGGCAGTGGTAGTCGGTATCCCTCTTTTTGTACGTAATTTTTGCATTAAATCTTGTATAGTCAATCCTTCAGGCTGCGCAAGCTGTTCCAATTTTCTCTTACGATTAACAGTCACCTGAAATGAGTTTATATGTTATAAATCATCTGAAACTAAGTAATATTAATAAATAACAAAAGCAAAAATTACCTGAGAAAACTTCTTTGCTTGACGCATCAACTGATGATCTGTTATCAAAGCTTTTGACTGACGTATACGAGTAGAGGCAAGACTCGGGGCTGGACTTGGATCCAGACAGAGAGGGCCCTGCGTTGCTGCCACAAGATGCGACTCCAGGACTAATCTCTCTTCGTGACTCCAATCCCCATTACTAGTTAAGGTTGTCACATCCGAAAGCACGCTCTAAACATTATTTCAGATAAAATGTCAGCCTTGTCCATGTTACCGATTGAAAAATTGATGCAGAAAGGAAATTTTTTTATTCTTTGGATGGCAATGGGTTTAATTTGCTATAGTATTTTGCTTTTAAAGTTGTTTACTTGAGTGGTAGGCTTGAGAAGAACGTGGTGTACGTCAGCCTTAGTATGAGGAAAGGCTTTTCGGTAATCTCTTACTTCGGCGATGATACATCCGTCGTAAAATAAATGTGAATGACTCCCTTCTAATTGTTCCGCGAGCATAGCAGGTAGCTGACCATTGTCTATTGAGGATAAAAGTTCCCCCTGCTCATATCCCATCAATTGAGTTTCCGATAGTAATGTGTTTTTATCAAATGTATGTCCCGTTTCGCTGCTGGTATAAAAATAGAAAAAGAAGAAGAGTTATTCCCCCTGCAAATCTTATAATTTATTTTTTCCGCAAACTATACCTGTTCCTTATGCCTAATGAGTATCCTTTATTGCCAGCGTAGAGGTTTACGATTAATGTATGAAGCCCTTCCCTTTGCACCAATCGACCCAAAAGATCGCACTCATTTTCTAGATTATTCTATTCAACAACCAATACATCAGACATGGATAATGTGAGTCTTTTTAATTGAATTCGGTTTATTATATTGAGAGACTAGAAGATGATACTTACCAGAACAGAGTCAGGAGTAGCATGAGGAACCTTGGACAATTCCTCGAAATATAATCTCGTTAATTTAGACTGAATACTGCGCCTAGAGTGATTGCTTAGCTCCTTTTTATTGCTGGAAGAGATTTGATCTATGTTCGAATTTATGCAACTCTGTGTCTGACAATCTTTCCAGCATCCAGGCACTTGGTCAATCATGTCCTGCGGATAAGAAGAGGTAAGTAAAAGTTGGTAAAAAAAATAGCATTACGTAACAATTTTTTAACTTGACATAAATGCTTAAAGACAAATACAAATGTCAAATTCTCTGTGATCGATGTATCGAATATCGAAGTTAGAAAACAAATACTCAACAACTATTGATGAAATAATTGTTTGGTTTTCTTTTTCTAATTTTATATGTACCTGAGCTTGACGACAAGCATCTTCCAAACTGGACACTGTGCCAATCATTTTGGCTCTTTAGTTTTATTAACATTCAGTGTCATAGTTCATGTACCAGGGAACCGTTACATTCTGTAAAATGTATAACAAGCTTAATGATTGATCTGAGAAAGTTTATTTATTAGCTGAAACTTTGAATATTAATTAATTATAAAACCCTGGTAATTATCAGAGCTTAGCGACAAAGTCTAGAAAAAAAAAAACTTTTCTTTTAATTAACAGATGAAAGCATATCAATTTTTGATATTAAAAATTTTCAAAGCAGCCTCTAATCAGATCTAGAAAAATCGTGAAAAAAAATTTCAAGCGTTGTTTAAATATGAATAAATTATAAATAACGGATTTTAATCCTTAAAGTATGGCAAATATTATAAGCTTTTATTTGAAAGCTGTATAAAAGAACTGAAACCTATATCATTCATACTTTTGTTTGTTTCTTTTCAAACTTTTGCTGCAAAAATATTATATTCTGATAACAGGCTCAAGTATTTTTTGAAATTTGTTGTTTGAATAATGTGAAAAAAAAAATTGGGGTGTGTTTGAGAAAAGAAAACTTGTGGGTAAAAATTGCCAGATATTCGAGGCCCGTACTGAAGCTTGTCTCGTAATTGACAATTATGAATAAAATGAGAAAGGTGAAAGAAAAGGAAAAAAAGAAAGAAAGAAAAAGGAAAAAAAATAAAATAAAACAGTGTAAAATAGTAAGTGACCTTAAAACATGTGAGAGTAAAAATAAAGAGGAGAAAGCTTATGAATTAATGAGAGTCTAGATGCTAATGAGGTCTGATATATATTGAGGTAAATAATAAATAAATGTTTATGACTGTGTGTTGAGGTTTGATAACTGTCTATGTATCGAAATGTCAAAACAAGAAAACACATTGAAAATGAGGTTATGTAAAAAGTGTGTGAAAAAAAGTTGTTTTACGAATATAGTAAATATTTAAATAAATAATGTTATATTAATGTGAAAAATAATTTACCTTGATAATGTATAGAAAAAAAATGTATCTAATAGTAAACATTGTATACACACAGAATCTTTTTAAGCCCCTGCAGTTAAAAACTCGCCTATCATAACCTAATACCAATCAATAAATAATATGATAAAACTTTACAGGCAGTGAGCAGATTTATTAACAAGCTAAACTAACTAAGCGAAATTATTTTCATTTAAATAAATAATAACTACAAACTACAAATGTCATTCTATAGCATAGTGTAACCTATTATACAAACACCACACAGGCACAGACTGGGATATATTAACTATATTACAGTAGACTGTAACTACTCGAGCAAATTTTAAAACCCCACCAGTCTTGATTCGGTCGATAAGGTCAGTATCTTGATATAATAAGGTTCGAGGGCATCAGTCGGTAATGTCGTATTTCTATTTTTCTATATTACCGACGAAGAACCGAGTGAAAAAAAAAACAAGACTAACTACCAAGGATTTCGGATGATTTTAGGAACAGTTAGTGACGTAAAATCATCCGATGCTCAAGTGATCGTTGATTGGTCGAATCCCGAGTCGTACCATAGTTTGTAATTTTTGGTTACACACTGCTGGATATTTGACAGACACTTTATACCGTGTGAATGGTGTTGATTTTAAATAAATGAATAAAAAAAACAACGTAAGCAATAATCTTGTTTGAAATAAATGTGAGAAAATACTTGATCGATATTTTTGATCACACACTATGGCTGATCCCGCTAATAACTGGGCCAGCATAACGCAGGATAATGAATTTCCAAACTTTCCTGCCAATGACAGTTTCAATTTAAACGAAATGACTGGCTTCGATGGTATGGCTTTAGTCCTTTCATCATATTATTAAACAATTTAAAAAGAGTAAAACTAATATGAATATCGAAAAATTAGTCAATTTTACTTTATCCTCAAAAATGGTTAAAATTTATTTTCACAGAATTGTTGACAAACTGCGAAAGTGAGTTGCTCAAAAATGAGAATCTATTCAGCGATGAGACTCTGTTGTCTCAATTGGAAGAACCAATACCTATGGATGATGACACCTTTGATTTTCTCAGCATTAATAATCGCAGAGATTTTAAAGATCCTACGCTATTGGGAAGCATAGTTTCAAAAAACGTTCCTCCACAGGTTCAAATTCCCCAACAAACTCCTCCGCTTATTCCTACTTTGCCTGATCCTCAAGTTCAGGTCCAATCGAGAACTCAAAGAATATCTGTTTCTCAAACTCCAGTGTTTAGCTCCCAGTACACAATTCCTCAGAATGTTAACTTTAATGTTCAATCACCAGTCGTTACTCTTGCTCCTGTCTCAACGCAACAAAGACAACTTCTATTTCCTGCTAAATTAATTAAGTCGGAGTCATTAGTTTATTCTACTGGATCACAGGCTGTCACTTCTACTCCAGTTCAGCACCAAATTCATACACTTGTTAACACTGCAAATGGAACTGTCCTCGCTACAGGTAATATGATTGCTTTAGATTTATAGAAATTGGTTTTAATTCATATTTATTTATGTCTTTTCAAATATTGTGTCGTTTATGATGAAAACTTCCGAAATATTGTGAGAAACGTTTGGAAAGAAGTTAGGAACCTACAGAACGTAGAAAAGCTGATAAAAATATCAGAAATTTGATTCGTTTACTGCTTTTTAAGAAAAAGACATTCCTAACAACTTTCTATGATTCTATGCAGGTATTCCCGTTGTTTTGGATACAGAGAAGGTACAAATCAACAGAATCAATGCTGCGTCACATGTTGGAGTACCTAGAGTAAGAGAGGTGAAGCGGAGTGCTCATAACGCAATAGAACGTCGTTACAGAACTTCTATAAATGATAAGATCATCGAATTGAAGAATATAATAGTTGGAGTTGAAGCCAAACTAAACAAATCGGCTATCTTGAGGAAAACTATTGATTATATTAGGTAATACTATCTTTTTTCTAAACATGCCGAACAGTAAAAGTATATTTGAATCTTCAGAGGAGAGAAATAGTCTAGAAAATCAGAACAGTCATACCAATCCACAATTTAAAACCTTCAGAACTATGAAACCTTGTAGCTGTTGTCTCATTTTCTACATCAGATAGAATAATTTTTGTTAAATCGTTAATAAAGTTATAGAATTTCAATTTTCAATATTTTGAGGCATGAAAACAAGAATTCAAGCTCCTTTTTTCACATTTTCATTGAATAACTTACCCCATAAATATTCAGATTCCTTCAAAATACAAATGCGAAGTTAAAAGCAGAGAACATGGCGTTAAAAATTGCTGAACAGAGAAACCATCGCGGTATAATGGATTGTGGAGAATTAACGCCTCCGCGTTCAGAAGGTAGCGAGCCATCACTGTCACCAGCTCCAGGATCCCCGTCTCCACCATCTCCTGTATCATTAAAAGACGAACCAGAGTCCCTACATAGTCTGCATCATTCCTCTGTCTCAACAACTCGAGGAATGAGAGATCACACTCGTCTAACGCTCTGTGCTTTCCTGTTCGTCGTTTTGGCTTTTAATCCGCTTGGCCTCGTAATCAACAACATGAGAAGATTGAACCTCGATTATTCTGCTGTAAGATTAGATGGCCGAACCATACTTCAGTATCAAGGTATGCCTTTTTGGGAACTAAGATGTACCAAAAGTTTTCATCGTTTATTTGAACTTTTCTCTTCGTTTTTCAGACCCCTCGGACTTAGACACTGGCTTATGGACAAATATGTTCTTGTGGTTGACGAATATAATCTTATTAATCTGTGGACTAAGCCGTTTGCTTCTTTACGGAGACCCAATGCTGCCTTTTGACATTAAAGCAACTATAGAACTTCGTCGATGGCAACGTCAAGCAGAGTTTAATTTATCAAAACAAAATTACGACCAAGCTTACAGAGACTTATGCCAATGTTTGAGATGCTTCGGTCGCTCTCTGCCCTCCAATCGTATGGAAATATTCTTAGCCACAGTCTGGCAAGTCGTTAGACAAATATTACACAAATTATGGCTAGGCAGATGGGTTTCACAAATTGGTAGATGGTTCAATGACAAATCAGAGAGACAACAAGCCCAGATTTCGTCTTTGCAGTTAGCAGTAGTCTATCAACACATGCTATGCTTAAGAATTTCCCAAGGATCTACAGAAGCTACTCTCTTCCTTGCTCTTTCGGCAGTTAATTATGGAGAGGCGGCTGAAGACGCAGTGCCAAAATCACTGATGGCCGAATTCTACATTAACGCAGCGCTATGCTTGAAGCAATCGCTATTTCCTTTCGTGCATAAATACTACCTTGGCAAGGCAAGAGCCCTCTTGACTCTGTGTACCGTACCGGCAAAGCTTAAATGGATCATGAGCGTCGAAGGCGCCCGATTTTTGACCTCCCAAAAATGGCAATATGGAGAACAACTAGACTGCGAATTCACCTCTCAATGCAGCAAGGCAGATCCTCTCTCCTATGCCGCTCGCGCTTATAGAGAACATCTTATCAGTCAGAGTCTCAGACTCCTTACTGGTACCGCAGAAGATAGTCACGCTTCTACAGTTCTTCATCTTGCAAGAAACATTATGTCTTCTGCGGAGGTCGAGCCGTATTTTGTTAGCGACGATAAGCTTACCATAACGAGTGAGTCTGAGGGAATCAAGGAAGGAAATTTCTGATAAGGTATAACAATAGAAATATTCGGTTTTTTAATCATTTTGTTCTTTCAGAGTGCGAAGACGAAGTTGGACTTTGGTGGGGTGCAGTTATATACGTAGCAGCAAGCTGGAGATTGGGCGAAAATGATCAAGTAGCTTGGAGTATTTTGGAAAGTCGATTCCCATTCGATAGAAATCGTCATCAAGCTAGTACAGGTGCTGGTAATAATAGCACAAACCCGTTACCCCATGCTGTACTCTTTGCACTACAAGCAAGACGTTCAACGAGAAGAACTTCTATGAGACTTGTAGATCAAGCTGGAATGCTTTTAGAGCATTCCATTGCTTATTACCACTGCAAACAGCAGTCTTCACAGAATACTTTAGTGAGTTTATTTAAAGTTTGAAGTTTCATTGAGAATTAAACAGCTTTTAGATTTATTAATCCATCTAATGTGTGCTACAAGTGTGCATTGTAGTTGCATTGCATGATATTAAAGACTGTGCAATACTTCTACAGTGCAACTCTTGTGGCAGATGAAAATCAACTCTACTTTTACGCTAAACGTTTTTACAAAAATTGAACATCTAAGACCCAAATCTGATTACAACTTCCTATAAATTGATTATAAATCTTTCAGTTGACTCAACTTTTGGTATGTGACGGACTACTTGAAGTTCGTACAAATTTATGGCAAGAAATGGAAGGTGACCTAAGCAGGCCAGTGGCTGGCCATACCCTGGCAGGCTTTCAGAGAGACTTAGCATGCTTGCGTCAGCTTTGCCAGCACATTCCGGTAGCTAAAATATTATAATTTCTTTAAAATTCCTTTCATTCTTGACGTTATATTGAGGAAAACAATGAATAATTCTTGTTGCATTTTTTATTTTTCAGTCTGTTTTAACCAGAGTATTTCTGTACGAAGCAACAGCTCGTATAATGGCCGGAGCTACTCCAGTCAGGACGCAAATTCTATTGGATCGCAGCCTGCGGCATAGAAATTTAAGACCTTCTGTAATTTGTGGAAAAGATCGATCGCAGGAACAGGGCAGCGGGGAACGGGAACATGCAGCTGCTCTGTATCTGGCCTGTCGCCACTTACCGACTCTTCTATTAGCCTCGCCTGGTGAAAGAGCTGGAATGCTAGCTGAGGCTGCTAAGACACTAGAAAGAATCGGGGACCAGAAGCGTCTCCAAGAGTGCTACGAACTTATGAGACAATTAGGTCCAGCGATTTCTGTCAATTAAACACATCAGAATAAAGAATTATTTATGTTTTTTCATTTTCTCTTTTTATTATTATTATCACAGTTATTTAATGCGTAGATTTCCGTAGTTTTTACGTGTACTATATCACCTCTTGTATATACATACATAAATACGTAATATTATCCATGTTAGTTTATTATAAAGAAACTTTATTCATTCTTTTTAAATCCCGAAATCTTGCCACGACATTTTGGACACTGTACGTATGTATTTTGATTCAAATCTCCCGTTTGCGTTGCGTGTCATGCATGAATAGATTTTCGTACTATTATTTATAGAATCTATATTTCGTGTAGAAGAAGAGGAAGTTTTTTGAATACTTATTGTGAACCCGGAACATTTTTAATCCCGAAATTCATCCCACGGAATTGGAATCAATATCTCGATTCAAATTTTCCGCGTTTGTGATTACGTAATCAATATGGCGTCTTTAGAGAAGCAGATTCTGATTGGTTCCTCAATGCTGTCAAAATTTTCAGTAAACTTAAGATGGTGAATCCGACGCGTTGTTTTCTGATCCTAGAAATCTGTGTTTCGAATAAACCAGGCTTGTATTTGACTAATTAGTTGTAACTATTTGAATGTTTCATTCTTTATAATGTTAGATTATTTATAAAAAAGATCTTCTTTCAATAAAAGATATAATAATATAATTTTAATAATAATGGTCCGCAAATGTTGCGCTTGTTTCAAAGGTTGTGGTGCTGGTGAAAAGATAACCTTACACAAGTACGTATTGCATATTAACAAAGTCTGACTATCTTCTTCATCAAATAAGAAAAAAAAACGAACACAGCAAAAATAAACACGACAAATTATTTGAAATCTTCTATCCTGTACAGATTTCCCAAAGATGTATTTGTAAGAAGAAAATGGGTTATGGCTATTGAACGGAAAAACTTTGCCCCAAGTAACACCAGTGTTTTATGCAGTCGTCATTTTACCCCGGAATGTTTTACGTACGGAAAATCTGGGCAACAAAAAAGAGTCTTCATCAAACCGAACGCCGTCCCGACGCTATTTCCTCCCATAACTCAGTCCAGGTATGTGCCGAAATTTATTTAAATCTTGAAAAAAATACAAAATTTCGAAAAAATATTCAAGATTTGTGTCTAACTGTTGAAGAATACAAAAATCGAAGCAAATTAAACATTTACCTGTTTCAAACTTCTAGGAGATCTCTGATGAGATCAAACCTACCGCCTTTAACAAACACAGAATGTTCGGATGTGGCATTTCAATTGAGTCAATCAAGTGGTCAGGAGGAATATGTGAAACAGGAAACGAGGACATATAATGATACAAACGCTAGCGAGGAGGCTTGTATGTCGATAGAATCGACCGAAAATGCCATAGAAATGGAGTTTCTCAAAGAACAAGGCAGTTCCATTGATTGGGTCGAACATTTTGACCAGAGTAATGACTCGACGATACACATCAAAGAACAGAATGATTCTTTGGATTGGGTTCAACGTTATGAGCAAATTAACGAATCTATGGGACAGTCGAAGAGGTGATTAGAGCTGAAAATTGAGGGCATTGAACTTTTGTGGAGTGATGATTGATATTTTTTGATTGTTATGTGGTTGTTTTTTTTCTTTTGCAGAGAGTCTAATCATAAGTCTTGCCCTGAAGAACAGAAGGAATATAATAACGGCGAAGATGTTTACCAGTTTAAATCCCGACGAAGAATTCTTAAGAATCTTAATATGGCACTGAGTTGTATAGCGGCTCAACGTAAGGAACTGAAAATTATAAAACAGAAGAATAGACTCTTGGAAAAACGATTGTCCATACTAAAGACTTTACTCACTCATGTTTTGAGCGAAAAAATTCTTTCCGATGATGAAAATGATTCGGATTCAGAGTCTGAAACTGAAATTTGGAGCGGGTGATGATGCTTTGTTTTTCAGTTTCAAACTATCTGAGAATCGGGAACGAGGATTTTTAATCATTTTTAAATCTAGTGACGTTTGCTGATCTAGGCTTACCCCGTTATTTAATTCTTAAATAATGTTTAAATTTATTATCTATTCTTTCAAACGCCTGGCTCATATTTTCTCTCAGTTCATTATTAATCGTTAAAAAATTTGCAATGTAGTCTTTTGTATATGTATATGATTGTCTATCCAAATTTGTATTCGAAAATGTTGATCATCGTTGCTTTACGAAATTGATTGTATTTGAGTAAAAAAGTAAAAAGTAATGTTTAGAATTGTAAAACAGATCCTTTTATTACTAGTTCTGAAGTATATATTTTTCCCCTGTATCATATAATGTGGTGAAATAAATTTCATTCAATTGTTATTGTATAAGAATATTAAATTAGTCTTAAGATGAAATTAAAACGATTGAAGAATAAAAAATTAATGAATATTAAAATGACATGTGTAAAATCGAGTGTAAAACGATGTACATACATACACATAAATAATATAACCCATGTATATAGAAATAAATTTACTTTTATTTTCATACTGTTAGGATATTACAATACAACATCTCATAGATCTTGTATATCGACAGTTAATATTAAATTAATAGTTTTCAAATCCAATTATTGCGCGCTTGGATCTTCCCATAAATTCAAATTCCCGCCATGGAGTTTCACCAATTAGAGAGCTGAACTTGACTGCGTCATATCCGAGTCTCATATCGTCGCATCTTTACGCTTTAAAATCTTTGAATCAACCAATTCAGTAATACTGATATTTATAATTAGAATAATTTTTCTTCAATTCGTATTTTAAAGTTCCAAAACGTCACAAAAATGCCCTATAATGACCGTGGACAATAATTTTAAATACGATAAACGACAATTTGAAAAATAGAAATCGACACTCAATTGTTTCGATATATCGATTCTAGGTCGTCTCGACACGCTTGCAGCTTCTCCTTTCTTTGACGGGGACATAGCACGTAAGTTCGTTTCACAATATTCTGAAGTTTTAACCCATATTTACTTTCATTCAGAGCTCATTACTCTATTATTCTAGACTGTACTGTTCCAAAAATATCTCCATCACTGTAATATATCATACAGAACTCGTGTGAGATTGTAAAACCTCAAAATTTCTCCATCTAAATTCTTCAGTGTCCGCTCGCCACGTGCATGAAGCACCAGCCCACAATCATCGTCATTATCTTTAACCTCTTTATTCCACAATTTTCCACTTCCGAAAACCATAAAAATAACTTTGTTATAACTATTTTTTGTCTCACGTATATTTTTTGAGGTTATGTTTATTTCCGATTCTTTAATATCTAACCACGCATCATGTTGCTCGAAATCCTTTTTCCCCTGTTTACTTCAGACCATAATTATGCACTAGAATCATATTTCGCGATAGAAGTATCTGCCGATTTCACGCTGGGCGATATACAAACAAAGTCAAACAATTTTCAATAAATACGATACACATTGTTCAACGAATTGGATTCTCCTTATTTCCAGACTGTCAAAATGACCAATTCAAAGGGTTATCGTCGAGGAACACGGGACTTATTCTCCCGCAAATTCCGCAAGCATGGTACAATTCCGTTATCGACGTACATGAAGGTGTACAAAGTAGGAGACATCGTAGACGTGAAGGGTAACGGAGCTGTCCAGAAAGGAATGCCGTACAAAGTTTACCATGGAAAAACCGGCCGTGTATTCAACGTGACTCCTCATGCTCTTGGAGTTATTGTAAACAAACGAGTACGAGGACGCGTTATTGCCAAGAGAATTAACCTCCGCATCGAACACGTTACCCATTCAAAGTGCCGTGAAGATTTCCTCAAGCGAGTTAAGGAAAATGAAAGGCTAAGGAAAGAAGCTAAGGACAAGAACGTACAGGTCCAACTCAGGAGACAACCTGCTCAGCCTTCTGCTGCTCACATTGTCTCTGGCAGAGAAGCACCCATCTTACTTGCTCCAATCCCATATGAATTTATAGCTTAAAAACTAATAAAGATGTTGACAAAACATTATATTTATTGTTTTTAATACAAAACCTGACAAATATTTTAATGTAAAGATCGAATGGGAAAATTAAAGTTTTTACTCTTTAATTAAAACTGGGTAATTTGAGTTCAGAAATTAGTATTCTGATCATAGTTATTTTTGCATGCTTGTTCGAAAAATTTTCAAACTGAAGAGATAAATTTCAAAGTAAATCAAGCAATTGGGAAATTTTTGAATGAATTTATAAAACCTATTTTTTTTTTTTTTTTTTTTTTTCTATAGCAACATTTTTATTATCAGTCATATATTTTTACATTCGAATAATATTTAATAGTGCCTTTAACATTATAATTTTAAATATCACTGAATTGATAAAAACGAAGTTATAATAATTAAATGGTTTTAAATAAAAGATTCGTTTTAGCTTTTTAGTTACTTTCAGTTCCGACTAGCTCTACGTAGTACATAGGTAATTATTAAAATAAATATACCTTGTATCAACATTAATTTACTGATTGCTTTTAATAGTTGCAATAAATACTCGTATCGATTTTCTCACGCATCGTACGTATGTCGTATCTAGGATATTTCAAGCTGTTTTTTTTTTTTTGTTCTTATTAAAAATGGGATTGTGTTGGTTTGGAGTCTGAAAAACGATATTTGACAACAAATTCCTAAATCTGACTATGTATGCGTTAACATAAATAGTTTCCTTATCGTAATATTTTAAACATCCACGAATTTCCCATGCATCATAATCATCATCATGAATCACTCATGTTAAAAATGTAAAATTGCTAAACCAAAATTAAACTTCTAGCTACAATCTCTCGATTGATAAAATAAAATGTAGCCAGTTTCTGAACTCTTTTGAATGTCTGATGTCAGTCCATAAAAATCTTCTATCGTTGCTGCATCTATTTTCTATAAAATAAATTCATCTTATTATAAAACCATTCTTTCTATAATAATAAAAATAAACTAAATTTTTATACAAAATAACTTACGTCTACCATATCGTCGTCAAAGAGGAGCCAAAATCCATGGCTTTTAACAATAGAAATATAATGACCTCTGTTAGGACCGCTGCCGCAATGTATCACGACAGCAACCAAGTCGTACAAACGATCGGGATTCACAGCATCGTCACTCTGTACAAGACAAGATATTTAAACAATAAATAGGCCGAGAATTGTTCAAGAGAATGCACAAAATTTGACTCACAGTGTTAAAGAGCCTTAACTCCAAAGGGAAGACTACTCTGTGAGAAACTTTGATGTGTCGATTGTACTGTTCTACATATTTGAATCTTTTTAAATGCAAGGCCAATATCATCGGCAGTTTTTTCACCCTCATACGTTTCTGTAAAATTGTAAAGAAATTATTATTGATTCATCACAGCAATTTAATATCTAAGCATACTTGACAAAGTTTATAATACCTGAGCCTCTTGGTAGCTACTGCAATGATCACATTTAAATTTGTTATCGCTACACAATGTCTCAGTATTAGAAAAGCATTTTAGGCAATGTGTGATTGAAGTATTTTGATCAACATCAACTTGTAAATCAAAAAAGTCTTCATCTTTGCTAGAAACAGTTTCACAATTTAGACAACGAGTTTCAGATGTTAATATCCCCTGAAATATCTCGTGAACCCATGTCGGTTCTGGCGGTGATCCCGCATCTCCAGATCCCCCTTTTCCACCTGCAGGTCTGCTTTGGTTTCTTTCAGCTGTAAATAAATCGAAAATTCTTCGTTACTCTTTAATCATTTATCTCACATATTGAGAAACAGCTCAATATTTCATCCAGCTAATTCACACTCACCGAGTATAATCTCATTGATGTGATTGATAAGAAAATTGAGGAATTCGTGAGCGTCCTGTTGCATGTAGTTGTCAAATTCCTCTGTAATATAAAAAAAGGGATGATTGAAAAGGCTGATTTTTGATATTGTCTTTTAAATCTAAACAATTTACCTTTTTCTTTTCTTAATCTAGCGATAAATTTTTTGGGAGCTATAGAGCCGACTTTCTTCTTCTGTGTAGCGATGCTGTAGAAAAGGTCTGCCAAACATGTTAACAAGGTTTCTTTGGTTCGTTTATTTCTTGCTTTATATTCGAGCACCTTTTCTCTGAATGGACGACAGAAGTACAAAGCTTGTAGAACTGAATTACTGTAGCATGTGTTACCAAACTGTTTAAAAAACATATATAAAACAGTTTAATTAAATTCCACATTATATTAATCCAAACAACTCAAACAATTTAGCTCTTTGTTCAAGTTGTTAAAAATATTCTTCATAACAGTTTCACTCACATTAACTAATCCGAAGTAATGCTCATTGGGAGGAAACTGATCAGAGCCAATATCTCTTTCTAATTGCGATATATTTGCACCCTGTAATATATATGATAAAATAAAATTAACAAGTATTTCAAGGCGATTCACATGGATGAAAACATGAGCTGATTTCTTTATCAGATAATGACAATAAAACTTGAAACTTTTCAAGATAACAAAAAAATAAAAAAATTAATATACACAATATTACGTATGTAAAATAATGTGAATGGAAGCAATTTATCTCGATTGTACTAAATGTGTCTGTGTTTTGTTGTCACTGAAACGTGGTTCGACATATTTAACTCTCTTATTTTTTTACGAGTAGGTAATTGAATTGAGTTATTATTTGGTATCGCTATCGGCATGGAGGGGAAAGAATCATAATAAAAAAATTAAAAAACGTAAAAATCAGAAAATCAAAGTAAATTTACAAGATAAAATTCGGCGAGGTTATCTCTTGATTTATGCAATGTGTGTACACATATAAAATAAAAACGTAAACTTACCATTTTATGATTTGATAATCAGAACGAGATGTCGACAAGAGCTAAGCACAGCTTCCGACGTTAGCTTAAACCCCATCGTATTACTATTTTCACATTAAACAATTAAACGACTGACCGAACCATCGTCAATCATAACAGAAAAACGCTATTTTTTAACAAGTTAAAATATACAAATCATACGATACGCGGTAGAGGGATAATTCAGTTTTATTTACGAATAGATTAGAAACAACAATTCATCGTACTTATACTATAATTTTGAAAAAATTACTATTATCAGTGCGACATTCGTACTACGAGATAAAACTCGTCGTTGGACGAGTACGACACCTACGACACTTGTATGTGATTCTTAGGTGTTCGTAAAATCATTTCAATATAATCGACGAATAAAAATCGCTGTATCTCGGAATAGCCAGTTTCCAATCTCTAGTCTATTCGCGATTTTCTTACTCTATGATCCGAAGCGTCATTATTTAGCAGACGACAGTTTCGATATTTTCTGTCACGTAGAAGGAGGTTAGATCTGTAATCAGTAAGTGTCATCCAAGGTTATTATTATTTTAATGATTTATTAATTCAAAAAAATACGTCATGCCAAGAGTCTAGTTAAATATCAGAATAAAAAATGTTACGATCAGCCCGCGTGTCTTACCTGAAAAATTCCAGTGTTCTAACCTTTCATACGAACGTAAGTATACAAACTAAAAATAACAAACATCATAATACATCAATGAGGTTACCATATCTATTGCGTATTATCATAAAATTTTGATTACACAACAAAACTAAATCTTCTCAGTGTGTAAAAAGCAAGGAAAACAATAGCAACAACATTAACAAGACCGAATTTACGGTAAAATTAGCGAACGGTCCAACCCTTGCAGACTTTGTATCCGAAACAGTAACAAACTATGACGGAAAATTGAAGTTAGAAAAGGGCGAAAAATCCCGTCTCCGTTTACCGCCATGGTTAAAAACCGAAATTCCAATTGGCTCTAACTACAGTAAACTAAAATCACAATTAAGAAAATTAAACCTAAGTACAGTTTGCGAAGAAGCAAGATGTCCAAATATTGGAGAATGTTGGGGCGGAGGAGAGCATGGAACAGCAACAGCTACCATCATGGTCAGTTCAATAATAAAAATAATTTATAAAAAAAACACCTTCTGAATTTCTTCGAAAATAAATCAATGCAAATTTTTTATTATTTAGCTAATGGGAGACACTTGCACACGTGGATGTAGGTTTTGTTCTGTAAAAACTGCGCGTGCTCCACTACCCCCAAATCCAGACGAGCCAGTAAACACGGCAATTGCTATTGCAGACTGGGGCCTAGACTACGTTGTATTAACATCAGTGGATCGAGATGGTTAGCTGTACTTCAAACTAGCAGTTTTCGTGCTATTTAAAGAATTTTCATCGAGCGTTGTGAATTTTTTTTGCAGATTTAATAGACGGAGGGGCGAATCATATTGCTGCTACTGTAATAGAGATCAAGAAAAGGTGGCGTGAATTAAAACAGGCTTTTAAAAGTTGCCTAAAAACTTTTCTGAACTATAATCAAAACATATTGTCTCTTGTTTTATTATAGACGAGGAGATATACTGGTTGAATGTTTGGTACCAGACTTTAGAGGAAATCTGGAATGTGTGGCAACAATTGTTGGCTCTAAATTAGATGTTTTTGCACATAATATTGAAACGGTAGAGCGTTTAACACCTTTCGTAAGAGACAGGCGAGCCCACTATAGGTAAATCCTTAAAATATGATTTGAATTATTATTTATTCAGCCATGAACACTTTCTTGCATGTCCGTATCTAATAGACAGTCGCTGAGCGTTTTGGAGGGTGCAAAAAAGAGTAATCCAAACTTGATAACTAAGTCTTCAATAATGTTGGGTCTTGGTGAGTTGGAAAAAGAAGTTGAGCAAGCTATGAGAGATCTGAGGACAGCTGGAGTCGACGCTCTTACACTTGGGCAGTACATGCAGCCTACTAAACGGCATTTGAAAGTAATCGAATATGTAACACCCGAACAATTTAAAAGGTGGGAAATGATGGGCAATGAATTGGGATTTTTATACACCGCGAGCGGCCCTTTGGTAAGATCTTCTTACAAAGCAGGAGAATTCTTCTTGACTAATATCTTGAAATCTCGTCGAACTCAAGAGCTTAAAAAAGACGCTGCTACGTAGCTGGACTGCGTTGAAATTTTAACAATCATAATCTACCAGATAGCACAATTTCATTATAATCATTATATCTTAAAGATGAAATTCTAGGCAATTGAAAAAATGATCAGATGCAGAGATGTATGTACAGAAATTGAATTTAACTATTGTTTAATAAATGTAAATCAATTAAAGTAATTTGTAAATTATTTATCAATAGATGGGCTGATAATTTGGAAACGTATCATTTTATTTTCTAATTAGTATAATATACTGTTATTACAAAACATGTTGAAAATTGTTGATAGACGATTTAATAATAATAGGTATTTCATACAATTTAATATTTAGGCAATTTGAGGAGCAGTGTCGAGTTATTCGGAAGATAAAAGTTTCTGCATTCTGTGTTCAGCGGAAAGAACAATTCCATTAAAACGTTTATTAATAATATTTTTTATTTTAACGGACATAAGAAAGCTTTCACATTGCGACCCAATTCACTCCGTGTCCATAGCTACCGCGGCTTGAGGATCTTGTGGTCCTTCATCAGCCGGAGGTGGCTGAGGGGGCTGGCTGTCTTGATCCGCAGAAGCGCCAGGACCTCTTGATCGTTTTTCATCTCCTTCTATTTCAGAGAGATAATCTGCTGTCTTAGTTTCATCAAGGATTTTAAACGTGATTTCCTTTCCCACGATGCCGATTGATACGTTCTGTAAATTTACAATATTGAAATATTTTTTTTCAATATTTAAAAACATATCTACATCAATGATTATAAAATAGCCGCTTTTCACCTTCACTGTGAGGTCTACTTCATTCGGTAATGTGTCCCTTAGAGCCCGAAGCCCATGCTTAACTAACTCATCAAGATCACAGCTCGGAAATTCGTTCAGATGCTTTTCTAGATATGTACGAGCACTTTGAGAGCGAGACCCTAAAGCCATGGCTTTACAATTGAAATAGTTAGCTGATGGACAGGTTTGGAAAATATGGGGTCCTTGATCCTGCAAAAGAATTCAATAATTAGTGTCTTTTTGGGCACGATATGCCTGATTGGGGTTTAAATTTGAATTTGTGATGTTCAAAGCTGAAGAAGTGGAATAATATCATTCCAAAGCTTATGGTAAAACGTGAAACCAATTCAATTTCTTACATCGTATCCAGCGACGAGTAGTCCAACTCCGTATGGACGTCTATCGTACCTTTGGGTACAAGTTTGCATTTTATTGCCGAGAGCAGAGATGAGGCGGCTCACAGGTAAAACTGTGTCATGCGAGTACTTGTAGTTTAAACATTCAGTTCGCATGTATCGACTGTGCAAAGATAGTGGGTTAAAAAATTGTTAGTCATTTAGGAATATGAGAAATGAATTTTTTGTAAGATTTAGAAACCTTAGCATTCTAGCATCGGCGGTAAGTCCAGCAAGAGTTATTCCCATGTGATTATCAATGGGAATGATTTTTTCCTGATAGGCAGAAAGCTCCGAAGAAGCTCTTTTCAGAGCTATCAATACAGCGTGTGTTTTATTTTTTAGACCAACTGTTGCAGAACCTTGCTTTACAGCTTCCATAGCATATTCAACCTGGTGTAACCTCCCCTGAGGGCTCCACACTGTGACGTCGCTATCATATTGATTTCGGAACTGTAGAAAATGAGGAAAAAACAAAAATTAGTAACCCAATTTTTCATTCAATTTCGAAGGTATTCAATTCTAAATTCAATCGCATGGGAAGAAAGGTGACTAAATCACGCACACATAACCTAATTTCGGAATACCTAACCTATCATAAGTGAATAAAATCGCAAAAACTTGGGGATTTCATCGTATTTATTGGATTAAAAGTTGGGTGTATAATTTTTTGTTGTTGTTGAAGTAAATTGGAGTTTCATGCGGCTTAAAATAGAGGAATTTTACAAAACTTGGGAAAATGACGAAGCAGAAAATTTCTAACTTCAAGATTAAATCGGATTAGTTTTAAATTTTGGGATTAATGGAATAATACATACCATTTTTACTCTATGATCGAAATCGTATTTTATATTCTAAATGCAGAATTCTTTGAAGTAAAATTACAGACAAATAACCGCAAACCGTACTGTAAACTAAACTGTCATCAAGCGGCCATGAAGACAATTTATAAGCGTTCGTAATAGTGATGAAAATATCCTAAGGTCATATTCGCAATTATATTCGAATACGGCGCGTAATTTGAATCGGGTAATGGGATCTACAGTCGAGATTAAAAAGAAAATTTCAACAAGAAAAAGATTTCAATTTAAATGACAGGTAAAGCTGGTTGTCCAAAATTAATGAAGAAAAGACCGTGAGAAAAATTAACGGATTGTTGCCCATGGTTTATATTCAATAAGCATAATTTGTCATAATCTTTGATATCGATTCCGTCTCCCATAGCATAAATGTCGCCTTAGCAACCGCACGACTTTCCGTTGTTAAACAGCTTTATTTACACCGGGAATTAAATACCGCTGATTGATTGATTGATAATCAGTGTTTACATTAAATACATCGGCTCGTTTATTATCACAACGGATTGCTACAAGAAAGATATGGTAATTTAGTTAAAGATATAAAATAAAGCAAGTTTATTATGTACTTTTCTTTCTCCTGTAGATCAAATAGCTTCAAAACCTTAGGAACAACAATTTCATAGGTCAATAAATAAGTAAATAAATAAATTTCCGAACATCCTAAGTCACAATTTAAATTCTGTCATTAATTTTTTTTCTTGCTACTCTATTTGAAAAATGAATAAATAAACAATACTTAGGTTAAATTTTATTAAATAATTGATAACCTTTGTCTTATGATTTGATAAATAATTTAACCGCAGAGTTCGACATACAAAAAACAGATCAACGGTGGCACTAGAAAGAAAAGTACTCCAAAATTTGAACTAACAGAAGAGCAAAAAGCGGATATCAAGGAAGCGTTTGATCTATTTGATCCTGACGGGACAGGAAAAATAGCCACCAAGGAGTTGAAGGTAGCAATAAGGGCGTTAGGTTTTGAGCCAAAAAAGGAAGAGATAAAGAAGCTTATAGCAGATGTGGATCCTGACGGTTTGGGAAAATTGTCCTTTGAAGAATTCCTGAACTTAATGTCAGTAAAAATGGCTGAAAAAGATTCAAAGGAAGAAATATTGAAGGCTTTTCGTTTATTCGATGACGACGATACGGGGAAAATATCATTCAGAAATTTGAAAAGAGTCGCTAGAGAATTGGGCGAAAATTTAACCGACGAAGAACTGCAAGAAATGATTGACGAAGCTGATAGAGACGGCGACGGAGAAATATCACAGGAAGAATTCCTACGAATTATGAAAAAGACTTGCTTGTACTGAACCAATCAGAAAATTCAATTTATTTTATTTACTTCACTATTTTATGCTTAAGATTAAAACTATATGACATGGACGTGAATGAAACATAAGGAAAGAAAAATGTTTATAATCGTCAGCTTCAAAATCAAACTCTCTCTTAACAATTTAACTAAATTTCATTGATTAGTATGTTTGATATTAAGATTAGAAAACCTGAATGTTTAGCATAGAAAGTAAGATAAGTTTAAATCTATATGCATGAAGTAATGGATGTAGAATTTTCAATAAACTTAGACTTAGCTTTGGGGTAAAAAAAATCATAGAAATGAATTAGTGTTTGATAGCTACATTATCGGCATCTGCAACAATTTATTTTATTTTACATACTGTGAATCAAGGATCAAGTAGCGACAGTACAAATAGTCAATAATAATAAAAAATTGTTTATTTTATGATATTACTATTATGGATACAGTAAGGAATATCACACGGTGATAATAATCGATAAAAATTATGAACGATCAATTTTTTTATTGTAGAATGCAAGGTGTTAACTTTCTTGGATCATAGTAGCAGTCTCGATAACTTTTCTAATCAGTTCCGCCCTCTTTTTGGATTTTTTAAGACTTTTGGATAGGAGTTCTTGAGATATTGGAATTCCACCTGTTAAAGACAATCCCATGATTATAAATATTTGAATATATAATATATCGTATATTGTGTAACAAAAAAATGTCATATAATTTTACTCAATAATAAATTGTTTCTCTAAAATATACATATATTTGTGTACAATATGTGAGCTCGGTATAAAGCAATCACATCCTTCCTTGTGAAACGAGCATAATTTCGATCTTTGAGACTTAATTACAACGTAAGAAAAAATCAGGCAAACCAGGTTTATAAAGTCCACACAGCTCTTCTCCGTCTATAACAATACAAAGTTTCCCTTTTGACAGAGTTTCCTCTTCGTCAGTAGGATCGGCGATAAGCAGTTGACTGTAAACAAGAATGAGAGTTACAATTTTTCCTAAATCTGAGAAGTATGAATAAATTTTCGTCTCATACTCATCGAAAATCGCGAACGTAGTTGAGACTGGTAAAGTTTTTAGAGGAAAAAGTTTTCTGTTAGATGTATCCACGACTGTGATTCCAGTTTCTGGATTATATTGAACATCAGGCAAAGTTACTGTGGAATAACAAATAAATTATTTTTTTTCTTCAATCTAACAAAATTAAAATTTAATCAAATATCCATTTCGATGAACGAAATTTCTCACAAGTTTTTAGAGCAGCAATCAAGGCCCCGACACATGCATCTGTTACAGATCCATCATAATCTATGCAAATCAAATCGCAATAGAGTACCCAGACCAATTTATCTTCGCAAATACATAGCTTAGTTAAATCCAGAGTCGCAGAGTTTGATAAAATATCATCTATTGTCTTGGAAGCAACTTGAGCTTGGTCACTCGGTGGTCCAGGACGAAATTTTGGAGAACATAAGGGAGATAACTCAACATTTGGTATGAAATATCCACTGTTTGGAGTATCCGCTTTTGGAGCTGCTAATTCCTAAGATCAAAATAAAACGTATTAAAAAAAAGAAAAGGTTTTTGTGGAAAGTATAGATAATTGTTTAATCTAAGACTTGATTCTTCAAATCTTTGAATATGCTTACAGCTTTAATCCCACACACTACAGTGGTACTTCCAATTTTGAATATAGCTGAGCTATCAGCCTGAGTAACAGATCCTATGTTTACACTGACGGGTCTAAATCGCAGAAATTGACGACCGTCAGGTCTTATATCTTGTGCCTATGGTGAATGAATTTATAATTAATAGTTGATAAGTAGTTGATTTGAATTGGGGAAAAATTCCTCGTTTATTTTTGGTAGAAAGTGGAATTGATAATTGGAAAAAAAACAATTTGTAAATTTGAAAATTGATGAAACTTACGAGGTAATCTCTCAGATATTTCACCGGATGAATAGTCCTTGAATAAAATACGAAAATATGATTAAATAGATTCCGAACGAAAATAGAGAAGCATCTGAACAACGTATGACATGACATCTGTCTATAATTGCTTTCACGAGTTAAACAACAAATGATCGTTTATAAATGATACGAACGTAGATTTTCTATTTATTTAAATTAACAAGAATAATAAATCATACTAACTGATACTGAGACGCCATTATCTTAATCTATTAAAATCCATTGGGAATTTTATGAAGGTTAGAGTTTCAATTGAGGTTATAAATTATAATTATAAATTTATTCGTATTGTCCCACGTGGAAAACACTCTTATCTATTTTTTAAAGTCTATGACATAAGCGGCTAGTTGAGTAAATATTGATGAGTTTCAGAACACCCGGCAAAACAGTGGCAAGTTTCTGCACACGCACCACGTATGTGTGGTGCGTGTTCGTTGATTACGGATTACTTGATGACGTTGAGAGAGAGACTATCATAACCTGTTGTCAGTCGGTGTGAAATAGGTTAAAATAAACCCGTAGAGTGTAATATAATATAATAAAACCGACTGATAATCGTGTAAAAAATAGACATGCATTCAGTGTTGACTCGTGGAAATGCCATCCTGGCATATACATTGAGTGTTTCAGCCTGTCTAACATTCTGCTGCTTTCTTTCCACCGTATTTATTGACTACAGAACTCACACAAATTTAAATACAGTTAAAGTAGTTGTGTAAGTAACAGTTCCTCAGTTTTATATTACATCCTATTGCTCCCAAAGCATTCTTAATTTATTATATAGTCTTTTAAATTTCTTGTTGAATTCTAATTATACGCATTCTATGATAGGTTATGATACCCGTTTCTCAATCCACGCTTCCAGCTGTTGTGAAGAAATTCATTCGATTAAAGAAAAAACATCACTTATTTGTTTATATTTCAGGAAAAATGTACCAGACTACAGCGCCTCGAGAGAAAAAAACGATCTTGGATTCTTGACATTCGATCTACAAACTGATATCCTTTACATATTTCACATATTCTCAGTAATTATGTTTAAATTATTACAAATTTTCGATCCATAGTATTGTTTTTAAGCTTTCTGCGAACTACTTGATTTTCCTTAAGACAGCATACATCTTACCCCTTTATTTAACTGGAATGTCAAACAACTGTTCCTCTACTTGACGGCAGAATACCAAACAGCTAACAATGAGATAAATCAGGTATAAAATCATTAAAAAAAAAAAGTTACTATTGTTTTCACAGATTGCCTGACTCAGTATTAATATATTTTCCATATTGCAGGTAGTACTATGGGACAAGATAGTATTACGAGGAGATAACGCAGTCCTAGATTTCAAAAACACGAATACAAAATATTACTTTTGGGATGATGGTAACGGGCTTAGGTGAGTTTGAATTAAAAGTCTTAAACTTCAATGCCTGTATTTTATCTGTAGTCAGTTTAACAACAAAAGTTTATATTTTTCTCAGGGGTAACAAAAACGTGACGTTGACATTATCCTGGAATATTATACCAAACGCTGGATTACTACCAAGTGTAGCTGCCCATGGATCTCATTCATTCGCCTTCCCATCAGAGTATACAACTTCTCGTGTGTAGAGTCATGAAATGGTTATTGCGAAGTTATTTTAGGCAATTTTTTTATCTCATCTTATGGAATTATTATTATTAAATGAAACGATGTATACATAGTAAGTATGGAATGATTCGAGGCAGAGTAAAAATGGAATTTCAATATCGAGACGAATAATAAAGGAGAAAACAATTCTTTAAAAAATTATAAACATTTCTATGTCAGAATAAAATTTATTTTCGCTATTTTAGGTACTGGTTTTTGGAGAAGGTTGATCGCGTTTCATTATTTAGGAATAAGTCCAGCTGATCAGGAAGCGAATAATAACTTCACAAATCTGACATAAAACAATAAAATGCGTTTTATTGTTTCAATTGAATACATAGATTTGTTTTATATATCTATAAGATCAAAGTAACGATTGCAGGAAAGTAATCATTACAAAAAATATACAATTTCGTTGTTATGCATGTAGATTGAACAAGTGGGACATTTCAGAACTGAAATACGATTATATTTGCCAAAATTCATGCCTTTAATTTCAATTAATAACGTATTTCCTTCACCGACATATAGCCACATAGTTTCAAATAAAATGTTAAATTTCGGTACTTATTAACAAGATATTTCGGTATTAATATTTCATCTTTAACAAATTTATCATTCTCTGATATCCGAAAATGTGCAAAAAGTATTCCTTGTTAAAAACAGATCGTAATCGGCCCCTCTCTTCAACATAGATGATCTTTATACTCAATTACATAACTAACTATGAAGTTTCAGCTAACTGTTATCCTTCTTATTGGTTTTATCCGATTTATCGACTTTGGAATCTGACTGCAGAGTATTTTCTTCCTCGTCACCAGTGCTTTCATCCTCCTCATCCTCATCTTCTTCGCCAGAACTATCGCCATCATCTTCTTCATCGTCATCAGCATCGTCTGCGTAACTATGAGACGCGCCACCTATAAAAAACGATTCAAAACAGTTTTATTAATACAAAATTTACGAAAGTTGAAGAAAAAAAGTCAACTATCATCAAAATCGACTTTACCATAGTAACCATATCCGTCACCGTCACCCTCTTCGTCAGAGTCGTAAGTTCCTGCTTGATTTTGCCTGCCAAACTTATGGCTCCTTGCTAGAAGAATCATAAGAATACGATTTTGAAAGGTTCAAGGGATGATAAATTCAAAATTGAGTAAGTTTGATATCTTAACTTACTTGACATACTGAGATCCTTAGTTTGGGATGTCTCATATCCACATTTAGGACAAGGAATGGGTTTATTCTTTTCATACTTAAATCCTTTCCTACGAACGTGATCTTCGCAATAGCAAGTCTTACATCTGAGGCAAGAATATTGTCCAAGTTTGTTGCATGATTGGCCTATAAATAAATAAAATACTTTTGTGAAAATGTTTAAAATCAAAAGTCAAAGAAAAACTAGACAAATATTCAAATATTGTTACATTACATTTAAAGCTCTCGGACTCTAATACTTGGCATGAGGCTTGATGCTCAAACTGATCATCTTCGCACAAAAAACAGTCACAGAAAGAGCATCTAAATATACGGCCACCATGATCCCAAACCCCTCTCTCACACTCTTGACAGACTGCGTCTATCAATGGACAAGTACAAGCGTGTGCAGTGAGACATCGTCTTCCGTGGCAAACCCAGGCTTCGCAATGATCGCATATTGCACCCTGGATATGTTTTTCATGAAATATGTAGAACAAATGAAACATGAATATTTTTTTATTCTTATATAACAGGTAGTAATAAATTACCGAGATTTTATGCAATTTTACGCACCACCATAGCCAAGCCTGTTGTAAATACTCCGGCGTGACGAACTACGCAATCTCCAGTCTTCAACATGCATTTAATCTTGCCACAATGAGCACATATTGGTAGACGCTGTACACTTTGACAGAAGTAACAGAATGCTCGACTTTTCTGCTTTCTATTACACTTGTCGCATTCCTGAGATAAAATATAAGTTTTTTAAGATGAGGAGGTCTGATTATTAAGGTTTTTTTTCTGATGATAGATTGATAATACTTGTATGTACATACCATAATTGCGTTGCAGGGAAATTTGGCGAGATCTATTTGACCTTTAGCGGTACGAATTTCTTTTTGACGCAGTTTTTGCTTTTCAGCTTTTTTTCGTTGACCTGTCTTCTTCTTCGGCATTATAATTACTATTATTATTCACGGTATTTAGGATAAAGTATTTATTATTAAGTAGAAAATTATTATATCTCAATATGTATTGTATTCAATTATTGACCCATATCAGATCTCGCGTGATGAAGGAGGTTATGTTTGTTCCAAAGTTCGGCTGCCATTAAACGCGTTCCTAAAAACGCTCATTCAATCCGTTGTTACGCCTTTATGGTTGGATAGTGCCGCCATCTGCCGCATGATGACGTAACGTTTTCAACAGTCGCATGTAGGCTTTATATCTGTCGTCACCCATGTGGTAATAGTAGAAACGACATAAATGCAGAAACAAGTGAGTTGCGCAAGTGACATATTATATCTACCTTTTCCATATGACGTTCGCCATTTTGTTCATAAAATAATCGTCCAAGTTTCTCATCTAATATAAATAGATGTTTAGAAAAGAAATAAAATACATTAGATTGGAGTGGTGAAGACTTACAACATATAATATTTTTGTTCCGTGATTAGTGGTGATAACGGATTGACAATTAAGCCATTGGTCGTGTTGACACCAAGATCGTAATTGACACCTTCCAGATTGTGGGATTGATTAGGGTCTAAAGAATATAATAGATTCAGCTGGGTTTGGCCATTCCGTTTTCTATCGCATTCATTTCTGTATTATTGATAATAGAAACGCAGCCACGGATCAAGTAAATAAACGAATAATTCCAACAGTGATTTGAACATTACGTGTGAATGATTTTAATAAAATATTTTTAAATATTTTCAATAATAATGGGTGTTGGTCTTGAACCCCTTGAATTTACCGACTGTTTAACAGACAGCCCATATTTTCGTGCTAATCTTCACTCCCATGAACGCGAATTAGACAAAACAAGTCAACAGATAAAACGCCTGATTAAGGAGGTCAAGGATTTACTTTTAGCTGCTAAAAGTGAGTTTATTCATTATTTCTACAATTCGTGAAATCGATTATTAAAGAACGATATTTCCCCGCTCATTTTCTATTTCAACCCATTTACGAATCTCGTTAAATATATACATATATTTTTATGTCCATCAACCTTGCTTGTAATCACTGACAATCGAACCAGATTTATATCATTTTACACAAACTCGTTGCTCCTAAAAATTACTAAAATTTTAGTACAGGATGATTGAACAACATATAGCCCTGGAAATCTTTATCTTTAGGTGTTTACATAATATCTATTTGATTTGCGATTAATATTCGAAAAGAAGACGAATTAAATCGACTAAATCCTTCAATTATTGACAGGCAATTACGTAATGCGTAATAAACAGAATTGAGCTGAGTAAATTTAGCTGACAATATGCAAACGGTATTTCGTTTCTATATTTCTAGATTTATCCCGAGCTCAGAGAACGTTTTCAAAGACTCTACAAAACTTCAGTTTCGAATGTATCGGAGAAACTCAGACAGAGGATGAAACGCACATATCTCAAAGCTTGAAGGAATTTGGCAGACTCATTGCATCCATTGAGGACGAGCGAGATCGCATGGTATGCTGTAGTCGTGTTGAAAAGACTTGATTAAAAAGAATCTAAATCCATCATTTCAGCCCTGAATTAATATTCGCATTTATTTTTCTGTATCGTTGATTATTTGGAATCAGTTCAGTTAATTTTCTGCTCAACATAATTATACATTAAATTCTATCGGAATTTGAAACGATGGGTTAAAAATTTGTTCGCGAAAGAATAAAAACTATTTAATTTATTGAAAATGAATCAACAATAAGTATATTTCTAATTGATATTTATTTTTCATAGTGGACGAATTAAGACACGCAAGTATTATGTTTATTTGCATGAAATTTATAAACTACAATTCATTCACGCATATTTTTATACATTATAGCAGCATTCATGAAGTCAGTTAATTAAAAAAAATAATAAAAATAAATAGATTTAGTATTTCATTTCTATTTTGTTCATTTATTTTTTACACTTTAAATACTACGCAGTTTACAGTTTTTAGTTGTAATTTCACAAATCGATAATATTATTGATACATAGTTCAATTGTAAGAATCTAATAAACATTAGTGTATGTATTACGTGTAAATATTATCATCGGAATTAATGTTTTGTAAGAAATTATTCTTGCAAAGATTTACTGACGATTGTTTTTACTTTGAACAGACTCCTTCGAAGTCAGCAAAAAACTTGTTTTTTTATTTCGTATCAGATTACACAGCAATTTTTCTGACCAACTATCTATAGAATAATGCAAGTTTTTGAATAATATCCTTGTTGTTGAAATAGTTGAGAAGAGAATATTGAAAAAAAATTAAAAAAGCTATGTATGTACTACATAAATTGCTTTTACATTCTTCACAATATTACCACCGATTTATGCAACAAAGTGTTTTGACACAGATTTATCAGCTTGGTTTAGTAATTTGTGGATATTAATTTTTTCTTCAATATCTGTTTCATATTTTACTCTTAGTTATTCACAAAAGTCAATGTTTCTTTTGTATAATGTCACCAAATTTATATAAAGTGGTAATTTTAATACAAAGATACTTGACACGCTTGAGAATAATTTAAAACTCAATTTAAATAGAGTAAGATATTTTAGAATGGCCAAAAATTTTTTGTATACCTCGTTTCAATTTGATAGCTGATAAGAATAGGTGTAATCAAACTGCCCAACTCTCCACCGAATTCCACGTCCAGTAATTTAATACATTTACGAAGTAATGATTCAGACAAATAGATTAGCAATATTGTTATCAACCAGTTTTTGTATCTATCTCCCATTTATTTTCTAATCTAATATAATTTGAACGAATGTTAATTACACAGAAACAAAAGTATCTTTGATATTACTATTCTACTTAAGAAAAATAATTAGTTACATACATACACAGAATATCAGAACTGTGATTTATGTGGGTATTTTTTTGTCACAACATGCTTGTTATACCTAATAAATAATATCAATGGTAAACACAATTGTACATCTTTGTGTAGTGTGTTTTCGTAAGAGATTTTAATCCTGCATTCACGTTTTTACTTAGCTATTACATAGTACGTTGTTGAAATAATTCAATCTTTGGTGTTCCATCAATCGTTTGTGATCTATAGTCTATTTCCTTCTTTTATATTTTCAGCTTGAGCGTGCTTACGATCAAATAATACTACCATTAGAAAGCTTCAGAAAGGAGCACATCGGTGGCGTTAAGGTATTTGATCCAGCTCTGAAAAAAATGTATAAAAATTTACCTACTCGCAGAAATAAAATTATCCTCTTTACCTTTTCAGGAAGGGAAGAAGAAGTTTGAAAAACAAACTATTAAATTTTGCCAGAGCCAAGAACGTTACTTGAATTTGTCTACAAAGAAACAGGATAATGTACTTCAGGAAGTAAGAAATCGTACATGCACTAAAATTCGTACAGGATCTAGCTCCAGTAGTTCATTCGAATCAATTTTTCCAACTTTCAGGCGGATGCTACGTTGGATATGGCTGAAAGACACTTTTGCCAAGCCAGTTTGGAGTATGTATTCTTGCTCCAAGAGGTCCAGGAACGCAAGAAATTTGAATTTGTTGAAACAGTGAGTATTGAGAGCTGAAATTTGAAACAATATTCCCAGCTTCCAAGCCGTAGCTTAAATAAAACCAAACTCATTATCATGTTACAGCTATTAGGATTCATGTTTGGTTGGTTGACGTTCTATCATCAAGGACACGAAGTAGCAAAGGATTTTAAACCCTATATGACAGAGTTGCAGTTGAAGATACAAAAGGTGATAAATGATTTATTTATTAACTTTATATAACATTTTGTGTTTGTTTTTTTAGAGGCAAAGAACTACACTTTATTTTCTTATATGCACATACGTTTCTCAAAGCCAATCTCTCCCGTGATAAATCCTCACTATCACAACAGATAGGATAGAGATACACTTTCAATACCTACTGCACAAAACTTACGATTTAGAGTCTACTAAAAATTCGGAGTAGAATTATACCTCTATTCTAAAGAAGTGATGGCCTAACATCTTTGTCAATAACAAAAATTTTACACATTGGGAGATCATTACTCAACTCCAATTCCAATATTTACAATCTCAGTTTAGAGTTATTCTGTTTATGATGAAAAGATTACAAAAGGAAAAGCTGCTCATATTTAGATCTTGTTTTTTGTTCGTCATTCCTAAACTCATGAGATGCTAAAATATTAACATGTCAAACGATAAATAACAAAAACGGATATCGAGTCTCGATTTCCGTATCATATTACAATTTGCACAAGAAACTGAATTAATTTATAAAATTTACAATTTTTTTTGACGAACAGGTGTGCAACAAAGATAACTAAGACAATATATGCGTAGTTTTGATTCAATAAAATCTTTGGGTATTTTAGTGTTTCTATTTTCGAAAAGCATAACTTGTACTATGAGAACAAGATGGAATTGGAAATTTGTTTTTATTATTGTTTTATCGTCGGTTACTGATGACAAATATGAAATTTGTAGAGGTATTTAGATATGTAACAATAATTTTGCTGTTTGATTTCATTAATTGTAACAAAATAACAAACTTGCATGGTATATAGCTTACTAATTCCAATTATTTTTTTTGTATGTGTGTGTTTTATAAGACAAGGGAGAATTTCCTCGCAACAAGGGATAAAACTGAGTCACTCATGAATAAAATGAAGGAGATGAAAAAGGTAAGATCTAGATAATTCAGTTTCAAGTATTAAACCTGTTTCTTTTTATCAGTAATCTGTTATACTATACCTATGTATTTTCCAATGTTTGTAGATCAAAAAAAAAAAAACAAAGAAAATCCCTAATAACTTTATTGTATTTCGATATTTTAGTCTCCTGCAGAAACTGGCCTCTGCAAGTCAAACTCACGCGAAGGCTATTTATTTCTAATGGAAAAAAGTTAGTTACACTTTATTGGAATAGCTAATTTTCACAATTTGAAAGAAAAAAAGAACTGCACAGTTTATACATATCTATGTTTTTACAGAGGCCTTCGGAACGACATGGACAAAACAATATTGCACGTATCAGAAAGAAAAGAAAGAGTTTACCATGATACCCTACAATCAACTTACTGGAAAATTTGTAAGTATATGATTAGAACAAAAGTAAGTGCAATTGAATTCAACTCCAAGTTTTATTGTACTAACATCTAAAAACTTTCCAACAGAGTAACCGAGAAACATTGACGTTGGCATCCTGCGTTAGGCGTATGTCAGATTCTATTGAAAAACGATTTTGTTTTGATATAACTGCTGTTGATAAGTAAGTTCCCGCGATTCGTATCAAACAGAAAATACCCACAACGAAATATCTCACATCACTGACCCTTAACGTTTCCACATTTCAGACCAGGAGTAATTTATACATTTCAAGCTCTATCCGAACCGGATAGAAAACTGTGGATGGACGCTATGGACGGGAAAGAGCCTGTAAGTTGATCATTGAAATTCTCCTATATATATTGATCGACGTATTAATATTCCAAATCGTAATCTGCAATAATATTTCTAGACATATGCACTGCAAGGTCCATCAGTGATGGTAGAAGAAACTGGTTTAGATGAGACCGGCTTTGCATTTGTATCAAAATGCATAGCAGCTTTAGAGGACAGAGGTAAGAGAAACTATTCCAGATGTATTCAAAACTTGATTAAATCCGTTTTTTATTCATTGCCATTTTTCCTCCAGGGCTGAACGAGCAAGGTCTTTACAGAGTAGTTGGAGTATCTTCTAAAGTGAACAAACTACTAGCAATGGGTCTTGACAGAAGGAAATTAGACAAATTTAATTTAGACGACCGGTTCGAATGGGAGAGTAAAACTATCACAAGTGCTCTAAAAACTTATTTACGAACATTATCCGAACCCCTGATGACCTTTCGCTATTACCACAGCTTCATAGCAGCTGCGAGTGCGTATAGGTATTTTTTATATCGCCATTTTTAAATTTTATCTTGTCTTTTTCATTACTAGTAATGGCACTCCCGGAAAAGGCGTAACAACCGTACTTTTTGTTTTTTATCCCCCTAATATCATAACATCACAATTTTTAATATTGAATATCATTTATTTTCAAATTTTTAAGCTTTATGATTCATTTACCATAAGCAGAAACGATAGAAACTGTTTATTCATTAATTATGTCATCAAATTTTTCAGAACAAGAAAATAAAGAGTCACGATTTAACGATGTCCATACGCTGGTTTATCAGCTTCCAAAACCGAACTTCAATATGCTTCTTCTTCTGATGAATCATCTGAGCAGGTAAGATTGTTTACCAATATAATTAATCAATTCCTATATTTAAAATCGTATTTGAATTTATTACAGCGTGGCGAAGAAGAGTGACAAAAATCTAATGACTACTGGAAACTTGGCAGTCTGTTTTGGTCCGACTTTGCTCCGACCAGAAGAGGAGACAGTGGCCTCGATAATGGACATAAAGTTCCAC
Source organism: Macrophya annulata (assembly GCA_963924015.1). NCBI lineage: Eukaryota > Metazoa > Arthropoda > Insecta > Hymenoptera > Tenthredinidae > Macrophya > Macrophya annulata. Next base: position 28,470,621 of record OZ001260.1, read on the forward strand.
AATATAGTGGTCGAAATATTGATTGAAAATTGTCAAAGAATAGGAAGTGGTCCTCCGCAAGAGAATCCTCCCACTACGCAGCCGGTTCAAACACCAATTCAAAACCCATTGCAGTCTGATATCAAGGAAAGTCATAGTTCAACTGGAAATGGAACTGCGATATTATCCAGATATTCTACGCATACCGCTGTACCGACGACACACACCCATGTGAGAAAGGATTTTCATTCTTTTTTATTTCTTCATAATTTATCAATTCCTGGCTTAATCAATAATGTTATTTAATTCCGCAGCTGATCGCTAGATCGTATTATGACGGGCCTATGTCCGTAGCTTCTGGGTCTTCTATAGACGATAGAAAAAATGGAGACTACGAAGAAATCGAGCATAATAATCAGAGGGTACCATTATACACTGAGAGTAGAACGGGACGTGTTAAATTGAGCAATGCTAATTTTATGTACCATTCAACGGATAAGGGTGAGGAGGATGATCTGTTGAACACAGTTTTGTCATTTTACTACATAAATACTGATCTTGAGTTTTGAATAAGGGAAAGAAACGTTTATTCATTCAGTTACAGGAAGTGGGAACACCAGCAGCTCAAGCGAGTCCGTCGCATCTGACCCTAATCCATTTACAACTGATTTACCTGTTAAACAGAAACGAGGATCAATGATGGGAGTTCATTATCCAACGTCATATCAGCAGCGGGGAAATCCACCGTTACCTCTGTAAGTATGAAAACGGTATTTTTTTTTTTAAATTATAAACAGGAATAGCTACAGTTTATCTCAACTTGTAATTCTATTTTAAAGGGTAAATGTGTCTCCCGGAAGCGGACGTTCAAGTCCGGGACAAGTCGGTGGCATTTGGTATGTCTTTGTCTCTGTATTAAACTAAAAAATAATTAAAATTCACAATTATGATACCTTATCATATTAGAGGCTTGAATTTCATTCATTTGTCTGGAAAAAGATTTTAATTGTTGATAATTTATTTGTAAATATAAAATTGCAATATGATTATAGGAGGGTCAGAACTTTGTACGCCTGTTTGGCGGAAAACGATGGAGAACTGTCTTTTGAACCGAATCAAATAATCACCAATGGTAAGCTTGAGAGTTTGGGTGTTTATTTGAGAAAATTTATCAGGCTATGATCTGAAATTGATTAATTTACAGTGAAAAATTCACTGGAACCAGGATGGTTGGAGGGGACGTTAAATGGAAAGACAGGGTTGGTACCGAGAAACTATGTTGAGCAGTTACCGTGAGGATATATCTTACCAAAGAGTGCCTAATAGTTACTGATAATTGATAGAATAAAAATATTTTCTTCACATTCCTATACACACATATACACATACACATACAAACACACACACACACGCATTCCTTGAATCGCCATAGATAGACACATTTTAATTATTTATATTGCAGAGCAATAATTTGAACTAAATTAATTAATTATAATAAAAAATCAAGTTCAAAGTTGAAAATGAAGTTCGAAAATCATTTGAGCAGTCAATTATCTACTTATTGTACGGATATTTATTTAATAGGAGCCGTAATTATCGCTCAAAAAATAAAAAAAAATAATAAAAATTATAAAAACATATTTACTTTGTAAATAATTCATAAATGAATTACAATGTAGGATTAATATATTATATTATGTCATATTTATTAATATTTAGAAAGAAAAGAAAAAGATTCGTTTTTGGCAATATTATTTGTAAATATAATAGATTAATAGATACATATACCTACGTAATGTAATATACATTTTAGCTATATGCAAAATCTAAAATATACATTATTATTTACTATTATATCTTTAATAGCATAAGTTGTGCCATATTATTGGTTCTTTTTAATTTTGCCTAAATCTATCTATTTATTTAGGATCAATTTACGCGCTTGCGATTATTAGCCACTCAAGTATTCTAGTTCTAAGGTACTAAAAGCAATGAATTTTATTTTCAGTTTACGTTATTTGTCTCCAATTAGCCAGAACTTTGTATTTCATCAAAGAAATTTTAATGTCCGTATTATATTCATTGAATTCAATTTTTTCAATCAATTTTCATAATTCAAGTGTTTATATAGTTAGCATTACCTACTTTGTGATTGCATGAAGATTTGATTTTTTCTTAAATTAAAACCACCAGCTGGCCTCTCGACATATAACGTAGTTGAATATTTGAACTTATTTACAATTATTACAATATTTAATATTAGATAGTTAAAGCGTAGTATTAGATTGTATATACTATATACTAATCAACTAACTTTTAATTAAATAGCATGAAAAAAAATTAATTGAGGAATAGTTAAATGAACTTACAATGTTATGAATGTAGACCAGCTCGTTTATTAAAAACATATCATTGATAGTAGTACATACATAATTGTAATGTAAAATGAATATACAATATTATCTGCTTTATATACATATACCTAATTGCTTTTAGTACGTCAAGTATTAAGCCTTGTGCCCTTTATAGATGATTTTTACTATAGTAGAATATGATAAATTACATAATTTTTATTGTCTACTTGAGCAGAGCGAAAGTACTATTGGGCAATGGTTCAATACTTTCGGTATGAAGAAATTTTCGAACAATATAATGAAATATATACATATTAAGCAGTAGGTAAATCCATTAAATCAGCTTGAAACACGATGATAAAAAATTCTATATAACATAAAGGCATCAAGTTTTAAAAGATAACAATATGATGCGACGTTTTTTGTTTCGTAGCAGTTAATATAATCTAGTTATGTATTTCAATATAAGAAATAAGTTTTGCAATATGAAAATTATCTAGACAACTATGGAACATGTGATGTATGGTTGTATAAAATTTCTAACTATTTTCATCTCAATAATCAAGTGGTAGAATTTTATTACAAATTCTAGATAGTTATTTACTTTTTCTTACAAAACACATTTAGTATTCAAAAAACAGTATCGATTTTTGTAATATCACAGCAATTTTCGTTATCTTTCTCTTGTGAGCATGATTTTGTAACACATACCTTACTTTGTTGATTATCAGAGATAATGAGGGATCTAATTAATGGCTAGTATCGTGCTTGGCGATACAGGAGCGTTATACACAGTGAAGATAAAATCAATTCTTAAAACTATCGTGAACTAAATCTACATCATTTACAAGTATTTCGATCTTTTTGCAGTAGTCTTTAGAATCTTTTAATCATGCTCAAGATAAGCAAGGACTGAAAATATCCAAAGTATCTAGCTAAAAACCGTTCCTTTCGTTTACCCCCATCTTCTTTCGTAATTACAAGACTGTAGTGAAATTCTTTCTCTGGAATGTGTGTATCTTACAATTAGAATAATAGAGAAAATGACTCTACTATCAAAACTACAAAACAGATTAATAAGTAGTTTTCTGGATCGAGATTTTTGGCAATATATAAATATATACTAGCAAGCTTCGTTTTTAAGGCGATATTTACATCCATAATGATCTTTGGATAGTCAACATATTTAAATACACAGCATCTATTAGCTAACTGAAAAGATTAAATTGAAATTATTAAATAGTCCTAGGATAATACTTTGGTTCTGAAATGTTCATTTCAAGAAATATGTTCATTAAATCCAAACAAGTTTGCAGTAAAAGCAGAATCTTATTAATTGGGGAAAAAAATAGCATATTGTTGCAATCAGGACGTTATTTTTTTCCTCAATTTGTTCATAAATGCGATAAATAGAATTTCATCTAATTAAAAGAAACGAGCCGTACTTCGCTTTGTAAAAATTAATTTTATACATCAAGTTTTTTGTAATAAATGAATCATTATAGAACCAACTGTATTATATTGAGCTTAGCTGGTTATTTAGTTGCATTAAGTTAAGCTCCATAGCCAAATACCCGGCTTTGAGAGAATTTGTTTCAAAGCGATTCCATAAAGTGCTCATAAAAATAACGTAGCACAATATAGCAGTTAAAAAAAGTCTTCCTATGTTAATACCTATGCTTAATCCAATGGAATTAGTGTGGTAGTCAAATCCCATTGACAAAACTAACGGCACAACTAATATACAACTAGCTAATGAATACCAAATTCTCTCTCTTTTTATAGACTTGAGCGCCAACTCGCAGATACCAAGAGCCTCTTTCAACGATTCCCTCATATCAGTCTCAACGATTTTATTTTCACCTGTAACATCGAATTTATTGTCATTCTAGCCCAAAGAGGAAAATTTCTTCACTAAATTCTACCTTTTGACAGCTTGAAGCTCGCCATGATTGCTTCATGATCTGAATAACTGAAGTCTCTGCTCGGTACTCGTTCAGGAAAAGGGTGTTTGAAGTTAGTGACTACTACCTATAAATTCAAGTTCATTGTTAACTGAAGCCACCGAATAAAGTGCTAAGAGTATATTTATACCTTGAAGTTCTTTGATCCAAGATACAGGATATGATCGATTCGCTTTCCATTAGGTTCTTCCCTAGCAAGTTTCTTGCTGGTGTAACTATTTTTGGCACACTCGTTGGTCCCTAAATTATTATTACTAATTGAGCAGGCATCCTCTAAACCAGGGATGCCACGTATTATACGATAGGCAATGTCCTTTGGTTCGGTATTTAAGTCACCACCAAATAAAACCGCGTCTGCACCTCCCATGGTCATTCTGATAAACTGCGCAGTATCATAAGCTTGCAGTACTCTGTGAGCTTTATACTCATCATTGTCTCTGTCATATTCTGCATGGAGCTAGAATTATGGCAGCCAGATTTCAGATTAGTTTTCGATGAGAAGATCAACAGGAATTTTGATAGAAATTATATTCAGACTCGACTTACGTGCGCCAAGTATACGTTAACACTCATATTTTGGAGTTTAATTTTGCAAAGACCAACACCCTTTCCACCAAACCAGTCACCGTGATGGATTTTGTGAACGTAGCCATTCAACGGCCATTTATGAAACATTACATCTTGGATAGGAAAGCGGGAAAAAATACAGATTCCAGATCCAAATACACCGCTGCAATTGAATCAAGAAACAATAATAAACAAAAAATAAACAAAAGATTTCAAAATGCATTGAGTTTAATGTTTTTGTTCTTTGTATTTGTTAGTCACACCGTTCTAAATCTAGTGATTGTGTTATTCACCGGACAGTCATGCAGAAACAAAGAACACGTTTTTGAATTTTCTATGGAATTATTTTAACCGTACCTGTAAAAGTAGTGAGAGTAGGGCAGCTGCTCTCTAACTTTTGATCTGATCATTTTGAAATCATTAACAGACCAGATTTCTTGGAGACAAACAACGTCGTAATCCTCGGTAACGAGTTTATCTGCTATCGCTTCCATTCTAACAGATTTATTTCTTGATACACAAGGAATTCCCCTGTAAATAAAAGAATATGAAATTTATAAATGCGAAACTGAAAATTTTTCTTTGTCCAGTTTAAAATTTTTTAGAGCAGATGTTTGGTGTGTTTTTATGTTTATATTATTTAGGCTTGCAAATATTCGTACCAGCAATTCAGAGTTATAAGATTCAAAGTTTCTTCTTCGTTTGTTAATAACATCTTTAATTCTACGTTAAGTGATAATAAAACAGTAAATCACTATTCAAATGATAGATACATAAATAAATACAGTAAATTATAAATTAAAGTGCATATGTTGGGGTCGTAATTATTAACACCACCTCACACTGTTATAATTTGTCATCTGTGATTCGATCATCGATATGAATTGGATGGACGGTTCTATCGATAAAAATGGAATACGTTCTCAAATACATATTTTCTTAGTTGGACTGCAACGTATAATTGGACAATGATTGTATAATGCGGTCACCTTTCTAGTGGATTTTTATTTCTATGAACGAACGCACTACTAAAAGCTTGCGAAAATGCCCGCGTCGGTCGCGTTTGTCGCGCAGACTCGTAGGATGTGTGTGATTTAGCGTAGATTCAAGTCGGCCTATTGGTGGTCAACAGGAATAGACAAAACCCTTAATACGCGCCCGGGAGATTCGGGACTAGTTAGTAAATTTGGTGAAAGTTTTACCGTTAGTAAACAGTACAATAACAATAAAGTTTTCATGATGGCTATATTCGAGTTACTTTCTTCTTCCCGTGCACCGTTTTCTCTTTAATCATTTTCGTTTCACCCAAAAACGCAATGGAGCAGCAACAACAACCAAGTGAAACTACCGTCGCTGAGGTAGCAACTGTCCCCGTAAAAACTGAACCAGTCGATGAAAATACTAGCAATGAGGATCCTCAGCCAGTTGTCAATCAGCCAACTTCTAACGACGAATATGCCGAGCCAAGAATTGAATGCACTATCGAAAGTAACGACAGTGATTTCAGGACATTATTGACTAAGTGTGTATTTTGCAACAAGACATTTACTCTAGAAGATAATTCCAAACTTTTGGAATGTCTACATGCTGCTTGCGCTTCTTGCGTCAATTCTAAGCTAAACGATCACGGTATAGCCGACGTCGAAGTCGTGCGTAAGTATTTTTCATTATTATTTATTTACTGTCAAAAGATCTTTTATCTTTTCTATGTTTTCTCTATTCATTATGTGTAAAACAAATGCCATTTGAGTTTACCTACGATCAGCTAAAATATCACATTTCTTTAACAATGAGGTTTATGATTAGATTAAGCACATATTTTTCTTATATTTCTTCCGTTATCCTTCTTTTCATTATTACTTGTTATTAAATTTTACGAATGTTTTTTCGTGCCAAGGACACGAGTAGACAAGAATTCATCTAGCTGAAAATAAGTTCAAAAAACATTTTATTAAGTGGACAAAGTTGCTGAATAAATCAACAGAAAATACCGCCTTAAGGTCTAGAATCTCAGAAAAATTCATTCGGCATACTTAAAACATTCTAGTTGTGTCTTTTGTTCTTCATTTTAGTTCTTAAAAATATTCTGTAGCATCTAACCTTTCATGCACAATTTTTAACTCTCTTTAGTCCTTAATGCCCTCTTTTTAAACTTATTATTAACCTGCAGCAACTCCTTATGTACAAAAAGCAAAATATTTTTAAACATTCGGAAACCTTGAAGAACTTTTATCAATCAGAGTTCTTATGTTATTTTATTATTGATTTAGTAAATAGAATTTTTTTTTTCTCGAATATTTCAGTCGAAAGTAACGTAATTGTATGCCAAATATGCAACGTTACTTGTCGAGTAGAAAATCTCATAGAGAATAGATTCTTCTTGAAATTAATGGACGATGATAATGGCTGTGGAATCGAAGATATTGCTGATGTTTTGAAGGAAGGAGAAGAAGAAAAGAAGTGTACAAGTTGCCACGATAATGCTACTGCTACTAGCTGGTGTGTTGATTGCGAGGAATTTATATGCGAAAACTGTGTTCTGGTAAGCAAAAAAGATTGGCTTCCCTTTTTGGAATAGTTCTTATTTTTTAAGGAAGGCGTTTGTCTAAATCCATACGATTTTATCCACAATGTTCTCTTAAGAATATGTATGTTCATTCTAAACTAGTTCATCATTGATTTGCTTTGAATTGTTTTACCGAAAGACAAACCGAGTTGGCTATTCAGATTTTCCTATACCAATGAATTGTACGATATTATTCTTTGTGGACTACTTCCTTCGCAATCCAAAGTATGGACTCATAAAATGATGAGTCTAGTCATTCAGTAGTCGTGCTATTTCACAATCCATTCTTCAAGTTCTTTACATAAGGAAGAAAGTTCTCTTACAATTGATTAAACTGCATTTTCAACTTAAGATCAGTGTTGTAAAAATTATCACATAAATTCATTTCAATTACTTCATTACTTCTATAATGTGTAATTAAATATTACTTTAATTACACATTACATTTGCAATGTGTAATTAAAAAAAGTTTAATTACACATTACAAATGTAATGTGTGATTAAAATCAGTTTAAATACACATTACGGAAGAAATGGATAATTAAATGGGTAATTGCATTACAAAAGTAATTAATTACTCACAACACTGCTTGATATGTTCTGCCACGTCAAAGCTGCTCAACAGCAATTCCATAACTTTCTTTTTACAAAGGCTCACCAAAGGTTGAAAATCACGAAGGATCATACGATAAAACCAAAAGGAGAACTCGCCAATGAAGAAGAATGTACAAAAAAGGGAAGCAAAAAAGTACCTGGGTACTTATTTTGCACGGTCCACTCGCACGAACAGTTATCCCTGTTTTGTCAGACCTGCGATAGACTGACATGCAGGGATTGCCAGCTCAGTGATCATCGAGATCATAAGTATAAATTCATTCATGAAATTGCAGCTGAAACACGAATGTCTGTATCAACTCTGCTGAAAGAAGTTAGGTATGTGAAGATGCTTCGAAAATTATTTAAAACACTTTCGACTAGTCGTAATTTTTTTCCGCACGGGGTTCAATTAATTGTGAATTATTTCCTTCCAGCTACAAAAGAGTTTTATTAAAAAGTGCCATGAAGGTAATTGAAGATCGGCAAACTCTGATATTAGAAAAAAAGAAGAGTTTGGTTCAAGACATCACACATATGGTTGTACAGTAAGTAAATAAACTAATTTTAATTGTATGTCTCATACGCCACTTGTTTTTACTTTGTATCCTCCCTTCCACAGATTAACAAACGCAATAAATACAAGAGGCAAGCAATTAGTGATGCGGTTAAATGAGGTGTGTGATCAAAAACAGAATACTTTGAATGAAAAAAAGGTGGCCTTAGATCAGCTCTCTAAACTCACAGACCATTGTATTCAATTTGTTAATCACGCTCTGGAAAAAGGATCTGACATGGCGTTACTTTACAGTAAAAAGTATTACCTTATTTTCAAATTTTTAAAGTCTGTATAAAAATCCGCTCTCTAAAATATTTCAATAAATTGATTCATCATTTTACAGATCTGTTATAAACCATTTACAAAGAATAAAAAGCCGGCGAGCTGACATTCCAAACCCCGAAATACCTGTGAGAATTCACTTGTCTTTAGACAAAGTACCAGACTTAATAAAAGGTTTGTTTTCAACAGAAGAAAATAGAAATCCAAGAATTTGGCAGACTCATTCATATTTCTTTTCATATTTTTACAGTCGTCTCTTCAATCGGGGCAATAGTTGTAGACGGGAGAGTATATCCTTCGATTTCTCCCAGTTCTGGTCCAGCGCCGTTATCAAATCAGTTTAGCGAGCCAAATCCAGACCCAAAATCTCAGCTGACAAACAACACTGTTCATTCCGAACAATCAGCTCTCCCTTCACATGCACCGTCCCCAACCCAGCATACCAACATTCTTCAAAATCCTTTCCAGCAAATGCCTCATCCTCTATCTCAGCAACAACCCATGCCAAATTACATGCAGCATTACTCTGTGCATAATCTTCCCCCTCGCTCTTCGCCACAGACACAATTGCAGCCTCCTCGTCAACCCTACTCATTAAATCCAAACTTGAGACTACAGCCTGTAATGATGTCTTCCAGACCTGGTAACTGCCATCAACAAGTAACTTCGTCCACCCATCCCCATCAACAGTTGCATTTGGATCAGCTGGGCCAAAATCCGAGCCTCCGTGGCCTTCTGGCTCATAATCCTCCGCCTTATAGACCCTCCAATAATCATGTAGCTTATCGGTTTCCTCCAAGTTATCGTTATCCCTCTAGCGGACCTCAGCGCAATTTACCTCCTAATTCATATGCACAAATAAATACAGCCTTAGGATCTGGCATGAGAATGCAACAATGTAGCCCGACTTCACCGTCAGCACAACATATAAATTATCCAGTTCATCAACAGCCTGCTGCTCGATGGCATATTCCTCAGAATTTAAATCCTCGTCCACCTTTTTATCCTGCAAGACATTCCGTCCCACCAGTACCAATTGCTCCTAACAATACTTATAAAATAACGTTAAAAAATCCCTCTGTATCTAATCAAAAATTTCATTTAAATACAAGTGTAAATTCTGATGCGTTGCAAGTACAGTCACAAAACTCTTCTGTCGGACAAGCAGTAAGCTCGTCTGTACCAAAAACACCTAGCCCTATACCTCCGAATGGGAAAAATGACGAAACTGAAAAAAGTTTGGATAAATTTTGCCAAGAATCTGTCAATGACTTGATGCTAACTATTGCTAAACTAGATAGTAACGGAATTGTTGTTATCCCTGAGGCTCAAAGAGGGCAACTAGATTCCACGCAAGTAGATAGTTCTACTGACGAAGGACTTCATTCTCTTGCTGACAATGCTTCAGGTGACGAAAGCAATAGATTATAATGATCACGTCTTTTTTTCTTTACCTCTCATGTCCTCAAGTACTAACATTCTTACCTTGATTATACAATAGATACTTCAAAGAATGCTACAGCATGTATGACTAAAGATGATCCAAACGAAGACTGGTGTGCAGTCTGTATGGATGGAGGGGACGCTGTATTATGCTGTGACAAATGCCCCAAGGTCTTCCATCTTTATTGTCATATACCAAGCCTTAAAACATTCCCTGAGTAAGTGAATTCAAATATTTGAATCAGGTGTTGATAGAAGTAGCAAAATGCATGCGTGTTCATTGATACTAGCCATCATATGGGATTCCATCATTTAAATTTAACACACCTTTTAATCCTAGCGAGAGTGAAACGTGGCAATGTATGCTATGCACTAACGTACTAGATTGCTCTGAAGATATACCAGGAGATAAAAGGCTGCAGGGTATGAGCGCTCGTGATTTAAGGGTAGCACAGCGCATTGTATTGGAGCTGTACTGCCAATATGAGCACAGTTTACCATTCAGAGAAGTTGTTTCTTCAGAGGTGAATTGAATATAGATTATTTTTACATTTATCAACTTAATTATCACAGTAACTTCAATTGATCTAATCATCTACGTTCTTTAACCAGAACTGTAATGCATAGTTAGTTTTCATATGTTATTAGATTGTCGAGTATCATCGTATCATCAAGAAGCCGATGGCTTTGGATGTGATTAGGAATAAATTAAAGCCTGATAATCCCGATCATTACACAGATTTACGTCAAGTGATGTCAGATATCAGGCTGATGTTCAAGAACGCGTTTTCCTATAATCCGGTGAGTAAATATACCTGGAAGCTTAACGATTTCAAAATTTTCTTTAGGGATTTGGACAAAAATTGAAAGTACGCTATTGAAATATCGATTAATTAGGTGGAATCGCAAGTCTATCAGGAGGCTCGAAATCTAGAAGAATTCTTTGAGAAATTATTGCTTAAATGGGCGCCGATCTATGCCTATGATGATCCCTTTCTTACGGCTGAAGGCGAGGAAGAGGAAGAAGTGTTTCCTCCTAACAGAAAGTATCGGCGTATTATAAGCGATTAGGTCAAAGGTTTGGTTTGGGGATATCATAAATGCCTGTACTTCAGAGCATATCGTACATTAAACCCAAGCAGAACCTACGAGCCCTCTAATCTACTTCTTGAGATACTTGTATTGAGTTTTAAGTTATTAATTATGGTACATAATTATCGAAGGGAAATTACTAGGTTGATAGAAGAAAAAAAAATGTGATCCATGTGTTTTGTAAATTGTACAAAATTCTATGAAATTTGATCGAAAATCTATATTAGTATAGAGAAGCGATTTTATATAGGTAATAATGTATTTTCAGCTGTGAAAAAGATAATGGTACAACATTAGAATTTTAATCAGTTTATTTATGTCTTTGGAATGTTTTCATCTTTTTAACACTATTTTTTTTTTTTCTTAGTAAGTTCAGCTCTTCAAATTAATTATGCTTAAAAATATTTATTTATGGGAATCATACACGTGCGTTTTTTTTTTGTTTAAATATTTACAAAATTTGACTAGAATTTTTTTTTCCCTTTTTTTTTTATAATACAAATAGAATATAAGCGTGTTCAAAGGATTATCGTTACGATCTTGGAATAGATTTAATGCCTTCTTTGTCATGGAATAGGAGTGCGTTATATAAATATCTGTGGAATTGTAAGGGTAATTTGTATAATCCATATGAAATGTTGCTAGACGAATTTAAAATGTGGCAAAATATGTTAGGTATATTGAAGAATTTTATTGACATTAATTAAGTATAAAATAATAATTGTAATGAATGCAGAGTTTTTAGGAATATCAGAATTTATTTAAAAAATATGAACAGCATACCCTAGTTGTGCTGCGAATGGAATAACGTAACATGATATTATAGTACGCGACTACTACTTTCAGATGAGAAGTTTTTAATACTATTTGTAAATAAATAATCATTGGATAAAATATTCTAATTGATACAGATATTTATGATTAATGAATTTAACGGAACATATTATTTCATCTTATTACCATAATATAATTATTGTTTGTGGAGAGTTCTTGAAAATTGATTATATGGAGAATTGAAAGATACGTATATCCTGATCGATGTGTTCGAAAGTAACGATTACAAGTACAAACGCATCATGTATTTAACGCAAAAGGATTTGTTAAATATGCAGCTGCTATAGAACATAACATTGTAGTAGAATATATTTTTTTTTACATATCAGACTACAAGGTATATTAATAAAGTAACAGTAATATCAGAGTTTCTATGTATCAATGGTGACAATATATTATCTACATAAGTAATAACGTAAAACTTTAAATAGATATATTGCCACCTATTTAGGAATAAAATTCTGGCTACACCAGATATTGCAACACTTGATAAATATACTTTCTTTAATAGATATATTCATACTATTTATTAGCTACTTATTTACCGTCATTAAAAATCATTATAAAGAATCATAATTGTTGTTGAACGTGTATTTATTTGTTTATAGATACATGTGGGTTCAAATAAGACAAATCGGTGCTCGAAAAACATTAGGACATGAATTGTTCTGTATTCTTTATCGATTCTTTTTATCAAGAGATTCGGTAGAGTCTGTATACCTATACATTATGTGAGGCTGGACTGAGTCTATACCGGAAAGACTGAATTTGAACAATAGACCTGAAATTTTCTGCAGACTTCGAAGTTCCATAATAATTATTTAAACAAACAGATGAAGCAACAATTTCTCAGAAACCTTATCCTATGATTCTTCTACATTTAACAATTTTTTATTGTAATTTATGACGCAAACTTTACTTGCTGTTATAGTACTCTACGAATTATTGTCTAATCGAATCAAATGAAAATTCCAAGGACCGTAGTTTTCGAATATCAGCATTTGTTGAGCGCTTTTCCGTAACGTACGAACGTCGATTATGCCAGTTAATATAAAATTCTCCAAATAGTACACCAGCTGCGCCAATAAAACCAATTAACAATAGAAGCAGTGCAGGTGCAAATTCTCCGATCGGTACCGAAACAGGTTTCAAACTGTGGCTAGCAGGACAGCGTGGACGTTCGTACTGCCATACATGTTCCAGTCTCTCTGCTATTCCACGTTCTATGATTTGACGCATTCTGTGAAAAAAAATTATCAAGCATGATTACACAATTTGATAAAAAAAAAAAAAAAAACGTTTTTTTCAATTATTGTAAACTTGTTTAATTTTGGTATCTAACGCACGAACCCATAGGTGACCATTTTTTTAAATGGGGAACGTTTGCTCGTTACGGTAGCCAAACGTTGTTTAGGAAATAGCGAGATTTCAACTAAGTCACATATTTCATCCTCCGAAAATTCATCCTAAAACCAATCCCAATGTGAAACAGAATTATTTCCATTGCTCAGTTCTCATGTAATTCTTTTAACTCTAAACAGTGATTATATCGTAATAATCCTGATTCTGCTTACTGTAATAATTTTATACGCGGTAGCAACATCGATACAGTAAGCAAAATTTCCTTGCTGCACTTTACGCAGACCTTCACGCACGGGGAAATACGCGGGATGCGGTCGCCCCTTTCCAGGTGCAATTTTCCGTTTATAAAGATGCAATGAATCTTGATTAGTCGTTGTCTGAAACAGAATGGTGTACTTGTTCTCGTTGGTCGTATATACATACAAATAAACGGGGATCTGCTTACTGCAAAATAGTTACGTGTATAAGCAATATCTTCCATGCCCAATGATAGGTCGCTGTCCGCAAGGTCTTTTAGTGTTCGAATATAACGTGGGGGATCTGCCAACAAGGAACCAACTATACTTGCCGAGTAATATTGAAATAGTAAAAGAGCCCATAAAAAAAGCGAAAGGAACACCATACGACCAGAATAAACTTGTGGCCCGTCCGACAAACCTATAGATAAAGAAATTAAACTTGTAACTATTGCACTATACAATATGTGGATACTGCAAACATAGGTTTACCCTGTTGACATAGGGCGGCTACGGTGATCATTGCTGTTTCTGAGGCAGGGTTTGTCTTTAGAGTAGAAGTTAATGGGTCATTTTGAAAGTGGATCTCGACTCTTGCTGTGAGCCAAAGTACAATCCAGTTTATCACAGCCATGATAAGGGTCAGCCACCAAACTTGTTCTGTGAAAGGTTTTAAGAACCCATTGCGGACAGTGTCGGTTTTTGGATGACGGAATATGAAGGCGGCTCTGCAATAAATGAAGATGAAACTAAAGAACGATGTATCTTGAGCTCTGGGGTGAAATGGAGTCAAAAACCTTGCTGCGTAAGTTTGAACTGTAAATTCGGCTACTGGTAAACGCTCGGAGCGAAACTGCAGTGGAGTTCCTCCAATGTCTACAATTCCTGCAACCATGTCACCCAGCATACCGTTGAAGGAGCCATTCACCAAATATCCCCAGCTGTTTGTACGTTTCAAGTTTATTCTATTTATGGATAAAATCATATCACGTATTTTATAATGGATTCGGGTTTTGGGTATCCATTTTGTCAAAAATTTGACTATCAGATACCAAATTGCCATTTGGAAGTGTTCAATTATGTATGCGCAGTTAAAATGAAAAAATTACGTGAAGTTGTAGTATTCTCTTAAGTGTCGTATCAAGGCATAATGATAGCGATGCATTGTGTCAAAGTGACGATTGATCGGCTTTGTTATGTAAGTCTCAAAATCTGGCCATGGTTCATGTGTGATCTGAGAAAATACAAATATTATCTCTGATCAAATATCTCAACTTCAGTATTCAAATGGAATCGAGTCAAAGCCTAGTGGAGTAGGGGCAAGCAAAGCTATTTTATAAATCATTCATTTAACACACTGCAAGTGATACGTTGATACTCAGCCCTGCCAAGTTTCCACGTCGTTGATATTTGTACTGATTGAATAGAAGCTCTAAACCTCTGTCCTGATTCCAATATCCCATTAGTGTCATATTTAACGATCCTCCATGTCTGTAGCTCGGGTTGTAGACATCATATAAGATGTAATCTAATCCATTCTCAATGGCAACTGTCATCTCAGTGTCAATAGTCAAGGGTAGATCTTTGAGCACTATTATAGGAGGCGAATTGAGTTTACTCATCAATAACCAATGATAAGTTTGATTGTATGGAAGTTGCTGGCTTGAGAACTATAACGAAGTTTTGCAACTTTAGGATGTGCTTTTGCACGAAGCGTAAAGCATCAAACAACACTCTAATAGCTAATTACCTGGTCCAGAACAGAGTAACTACTTGGGCAATCCAAGTCAAGGACAACACCAAGCGCGTAGTAATTAACAGTTAATATTCTTCTCATGTCCAAGACATCGGATGGTATAGGAATATATGATAGTTTGATTTTGGAATGGAGGGACTGCCGGTAGAAACTCATTTGCTCTATACAAAGAGTTAGAACAATTTAAAATCATACAAATTTGAAACTTAATTATAGATAAAAAGAATTTATTGTTTGAATCTAATAAAGAATATTCTCGAATAAGACCCACATTGTTTTAATAACTTAATAACTCGAGTTGGATCTTAGTGATAAAATGATTTATTTTACCATGGCTATCCCAACAAGCGAAAATTGTCATCTGGTGAATGAATTTTCTTTCAAAGAACTCTATCGCCAACTTGTGATTACAATAATTATCAGCAAATGAAGCGTGGGCCATCGTTATCGTCAAAAAGACGAAATACGAAATGAACATTTTCGTAATATCTAATATAGTGAACATCTGTTGGATCTTTATACTACGAGAGAATCTTAGAATCTGACTTCTCAAACATGGAATTCCTGCTCTTTTATTACATACGTAACGCTGAAAGAAGCTCGCATCCATTATAATAAGCTAAGGAAAGACGCGTTCTTTAATAATTCATATTTCCCAATATCAATTCGATTCTTTTTTATATCTAATGTGTAATCTTATTACAAATTAGTTCATAACTAGGTAAGAAATGATAACGAAGGAGCTTTTCCAACTAAATCCTTGTGTATTATATGGTATGTATAATCTGACAAAATGTAGGGTAGTCTAAGATCTGCAATATTTCCTAGATTCTTTTACATGATCATCATAACAACGCAGCTACGAAGACATACATTCTTCTTCATTATTTATTGACGAGATAATCTAACGAGAACCCGGTTCACCTTCTAGCTATTCCTCCACCTATACTTATCTCCTTATCGTCAACCTGCACATTATCTTAAAAAAAAGCATGAAGAGAGGATAAATATTACTCTCATTCTGTTTACACTGTAATAAAAACGACCTATTTTATAACCAATAGATTATACTTTATTTATTTAATCGTATGCAATACATTTCTGTTACAAATGATCTTTTCGTCATTTACATAGTACTCGCATGTGTATGATGAGCCTTACTATAGGCGAGCCGGCATACATGCATGTGAAGGTGTTTTCCTGCTATCTCAAAACACGCGGTCACAATTAACCTAGAATGTCTCCACTGGGTTGAATTCATTCAGAACCTAGAATAAGCTATTTTGAAGTTCAAACTCTGGATAATCTTGATAATAATGGTACGAAAGAAGATAGATAACCGAATCCGCGTTTTAATAGAAAATGGAGTTAATTTGGGACATAGAACTATGTTCGTTGTTGTTGGCGATAAAGGAAGAGACCAGGTAATACAAACTCTCAAACACGTTACATAGTTCGTAAAGAGCATTGAAAATCAAAGAATATCGCAACTGAATCTGACAATAATTTTCCAAAATCTTTATTCCGTCTATTATCTAACCAAAAAATACAAAAACAAATACTAATCTCATTATTTTACGCGAAATCTAAAAATTAGGTTGTGATACTACATCACATGCTGTCGAAATCGGTAATAAAAGCAAGACCCTCTGTCCTGTGGTGTTACAAAAAGGAGTTAGGCTTCAGCAGTCATCGAAAAAAGCGTATGAAATCGCTTCAGCGAAAGATTAAATCAGGTAAATTAAACGTAAACGAAGATGATCCGTTTGAATTATTTGTCGTATCGACAAATATCCGCTACTGCTACTACTCAGAGACTCATAAAATATTGGGAAACACTTTCGGCATGTGCGTCTTACAGGTAAGAAAACAATAATAAATCATGTTAATACGTTCTCTTTTCTATTCTATTCTTATTCGCAATATCAATGATATTCAGGACTTCGAAGCCCTTACTCCGAATTTGCTCGCACGAACCATCGAAACAGTTGAAGGAGGTGGGATAATAGTCCTTCTTTTACAATCTCTCAATTCATTGAAACAACTTTACACAATGACGATGGATGTTCATCAAAGATTTCGCACCGAAGCTCATCAAGTAAATAGAAACTGAGTAAAAAAGATTTGTAACATATTAATCATTGGTTATAACACGTTTCAGGATGTCGTTTGCAGATTTAATGAAAGGTTTCTCCTTTCTCTTGCTTCATGCGACAGATGTCTAGTCGTAGATGATCAGCTAAGAGTGCTACCAATATCTTCGCACAATTTGAAAATTGAAACTATAGAAAAGCCTGGTATATCAGTGGAGCAAACAGAGCTTGAAGTGTTGAAAGAAAGCCTCAGAGACACTCAGCCTGTCTCTGCACTTGTTAATTGTTGTAAGACTGTGGATCAGGTGTGTTTATTGATGGGATGGTGATTGCAAATTTGACTAAGCTATAGCAGGGATGATGAGAAACTTTTTTACAGGCTAAGGCACTGCTAACATTCATCGAAACTATATCAGAGAAAACTCTCAGGTCAACAGTTTCATTAACTGCTGCAAGAGGACGCGGAAAATCTGCTACTATGGGTCTGGCTGTTGCTGGTGCTATTGCTTTCGGATATTCAAATATCTACATTTCTAGTCCTAGTCCAGAGAATTTGAGTACATTTTTTGATTTTGTTTTCAAAGGCGAGTATCTTCGACGATTTTTAAGATTATGTGCAACAGCTTTCAACCAGCTGATCTTATTTTCAGGATTTGATGCACTGGCTTATCAGGAACATATGGATTACGGATTAGTGCAGTCGACTAATCCCGAATTCAATAAAGCTACTGTTCGAGTAAACGTTTTTAGGGACCATAGACAAACTATTCAGGTATAGCCACTGCAAGTTATTATTAATCAAAATAATTTTCTTAAGTTTCGATTCGCTAATTCTGTATTTTATTCTTGCAGTATATCCATCCAACTGATGTACACAAATTGAGCCAAGCAGAGTTACTCGTAATTGACGAAGCCGCGGCAATTCCATTGCCATATGTTAAGTCTATGCTAGGACCCTACTTGGTATTTCTAGCTTCAACTATAAATGGGTAGGTTTGATAAACGAACTAAGCAGAGTAAAAATTCAACTATTCATAAGAAACCAACTAAATGACGCGATTATATCTTCCTAGATACGAAGGTACAGGACGTTCTTTGTCCCTCAAACTGCTACAGCAATTAAGAACGCAAACAACAGGGTCAAATAAACACGACAAGAGTACTCAGTCCAGCAAAGAAAACCAGCCAGTCGGAAGGCAGCTGCATGAACTTTCCCTTGAAGAATCTATCAGATATAAGCCTGGCGATTCGGTCGAGAAGTGGCTCACAGAACTGCTTTGTCTTGACGCAATGACCAATGCTCCTATTCTCTCAGGTTGCCCGCCTCCTGACACTTGCCAGTTGTATTATATTAACAGGTACTATTTAGAACTGTGCAGCTACATACATCATTTTGTATTTACATTATGTATAATCGTTTCATCTTTCAGAGACACACTATTCTGCTACCACAAAGCTTCTGAGATGTTTTTGCAGAGGCTCGTTGCTCTGTATGTTGCTTCACATTATAAAGTGAGAGTTAAAATCTACTTTACTGTTTCCTAAACCGTGATTCAGATCTCAAACGTTGTATAATTTCTGTTTAGAATAGTCCTAATGATCTCCAAATGATGTCAGATGCTCCAGCTCACCATCTTTTCTGCCTTTTAGGACCAGTCAATCCGAACAAAAAAGCTTTACCTGAGATACTAGTAGTCATTCAGGTTTGCATTTTATGTTTTTTTGTAAAATGTTTGCAGTTCTTGAGTTTAATGATTAAAATTTTGTCACAGGTTTGTTTAGAAGGCAAAGTGAGTAAATCAACAGTTACAGATGGACTTGGAAGAGGCCGCAGAGCTGCAGGAGATCTTATTCCATGGACTATTGCTCAGCAATATCAAGATCAGGACTTTCCCACACTTGCAGGAGCTAGAATAGTCCGGATCGCGACGCACCCCGACTATCACGGGGTAAAACGATCTTTGAGGACTAATATTTTTTTAAATGGAGACTAAATACGCATATTGGCTTTGAATTAAAGTTCTGTTTTCATTACAGATGGGATACGGGAGCCGGGCGTTAGACCTCCTGAAACAATACTATGAATTAAAGATACCGAATATAGATGAGAAAGTCGAGCAGGAATCAGTTACAGAAATTACTCAAATACAGGACGAGGAAGTTCGTTTACTAGAAGAAACTATCGGTATATTCACTCACACACAATTAAAGAATTTAAAGATATTAAATTATTAAACAGTTGATATTTTTCATAGAACCTCGCAACTCTCTACCACCGTTGCTGTTGAAACTAAGCGAGAGAGAGCCTGAACCTTTGGACTACATTGGAGTATCGTTTGGTCTCACTGAGCCACTTCTAAAATTCTGGAAAAAAGCTAAATTCGTTCCAGTTTATTTACGGTATAATATTTTGAGTTCAAATAAACGACTAGTTTGATTACAATTTGAGAACAATTTAGGCAAACAACGAACGACTTAACGGGAGAACATTCCTGCATTTTGTTGTCTAAACTGGGAAACGATCAAGAAGAAGTTGCCAGTTGGCTGGAGGCGTATTCCAAAGATTTTCGCAGGAGGTTTATAAATCTTCTTTCTTTCTCGTTCAACTCATTTTCCCCAGCTCTTGCGCTTGGTGTTTTAACGAATAAAAGTATACCAGTATCTCCGACAAGTGAGTTACGTCTTCAAGTATGGAGAACTAAAAACTAGTTTATAGCTCTTACATCGTCACATTAATATCTCCCTGCTTATATTTCAGCTCTGACAAAAGATATACTAGATATATACTTTACAACATATGACATCAAACGACTCGAAATGTACAGCAATAATATGGCCGATTATCACCTAGTAATGGACTTATTACCGTCACTAGCTAGACTTTACTTTCTGCACATGATGGGTGACATTCATTTCTCACCAGTTCAATCTGTGAGTATTCTAATATAATTGTATATCATTTGTTGCGCATTTTATTCATCATGTTTTTTATTTCAGGCAATTCTACTGGGTTTAGGATTGCAGCATAAAACTGTTGACAAATTAGTAGAAGAGTTGGGTCTCCCTTCTTCCCAGCTATTAGGTTTGTTCAACCGAGTTATTCGCAGATCTGTACAGTACTTGAACAGCGTTGCGGAAAACTTTATCGAAAAGAGGATAATGGTTACTACCAATACTGATGCTGGGGTAAACTTAGACCCTGCCGGTGGTAAAAGTATGCATGATGAACTTGAGGCCGCAGCCAAGGTTCGTTTATTAGATTATTTTTTAGTGGATTTCGAGAATTTATGGAATAGAAACTTTTATTTACAAAGAAATTATTATTGTTTCTGTTAGGAGCTTAAAATTAAGCAAAAAACAGAGCTGGACAGATTGAAGAGAGAGAACTTAAACCAGTACGCTATAAAAGGATCAGAAACAGACTGGGAAAGTGCTCTATCTGGAAAAAGCAGCAGCAAGAGTTTAGTTTCTGTTAAAACTGCAGATAAGAGAATAGCTGGCGACGATATCAAGGATTTTCCGAAAAGCGGTGAAAAAAAGAAGAAGAAACGCTTTTCCAAGTAAAATCAGAACCAATTTTCAATATTATGAATTTAAAATTTATAAATTGACTGAAATGCTAAGTTTCGAATAAAATCTACAACTTAAAAGACACTCGCTCATGTAAGTGAGAATTTTATTTGTCAAAATAAACATCTATGCTTACAGTTGATATCCATTTAACAAATTATATCATTATTTTAACTTCTCAGCTTATCAAACACTGCGGCAGTTACTCAAAATAATTATTATCAACGATATACTTGATGCATTGAGATATCAAGTTTCTTTCATGTTGTATCGAGCGAGATAGCAGCTTGTTTAGTAGCTGAATCTTGTTCGTCTTGTTTCCTCTAGTATTGCGATTCTCATTTGAAGTTCTTTGAAATCGCCGTCTGTCTTGTTCGTCATCGGTTTTTTCCGACTTTTCAAATTCTTTAGGCTTATTTCTACCGTTATTATTCCTCGATCTAGATCTGTTATTGTTCCGACGATCGTTCTGGTTCGATACATCCGGAGTACTTTCAATATTATTAACATCTACCTTGATTTTCTTGAAAGGTACTTCCTCCGGTTCATTATCTGTAAAAAAGGAATATTCTAATGCCACAAAAAGAACAGCAACATCATTTTAATAGGAATCCATTTGATTATCACGTAGAACGTACCTTTGTCTGAATCTGTTCCGTAATCTGCTACTAGACTCAGAGAGAAAGTATTATTTTCCTCACAACCTGCAATTTGCTCTATTTTAACAGCCTTGGAAGTTTCCTCTGTATTTTTCACGTCCATTTCATTATCAGAGTCCTCGATTAGAGAAGATTCTGCATCGCTTGTCGACTCCCGTATAGTTACTGAAACATTGAGGTACTGATTAAATTGGATTTGTGGTTTCCTATAATTAAAATTCAGCAAATTTTAATCAAGGACTCGATTGTCTCCAACAAAAAAACGTATCTGCAAACTGGCGCGCTCACATGTCCCAGCGAAAGCTTCAATTCCTTTATAAAGCTGAGGTTCGTTAGATTTTACTGATACAGGTGTGATGAATGGTCGTCTACGATTCTTGCGTCTTGTTGGTTTCTTCAGTTCACTCTTGACCTTCTTAGATTCAGTTAGCGATTTTTTTTCCCTGATTACTTCATACCGTTGTCGTTTCTCGGATGCTTCCGCCTTGAGATGTTCTATGTTAGCTTTTGTCGGATACCTCCTGTAATCACATTAGTATTTAGAAAATAGTATATGAAAAGCAACTATATGAAATTTTATTCAGGAGCTAAAGATCAAGACAGTAATTTACTTCTTGCGTTCTGTTATCCATTTAGTAATATCGTCCGGGGTGGATAAATTCTTCATTCTGTGATATAAACCTGTAGAATGTTGCATGCTGATGTGTTTTTCAACCAGTTTTGGGTGTGCAGAAAATACGCAACCGTCTATTCCACATACTCGATGTTCTCCGATATGTTTCTGGAGGCATTCTTCCGAAGGGAATTCTCTGTCGCATACCTCACAGTAGTATTCACGTTCATCTTCAGAAGTCTGGTAATTTTCATCTCTCTCGTCGTATGAAGATGTGTCATTCGAGTGTAGGGAAGCCTGGAATTCATAACTTAGAAATATCAAATAAATTTTAATTTCATTGAAATTAGGTAGTGGAAATGATTCACTGGAATAGTTCCTAGAAACGTCATAGTTGCGATTACAGATATCGGTTATTAGTAGCTTAACAATTTTGTATCTACAAGATTGTGGATAGAGTAATGAGCGTGATACTAGTAACTTTAATGATGAATCAAGAAAGCCGATCTTTCACTCAAAGTAGTACAATGTTTGTTACTTTGAAAATAAATTTCTATACCTCGACCAAACTCGTATAAATATTTACGATTAGGATATTAACATTTGACATCATGCTTACCATTGAATTACTTATTTAATCCTTTCATTAGGCAGCCTCATGTCATTTATTCTAGATGCTGGAATTTCGTAAAGTAGGTCCTCAAGCGATTAATAATACAGAATTGTTTTTGTATAGGAAAACCTAAGGCCTTTGAATCCAGAGCGTTTCTTTCTTTTTAAAGACAACTACTTTGCTTTGAGATGATTGATACTGTTTTTTTTTTTTTCTTTACATCTGATTGAAGGCATGCATAATTGAATTTTATTCATGTATATTATTATCACAATGCGGTATATGTATGTATGTGATTAGAAAAATTTGAAAATTACTATATCGGTAGGTCATGTTATTCTGATTTATTTCACCAAGAACTTACAATACATAGATACATATTGCAGCTTTGTATATATGTATGGATGCATTATGCATCTATTCTAATTTTTTGGTGAAATAAATCATAAGTAATAATGTAAAATGATTATAATAAAATTAGTCATATAATACAACATAATATGGTGTTCAGGAAACTAGAAGAAAATCTATTCAAAATTTAGAATATTGTACAAAAGAAACCAGCTATCCATCGGTTTTTATATTAGAGTTAATACAAAGTAAATTCTATAAAACTTTGGTAAGTTATACATAAAAAAACAAGAATTTAGCAATATTCTACTATCAGAGAGATATTAAAATTATTGTTTAAAGTGCAAAATAAATTGTCTTGTGCAAAAAGAAGATGAATTGATTAAAAGCTTATTGTGCAGCACTTCCTAGTTTTATGGATAAAATTCAATTGTAATGAATAACATAGGTAATTACAAGTTATAGAAATATTTATTCTTACAATATGAATATTTAATACAAATTTTAATTTTTTTTTTTTTTTTTTTTTGCGATTTTTTAGTTTCCACTTTTGTATATGTTTGATATAATACTGAGTACAAACAGCTAACTCCGATTGAGACAGTTTCAAACTGCAGTGTATCAATTAAATACTATATTTTTCAAATAAAAATTATATGGTATAATAAATTTCCATAATTACAGTGCTAAAAGCTATCTAGAAATAAATATAGCAGGCAAATTATTTGATCCAAGGCAATATCTGAGCTTCTAAACACCTATACAAAGAAAAAAATCGAAAATATATCTTTTACCATTCACAATAAGTTATCGAAGAGCTAACATAGCTTGAAGCACTGTATACTGGCCGTAGCCACTCCAAAAGCATATTAAATAAAAAATAAATTTTCCGCAAAAGACCAGCGTAACTTTAACTGTTATGTTATAAATAATCTAGTAAAAATTATATAAATTTTGTGTAATTTAGACACAAGTCTGCTAGAAAAGTACGAAGGTTTCAGACCAAATAATAACTTATATTCTACAAAACAAAAAAAAAATTAGGAACAAATGTCGAACAAGCTCAATCAAGCGTTTACCGGGTCTAGAAATCCAATTAACGCTAATACTTCTTTAAACACAATATCTAAACATGTGTTCTAATCCATCAGACATTATAACTTGATTAACGAATCGAACTACCAATGTGGTAAATTGAATATAAGAAAAAAAAAAATAAAGTTATTAAAGCTTTGAAGAATAGTTCGTTGATTAATCGATCAAACGAATCATGTAATTTTTCAACGATAATAATACAAACAAAAGCAATTCGCTGATGGATTAACTAATTAATTTTTATTAAGGAGGAGTAGCCTAAAGCTTAGGACTGAGCCTTTTCGCTGGAAGGCTCCGTCTCCTCCGCTAGTTCCATTTTCTCTGTTTTCTCAGTCGTATCAACAGTTTTCTGAACACCCTTCGATTCAATTGAATTCTTATCACCTGTTTTTTGACCACCCTGTAACCAAAGCAATCCATCAACTACCGTCAAGCTCTAATAACTCAAAAAATTCCAATTCTCTTTAAACTTCAAATATCTAAAAAAAAAAATTCAATCTTAATCATTTCTTCAAAGTCCCGAATCAAGCCAGTAAGTTGACTTCACCAAGGTTTACACAAATACACACACACACACATACTCAAACTCAATCAATCATCTTTGATTATATTGAATAAACATGTGAAAATTTTAATGCAGGTGTTAAAGAAAAATCTTAATGAAATGAAAATTTAATCCATCAATATTACCTGTTCAGGATTCTTTGCCAGATACTCAGTCTTGGCATCTCTAATCATCCTTGTTACTTTGTTTCTCAAATCCTTAAACTCTTCCCACTCTTTGGCGTCTTTATTCTTCTTAGCTTTGGCATACAATTTATTTTTCTTTTGTATTTCACTACGTATTTCGTCCGTCATCCACGGCTTCTTCAACTCCAATTCCTAAACACACAGAGAATAGAAACAGAAAGATTTTAAATTCAATAAAATACCCAAAAAAAAAAAACTTTCTTCCAAATTCACAACAATAACACCTTGACTCACTTCAAGTTTGCTAACTTTTTTCGAATTATTCATCCCCTTCGATTTCAAATTCATTCCGCAAGGCGGTAGACGGGCTCGCATATGGGGCAGACCTTGTGGCGGCAACATTCCTCGAGGTGCAGGTCTCATTGGCGGTCCACGAGGTCCCATTCCTCTAGGTCCCATCATAGGGCCCATCATCATGGGTGGCATTCCTCTAACTCTTGGTCCAAAAATTGGTAACGGACCTCCAGGGCCAGCCAAAGGCATACGTTGTCGCATTGGACCGAACATATGATTCATTGGATGAGGTGGTAGTCTTGGGGGCATACCTGGAGGAGGCAGACGGCCTCCGAACCGAGGAGGAGGCATGGGGCGCATGCCGATCGGAGGCATACGAGGGCCTAGCAACGGCCCTCTGTTTAAGGGACTCATTATTTTACCGAAATAATAGAGACGGGAGAGATTTGATTATTGCAGAATTTTCTGCCGGCGTGAATTTCACGGAAAAGAAAGACTGTTGTTTTAAAATTATTATAGGTTACTTGAGGGTGGTTTTAGTTAGAATTCGAATCGCGGTTTTTATGTGAAAATTTATTCAGTTGGGGCTAAATATGGCTTTTACTTAATTTTCGACAGTTGATTAAACAGTTAGTTAATTATTTACACAGTGTACAACACACGAGGGTAACCTTAATTCGACAAATACTGTATAGACAAGCGTGGTAGATGCGCTCAGTACAAACCAAACCAAACGGAATAAAGTTCGAAATTTTAAGATGAAAAGTTTTTTTATTTCTTATTATTTATTCATTATTGCCTCGAAGATTGTAGAGTGGTAACTCGAAGATTTTGAAAAGTCGGAAGAGTAGATGAAACCGACTACCTTGTTGGCCGACAAGACTAAATAGTTGACCAAAAAAAGTTAGACACCGTTGCGAGGGCTGAAAATTTTTAAGCGCTGTGTTATATACAATTTTTTGGTGCGTGGACGAGATTTGATTGTTGCGCTATGGTTGCGCTACGTAAAATGTAAAAATCATCTGTCAGCTCTGTACTTGATTTATGCACTTTGGAAATTATACAAATTAAACTAGACAAGAATTTTCCAATAGTTGCGATATTGTAAATATAGAACGATACGAAAATAATAGCAAATTTTTTAAAATTTATTTTGATTCCTGAACACGAGTGTGTGAAGTGATTGTGACAACGGTAAAACAAACATACCTAACCTAAACCTAAACTATCCTAAACTAACCTAGTTTGTTTAATCCCATTCGAACAAACTCTAATTGAATTAATGTAATATCGTTATAGATGTCGATAACCTTTCAACAAATTATGTTAGACGCTGAAAAATTAGTTGGTCGTATTTCGGATCAAGAGAATAACACTGACAACTTAATAACCGAAATACAATCAGTCTGCAGTCAAATACACAGCATGAAACAGGTTAGTGATTGTAGAGTACAGTTTAATTGATTTAATTCAATTAAGTCCGTTGTTTTTGACAATACAATTAATTTTTCAAATTATAAAAATATTAAAATACATGTTTGCAGTCGAATCAGTTCTCTTTATTCATTATTAATACTGTTTACATTATTGTTTCTGTTAAAAACTGAGCCATGTCAAATTATGACATGGTGCAAATTTCGTTTCGTTTATTTTTTATGTTTTTCTTTCATTTTTGTAATTCGAAGACTGTCTGATTTTCATATTTAATAGTATCAGGAAGAAGTGGAGATCCTTAATTCTGAAGCCCACCACAGGCCGCACTTGCAGTTGATAGCTGGAATTCAACAAGAAAACAAATACTTGCGAGAAATCCAAGCTGAGAATAAAGAGCTGAAGAATGCTTTAGAGGATCACCAGAATGCATTGGAGTTAATAATGTCTAAATACAGGGAACAGACTTCCTCTTTAATACGTCGCTGTAAAGTGGATTTCACTTCTTTCCATAACTCTAAATATACAGAGGTAAGTATTATCATTTTATTGTCGATTTTTATTCCCATTATTTATTATTCTAAATACTTGATCCAATTGAACAGCTTATTACGAGCCAAGCAGAAAAGATAAACGAAATGGCAGCCGTGATGAAAACAGCAGCTGCAATTGATGAAGAAAATGATATCAGGGGGAAGGAGGTTTATTCGAGACTCAAAGAGGAGAATACTGTTCTGCGAGAAATCTTAGATATTGCTAACAAGTATGGATCCATAGATAAAGAACCACCAAAAGATGACAAAACTGTTCAGACGGAATCTGCATAAAGATATATATATATATATATATATATATATATATATATATATATATATATATATATATATATATATATATATATATATATATATATATATATATATATATATATATATATATATATATATATATATATATATATATATATATATATATATATATATATATATATATATATATATATATATATATATATATATATATATATATATATATATATATATATATATATATATATATATATATATATATATATATATATATATATATATATATATATATATATATATATATATATATATATATATATATATATATATATATATATATATATATATATATATATATATATATATATATATATATAATGGCGTCTAATATTCGTATGTTTTAAATGATAACGCAAGAAAGATAATTGTGTATAATTATGTTAACGGGTAAAGAATAATTGTATTTTATTTATCAATTTTTCAATTCCTTAACATTTACAAAATTTGTCATTGCCGTTTTTGTTCGGTTTTTTGCACATTGTATTATCGCCATAATCCCGTGGATAACCGTGAGATTAATTTCTGTATAATTAGGATTATTTATAAGTTTGTAGTTACTGGTTTTTTTTTTTTTTATGTGTTTTTGTATAGTAATGTTGTCCGCATCATTAATCCATAGTTTTTTTATTATTAGTGATTATTAAAACGTGTAATATATCGATGTAACAATAACTAATACCAGGCACTGCCCCTCAAATTTCCAACATGCATATTTAACGCAAGATTGTTATAATGTTGAGTAAAAACTTCCTATTTATAATTGTAAACAAGATAATAAATCATTTATAAAATATACATGGTATAATAATTAAATTCTATTGTTTTTGATACATAAAATATCAGTCTCTATAACAAAATTTCTTCCACAAATTAATCACCCGTTTTTATCATTGCTTTTTTTCTAATTTCATTTTCTACGTAAATTGCATCTACTTTTTCTCTTAACTCCTGAAGAATGAGAACGCAATGCCGCCATGTAATGTGGATTGCGGGTCGCAGGCGCAGCTGCACATGTCAATTCACATCTGCTACGAAAAGTAGGTAGTTACCTGTAATTGATTTTTTTTAAATTCAACACGCCTAGTCTGCTGGTGGTAAAGGGGACGTGTTATACCATTCTATAAAGAACTACCTACGACAGGCGATAATCGTAGTGGAAGAATTTTATTGGAAACAATAAAATACCTATATTATATAAATTATTTTTAATAATATAGTCAAATATATTTTGTAGTATATTCGGCGGTCAACGGACTTCAAATTAGAACGTGAATTGCGTCAGTTCAGAGATCAACGGGCGACTAAATAGTTATGCAATAAAAATATTACGACAGATTTGAGTAAAAAAAAATTCGTATATCCGTGAAAATGTGCAATCTGTTCATTATGTATGTATTACATACATACACTGAATTTTGAATAGTATTTTTATTCCATACCCACGTAAATTAATGCACAATACGCAGGATTGATTCTGCTTAGAAAAATTATCATATGAAACCGTACAAGAGTTTTTAGGTGAAGGAATCAAATTGTAATCAAAAAATTATACGATTAACGGTATAAAATCATTGATCGTTTCAGCATATTAATGAATAACGCTGTGGCTTTATAACAAGAAGAACGAATATTGTATTTAGGTATACGTGTAATAAGAATTTATGCAGCTTTATAAAATAATTCGCAAATAATTAAGCAATCGAGGGAATGGATAGAGATCGCGGAGTTTTTTCTTTTTATTTATTTATTTTTTTTTAATTGGGAAAAGTAGTAGCACAATACATAAGATTTAGGATTTCTTCTTGAATTTAGTGGAATTAGGTTTAATTGGTCGACCGTCAAACACGCACAACTTCCGCAGAACCGAGCCGTGCCTAAAAATGGCCGGGTGCACACAACCGATGCAGTAGTCGATGGTGTGTAGGTATAGTACGTATACATGTGTGTACAGCCGTATAATAGCCAAGTTCGTAATAAGACAGAACGACTTTTTTTCTAATTTGTTTTTTCATTCCTAGCGCGTAGCCACTCCCTGTTTAAAAGTTCTGTACCCCTTATTATACTGTCCCGTACAAAAGCTGTGCCTATAGAATGATATAAATATGTATGTAAGGTTTCCCTTTTTATTCTGTTTTTCATTTTACTTTTGAAAAGTCAATATACCTTTTACAGTTATTCGTATACCTATAGATGTATATTTTACAGTAATCCGAATTGGATATTTTTTGCGCGGGAAAAGGGAAAGAAAAAGAAATAGAAAAAAAACCATCAAGGAATAGGGCAAAATAGTTAACTCCCTGCAGTAGCAGATCAACTATATCTATAACCAGCGAAGATTAACGTAGAGAAACCTTGACCGCGTATCTTTACAGTCAATTATAGATAATAGAATATTTAGAGAATTCGCTTGCGATAAAAGAATTTTCCTTTTCCAGAAATGGTTGAGATAATAATAACCGCAATCGGCGACTTGGGTCAACTGCAATTTCCGCTTTTGTTCATTGCTGCAGGCAGTAAAGTAATCTAAAAAGAGATATAGCTGTTTCTCGACAGCCGGGTCAGTCCGAGTTGACAAGGGTCCGAGTTTCTAAGCTACAACTATATCTGTATACACATAAATATATACAAGTATCGTAAAATTTAGACGAGGTAAAACTGCGAATTATTGAGAGGGTTGGTTCGCAAATAAAAATACTGCAGTAGGGTACCAGCGTCTAATCCTTTTTATAAATCCTTTTAAAAGAACGTAAAATAAAAAACAAGGACGAAAGAAAAGAGTATAAAATAACCCGTTATACAGGTAGAGAGAGCCGTAGACGGCGGAGGGTTTTGCCGCAATAAGCGGCCCACCATAATATACCAGCGGCCAGTCAGCTATAGTGTGGGAACAGTCAGTCCTGCGCCTAGTAAGGGCGGCGGGTAAAGTTAAACGAGCCCGCTGCTGCTGTTGCTGCTGTCTGGTGCGCGAGAGAGCGCGATATAGCGGGCGCTAGAGACTGCATGCAGCACTACGCTACGTGGACGCAGAAAGAGAGCGAGATAGATAAATAAATAAAGAGAGAGAATCTCGCGTCCGCATGCATGCGTGGCTTATAGGCACATACTTTGAGTCGTATAGGTTTGCGGGCGTTCGTATGAGTCTTGGATATAGCTATATAGCGACGACTATAAGCGAGGGGCTGCCTACATTTTTTGGTGTATCTAACAGTATGCAGGGCCGTCGCGATTTTTTGGAGCCCGCTCTCGACGTGAATGAAAGAAACCGAATAATGAAAAAGAGATTTGAACTAATCATTTCTTCTCTTCTGCTTGCGGGATATTATTGATTACAGTAACATCGATTATACATATTCTTATCTTATTTCACTCCTTGGGTTATCTGTAGAAGATGATTAATGCAGGAAATTTAAAGATCTTATGCAGAATGCAGCTGCACGATAGCTGTGTATAATGTATACACATAATATTATGAAATGTTGTGGGAAAAATTGCTTTTGGGATAATGTGCAATAATCTTTGCAGATTTTATACGCAATAAATTTTTTCAACTAAAAGAACATAAAAGCATATTATTTTTCTATCGATGTATTTATGTATGTATGTATGTATGTATGTACCTATGGAGATAACATAGTAGCGGGCTTCTATTATAAATTTCGTCGATTTTAATCCGGCAGCCGTTGAACGCCGACGCGTCCCGTAGTGAAAAAAGTACGTTGTCATTGATCGAAGGGCCTTGCGCAACCGTGCAATATATCGATTACGTTATAATATTCTGACCTAAAATTCGCGCGATAAGAGCGCGCGGGCCCTTACGCTCACGGACGAATTATATCAAAGGCGGCAATATGTGTGTCGTTATAAAACCGCGTGAATATAAAATGGCGTCGACCTCGTAGATACATACATACCTATACTATCTATACACGTATACATAA
The DNA here is from genome assembly GCA_963924015.1 of Macrophya annulata. Classification (NCBI taxonomy): domain Eukaryota; kingdom Metazoa; phylum Arthropoda; class Insecta; order Hymenoptera; family Tenthredinidae; genus Macrophya; species Macrophya annulata. Next base: position 28,502,425 of record OZ001260.1, read on the forward strand.
TATGTGTAGGTATAAGAATTAATCGCGCTTGAGTCTTACGAAATGCAGGCCCTTCTTCGCCATACTGTACAATGTTATAATGATCGCGATATACTCGCGCGTCGGACTCTGTACATACATATTAACACGCATATACACACATACATACAATATGTATAGATAATACGTTATCCGCATAGACAAGTACACTATATGCTGCAGCGGCAATTAGTCTGAAAATAGCGTACATATGGTATATACCTACATATAAGTATATATAGGTATGCGTGTGAGCTGTATAATATAAACACGGCCGGTATTTCGTTGTGTAAATTTTGCCAAAGTCTAAAATCGTAACGCGATAATACGAAGCGTCACCGTCGTCGTCGTTGACGACGATGTTTTTTGAGGTCATCTCGAAATCGGGCACGCCAAGTTGACGCCTACGGGTGTATTATACCTATATGTATACATATACGATAATAATTCTATACATACACACATATTCAAATATACGCATTCTATACGCAATCGTTCCTTCGGCCCTGTACTTTTATTCGCTGGACGGCCCTGGCGATGTATGTATATATGTCAGCTATATGCATGCGAGTATAGGGCGCGGACTTATAGCTGCTGCTAACTTGATCTAGGACCAGCACTGAGCGCGAGCCCTAGACTGGCTAGACGAGGAGGAGTGAGAGGAGGTGGTGGAGGATGAGGTGGCGGAGGAGGAGGTGACGGAGGACGAGGTGGCAAAGTAGAAGTAGAAGGAGAAGTAAAGGAGGAGAGTTTTCAGGGCAAGCGCATTTGGTCTATTATGGAGTTCGTCTATCGGGGAGTTAGACGACGCACCGTGTGCTAGGCTGCAGGCAGTAATGGACAACCCTAGTTGCCAAGGTCGTCCTCCCTCTTTTCTCACTCTTTTTTTTATGCTCTTATGCGATAGAAGGGTTTTATAGCGGCGTGGCCTTGAGACCAACAATGCCAGCGTGTTTCCTGTGCAGCACCTGTTACTGCGATGTTCTTTATACAAACTTTTGGTACATGAATACATACTATATACCTACCCCGCGTGTACGATGCATTATTTTTTTACCCCCAACAATCTTACAATAGTTTAACCTCGCTAATATAATTGTTCTGAATATGTAGGACATACATACCTACCTATACGTCCTTATACCTTCATCATACGGTATACAATACCCGTGTTTATACCTATAATGAGAAACGTACTCCATGAATAAAAAAAAAAAATTAAATATATATATATATATAATATATTGTATATGGGTATAATAAAAAAGAGACAATACAAAAACTTTCCAATTAGGCTTTCACATTGTTCACAATGATCAATGACTTGTTATTTTTTATAAATTCCGGACGGAGCTTATCTTTCATTAACGGAAACGAGCGAAACGGAAGTTGCGGATTTGCAAAAAAACAATGATAAAATAATAACAAGCAAATAGATATATCACTCATGGACTAAGTGTTTTTCCGATTTAGTACGTACTAATTCCTATGGTTTTATGTATGAATATAAATCTGGTATAATGAATTTTGAAAAATGTGCAACGATCTTATTGTTGCCCTTTTTCTCCGTCTGAATATCGTATCGATGTGACGACAATCTGGATCAGCCACTGCAGTCTATACAGGAGAGAGATGGTATACGAATTTGCTTTTCGTTCGCTTAACAATAAGCGTAATCTATTCTGCGTTTATATTGTTTGCAAAAGTGGTTGAACCGGGAATACCGTTGCGAATAGAAACCAGTTATGATAGTTCATCCTGTATAGGTATAGTATGTGTATTGTCTGTCTGGAGTTGGCAAATTGCAAGCGTTCTCACAGTGCAAGTGGCCGAGCCGCGCCTCGAGTACCAGTATACTAGTACGAGTTTGAGTTTGAGTTTAGGGTGATCGCCCATAGAAGTGGTGCGTACGCGTATATATACAACTTGGTTTGTATTCTATTCCGTGGACGTGGAGTAAATCTACGTGGACCGGGTGATGCAGTTTCAGAAAATCATGCGCATACATGTGGCAACAGTGCTAGGGCTGACATTCCACATGATCAGGACCGGTTTGCGCTTGCCGGCCTTCTAACACGAGTCTAATGCAGATAAACCTCCCTTTCTCCCTTCTCCCTCCCGCGCCATAGGGAGGCAAGAGGGCGGCTAGGCTAGGAAAGCTGGGAGGGAAAGAGGGAGGGAGGTTTGTCGCTTATTTTTTATTGCAACCGGCCGACGCTGCTGCTGCTGCTGGCTGGTCTGGCTGGCTGGCTGCTTGACTGCTTGGCTGCGTGGCTGACTATCCATGATCCATCCGCTTGCCTACGATGTCTGCAGCCTGGCTGGGTAGCTGCCGCACTACTCCTGGATACTGCTTTACGTTAGCTAGACACACCGAATTCTTTGATACCTACTAACTAGGAAAAAAAGGCGTTTGACTAGCGGCAGAAAAGTAGAAGCCGCACATATACCTATCTCCACTTGCGTTATTAGTTGCGTGACGTATATAATCATTGTTTAATATTATAATATCGCGTGATTATATGATGATGCGGGATCGATTTGATTTCACCAAAATCAATTATCCTGAAATTATATTTGAACGTATATTTGTTTATGTATACATATAAGTATGTATATACGCGAATGAGGTCAGATCTTAGAGAATGAATAAGAAGACGAAGAAGAAGAATAAGAAAAAGAAGAAGAAGTAGATGGAGAGGAAGAAGGGGAGATATTAATTCAACGGCTACACTCGCTGGATCAAGATATAGAAAATACGAGTCCATAGTGTTAAATGATGTTTCGTAATTTGACCTCCGCTTCTTCAGCGAAACTTTTGCTTGAATTTTGTGTATTTATAAGATTCTCAATACAGTCGGATACCTATACTAAAAACGTTGTGATAAATTATTGAGCTTGTTGCAGCATCAGGGGCTTATTGTGCCGTTTGCACTGCGGCGGATAGTCCGGTTCGATGTTATTCATAGCGCGGTGAGGGTTGGATGCAGTATAAAAGTACCATGCAGTATAATAGATGCGAAATCCCTATAGAAATTTGGCTCCTTTTTTTCGGTCCAGATAACGGAATACCTGTCGTTTCTTTGTTGGCGAACACGCACAACCAACATACGCAGACATATTCACATATATTTGTATTTATACGGCGGTGTTGGTGATGCGGTGCTTCGTTTGCCAGGTTAGTCTGCAGGCAGCATATGCGCTTGCCCAACAACCTTCACACGCCTAAAGCACCGTTATGTAATATTGCAGAAGCAGCGAGGCGAATTAGAAAATTCATGGAAAGAATAACAGCTGTTGTTTCACTCCCCACGTCCGGAATACCAAATTCAATAGGATAAATTTACCTAAACTCGTTTATACCCACACAATAATATAAATGAATTTTTTTTCATCCTCATAATTATTATTTTTTGTACAAATCAAGCAGAATCAGGCTCTACGTTGCTACATGGCAGTTTCAACTAAACGTATTTTAAAATTCGATCGAAAATTATAAGTACGCCGGATCTAACTGCCTCCTGATTTAAAGATATGAATGTATAGAAATATAGCTCAGAATATATTGTAGAAAATGAACAGAGCCGCAAGCTGCCGACTAATATGCGCATTAGCGCAGAAAGAATTGAAATTTTAAACACATATTTCACAACCATCAGTCGCGTCGCTAATTACACTATATCATAACGTGCTCAACTTTCTGCCAGGAAATGCAACCATATATATATATATATATATATATATATATACCTATATATGTATATTATAGGTATACATGGTGTGTAACGGAATTATTAAAAGTGGCGAAATATTTCTCACTAATATACCGCATATACACATGTGTATTACATAGTTTAAAAATTGCTCAAAGCGACAAAAACACATACATTTTGTTTTTGTCCGCAAGAAATTATTATTATTATTATTATAACTATTATTATTCTTGCTTTTTATTTACCTAATTGCAATCTGTGATATGAAATATTTTCATTTCGCGGTCTATACATAGATGATTGAAAGGTTGCCTCATATCACGGATAAGACCGTCTCAGACGATGTATAGTCATAGCAAGATACGACATAGGGCAGTAATGTCAAGGGATCAAAGACACTGCGGCAGACACTAGCCGGCGTAGAGGGAGATGAAGTCTCTAGTTTCTATATACTACACAATGTACGCATGTACCCATATATGAATTCAATAATAAATGCGTATAAGTAGAGCGGACATAGACGCAACGTGTTACTCGTTATATGAAATAACGATCATCGCATATAAGAGGACCATGTTATTGTAAATGCGCGCATGCATATATCACACCTAAAATTTGGCCACCGCTGCAGTGTGTGCAGCAATTACGAACGAAATCACACAGCGTGTTGTTCCAAACTCTAGTGTCTTATCTATTGCCAGGCGCGACTATTGTGCCGGTTAGTATTCGGCCAAACAATCTCTTACGTGGTATACAAAAAGATATCGAAGACATTTGACCGCACGCGGGAAATCAACAGTTCGAAATACTGTATAAGCGGACTTCAAAGTTTTAGGGAAAGTTCAAATCGAATCTAGGTATATATTATTATTATACCTATATATGGAGTATAGTAGACAGAGAATTATACGAAGAGGTATGAATACGTGCGGCCAAATATACCAAACGTATATATATATATATATATATATATATATATATATATATATATATATATATATATATATATATATATATATATATATATATATATATATATATATATATATATATATATATATATATATATATATATATATATATATATATATATATATATATATATATATATATATATATATATATATATATACGCGCGAGTATAATGGTTTCTTAGCGATGTATATAAGTATGTACGCATATATGTGTAAAAAGACGCTATTTAGAGCCTAGAGCAACTAAAAATTGAGAATTGATGTTCTACAATATATTTTACTTATATTTACTCTATCGACTGCAGTCTTGTATGTACTACGTTATACGGCTGTCGCGGTGTTCTGCACTATCTATAGGTATCATAGACGAAGTAGAGCAGGGAAACTTGTGTTTGCTCATCGCGATAGCACCGTGTGCGTCTCGATTATGCGTATCGTTTCAATGCACGGTGCGATGACGCACAAGTGTGCGTTCGTACCAACAACGCGTATACACGTCTCTCATACACACACATATACGCACAAATGCGACCAGACTAAAGACACATGCCGTTAAAAAACCAGCTTCGTGTTAAAACTTATAGCCACACTTGGTCTATAGGTACGAATATTTTTCATTCCATTTGACAAATTATTATCAAATAAACTCCAACTGTAAGATACAAACTTGAGTACGTCGTGTCAATCAAATAATATATGTCCTATATATAGATATACATAAGTATATATACACAAGCCATTTACTTAGAGTATAATTATAAGTGTAGAAGTAATTGCGGACAAGGTACTATATGAACGAATATTAAGTTGTTTCTTTATTCGATTTTTTCTTTCTTCATTACTTATATCCATACAAGTCACAGATAAATGGCAATAGTAGTGCCTAGGTAAAGAATCTCTCGTTGGTTACAGACTGCGAAGCCCCTGATGGCATAAACACCTTAAGCCCTATTTCTAAAGCACGGAGGGTGTCTGACGGTGGGATATTCTTGCACGTATATAGTTCTATACCTATATATACCTATTTACCGCATTGCAAGGCCATTGACCGCTTTCGCCCTAAATCGATTACGAGCTACCTGCTGACACATTGTCAGTGTCATAATGGAAGGCAAAAAGTGTAACTAGGGCTTAAATGACAAGTGCAAATGTTGCGCGATTCAAATTTGAATATTCTATTAACGCTCTTATCTATACATATTCATTAAACCCGTATATAAATGTATGTTCTATGCCGTTCGTGCGATGTATAGCTATTATAGATATATCACATATATCGTTATAGGTATAAGTAAATGAATAAAAAGAATATAAGTTCTTATATTATACTTATAATTACGTACGATACGTAGGTTCCTATAATACTTGTAAAATGAAACAATAACGCCGTTTATTTGATAGAGAGAAACTGTTATAATAACAAGATAACATAAATGAAGGCAGAAAATTATGAAGACGAAAAGCCTGAATCCATACAGGAATGAAAACAGCGCGTAGCAATGAACCTGGGCGTGGTGAGGGCCTATATCCACATCGAGAATACTCTCCTCCGTTTCATATATATACGTATAGAGGAAAGTTTATCGAGTTGACTCGCAAGTTGCAACCCCCTCCCTCCGGGTTGGCCCGGGGAGGGCATCACCCTTGTTATATACGGTGGGCCACGGGCCATGAGCCACGGGCACGAAAGCGGCAGCAAGGCAGGCTGCACCTTGGGGTTCGGGCTCTAATATAACGTAGACTGTCCCCAAGCCCGCGTCTACGCATCGACGAAACGAACGGTGGATGTTCATAGAGTTCGGGGCATACCGCGGCAAATACCCACCCCTAGATTATAGTCGAACGTATAACCGCGACTTTATATACGACAGTACGTCCTGCAGGAGGAACTGACTGACTGACTGACTGACTGACTGGGGACTGTAAGGGAGTCAGGGAATTGGGAGTCAGGTCTAGGACGACGTCGAGGAGCACGGCGAAGGCGACGTTGACCACGACCACGACCACGACCACGAAGTCCTAACTCATTCCACTTTGGTTAATTCCGCTCCGCTCCGCGCCACTCGAACTCGAGCCAAACACCATAGGCTGCTGATAGTCATAGGGCACTGGCTAGAGAGAGGGTTCCGTTTTCGTCCAACCTCTTTTCAGAATTCGTGCGGGTGTTTTATAGAGACAGTGCGTGCCGTGCAGCCGAGAGTGCGTGCGTGAAAAAAGTGCGCATGAGTGCGTGAGCCGAGAGCCGTGCCTTCCTCTATCGCATCCTGAACGCAGCAACGCAGGCTTCAGTCTCTAAATGTGGCATTTAAGTGATCGTTGCATTCGCGCTCCCCGATAGCCAAAACCAACAAACATGAACGCATCGCGAATTAACGAGTGATCAATCATATATTATATTCATTGATTATATATCAATTTTCATTTAAATTTAGTGTGCATGTCGTAACAGACAGCTATTATATCAAAACTGCATACATTCCGCACTTATTACATCAAGTAAGTCTATATATTCAAATAACATTACGCGCTCATGTAGCGATATCACTTATCGCCACGTCCCACTATATTATATTATCTATAAATATTCTTTCAAACTATTTTTCCTCAAATTCTATATCATTCTTTTATTCATTTTTAACGATTATCGTCATCGCGACCTTCTTTACTGTATCTGTTATCGTTACAAAATTCCGTATTATTTTCCACGGCCGTAAGTTTCGCGCGCTTTGACATTCGCAAACTTTGTTTTCATTTTTTTTTTTGTTTTTTATTTTCTTTTTCCATCTTTTGTTTGAATACGGTGATCAATCCCGACTCGAATCCTCCCATCGAATAATATTCTGTAAGTAAAGAAGACTGGAAATGTGCGTATGTGCCAAATATGGCGCATGCAGCATACATATATACGCATACGAGTCGTGCGCACGCACTCGCTGCGAAAAGTGCATTGGCCTTTCATATTGCTCCCTCGTCCATGTTTCCGTCGTTGACGTTAATAAAATTGATGGCTAATTGTTGTGATCGTGAACATAAATCGAATTGTTTTAATATAACGTCATTCATAATATGCAGGTGCAGCTTCCGTCTCATTCGTCGAAACCGAATCTTAAATTTCATAACGACTGCAGACAACATATAATAATGATTAATTACTCTGAACGCGGATAATATTATAATTGACGTAATATTTTCTTTCGACTGATATATATTGTATACATATGTATAACATGTATACGTAACGAATATCATTATGACAGAGCACTATGATGAAGATAATTTACTCGAGTCACGCAAAGAGTTTAAAATCCGCCCGTGAAGATGATAATTCTTATATACCTATACCGAAATGCATTTGTTTTTTCAATCGATCTCATACTAATTGAATAATCAATTAAATTTCGTTTTTGTTTCAAGAAATTAGATGTAATCACGTATAGTTGACGTGCATAAATGAGAATGGGGGAGTAGGATGTTTGTGACACTTTGTGAATTAGTCCATTCCATTGCCGCAAAGCTAAAATAAAATAAATACGCTAGTATACTACTACGTAATATATAGCATATAGTTTCTATCAGTACACTTAAGTACGATTCGGTGTAACGATTATTAATATGCGCCACGATTAGTATGTGAATAGATAATGTATATAATATATTATTGTTTCTTAGCACGTTGTCACATGTGTAGTTTTGATTATACCGTATTCATGCACTTAAGTACCTACAGAAATGGATATTTTGGAATCGATAAATTCGAATCCATATTTAATTCGTCGAAGACTTCTGCTGATTTGAAAACGTTCTAATCTACGAATTACGTAAAACTTTGATAATCAAGTCCGAACAAACCGTATGCATTTCAGGCCGATTTATTCTATGAAAGCTTATATGCATACATCTATATTTATTTGCGCCAATAATAGAGTTCGAAATTCGCGAGTATAAGATATTTCATACTAAATATTTAAACACATATTTTATTTTCTTATACATATCATTACCCGTCACAACTTCAAACTATATCTCTATTTAGATACCCAAATAAATATTTATCCGGAGTATCTCGACCGCAGATGCATTTGGAAAGAATTATACTTATGAATATAGAATATCATTTCAGAAATCAGAATACCAGAATTAGGGATTTCTAAAAAAAACTGTATTCGCCGCCATTTTAAAAATGCATGACGCATGTCCTATCTATGACTCACTATGTGCATGTTCTTTTTCAATTTTCTTCTCAACAAAGTTCTATACCGTCTTGCGATTAAGAATTCGAGTAAACGCAATATTCATCCGATGTTATTATAAACTACTGCATGGAGGGAAGTTATTTAAAATAATCACAATTTTGTAATTATACAAGTATGTATGTATGAAATATACGTACATGCATTAAAAAAACATTTCGAATCATAGGATTAAACTGTTTTGAAATCGCTTGTTGGTAAACAAATAGTAGTAGTAGTAGTAGTAGTAGTAGTAGTAGTAGTAGTAGTAGTAGTAGTAATAATAATAATAATAATAATAATAATAATAATAATAATAATAATAAGAACTATAATTTACTCGTCCGAAATGAGAGCAAAGGGAAGCAAAAAGAAATTAATATCAAATAGAATCTAAGCTAAGTGTTACGTTTCCATTAATTCCGAATAAAATGAAAAATGCATAAATTTATATTTTTCAGGACTAGGAAAAAAATTTGTAATGGGGACTGCATCTCAACAATACTGCCTGCGCTGGAACAATCACCGATCAAACTTGCTGACAGTATTCGACGAGCTTTTACAAAACGAGGCTTTCACTGATGTCACGTTAGCAGTGGATGGCGGAGCATCCGTTAAATGTCACAAAATGGTGTTGGCAGCATGCTCCTCATACTTTCAAACCCTATTCATAGACCTCCCCTGCAAACACCCAGTAGTAGTGCTAAAAGATGTTAAATACATTGAAATAAAAGCAATTCTAGAATACATGTACCGTGGGGAGGTGAATGTGGCCCAGGAACAGTTAGGAGGCTTACTAAAAGTGGCCGAAGCTCTGAAAGTAAAAGGGCTAGTAGAGGAAAACGGCTCCCAAGGGAGAAGAGAAGAAGGAGAAACAGCTCCCTCTCCCCCAGCAATAACAACCAGCACAACAAGTAGTGCGGCTCATAGTAGTGGCCAAATCTCACCACCTCATTCAACCGGGACTCCATATAGTCTATATGGGAAATCACCAGTGGAAAGAGGCCAGGGAAGGTTGTCTCTTCCAATGTGGGCACTCTCCGGCTTGCCTCTGGCCCAGCACCCTTCTTCTGGACATCCTCCTCCTCCTCACCACGCTCAACATTCTTCAATGTTAGGAGGGTCATATGACAATGGGTCAGACTCCTCACCTCTTAAGCGTAAAAAGTTATCGAACATGCTCATGAATCGTGATACACCAATCCTGCGAACCGTACTAGGGCAAGGTCACGCAGACAGTTCTCAAGGCGGAGTACCGTTGATACAACCAGACAGCCACGAGAGCCACTCTCGTACTCATAGCAATGGTTCAGCCAATGATGTGGACAGACGCAACAGTAACGATCTTTCTCATAGCGAGGCTGTCCACAGCCCTTATACAGATGTATCGCTTATGGATGAGGATGAAAAACCTTCACCACAGTCTTATGCAGGAGAGACAAATCGAGGTGAGATTAAAAGGGTGTGGGTTGTGTTTGTTGGGGTTGAAAAATGGGAACCAGATCTGTTGGAAATGATTATGTAAATGTTACTAGCTTGAAGGGGTGAATTTCAGTGGGATTGTGAGAATTTTGAAATAGTCTTATACAGCCTTGAGAAAAGTAGTATCAGCAGATAAGTCAATGATTTGGCAATATAGCGTGGGGGGGGGGGGGGGGGGGAGAGAGAGGAGTAATTTTCATAAAGTAAATAGCCTTGGGATGTGTTTTGTTTGATGTTTAACTTTACCATGTTTTTGCAATCGTTTCAGGAATAGTTAATTACGTTCCAACCCAAAAGCCTGAATGGAAACGTTACAAACAATACACAAGGGATGACATAATGTCTGCAATAAATGCAGTTAGGGGTGGAATGAGTGCGTTGCAAGCAGCTCGTAAATACGGTGTACCATCACGCACTCTTTATGACAAAGTTAAGAAACTGGGTATCACGACATCTCGACCTTTCAAACGTGGTTCGAACGGAAGCGGAGCGTGTTTTCCTTACGGTATAGGGGGAAACGCAAATGGAAGCATTTATAGTGGAGGATTGTCCGAGAGCGAAAATGAAAACAGTAGTGCAGGAATAGGAAATCCTGCATCTATGCTGGATCCAAATTTTATAGAGAGTCGAGATCCAGCTGACAGAGAAAATATGATAGAAATGACACGCTGTAGTCCAAGTCCCGCGGTTCATTCAATGTCTCAACAACAACCAACTACGGAGGACCAAGTTGAAGACCTATCGGTGACTCGTAAGCCTGAGATCCGAGTAATAGTGCCACCGACAATAGTCAAGGAGGAAGAACAAGATACTCCGAATAACTCAAATCGTAACTAACTACTAACGTTTTTTATCGTTATCAATTTTTGTTTCGTTTTGTTACAAAGATAGTTTCAGGGATTAATCGTTAGCTGCATACCAATAGTCATGCGACGCATGTAACCAATGCTATAAGCATTCATATTCACCCATCCGTACTATATAATGTGAATGTTACGAAAAGAAAAGATAAGAAAAGATTTGGAAAATAATGGAATTGAAGAAGAAGAACGTGGTAATTATTCCTTGGTAATAGCTTCAATAAGACTGACTATGCGTCGCAATTTCATGAGACTGAACATAATATGCTTGTCCAAAAGTTGTATGAGTACCAAGCCGGTATATAATAATGAATGAATGAATGAGATAAAAAGAAAAAAAAAATTAAAAATTAATCCTTTATTATCGTGCGAAGCTCTACGAATTTTTGGACCGGTGACCATATTTACACTTATTTTATATTATTGTGATCCATTTTTATTTGCAATTGATTAACGTAGTAGTATAGTACTATAAGGGAAAAAAAAATTCTTAAACAAGCATAGTAGAATTACGTTACGTTATGGTATATCGGGGGAGATGATGTATATTATTTTCACATTTTCAAAATATCCTTGCTAGGGCATTAAATGCCAGTAGCCTTAGGATGTGAATTATTATATACACTATACATTGAACAATTTCGTTGATGACTGAGATACCGCTGTTAATTTGTTATAAAAATAAGAATAGATTATTGCTACCGAACATGGCCCTGGGATACAGCTGCAATATTGCTCAAACATATCTACATAATATAATAGAACAATCTACCTCATATTGTACAACGGATACATACGTTGTACTTTAACATAAGACTGATCTACCGAATACACGATACCAACTCAACAATCCTCTTTTACACACGCTAATAACATTATATATTATACATATATATTATATTATAAGTTATAAATACTATATTATTATATTGTAACTAGTATCAATTTTTATTATTATTAATATTATTATTATTATTATTATTATTATTATTATTATTATTATTATTATTATTAATATTATTATTATTATTATACACAGTATATCACTGCAGTTGCCTTATCATAGCCGTCCAACGGCTTATGACAAAAGATACATTGTGTGTTTTCATGAAACTTGGCGCAACCACCGAATATTGTGCCGTCAAAGTAGCAAAGAACTTGCTAGTTGGATAAAAATAATGAAAAATGCCTTAAGAGAGACTAATGCCATAAAATCGAATACCTAAATAACTTGCTATGATTATATACACATATACATATATTTATATATACATATAGATATAATATGTATTTAAAAGAAAAAAAAAAAAAAAAAAAACAGAGAAGACACGCATATGCGCGTAGAAAGTATTACAATATGCATGTAGGTCTTTAAAAGTCTGAATTAGTAATTACAAAGCCGCAATGTACAATCCATAATATACATATACATATATTAATAGTAGTAAATTCTGAAATCTAACTAAAGCGTTTTCAAAATCGCAAAACAGTAAACGTTCATATTGTTTACTTGTTATTTACAAATCTCTGCATATAATTATATATTAATCTGCCTGGAGGATATTATACGTATATGGCCCTCTGTTTTTTCTTTTTTTTTCGTTTCTAGAATCTTAGTGTTCCAATAGTAATATAGAAATATCAAAGTCGTACAAAAAAATCTACAGTTTAATAATACTTTTATTTTTTGTTTT